>CM057230.1:47285413-48485413 GCA_029891385.1 Erythroxylum novogranatense
AAGCAGGCGATGTAATGTTTTTTCATTAACTCATGCATTTGTACATCTAGATATACAACTCTCATGAAATGAAAAATGAGATTGACCTCTAACTATACCCAAAACACTTGACTAACGTCTCCACTTATCTTTGACGAGAAAATCACTGAAGGAAAATCGGTGAAGCGAAAATCGGTTTGAAAGAAAATCAAGTGAAGCGAAAATCAGGTGAAAAAAATTCAGTGAAGGAAAATCAGCTGAAACAAAAATCAACTGAGCAGAAAATCAATTGAGCAGAAAATCAGCTGAAACAAAAATCAGCTGAGCAGAAAATCAATTGAAACAAAATCAGGTGAAGCGAAAACCAATTGAAGCAAAATCATTTGAAGGAAAATCAATTGAAACAAAAAAGCAGTGAAGCGAAAATCAAATTTGAAGCGAAAATCAAATGAAGCAAAAATCAATTGAAGGAAAATCGGTGAAGCGAAAACCAGTGAAGCGAAAATCAGCTGAAATAAAAATCAATGAAAAGAAAAGCGGTCGATGGATAGATCGGTGTTTCGGGATAACTTGAGCTATAGAGCTCGAATGACCCGATTCTTGAAGCATTGGATTCCTAACATATTTCTTTATCTTCTAAACCTCTCAAGTCATCCTCCACTCTCAACATGCTATAATCTCACTTAAACTTACATCATCCATCTACCCGCATGAATTCCAAAATAATGCTAACTTAACTTACTTAATCAATCTAATCATGCTTAATTTTAAAAAAATATTTTGGGCGACACTTTTCTTGAAGTCTTTATTCTTTTCGTCTTCTTTATTTAAATGCGTCATTTGTATGGTTTGAACATATCGTCTTTTATGTCTAAATTTCTCGAGACAATGCTAAAATCGAAATCAACATATTATTTATGCTTTCGCATTCTCCATCTTTTTGTTCGTTTGTTTTCATTCAAATCATATATGTCAAGTCATTTTTACTTAACATGCGATTGATAGGTTAAAATCTGCATAGATTTTTCTCTCGCGTAGATTGAGAAGTAGACGAAGTTCAAAATCGATGGATTGAAAAAGTAGACGAAGTCTTAAATATAAACGGAGTTTAAAAGTTGGCGAAGTTTAAAATATAAGCGGAGTTCAAAAAGTGAGCGAAGTTAACAATACTGAATTTGAGTATACAAAAGTGAGGCGAAGACATAAAGGCAGAATGAAAAGGAACTGCTGAACAAAAAGCAGACGATGTAATCATTTTCATTAACTCATGCATTTGTACATCTAGATATCTGACTCTCATGAAGGTGAAAAATGAGATTGACCTCTAACTATACCCAAAACACTTGACTAACGTCTCCTTATCTTTGAATGAGAAAATCACTGAAGGAAAATCAATTTGAAGCGAAATCAATTTGAAGAAAATCAATGAGCGAAAATCAATTTGAAAAAAAATTCAAAGTGAAGGAAAATCAGCTTGAAACAAAATCAGTTGAACGAGAAAATCAATGAGCAGAAAATCAAGTGAAACAAAATCAATTGAGCAGAAAATCATTGAAACAAAAATCATTTGAAGCGAAAACCAATGAAGCAAAAATCAGTGAAGGAAAATCATTTGAAACAAAAAAGCAATTGAAGCGAAATCAATTGAAGCAAAAATCATTTGAAGCAAAAATCAGTTGAAGGAAAATCGGTGAAGCGAAAACCAATGAAGTTAAAATCAGCTGAAATAAAAATCAATTTGAAAAGAAAGCGTCAGTGCATAGATCGGTGTTTTCGGGATAACTTGAGCTATAGAGCTCAAATGACCCGATTCTTAAAGCATTGGATTCCTAACATATTTCTTTATCTTCTAAACCTCTCAAGTCATCCACTCCACTCTCAACATGCTATAATCTCACTTAAACTTACATCATCCATCTACCCACATGAATTCCAAAATAATGCTAACTTAACTTACTTAATCAATCTAATCATGCTTAATTTTAAAAAAAATATTTTGGGCCTGACACTTTTCTTGAATTCTTTATTCTTTTAAGTCTTCTTTATTTAAATAAATCCTTTGCATGAACATATCGTCTTTTTATGTCTAAATTTCTTAGACAATGCTACTAGATGGGTGGACAAGCGGTTGAACACGAAGGTTATAAATAAAAGTCGAAGTCAACATATTATTTATGCTTTCGCATTCTTCGTCTTTTTGTTCGTTTGTCTTTCATTCAAATCATATATGTCAAGTCGTTTTACTTAACATGCGATTCAATAGGTTCCGTCTGCATAGATTTTTTCTCGCGTAGATTGAGTTTTCAATTAATAGGTACAATCTTCTAGCGCTATAATAATGTCAAACACTTTACAAATAGCGTGTTGCGAAGTAAACGAAACACGATTGACGTTTCAATTCATCGTGATAAGACTTCTCGACACCGTCATATTGATTTATTTGTGGCGAAAATACACCGTAACCCCAAAATGTATGAATGACTCTCGAGCTGTTTTTCTTCTATGCAATAATCTTAGCGGTATGATAATGTCGATTCTGCAAATACCAATAACGTATTCCACAAGTATGCAAAATGAGAATTGCAAAGAAGAGGACGAACACAAATTGACGTTTCAATTCATAGGTGATAGATTTCTTACTGCTACTTCGACGAGTTTACCTTCTACAATTATTTTATGTTTTTCAAGAGAAGACGACGAGCAAGTAGATTGCTTAATTGTTGACACAGCAGTTTGACATCTCGTATTTCTTCATGCAATAATCTTCTAACGGTATGATAATGTCAATTCACGCCAAATACCAATCACGTATTCCGAGTAAGCAAAATCGGATTGCAAAGAGAGAGGACCATAACTTGATTGACGATTCAATTCATAGGTAAAGATTTCTTACCTTTACTCTGACGAGTTGACCTTCTACAATTATTTTACATTTTTCGCAGAGGAAGGCGACCATAACAGATTGCTTGATTCTTGACGAACATGTTATTCAATTGAGTTATGTAACTAACTCAAACCGATTAAGTAATTCACCGTGCTTTGGTTTCGTCTGTTTTGCATCGTCAGTTTTTACTGCCGTCTACTTTTGCACAACTTTCGACTGCTTTTGCTTCCATCTGCTTTTGAACTTGTGTTTGCTTTTCAACTTCCGTCTTGTTTTCATCGTCTCCTTTTTCATAATTATTTGTACTTCATCGAAATCATTTATGTTAAGTCGTTTTGACTTAACAATCTCCTCCTTTTTAACTGCAGAGATTTCTTCTGTCAGGTAGATTGACGTTTGAATTAATAGGTAATGTCAAACACTTCCAATAGCGTATTGCAGAAGTAAACACCAGGGCGGTAGATTAAGAAGACTACCTTTTCTTGTATGGAATAATGTTCTAACTGGTATAATAATGTCGATTCACCAAAAACGTATTGAAGAAGTAAGCAAACATGAGCGAAATTAGAAGAAGAGCACGAGTAGAGATCGACGGTTCAATTCATAGTGATAAAATTATTATACCGTCTACTCGAGGCAGTTGACCTACAATTATTTTCTCTTCTTCCAAATTACTATCATTGTTTTCCTTTACTTTTCTTCGTGGCGGGTTCACCTTCTCGATCATTTGCTCTTCTTTCGAGCTCGGTTTTTGCATCCCTTTATCAATCAATCATTCAAGGGCCATTTCTTTGACATCAAAATAACTTAGAACGAAATTTTATCATCGCACTCACGCTTTACTCCCAAAATGTATGAATCATTTTCACATCTCTTTGTCTTGTATCAATAATCTTCTAAGCGCTATGATAATCTCGATTCGACCAAATGCCAATAACCTATTCGAAATAAGCAAAATGAGGACTACAAAAGACAAGAAGAGGACCATAACTGAGATTGACGTTTCAATTCATAGGTCATAAAGCGATTAAGTAATTCACACGTGGTTTGCTTTAAATGCTTTTTGGTGCTTTTACTCGGTCTACTTTTGCACAACTTTAAATGCCTTTTGCTTCAAATGCGTTTTGCTTCCATCCTTTTCAACTTGTGTTTGCTTTTGAACTTCCGTCTTGTTTTCATCGTCTCCTTTTCATCATTATTTGTACTTCATCGAAATCATTGATGTCAAGTTGTGTTGACTTAACAATCTCTTCCTTTTAAGCTGCGAAGTTTCTTGTGTCAAATTTGGATTGACGTTTCAATTAATACGTATAATGTCAAACCTTGCCAGTGGCGTATTGCGATAAGCGCGTAACGAGATTAACGTTTTTAATTCATAGGTCGAGACCGTCATAATCTTTTACTTGTGGCAAGGAAAGACAGTGCGCATGAAATGTTTGAACGGAAGGCGTGCTTTTCTTGTATGGAATAATCTTCTAACTAGTATAATAATGTCGATTCTGCCAAAAACATATTGTAAAGTAAGCAAACATGAGCGAATTAGAGAAGAAGAGCACCACATTAGAGATCGGCGTTTCAATTCATAGGTGATAAAATTATTATACGTCTTTACTCGGGACGAGTTGACCTTCTACAATTATTTTCTCTTCTTGAAAATTACTATCGTTGTTTGCCTTCGTTTCTTCTGACAGGTCTTCTACAATCATTTCCTTTTCTTCCGAAGCTTGCCTTTTGCATCCTTTGTCAATCAATCATTCAAGAGCAATTTCTTTGGCATCAAAATAACTTAGAACGATATTTGATCACGTAAATCCAGCACTCCGTGACACCTTTATATTCTAACTTCTTACATTCTCCTCTCTAATCCTTAAACCAAATCTATCCCAACCATTTGAAACATTTTCTCCACCCAAACTTTACTTCTCTCAACTACCCTCTTCTTTTAGTTATCAAATTCAGTTCTAGATTCTAAGCGCATTTATACTCCATTGTTTTTCGGTTCCGTGCTTATTCTCTTTGCATTCTTGGAGTACTAAGGTATATATGTTTAGGTAAAATAAATTTTGAGTCAAAATTCTGCTGTTGTTATTTATTAACTTTGAATAGAGCATATTCTCCTTTCTACGTTGTGGCTGCATGTATACTCTATTTTTGTAGTTAAATTAAATAATTTTTTTATATAAATTACCTTTAGTTGTTTAAATGGTTTGTATTCATGTTTGCTCGACATATTGTTTATTAGGTCATAAACATAATGTTTATTTATTAATGTTCCTTGTGATACACGAAGATCATGAATGGATAGATCAAGGGCGTTTATATTATGTCGATTCCTCGGTATTTACATATGGATAGAAATGCTAAAAGGCGTCAAATTATGCTCAAATGCCAAATGAAAAAACAAGAATTGTTCTGACGGCGTGAGAAAATCGAGCTGCCAAAACACATCTTCCACTTCATCTACACTTGACAAAAATTACTCCTCAACGAAGGAATCTTTCATTAATATCGAGACCTTCCACGATCAACTTCCAAGTTATGAACCCTCTTACATAAATGAAGGTAAGCTTTTTACAATATATCGAAACTATTTCCAACCTAATTACTCCACATCATTATAATGTCCTTTTATCGTTTCAAGGATAAATCATCGCACATCTCCTACAACATTAACATTGTTCTGAAATTTACGGTTGGTGAGCGGCTCCCTTTTGTTGAAGATTGTCAATATTGTAGCATAAGCGATTTTACCTTGAACCTCCATCGTTTTGTTGTTCGTCGGGACAAATTTCTATTATTGCTCCTCGGATGCCTTATGCTTTAAAGTCTTTGTTTCTAAATAGCGACGAAGAATCCGAACATTTGAAAGAATGTTCGTACATATAATAACAATGTAGCTTTCACTTCTATGGGCCGGATATGATCGTGGTGACAAAAAACACAATGGGAGTTTATACATTCCGTGTTCGAGGACAAGTTTACCATTTCCTTGACGGTTTAGTGTCGACAAGCAATAAAGTATCTGGAATCCAACTTTATTTCTTTGATACCGATGAAGAACTACAACAAAGGCTGGCGGTTGTGATAAACTTCGTGAAAGTACCTTGAAGGTGATTATGACAATTCTTGAAGATAACCCTTATGCTAGGTTCTTTCGCCGTCTTAAAGATATTCCTTCCTTGAAAATCACCAGTTGTTACGAGATGTTATCCGGGTCTTGATCGGTGCGTTTACAATCTTCCAACTGCATCCCAGTAGCTCTTATATGAATGGCGATGATGAAACGACATGATAAATCTCCTCGTATCAAGTCTACGATCCTCGGTCGGACTATAAATTCAATCTTATTATGCATACTACGACCGCTTCAATACTATACTTTTTTCCACGGGGTGAATCGGGATGGCATCCTCGCATTAAGCGGTTAAATTCTCAAACAAGCAAAGACCAATGGTTACGATCAAACAAGCGGTGCTCCTTTAAACACTTTTACTCAGCGGTTGAATTATTTGCTCTTGAAAACATAGGTTAGTTATGCCTTATTACCTTGGTTCCGACATATTGTCTAATTGGGCAAAACTAATTTATCATTTTTTCTTACTATTACTAATTACTCGAGGACGGACTACAAACATGGCGTAGTATCTGCGAGAGTATTACGCCATCGACTTCAAATGAGAAGTTATGATGAATCCATGCTTATCCACGACTTAAGACTACTACAACAATTAGTTGTTGGTTCTTATATAAAGATTGAAACATCACGGCTTGAATTCCATAGGAAAAAGCGAGCAATCTGATCGAAATTTTGCGGGTGTTTTAGATAGCGTTAATATTGGTCAATGAAGCTTCTACAATTGGCGTGAGTTGTCCTCCCAACTTCATTTATCGGCGGCCCGAGGACATGAAGCGGCGCTATCTAGATGCAATGGCTCAGTGCAAAATATGGCAAACCAGATTTTTTCTCCTTATGACTTGCGACCCTATGTGGAAGGAAATACAAGAGAATCTTAAATTCCATGAAAAAGCACAAGAGAGACCAGATTTATTATGCGAGTGTTGGCGAAATTTGAAATTCGAAAAATCAACGATCAAAAAGGAATATTTGGAGATGTTGCGCATTTGTTTACGTAATTGAATTTCAAAAGCGTGGATTCCCTCATGCTCACTTACTTCTAATACTTGACCACAATTTAATTTGTTGAATCCGATTCCTATGATCAAATCATATCGGTGAAATACCTAATCGATGATAATTCCAGATTATATTCTCTTGTCATTAAGCACATGATCCACGGTCCTTGTGGTTTTATGAACAAGCGATGCCACTGCATGAGAAATGGTGTATGCAAAGTCATTACCCCAAGTTTTACTCCTTTCCTTTGTCCATGGCGAAGACGCTTATCCGTGCTATAGGCGTAGAGATAATGGAAGAAAAGTTAAAATATCCGGACATGAGGTTGATAATAGATGGGTGGTTCCTCATAACCGTACCTTCCGATGTTGCTTGACCGCCACATTAATGTTGAAATATGTTCCTTTGTGAAGCTTGTTAAATATTTATACAAATATGTATTTAAGGGCCACGACCTTGTCAACTTTAGCGTCAACGACCAAGAAACCGAATCGATATTGGCGAAATCACAAATTTCAAGAAGGTAGTTGGATTTCACCCCCCGAAGCTTTATGGCGCATATATGAATTCCGCCTTGCAGAGATTAATCCATCCATCTATATACTCCAAGTTCACCTTCGAGATCAACAATCTGTTTCCTTCGCTAAAGATGCTAATTTGTCTTATTTATTGAGGAATTTTGACTTCTCGAAAATAATGCTTACGAATTTTTTGGACCATTCAACAAATCAAAAGGCTGCGAAATGAAATGTCGTATCGGTTTCCTCAACATTTTGTTTGGAATCAAAAAACAAGGACGTGGTCGGAAAGAAAGCGGAGAAAAGTGATAGGACGATTAGTCACTGTTGACCCTCGAGAAGGAGAAAGGTATTACTTGAGATTATTGCTCACAAATGTTAGAGGACCAACGTCGTTTGACAACTTGTTAACTGTTGATGGTGAAAAGCTGAACTGTTTGAGGATCTTTGCACTTGCAATTAGGATTGCTAGCATCGACTCTTACATACAACAAACACTTGAAGGTTGTCATATTTCAAATGCCAACATCCTCAGTTGTTATTTGCTACACTCTTGTTCTATTGTTCACCGCAAATCTAGGGAACTCAGGAAACTTTGAGACCACCTGCCTTCGACTACCTATATGCTTATTCATCCTCTAATACGTATACATATGATGATATTACAAAATGGCTCTTGAAGATATCAATAAATCTACGGAACAAATGGGAAAAAGCTTAGTTGATTATCATTTCACGAACATGAATTTCTTCTTGATTACTGGCGGCAAAATAAGGAGGTAGAAAGTGAGATGAATATAGAGATTGATGAGCAGGACTTCTTATTACAATCAAAACTAAACCAACCCGCCAAAGCACGTATTTGATTTAATAATGAAATCAGTTCTCACTTGAACGAGTCTGAAGTTATTTTATCGATGGTCCGGGGAACAGGTAAAACTTTCTTATATCGAGCTCTTCTTGCAAATTTACGATCACGAGACACATTGCAATAGCAGTGGCGACATCGAGCGTTCTGCGTCAATTCTTCCAAGTAGGACGACTCACTCAAGATTTAAAATCCCTTGATTTATCAAAGCAAAAGTTTGTCGATTGAGCAAACAAGCGGTGTTACAAAATTGATATTTGAATCCACCTTATTTTTATGGGACGAGGCTTCCATGGCAAAGCGAAGCCATCGAAGCATTTAATGGTTTACTACAAGATATAATGAACTACGATCAGCCTTTTGGAGGTAAAATTGTTGTATTTGGTGGTGACTTTAGCCAAACATTGCCGATTATTCACCAAGCAACGAAACAACAACTCATTGATTCAAGTCTTCTAAATTCACATCTCTGGCAAGATATCTCTAAACTACGTTTAACGACAAATATGAGAGCTATCTCAAATCCACATTTTGTGATTTCTTATTGCGGGTTGGAGAAGGCTCAACGAATGGATGAACAAGATCAAATATGTTTACCGATGAACTCATTATTCCTTACGACAACAAGGATGAATCTGCTCATAGGTTGCTTCTTTTTCATTAAATTACATACTAATTTTTTTTGCATTACGATTATACTTTCCTAATATCATTGTGCTTACTAGGTTCTTTGAAAATGTTTTCCTGACCTAAGCTTATATTCATCCCAAGTATCGGATGATAAGCGGTCGTGCTATGTCCAACGAATAATTGTGTTGATGAAATTAATGACATCATGATTCAAAAATTAACAGAGATTTGCATTCATATGTGAGTTTTGACAAGACGGTTGATCGCAGACATCAAGTCGATTATCAAGATTTCCTCGATTCTTTGAACCTAAGGACTACCTCCTCATAAACTTTTCTTTGAAAGAAGGCTCTCCAATTATGCTTCGAGAAATTTAAATCCAACGGAAGGATTATGCAATGGAACAAGGTTGATATGCGAGACAGCTAAAAGATCATACTGATTTAAGCTAAAATTGTTTTGGACCTCACAAAGGAAAATCATTTTATACCTAAGATTCCTCGCAATCTCCTGAGAACGAAAAAATGGAATTCCTTTTATCGAACACAATTTCCAATTAAATGTCATGTTTTTGCAATGACTATAAACAAATCCCAAGGTCAAACACTTGATCATGTTGGAATTTATCTCCGTCAACTCAGTATTCTCACACGGACAATTATATGTAGCTCACTCTGTCAGGCGCGAACTCTGAATCGATTAAAGTTCTTATTATTCCTGGAACTTTTCAATCTTTAGACTTGGAAAAAAAGACAAGGAATATTGTTTTCCGTGAAATTTTTGAATTAGTCAAATAATAAAACATCAAATTTCCTCACAAGACAAGGTATATTATTTGTTTGTTGTCTCGCCACATGATTTGATTTTATAGGCATAATTATTTGTCTTAAACGACCATCCAACATTTTCTTTCAGCATGGATAATCGTTTATTGATGAAGAATATTTTGCACAGGCCGCAATCATGGTCTTGTCAAGTGATGGTCCAACAAAAACAACAGGTCGTTGCTTCGGTTAATTCACCGACTAAAAGACAAAAGTTTGTCTTCTGCGATTCTCAGGTATATCAATTACACTTTTTTCCTTTCACATTTTATCAACTTACCTATCAATAATTTCTTTATAATTAACAGGGATCACAAGTTGAGGTATCATATTCAACAATGATATACAAAGAATTGGAGACATCTTACAGCCGTGTCAAGAATATATCATTTCTAATGCAATTGTCAAATCAATTCCCCTTCAGTATCAAACTGAAAATTTGAACATACAGTGGATTCTCACAAGTCGCACGGTCATCGAACTCGTCACACAAGACGATGCAATCATCCTCGATTTTCAACTTCACGCCTTTCCAAAGTCTTATGGATTATGTGGACAACAAGCAAAAATCTGTTGGTTAGATGCTTAATATATTTTTTCATACAATCTTACAAATAATTTCCACTTTGTGATTACATTATTAATGTTTAACACATGATAGATATTATAGCCGTTGCCGTTGAAGTGTTGGAAAAAAAGATGTCGTCGAGAGCGGAAAAGCTTCAACTGTCAAAAATTTGTTATCATAAATAAAGAGTAATTCTCACTCTGTATCTTTGTTACTATTTTGTGTCAGAGATGAACAAATTTTACATCTTCTCGTTATCTCTTATTTTTTATAGGGAACAAGCAGTTATACTATCGCTTTGGAATTGTTTTGTTGAGAACGAGGGCGAAGATTATAGAATTACTTCACTCTCATCCGGTTATTGTTTGCACGAATCTCAAAGTTAATTTCTTTAACGGTATTTGTTCCTTGCTCATAATAACACATCTTACTCGTCCTTTTCATTCTATCTAAAAATCATTTTGAAATGTTAGTCGTTGCATTGTCAGCGTGGTTCGACTCGACCATCCTCGTTGAGCCACCCATACAAGAAGTCCGATCTCAAAATTGGTAATCCATTATATTACGTATAACCTTTCTAACATTTTGTTACAAATTATATAGGAATTTTAAAATGTCTTTCTTTGTCGCCTATATAAATATTATGTTACAGGCACAACGAAATAACAACCACATCAAAACCTCGTCGGTGGAAAATCTTACTTTACATATAATCCGTATATCTTCTAGATCTCACCAAAGATATCACCAAGATCATGTCTTTAGATTCTACCCTAAGGTAATCACATCTGCATATTCGGTGACATATTGAATTTGAAACTTCTTCCTCCTAACATTGTTATCAACTTTTCTTAGATATCATGGATTGAAGCCAAAATTTCCTTTCAAAGACATTTTACAAAATTTTGGTATATGGCATGCAACAAATGCTTCCGGTCTCATATTTGCTACATCCGAGTTCTCTTTACTTGTAATTCTTGTAGAGAAAACGCATGCAATGAGCCAAGGTTTCGCCTTCTATTTGCAATCTTCGATTTGTTGCTTATTCCTTCGTGTCTATTCCATATTTTTCGCATGACTTTTTACTTCCATATCTTTTGCACTACTTTTTGCCTACCCTACTATTCTTACTTTATTGAAGCGATGCCGATCGACATGGATTTGACCGATGACACCGAACTATAACGGCTTCAATTTTCGGCGACCTCACGAGAAACTATTAAACTTAACCGCCGTTGAAGCAATGAAATATTACAATGAGGTTATATTTTCCTTCCTTCTTTCATGTACATTTCCGGTTTAATCGGCCGAAATATTTTCAACTAGTTATTTCACCGACAATGGACATTTTTCTTCTCCGTTATAAGAACATGGATCTTCCTTGAGAAAGTCTACGCACAATTGAAAAGCGATACCTTTCTTCTCCACGTGAAGCCGATGAACACTTTCGGTCTGCAGTCGGGTACAACGATTTATGTTGTTTCTTAGGAAAATTGATCTTGATGAACTACAAGCAGAGCTCAGTTTCCACCTCTCGGTGCTTTTATTCTTACTTTATCTTGATTTTATCTATAACATCATCTTTAATTATTTACGTATGTGCCATTTAGTTTCAATTCATCTCCCTTATATCGCTTGCTTAATATATATTGATTTTGATATTTTCAGAAAAATGCTGAATCTTCTTCATCAGCTAAACTATGTCTCGAAAAAGGTTTCCGATCTTGAATACCACTTGCCGTCACAAATGGATAAGCTCATCGATGCGCGAATGTACGCCGCAATCGGGCGCCTGTCTGCCATGAGATACTCGTCGTAATAGGAAAAACCCAGATTCTCATAACTTTCGACTTGTATTTAAAACTTTTGTCTCTAACTGCTTCTTCATTCTTTCTTCTTTAATGTTGAAAGAAATGCTTATTCAGATGGAGTGCATGTAGCTAACTCAAACTCATTCTTGCATATGCTTCCGTGTGCTTTGTCGGGTTCATTTGTGTTGTTAACCGTACGTGTTGTTAACTTACGTATTTGTAAACTTAGTCGGTGTTGTGAACTTCGTCGTGTTGTTAACTTCGTGCGTTCTCGCTTCGTGTGTCTTTGTCAACCGTCTATGTTTGTATTTCTTCGCATACTTAAATGCCTTTTACGACTTCGCTATTTTTCAACTTCGTCATTTTTTACGAGTTCGCCTATTTTTCAACTTCATGTATTTTTCAACTCCTCTGCTTTTTGTCTTGCATCGATAAAATCCAAGCTTCGTCTTCTTTCACAGGTCTCTCCAATAATTAGATCTTCTGGATCAGAACTCCTATACTTCCAATCTTTTTTCAATACACTGGTATCTGGAAAATCCTCAACGTCATCTTACCAGTTCCTGATGATGGAGTTTCTATTATATCATCTAATTTCTTTGAACCGCTGCCACTCACCATGTCATCTTCCTTATGGGGTTGGCAACTATCATCATGAAGATGAATGTCCTGCAAACATTCCTCACAGATGATCTACTGAAAAGTCTTCAACACCTTAGCCAAATAATGACAATCAACCAGGTGTTGAAGATTTTGCACAAAATTATCTCATCGATATATAACATTCTTCTTCGTAATATGGATGATGATTCACGACAATGCTGCTCTTGCTTTCGTTTTCTTCTCGGTTTCTCTTCGCTGGAAATTATGTTTGCTTCTTTTAACTTCCTCTTGTTCTTCTTTATTTAAAGCGCTTCACTTGATGTCATTTCCAACTCGTTTTAAATTTCGCCATCGATTCCTTGGAGTATCTGAATTGACTAATCCTTCTTTGAAACTATTCTTTACACATGTAAACTATTTTAAACCTATCTCAACGCAAATCCTTCTGTTTCACTTTATCATCTTGCGATCGCCCACGCCCTCCTCGATACCTCTATATCTAAACTTTCAAACCTTTCTCCTCTTAACTTCGATCAAACAATTCCTACCCTGTTCTTGGTCTTCTTCTTCTTTAACGATATACATCATATCCTTCATTGCAAGAACATAACAACAATTAAACTTCGTCATCTATTTCAACCAAAGAAAGAACATATAACTTTCTTAAAAGAATGTTTGGAGCAGTTTTGATAAAAATTGTAGGAATCCAACCATGAGCGAATCACGCAAGCGGAAACAAAAATTTTATGGATTCCGGCGGATCCCGATAATTGATTAAACTTGAATAAAAACAATATTCGGATTAGAAATCCTACCTTGTTAAGCTTTCCCGAGAAAACGTAGAAATTTTCTCTGAACGATCAATCACTAGTGTTCACGTGTCCGACCTCGATGGTATCCACAGAGCAATTTCCAAAGCTGTTTTGGAGGAAGAAGACGAGAAAGTGCTAGCTTTCATAAAGCTTTTTCCTTTAAATAGAAAAACCAAGATGGTCTTTTATTAAAATTAAAACTCTCTAATTATAATTAGAATCAAATTCTAATTCTAATTAATTTAATTTTAATAAAATCAAATATCTCTATATTTGATTCCCAAAGTTTCTCAAACTTTATAATTAAGTCCAACTTAATTAAATGATTTTTCTTTCACAAATTGCTCTTTGATGTGTGACCCATTAGGTTCCTAATAATTTGGCAATGATTATAAATTATAATTCTAATTCACAATTAGAATTAGATAAATTAAAACTCCTTTTAATTTATCTTTAATTCTCAATTAAACAATTCATAATCATAAATTATGATTGACATCTAGCAACATGTCATAATTACCCAAATATTAGGAATGTCAATGTGATTGACTTAACTTTGTCCATGCGTGGCTATAATGTATAAGTTAATCCTTTCGTCATCTAATATTCTAATTGGACGAGTATGGATATAGTGTCTACTCTTTAGTATCCAATTATGTTCGTCCTTGCTAATTAGTAATTGATTTATAATTGAAATTTGAAAACTTCTTTTTCAAATATCAATTCACTCTGGCCAGAGAATTCCATAAATCATTACCAATCAAGAACAGTAGAATATTCTCTCTAATTACTTTAGGTGATTTAATCCTTTATCGACTTACTCAATTATCTACATATGGGTCATATTGTATCCAATTACTACCGGCGTAATTATCCTAGGACAATTCATAAGTAGTATCAAAATACAATAATTATCATACTAGATATATTAGTAATCTCAAGTCTGAGGATTAATTATACAACCATCATTATGAGATAGTCCATAGACACATAAGTAATATTCCATTTGGAATTCTCATAATCGGGTCAGTTCAGTGATTTATTCTCTAATAATCACCCACACATTAGTTTAAGTATCTCTATACTTTAATTAATGAGATCAATTACTTTCTTCATAAGAAAAGAAACATAATGTGTGCTAATTTTACCGTTTCATCAATATCCGTCTTGATGAAACTACAATTAGGAACATTTAGGAATAATACATAAGTGTAAATTGAATCTCATAAATTATGATCTCATCATAATTTCAATTACACAATAATTATTCCAAGGATTTTATCTTTACTAATAATAATTAAATAATTAATAAATTCATAAAGATAAAGAATGCCTTTAATTAATGAATAATAATGTCATACAATTATTTACAACCAAAATAAATTGGTGCGAGAGCATAAACTAACAATCTCCCACTTGCACTAAAGCCAATTGCTAATGTATCGAATACCATAGCCATCCATATGTCTATCATGTCTCTTTTGAGACAAGTGGCTTAATAAAAGGATCTCGCTAGATTCTCTTGATGGGAACTTCGCTCCAATGATATGTCTTTTCGCTCCACTATCTCCCCGATCAAGTGAAACTTCCCGAGTACATGTTTGGACCGTTGATGAGACTGGGTTCTTTTGCTTGCAAGAATAAAGACCGTTGTTATCACAATACAATATTATGGGCTCAACAATGCTAGGAACCACCCAAGTTCAAAGATGAACTTCTTGATCCAAACACTTCCTTCGCGCCTCGTGACTGAAATGTACTCTGCTTGGTTGTTGAATCTGCGATGGTTGGTTGTTTGGAACTCTTCCAACTAACTGCACCACCATAAAGCGTGAAAATGTACCCTGACTGCGATCTACTATCGTCTTGATCTGACTGAAAACTGGCATCCGAATAACCCTGAACTCTCAGTTCAGCTCCTCCATAGACCAGAAAGATATCTTTAGTCCTTCTCAAGTACTTCAAGATATTTTTCACAAAGATCGATGACCTTCACCAGGATTAGCTTGATATCTGCTTGTTATGCTCAAAGCATAAGCAACATCTGGTCTAGTACATAGCATCGCATACATGATTGATCCAATTGCCGAAGCATATGGAATACAATCCATTTTATCTCTTTCATTTTGTGTTTGTGGACACATACTCTTTGAAAGAGAAATCCCATGCGACATGGGTAAGAATCCCCTCTTGGAATTCTCCATGCTAAACCTCTTTAGCACTTTATCTATGTACGTGGATTGAGATAATCCAAGCAACCTTTTTGATCTATCTCTATAGATCTTTATACCCGATATATATAAGTCGCTTCTCCCATATCCTTCATGGAAAAGTTCTTTGATAGCCATATCTTAACAGACCGAGCATTGAAATATCATTTCCTATGAGCAATATGTCATCCACATACAGCACTAAGAAAACAACTGCACTCCCACTTATCTTCTTGTAAACACAAGGTTCATCCACATTTTTGATAAAATCAAACTTTTTGATTATCTCATCAAAACGGATGTTCCAACTCCGTGACGCTTGCTTAAGGCCATAAATAGACCTTTGCAACTTGCAAACTGATTAGGAAATTCTTTGGATTCAAAACCCTCGGGTTGTGTCATGTACACATCCTCTTGCAAATTCCATTGAGAAATCTGTTTTGACATCCATTTGCCAAATCTCATAATCATGGTATGCAGGTATAGCGAGTAAAATCCTTATGGATTTCAAGATTATCTTGGCGAAAAAGTTTCATCAAAATCAACTCCTTGTTTTTATGCAGAACCTTTCGCCACCAACCTTCTTTATGCGTATGTACATTTCCATCCATGTCAGTTTTCTTTTAAAACCCATTTGCACCCAATAGGTACTATACCTTCAGTGCATTCACCAAAGTCCAAACTTGGTTAGTGTACATGGATTCCATTTCGATTTCATAGCTTCTTGCCATTTTAAAGAATCAATGTCCGACATTGCTTCTTTAAAAGTAGCCGACTCATCTTCTATGGTGATCGTTATCCCTCCATGCTCAACATGTAGATCTAATCTAACAGGGAGGACGACGTATCCTACTAGTTAAATCATGGACTATGTGTTTCTTGAACTCTATGTTGTACATCATATGTATCAACTTGAGGTTCTTGTTCCATGTCGATGTGAATCTGTGGTTCTTGAACTTCTCTAAGTTCAACTTCACTCCCACTACTTTCTTTGAGAATAAACTCTTTCTCTAAGAATGTAGCATGTCTTGAGACAAACACTTTTTGCTCAATAGGATGATAGAATTGATAACCGAAAGTTTCTTTTGGATATCCCACAAATTTACATTTATCTGATTTAGCTTGAAGCTTATCAGATATTGTACGCTTCACATAAGCGTCACATCCCCAAATCTTTAAATGTGATAATCCAGGTCTTCTACCAGCCCATATCTCATATGGTGTCTTATCAATGATTTAGATGGAACTCTATTTAGAAGATATATTGCGCTTTCAATTCGTATCCCCAAAAGGATATTGGAAGACTGCGTGACTCATCATGGAGCGTACCATATCTAATAGTGTCACGATTTCTCCTCTCGAAACTCCGTTATCTTTGTGGAGTTGCAGGAGGAGACCATTGTGAGAGAATCCCATTCTCTTAAGTAACCAAGAAACTTCGTGATCTAAGTATTCTCCACCTCGATCTGATCTAAGTGTTTTAATACTTTTACCAGCTTGTTTCTCTACCTCTAGTCTAAATTCTTTGAACTTTTCAAATGATTCGACTTTTGTTTCATCAAGTACACATAACCATATCTAGAATGGTCATCTGTGAACGTAATGAAATATGTGTACCCACCTCTAGCATTTGTGGACATAGGTCCACATACATCTGAATGTACTAATTCTAGTAACTCACTAGAACGTTGTCCCTTTTCCTTAAAGGGCAGTTTGGTCATTTTTCCCAATAAACAAGATTCACAAATTTCATATGATTCATAATCAAAGGATCCAAGTATCCTTCTTTATGCAATTTTGTGATTCTAGTTTCATTGATATGACCTAACCTACAATGCCATAAGTAAGATGGAGTTTGGTTACTTAATTTACTTTTCTTACTATTTATGTTGAGAATTGGCCTTTCTAGATCTAACTCATACAAACCATTTGTAAGCAATCCAGATCCATAATAAACATCATCTTTATAAAAAGAACAACTGTTATTCTTGATAATAAAGACAAATCCATTCAAATCCAAATGAGAAATAGAAATGATGTTTCTTGTAATAACAGGAACATAATAACAATTATCGAGTTCCAATATAAGGCCGAAGGTAAAGCTAAACTACAAGTCCCTATAGCTAATGCAACTCTTGCTCCATTGCCAACTCATGAGTCCACTTCGCCTTTCTTCAATGATCTACTCTTGTTAACATCTGCATGTTATTACATAAGTGAGAACCACAACCAGTATCTAATACCCAAGAATGTGGAACAGAAGTAGAAAGATTGATCTCAATCATAAACATACCTGAAGATCCAGCTTCCTTAAGCCTTTTCTCTTTCAGGCTAGCAAGATAAGAGGATGTTCCTCTTCCAATGCCGTCAATTCCGCAATTAAAACAAGTGCCCTTGTCATTGCTTTTCTTCTTGACGCCTCCTTTGGCTTTTACTACATTAGTAGAAGCCTTCTGTTTCTTGTTCTTGATCTTCTTAAAACTCTTTTTCTTGCTCTTAGAAGAACTAACAACAAGCACAGAACTGGGTTCCTTCTTTAGGCACCCTTCTGCAGTCTTAAGCATGTTCAACAGTTCAGGAAGTGTCATGTCCTTCTGGTTCATGTTGAAGTTCATGACGAACTGTGAAAAGCTCGAACTCAGCGACTGCAGCACCAAATCAATGCTTAACTCATGGTCCATGACAAAACCTAATTCGGCCAATTTTTCAATATAGCCAATCATCTTCAGCACATGAGTATTAACTGAAGATCCTTCTGCCATCTTGCATTGAAATAGCGCTTTGGAGATTTGATATCTCTCCACCCTACTCTGTGCACCAAATAACTCCTTAAGATGCAATATCATAGTAGGTGCATCCATGTTCTCATGCTGTCTCTGAAGTTCAGGAGACATACAAGCTAACATCACACATGTAGCTTGTTCATTGTCATCAATATAACGCTGATATTTCTCCCATTCTTCATCAGTAGCATCTGAACATGGCTCAGATGGAGCAGGAGTATCAAGAACATACAATTTCTTTTCTTGCCTAAGAACTATTCTTAGATTTCGCACCAAATCAATAGTTGTGTCCAATCGACTTGTTAGCATCCAAAATGCTCCTCAAAGTCGTTTCGTACTCATCTTCAAATTCAATAACCTAAAAACATAAAAGGGCGTAAATTAGTTTATATCCAAAATCAAATAAAATAAGGACTTTAAATTTATTTGATTACTCCCACTATTTTGCACAAAATAATAGCCCTCACTATTATATCGAAAAATTATCAAATAATTTCTTAGTGGGCTAGATCCTATTTAAAATTAATTGATCTTGAGTTTGCTCAACAAACCAATTAAAATAAATTAGTAGAAAACAATTTTCAATCATATCTCATGTGACTCCTAGTACCGTTAGGTGACAACTTTTGCCAGAATATATCAAATATATTATTCCTAACCTTGTCTCTAAAATTATATGATCATGAGTTTACTCATCCAAATCATACAATTTTAGTTAAGTAGAACCCATTAATTTGAGATTAAAACATATTCGGGTTAAAGAGACCTTGAGTTTACTCAACAAATCTTACTTTAAACAAAACTCTGGTTTTATTCTCAAATAATGGAAGACAACAATCACGTTCATAACGTGTACTTAATATTTTATCAAGGGATTTAAAAATTCAAAATTTATGGTCTCATCGAAATAATATAATCTCATCATATTTATAATCTCAAACATAATCCAATTATGAAAGAAATTATTTACCAATATAATCTCATTATATTTATAATTTCAAACATAATCAAATTATGAAAGAAATCATTTACTAATGTGGCTTGATTCTAATTTTGATTTGAAAATAAATTTAATTTAATAATTCAACTCTTGAAAAATTAAATTAAATTCCAATACCCTTTCCTAATAAATAATCCTTTGAAAACAAATTTTCAAATTTAATAAAACAACTTTTATTTGATTAGGAATATTTATTAATTTAATCTCTATTAAATTAATAAAAAAAAACAAATTGGTTTTAAACAATTTTAAAACAATAAAAAAAAAAAAAATTTAAAATTGGGTGGGGCGCGTGCAGCGCGTGCATTGCACCTGCGCCCATTGCCCGGGCACGCTGGAGCGTGCCCACGCTCCTGACAGACGCGGCGCGTGTCCCACACGCCCGTCGTCTTCTCCATGCTTCTTCCCTTTCTCTCCACGCTTTCTCTCTCCATTTCTTCTGGATCCTTCTACTCCAACTACTCCCACGCTTCCACACGACCACCGCTCCACGATGTTCAACCTTCATACACGCCGGATTTAACGAAAACGTGAAGCCTCAACCGTGGGTCTCCACCGACGGTTCACCCATCAACGCCGTCACCGGAGACGCCATCGACGCCGGTGGTGTGGCGCCACACAGTGGTCGTTACTGATGGGTGTTGAACACCCATCGGATTTTCCGAAATCATGGCAAAACGCAGATGAGGGAGAAAAATCCGAAAAATAGCAAAAGGTGAAAACGCAGATAGCGAGATATAAGGATAGCTCAAACACGCATATATACAATCTGAAACAAATTTTCAGAAATATACTCAAAATTTCGATGCAAGCATGTTGGTGCAGTGTGTCTATTAGAGCTTTAAGAAATTTGGGATTTCGGATATAACAAAGATTTTGAAAACCCTAAACCTTTGAGTTCCAGATCTTTAAAGAGCAACCCAAAGCAGATGAAATCAAAACAGATCGCATGCATACCCAAAGCGAGAAACCCCAAAACATGTATAATCGATGAAAGAAACAATTTCTAGATCATACATAACGATTAATACAAAAACAATGGAAACAATTTCGAATCGAAAACTATTTCAAAAACACGATATACATTAAAGCAGAAACCTTTTCTCTACAGTATATTGCGATTCCGAAGTATCAAAAACAAATCAACAATAAAATCAAGCCTCTAATTCAAGATTAACAATTAAAGGTGGCTCTGATACCACTGTAGGAATCCAACCATGAACGAATCACGGGCGCAGCGGAAACAAAAATTTTTATGGATTCCGAGCGGATCCCGATAATTGATTAAACTTGAATAAAAACAATATTCGGATTAGAAATCCTACCTTGTTCGCTTTCCCGAGAAAAACGTAGAAATTTTTCTCTGAACGATCAATCACTAGTCGCTCACGTGTCCAAATTCTCCGATGGTATCCACAGAGCAATTTCCAAACTGTTTTGGAGGAAGAAGACAGAAAGTGCTAGCTTTCATAAAGCTTTTTCCCTTTAAATAGAAAAACCAAGATGGTCTTTTATTAAAATTAAAACTCTCTAATTATAATTAGAATCAAATTCTAATTCTAATTAATTTAATTTTAATAAAATCAAATATCTCTATATTTGATTCCCAAAGTTTCTCAAACTTTATAATTAAGTCCAACTTAATTAAATGATTTTTCTTTCACAAATTGCTCTTTGATGTGTGACCCATTAGGTTCCTAATAATTTGGCAATGATTATAAATTATAATTCTAATTCACAATTAGAATTAGATAAATTAAAACTCCTTTTAATTTATCTTTAATTCTCCAATTAAACAATTCATAATCATAAATTATGATTGACATCTAGCAACATGTCATAATTACCCAAATATTAGGAATGTCAATGTGATTGACTTAACCTGTCCATGCATGGCTATAATGTATAAGTTAATCCTTTAGTCATCTAATATTCTAATTGACGAGTATGGATATAGTGTCTACTCTTTAGTATCCAATTATGTTCGTCCTTGCTAATTAGTAATTGATTTATAATTGAAATTTGAAAACTTCTTTTTCAAATATCAATTCACTCTGGCCAGAGAATTCCATAAATCATTACCAATCGAAACGAGAGAATATTCTCTCTAATTACTTTAGAGTGATCTAATCCTTTATCGACTTACTCAATTATCTACATATGGGTCATATTGTATCCAATTACTACCGATGCGAATTATCCTAGGACAATTCATAAGTAGTATCAAAATACAATAATTATCATACTAGATATATTAGTAATCTCAAGTCTGAGGATTAATTATACAACCATCATTATGAGATAGTCCATAGACACATAAGTAATATTCCATTTGGAATTCTCATAATCGGGTCAGTTCAGTGATTTATTCTCTAATAATCACCCACACATTAGTTTAAGTATCTCTATACTTTAATTAATGAGATCAATTACTTTCTTCATAAGAAAAAGAAACATAATGTGTGCTAATTTTACCGTTTCATCAATATCCAGTCTTGATGAAACTACAATTAGAACATTTAGGAATAATACATAAGTGTAAATTGAATCTCATAAATTATGATCTCATCATAATTTCAATTACACAATAATTATTCCAAGGATTTTATCTTTACTAATAATAATTAAATAATTAATAAATTCATAAAGATAAAGAATGCCTTTAATTAATGAATAATAATGTCATACAATTATTTACAACCAAAATAAATTGGCTGCAAGAGCATAAACTAACAAAAATAGCAACAGTTGTCACCTAATTGCATACGATGCCTTTCGGACAAACTTTTTGTTCCTTTAATTGTAATTTAGCTTATTCATGTAACTCACAATAAAATTAATCTTGATTTAGACTTGTATGTATAACTTTAAATGCCTCAGAATCGCTATTTATTCTTTCTTCTTGAATCTTGAAAGAAATAGTTATTGATTGACTCTTACCTTGTTCTTGAGAGCTTGAAGATGATGGACTTAATCTTCGAGAAGAAGAAGCTTCAAGATGATCAATAGAAGACATCCAGATAAGTCGTACCCATATATATATATATATATGATAACAAATTAGACAACAAAACAAAACATAGAGAATACAATAACAACTTCTTCTTCTCCCTATTTCTTATAATAAGAAACGATTAACGGTGATGACTCTGCATAAATTCATCAAAGATCTTACGCATATCTATCATCACGGCTGCATGTATACATCATCATCTTCTCCATTCGATTCATTATTTCCTTCATTCTTTGACTTCTTGACGTAAACTTTGTACTTCATTATGCGTCGGAAGGCAAAGAAGCTTGATCATCATCTCGCTACGAGTTCTAGAGGCGTAAGTGTAGTATCATATCGTCGGCGATTGGATGTGATCCTCTGCTTTCCTTTTGACCCACCTTCATTATCTTCGAACAAGCCTAACTTCTTCTTGACGATAAACTCTTTCAACGAAGGTCCTCCACATGATTTTCTCCTTCCATTGATCCGCGTGTGAGCTCACTTGAGATCTGCAACTTGTTGCAGGAGACTTCTTCTGTAACTCCTCCCGTCATTCCTAACTTTGTTCTCGTAATCTTCATTTCTCTTTGTTGAGACTCTTCAAGTCAATTACATTTATAGTACCTAAATTGATAGTGCTTTTACAGCACTCGAGGTTTTTCCACTTCCAAGCGAATTCGATTCTCTTAAAATTCTTGTCAATAGCATGCCGTCGGATAAATAGTTGTATGTTTCATTTGTTTGACATATAATGAAATATCGAAATGGTAAATTTAATGGTGTGTGGTTCAAAGCAGATAGAATAAGCACCGCCATCGAAGGTAGTTACCAAGTGTCTTGAACTCGTTCTTGAGTGCGATGCGGTCTGTGTAATCGCATGAAGAACCCTAGCTTTCGGCACCAGACTTGATGTCTTCCTTTCCGATGGGTCATTCACTCCATAAAGCTGCTTACTAACATCTGTTTCCTTTAAACCGCCCATTGTTATCCATTTTGGATTGGTACAAAGCTTTTCTCCAACGGCTGAACATCCAGTCAGCTTCTCAATTAAGTCCATTGTAACAATAATGGTAACTCCGTCTACCGTTGACACAATAGTCTTTTCCACCATCTGTGCATACTTCCAAAAATCAAATACCTGATTTGGATACACATCCTCTCGGACTGCGAAGAAATTTCTCCAACCGGCTCCAATAATCTCTGGTTCGATATCCATTGTATCTCTTCGTAGAGATTCGAAGTCCACATGCCTTCCATACATCATAGCTCCTTCCATTGCTTCTGATTTGAAAATGATTCAGATACTCTGTTCTTCAATGGTTATCTCGTTCGATAGGATTTTGAGAGATAGAGAGATCAAACGCCTCAAGGCTAATGGTACTCGAACCGTTTTTGATTTGAGGTTATATAAAGGGTCTTGTCAGGCGTGCTCTAGACTCGTTGGGATTCTGAACACTTAAATTTTCCCTTCAGAACTTTCCTTGTTCCACAAGTTACCAGGTGTAACTTCATTACGACGCCGTTACTCTGACGCTCTTTTAACTTTGATTAAAGCTTCATTAAACCATTCGATGAAGAACGGTTGGCGAAATCGATTTAAATCTCAACATAGTTAAATATATTATAAAATCAAAACCAAAGGGCAATATTTCTAGGCCAATAAATTCATATTTACGTAAACTTGAAATGCAGACGAAAAGTGACAAGTGGACCAGAGAAGGAAAACAGACGGAAGTTGAAAAGCAGACGAAAGCAAAAGTAGACGGAAGCAAAAGCAAAAACCACAACTTGATCACTTTCACATCTGTTTTTTCTGTATCCAATAATCTTCTAACTATTATGATAATGGCAATTCTGCCAAATGCCAGTGACGTTTCAATTCATAGCTAATAGGTTTCTCACGTACTACTCCTGACAGATTGACCTTCTACAATTATTTTCTATTTTCCGCAAGATGAAGACGACGAGCAGATTGCTTGAATCTTGAAAGAACCGGTTATTCAATTGACTTTTGTAACTAACTCAAACTGATTCTTAATTCACACGTGCTTTGCTTTCCTCTGCTTTCCATCGTCTGCTTTTACTCCCGTCTACTTTTGCACAACTTTCGTCTGCTTTCGCTTCCGTCTGGTTTTGCTTCCATCTGCTTTTCAACTTGAGTTTGCTTTTAAAATTCGTCTTGTTTTCATCATTATTTGTACTTTATCAACATCATTTATGTCAAGTCGTTTAGACTTAAAATCTCTTCTTTTTAATCGCATGCATTTCTTCATCGGTAGATTGACGTTTCAATTAATAGGCATAATGTCAAACACCACAATCACCAGTATTATGTAAATAAACACGAGAAAGAGATTAACGCTTTAATTCATAGGTGAGACCGTCATAATTTTTAATTGTGGCAAGGAAAGACACGCTAACCCCAAAATGTATGAACCGAAGACTGTTTTCTTGTATCGAATAATGTTCTAACTGGTATAATAATGTCGATTCTTGCCAAAACGTATTCAAGAAGTAAGCAAACATGAACAGAATTAGAGAAGAAGAGCACCACAGTAGACACCGACATTTCAGTAAAATTTGGTAACCAAAGGAAAGGAGAAATACAGATCGAAATGCACCCAAACCTTTGTCATTAGTAAGACTTACAATGGATAGAACTTTAGCTTTCAGTCTAGATAATGCAGCAAACTACCGTAGAAGATTCTAAAAATGGCCCATCCTAGAACTTGGAAACACAAACTGACCTGCTTTTATTTTTGTTTACACAAAACATCAACATCACTTAATTCAATAAATACACGATTACAGATTCTACATCAACAATATTATTACAACTTAACATAGTTGGAAACACAGAGTGAACCCTTCATGTCTCCAAAGGTCTTTGTCTTTAATGCTTCCACCGCAGTTTCCTTCTGCTATTCCCAGTCCATGGCTTTTACCATTTCGTTATAAGCAGCATCCATGCTTCTCTCTGACTCCAATGCATCTTCACCAAACTCTTCGCGCAGAAGCTCTGCGGTTTCAATGTCTTAGCCTCACAATGCCTAACTCCGCTTCTCTAGACAAGAAGCATCTCTTTAGTTCGTCATACTTCTTCTTTTACTGACTTAAGGCGGTTCTCAGAAACCTCAAAAGTAGCTACTGCTGCTTTGTGTTGGCCAGAATCATTGTCAAATAGCATCTTCTTGCTGTCATAGATGTCAATGAGCTTTTCAAAACAGAGGTCTTCGCCCATAGACCCTCTATTTGAGCAAGTTTAGATGAGAGGTGTATGAATTCCTTTACACCTTCAGCAAAATGCTCATAGTCTAATGATAGACGTCTAAACGTTTCAAAAGTCGCTTCTGCAATATTTTGCATCTTCTCATGATCAACCATATTCATGGATTCAAGAATGCAAAGTAGCCCCTCACCATATATTTTCAGGATAGAATCTGATACACTAGTTCCCTGTATGGAGTTAGAAGAACTGTTGACCCTGGAAGATTTCCAAAGAACTTCTCGTGAAACCTGATCAACCTTTGCACTCCTTTAAAAGGAACAAGTACCTCAAAGAGTTCGTTGATACCAAGCCTGTCATCCTCACCACTTGAATTATCCAGCTCAAGTCAATTAGCTGTAAAATAACAAAGTAAAATGTGAAATTTGATTACAGAAATAGAATAAACAAAAGAAAACTGAAATGTTACCAGCATAGAAGAAACCATGATCTTCCTCACAAACACCACCGAGGGTAAATCTATGGGATTTCGATTCACTAGAAAGAACAGACATTCGTAAGATTGATAAGAATTCCCATGCATGCATTAACAACGTACTATTAGTTGATGGTCTAAAGCATAACTTCATAAGTATTAGTCAATTATGTGATTCTAGTTCTGAAGTTACATTCAACCAAAACTTTTGTGAAGTCAGAAACAAAGATGGTACGAGTGGTGGCTGTCACTTTCTTGGACCAAACCTAGTGTCATGGTCAAGCAAGAGACAAAGGTCGATTGCATTATCAACTGCCCAAGCTGAATATATATACGCATGAGTTGTTGTTCACAAATATTGTGGATCAAGTATCAATTGGAGGACTACTCAATACAAGAGGAAGAGATTCCAATATACTGCGACAACACCACCGCCATCAGCTTCTGAAAGAATCCAATACAACATTCAAGGGTCAAGCACATAGAAGTCAGACATCATTTCTTGAGAGATTACGTTCAGAGGAAAGTCGTCAGTCTATAGTTCGTGGAAACAAAATATCAGTCGGCGGATTTCTTCACAAAACCACTAAGTGAAAATCCCTTTAAAGAAATCAGACGCAACCTCAATATGGTGATGCTAACGGACCATTCATCTGGTTTTTCATGAAGACCAGACAGATAGACGGAGGAGTTAACGGGACATTCATCTGGTTTTTCATGAAAACAACAAAGACAGACGGTGGAGTTAAGGGCGTTACACGGTTTCAGATATAAAACTTCTTTGACAAAAAAGAGTTTTAGCGGGAAAAAGCTGTCAAATCATCGAGAAGTAGAATCGTTCTAGAATTCACTATAAAATCCCTAAAACTGACCTTTGGGATTTCTGCCGAATTCACAAATTGTTAGTTCTCTTAAATCTCTGTGATATTTCTTCAAGCAAAGTTCCTACTCAATCAGAATCAGCAAGATGAATGTCAAGCCTATTTTGCGACTTGATCCAGGATCAGGATTGGGAAGATTGGTAAACTTCGAACAACTCAGAAACGAAGAGATGGATATAGAGCCGCAGATAATAATCGGCGAGTTGGAGAAACTTCTTTGAAGTACGAGATGAAGTCTATCTCGAGAGAAGTTTATGAGTTACGGAAGAATACTAAATCGATAGATGATACAATCGTGTCGTATGTAGACACACACTTTCGGTTATAATGTGAAGGAGTTCTTGGAGAAAGTCGATGAATGTCCGATGGATGGAGTTCGACTCACTAACATGATGAAATGGATGACTAAGCTTAAGATGAGCGAAGATGAAGTTAGTCGTCAACTTTATGGACAAAATAACCCAGTGAAAGGAGAGCCTCTTGGTTGGTACCAAAGGCGAGGGTATTGTTCGGTTACATGTATTTGTGTGTTACCTAGATTAGGTTCACGACATCAAGTCACTACCTGGATGAACAATGTATTTTCATCTTCGAATCATCACCCAATAGATTTACCATTTTGATTTTTCAAGACATGGTAAAATCAATAAAGGATACAAACACTAGTCCGTATGGAATCTTGTTGACAAGAGTGTTCGAGAATCGGCATCGATTGGATTAGGCGATTAGATGAAGACATCTATTAGAAGCTACATCGATTCAACATCAATTACGAAAATGGGTCCGAGACTTTCGATGACGAAAAGGAGCAGAATCGCCAAGGAAAGCAACGATTGAGGCCGTATCTGAAGCGGTCTCTATGAAGGAAACAAGAAGTTCACATTCAGGAATCAAAGTCCAGAGGTGTTCGATTTTTGAATCGGTGACTTGAAGCGTAAAGGGAACCTCTACCGAAAGTGACATTCCAAAGAAAGCAAGAAGGTTACCCAGAGTGAAAACTCAAAAGCGAAAGAAGCCATAAATCCAAAGACTCAAGCCAATCAGAGCATTCTCAACTACAAGGATCAAGACCTACAAAGTCCCTGTCATCAATCCTTGAAAATGATTCAGAAACTCAGTCTCGAGGAGCTGGAGGAAAAAGGAAAGAAGAACCTGGAAAGATGAAAACGCAACCTAAAAGGTCACCAAGGCGAAAGAAAATGAGTCCGAGAAAGGAAGGAAGTCCAACAACAAAACCAAAGTCTAAGAAGGCAAGACAAGAAAAGACCATTGTTGATACTAAACAAATGTCCGCTGATGATACTACCGATATTCTTTGAAGTTAATGTCGAAGTTATTACTGGTAATCTCAAGGATACTCACACTGTCCTTGACAATCCAATTTTTGAAGAAGTAGTTTCTACTACTTTTCAGTCTTCATTTGTCCACAAACAAATTGCTACACATATTATGAGACAAAAGGTTACTCGAGAAGTAGTAAGTGTGATGACTAGTGTTCCATCCGAATCTTTAACTTTTCAAAGAGAAAGTTGGGAACACAGATTGGTTATTCTGAGAGAGAAGAAGACCAAATCTCTCATCATCCGAGACAAACCAAAGAGATTTGTGAAAGCCTTCTTCAAATCACTTCAATTTGATTCTGACATTCTACATCTGTTGGATAGGGGTTACAAGAATTTCTATGATCAATCGAAAAGAGTTGCAAGAGAACCATATCCACCGAACCATTTGGAGAGCGTCGACTTCTTATCCAATCTTTGGAAGATCAAATAATCAAGGTGGTACGATTTACAACCACCAAATTTTGTGGAGCAGCAGCGTGAAGAGAAACCGTCGAAAGTTCAACCGAACCGATTTTGGATGACATGACTTGGATCGATTGCGAAGCGGTCAATTGATTGATGAAGCATGTGAAGAGAAAAGAAGTCGAAGTTCTATCTGCATTTATCAAGATCCGAGAACAAGCCAAACTAAGGCTACTGAGAGATGATCCATGAGGAGGTACTATCGGAAAGGGTCGATGATTGTTCTTTTCGATTGGCAAGTTAAAATGTTCTTCTATTGTTTTACGCAACATTATGCAAAATCGACCTCTGGGAGATCAACTCAATTCGAAGCTATGCCTTGGCTTGGAAGTACATATCTACGTATACTTGACTCCTATGATCTTGATATTCCCGATCGAAATGTATATGTTCCTCCGCCTCTCCTACAAATTATTGAAACACATGTCTCAAGCGTGGAAGCTTATACAACAACGATTCTTTGTTGTTGAAAAACAAATTGTTGACACGAGAATCCTCATTGCAAATGAATCGTCGACTCTAAACAAACAAGTTCGAAACTTGATAAGGATATGAAGAAGGTTAAGAAGATCTTTGAAAAAGTTCTTTGGCGATTAGGAAATAATTTTGATTAATAACAAATAGCGGAGAAGGAAGAATGAGGAAGAATCAATTTGGAAGGAAAAGCGCATTTAAAGATGAAAGCGAAGTTATTTTTATTTACTCATACTTACAGATATTTGAAACTTTTCATATTCCTCTATTATATCAAAATATTTGTTATCATCAAAAGGGGAGATTGTTAAGTCAAACCACACTTCACGATTTAATAATTTTGATGACAAACAAAGAGAAATCTTGAGCGAGAAAAATCAGCGAAGCAAAACAAATTTGAAAGAAAAATCAGCGAAGCAAAAAACAATTGGTTAAAAATCAATCAAGCAAACACCGATGAAGCTTTACAACAAAAAGCATACTGGAAGCTTTATAAGAAAAAGCGACGGAAGCTTCATAAAAGAAAAGGCACTAAGCTTTACAAGTGAAAAGCGACGGAAGAAAAAGCGGCCGATACAAAATCGAGGCGGAACAAAGAAACATAAGTTTTAGTTAATTCTGAACTCAAATGAATAACCGTTTCTTTCAAGATTCAAGAAGCACATATTCAAGAAACAATTGAAGACCCGACTAAGTGAAGATCGCTTTAAAGAAATCGAGGCGAACCTCAATATGATGATGTTAACGGACCATCCATCTGGTTTTCATAAAGACAAGACAGATGACGGAGGAGTTAACGGACCATCCATCTGCTTTTTTATAAAGACAAGATGCAGACAGACGGAGGAGTTAACGGACCATTCATCCGGTTTTTCTTTTTAAAGACAAGACAGTGGAACGGTGGAATTAACAGCGTTAGACGGTTTCAGACTTAAAACTTCTTTCACAAGGAAAAATTTAAGAGGAAAAAGGCAGTCAGATCATCGAGAAGTACAATCGTTCTAGAATTTGCCATAAAATCCTCAAACCGACTTTTGAGATTTCTACCGAATCGAGAAATTGCTGCTTCTCGAAATCTCTGAAATCTTTTCAACCAAGTTCCTACTCAATCAGAATCAGCAAGATGAATGTCAAGCCTATTTTGCGAGTTGATCCAGGAGCAAACTGGGGAAGATTGGTAAACTTCGAAGAACTAAGAAAGGAACAAATGGATATAGAGCCAGAGATAATAGCGGCGAGTTGGAGAAACTTCTTTCAAATACGAGATCAAGTCTATCTCAAAGAAGTTTATGAGTTCGGAAGAATACTCAAACGATGGGCGATAAAATCGTGTCATATGTAGAAACACACCTGTTATAATGAACGAAGGAGTTAGTGGAGAAAGTCCTTTGAATGTCCGAGGAGTGGAGTTCAACCTTTAACATGGTGAAATGGATGACTAAGTTGAAGATGAGCGAAGATGAAGTTACTCGTCAACTTTATGGACAGAACAACCAATGAAAGGAGAGCCTCTTGGTGGTACCAAAGGCAAGGGTATTGTTCATGGTTCTTTGTATTGTGTGTTACCTAGAATAGGTTCACGACATCAGTCACTACCGGATGAACAATGTATCCTTCATCTTCGAATCATCAACCAATAGATTTACCATTTCGATTTTTAACTATATGGTAAAATCAATAAAGGATCTGAACACCCTTCCGTATGGGATGTTGTTGACAAGAATATTTAGAAAGCTAGCATCAGTTGGATTGGGGAGTTCGACGAAAGGTATCTGTTAGAAGCTACATAGATTCAACATCGATTGCCAAAATGGGTGCGAGATTTTCGAGATAGAAAAGGAGCGAAGCACCAAGAAAACCAACAACCGAGGGGAGCCAATACCAAGAAATCCTCTATGAAGGAACAACATCACATTCTCGGGAACCAAAGTCGAGAAGTGTTCGATTCTTTGAATCGTAACTTAAAACGTAAAGGGAACCTCTGCCGAGTGACATTCCAAAGCAAGCAAAAGGTCACCCAGAGCTGAAACTGTGCGACAAAAAGAAGCCACTCAATCCACACATCAAGCCATTCAAAGCATTATGAAGGCGGAGATCAAAAGCTACAAAGTCGTTGTCATCAATCCTTGAAAGATTCGAAACTCAATCTCAAGGAAGTGGAAGAAAAGAAAAGAAGAACACGAGAAGAGAAAATGCAATCTAAAAGGTCACCGAGGTTAAAGAAGATGAGTGCAAGAAAGAAGAAACTTCAACAACAGAGACAGAGTCTAAGAATGCAAGGCTAGAACGATCTATTGTTGATCTTGTTGATTTCTATGAAGCTAATGTGGCTGCTCATGAAGATAGTGTGGAAGTTGTTACGGGTAATATTAAGGATTCTCACAATGTCCTTAATAATACATTTTTTGAAGAAGTAGTTTCTACTACTTTTCAGTCTTCAATTGTCCATAAACAAGTTGCTACACATGTTATGGGATAGAAGGCTACTAAAAAAGTTGTGAATGTAATGACCAATGTTCCATCCAAGTATTTAACCTTTCAAGAGAAAGTTGGGAACATAGATTGGTTGTTACTGAGAGAAGAAGACCAAATCTGTTATCATCCGAGACAAACCAAAAGATTTGTCAAAGCCTTCTTCAAATCATTGAATATGATAATGGCATTTTACATCCGTTAGATAGGGCTACAAAAACTTTTATGATCAATCAAGAGAGTTGCAAAAGAACCATATCCACGAGCCATTTGACAAATGGCGTCTCACTTCTTATCCAATCTTGGGCGAGATCTGGGATCAAGGTGGTACCGATTTACAACCACCAAATTTTTGAACTCAAGTATGAGAAAATGAAGTGAAAGTTCAACCACGCCGATCTTGGATGACATGACTTCGATCGATTGCGAAGCGGAAACCGATTGATGAAGCATGTGAAAAGAAAAGAAGTGGTACCTCTATCTGCGTTTATCAAGATCCGAGATCAAGCCAAACCGAGGCTACGCAGATGATCCACGGGAGGCACTATCGAAGGGTCAATATTGCTCACCGATTGGCAACTCGTAATGTTGTTATACTATTTTACGTAACATTCTGCGAAATCGACCTCTGTGGGAGATCAACTCAATTCGAAGCTATGCCATGGTTTGGAAGCACCGTTTCACGATACGTGATCCCTTTGATCTTGATATTCTGAACAAGTCAGATATGTTCCTCCACCTCTCCTACAAATCATTGAATCAAATGTCTCAAAAGAGGAAGCTTATACAACAACAATTGCTATTGTTGAAAAGCAAGTTGTTGAGGCAGAATCCTCGATCGCGGTGAATCATCAACTTTAAAGAAGCAAGTTCGAAACTTGATAAGGATATGAAGAAAATTAAGAAGATGCTGAAAAGTTGATGAAGCAGATTGGGAAATAGATTTTTGATTAATAACAAATAGGGAGAAGGAAGAATCGAAAGAAGAATCAATTTGAAAGGAAAAGCGAAGCGAGAATATTTTGTAAAAGCGAAGTTATTTCGATCTCTTAATACTTCAGATATTTTGATACTTTTCATATTTCTCAATTCACAGTATTTGTTATCATCAAAAGGGGAGAATGTTGGTCAAACCGACTTCACGTATTAAATAATTTTGATGACAAACAAAGAGAACTATACAACAAAGATTTAAATTAAAGGCATGAAGCTAAAAGAAAAGCGACGAAGCATTTTACTTAAAAACATCTGAAAGCTAAAAGAAAAGCGGAAGCACTTTACGAAAAGACGATGCGGAAGCTAAAAGAAAGGCAGCAAAGCACTTTACAAAAGACAGAGGAAGCTAAAAGAAAGCGACGGAACCATTTTACGTAAGATGACGGAAGCTAAAAGAAAACCGACTAAGCTAAGCAAAAAAACAGGCGGAAGCTTTTACGAAAAGCGAGGCGGAAGCTAAGCAAAAAAAGGACGAAGCTTTTTGAAAAGCGAGCGAAGCATTTACAAAAGCGCGGAAGCCTTAGGAATGTAAAAGCGGCCGATACAAAAATCGATTTAATCAATTGTTGTGTTTCTCTCTAACCCTTACTTTATCTAAATCGTACTTTTCATATTAACAAGTTTTAAACTAGTTACATTGACTTACGATAAGTGTTTGAGAGAACAAGTCATATCTCTAAAGGGTTAACGATAAGTTTATCACAATTCAACCCGCCTTCTTGTGCATCTTGATCATATTATTGCTCAATATATTAACGTGTAATTTACTTTGAAGAATTGTAATAATAGATAGCATAATATCGTGAATCGCTTCGTCTCGTTTCCAGTTCCTCGACATCATGTTTTCCTAATATCGAGGTCAATTCTATTACAATTCAAGTTTCCTACTCAAAGGGCCATAATGTTTTATAGCAAATCGATGTAGTTCGTCAAAGCTCGTTACTTCTCGACAAGAAAATTGAGCTTCAAATCGCTTTTCTCATTCGCCTTTTATGCTTCGATACATTTATGTTCAGATCGCCCGCTTCAAATGCTGCTTTTATGTCTTCGTCGGCGTTTGTATTCTCCATGCTAATTTGTTACGGGATGTTGCCTTGTTCAAGTTCAATTTAGATGAATGCTTCCTACTCCAAGATCCATTATGTTTTATAGCAAATTTGATGTATTTCAATCAAAGCTCATTACTTCTCTCGGAAGAAAATTGAACTTCCGCCTGCTTTTACGATTCCTCTGCTTTTGTGCTTAAATACGCTTTTAAATGCATCTTTATATCTTCGCCTAATTTTCTTATTGTCAAAATCTGTATTGTTAACTTCGTCTACTTTTTCAACTCCGTGTATATTTTAACTTCGCCTACTTTTTCATCTCCGCTACATATTTATAACTTCGCTTACTTTTTCAATTCCATCTATTTTTAAGTTCGCTCTACTTTCTCAACTCCATCTGCTTTTCTCTGCTTCCTCTGTCTTGTCAAGTTCGTGTGTTAGAAGCCGAGGAAAAGCGACGATGGAAAACCAACGAGCAAATCACGTCCAATTAACAAGCGAGCGATAGAATAAGCAAATCACTTCCCAATTAAGAAGCGAGGCGATAGAAGTGAAACGACCAAATTCACATATTGAAAATTAAAATGCAGACTCAAGTAAGACATAAAGCACAAAAGTTAGAGCATAAAACTTTACAAAGCGATATGTCCTAAACTAGATGATTCCTCCCGATAATCCTCAAACCTCTGCTTTGACAGAGGAGTTCCTTTCGACATGAAAAATATATGTGCTGAGGAAAGAGAATGCCAACTCCTCTCTGCTCAACTCCGTCTTCGTTGAAGTTCCTCTCGCTTTTCAATAGCTCTTACCCAAAACCGATTCACACATTATGAATGACTACAAGAAAGATCAACATTGTTACAATCTTTCCATTAGATTATCTCGTCGATATAACAACATTCTTCATTCGGTCTTGCTATTTTCTTAGAATCGCTTTTTTTGTACACAATCTTCATACTCAAACAGAGCTTTGAATCTTATTTTGCATCTCTTCTTCGATTCTTTCCACCATTTTCCACACTCAATGCTTTCAACTGCTTCTTGATTCTTCTTTCTTGAATCTTTACAGAAACGGTTAATCAGTTGACTTCCCTAACTAACTCGAACTGATTCTTGCATCTGCTTCTTGATTCTTCTCCTGCGTCAGTTATTCACGTCTTCGTCTGCTTTTACTATTTGCATCAAATGCCTTTAGTAGTCCCGTCTGCGTCTGTTTTATGCCTGCGTCTGCTTTGTTGAAGATTTTCCACTAGATTATCTATCCAGTATAACAACTGCTTTTGCTTTCATCTACTTTTGAACTTTCGTCCGTTCTTCTTCTTCTTTAAATCGCTTTTCAACGTCTTACTACTTGAGCGTATTTTTGCTTCTTTGAGCATGTTCTTGTTCTTCTTTATTTAAAGCGATTCGGTTGATGTCATTTCCACTCCGATTAAACTTCACTTACTAACCCCAAAATCTACAAAGCGGATATCGATCGTCTTTTCGTTATATCGAATAATCTTCTAACTTTATAATAATGTCAAATACTACCAATAACGACATGTTCTGAGTAAACAAACATAAGATCAAAACATAGATTGACGTTTCATTAATAAATGAGCTATGTTTTTGCCTATCTCAGGAAAATCATTTGATCTTGCCTTATGTAATACCACGCAACTCTTCAAGTCTCACCTTCCATATGGTCCCCAACAACTCTATATTTAAACTTTATATCCTTTCTCCACTAACTTCACAAACAATTCTTACCTCTTCTTTTGCTCAACAAACAAAACGACCGCTTCGGTCAATAACCGATTTTTTCTCGATTACTTTTTCATCCTAATTTTTCAATTTATAATGTCAACAAAACCCTTTCTTTATCTTTACGCAACATTTTTATAGGTTCCTCCTTACTCGTGTTGCATTTTGCCACTCCAACCTTCGCCTTATTCTTGCTTCTCAATAAAGTTGTGAAATAATTATCACATTTATACACTAATTTCGTTATTTTAATCCCGATATGAATTTCATTTATTTGAACGCAAAAGATATTTGAAAAATGTCGTAAAGGAAACATATGATCGTCAAAATCAATTAGATGAGTTACTTATCCAAAGTGATACGTATGTCTTATTTTAATCATATATGAAAAAACTCATTTCATCTTAGTTCTTCTTTCATATTATTTTTATTTAACTGTACGTTAAATTTTACTCACGATATAAATTTATTAGGCGACTTTCATCACAGCGTTTAGCGATATTAACTCGCTAGTACCCTATAAAACGAGGTGCCAAGTTACCTTTAAGCTCTTCCATATCATTGACTCCTCTTTTGCCTCTAAAAAGGTGGGGATATTGGTAAGCATGAGGCTTCGTAATTTAATTTTATCTATTCACTTTTTCTCGCGTACTTGTCTGTTCAATAACAGGTTAGCTCACTGTTATCTTTCTCTCCTCGTTGCAACTGAAATTGACCGTCGTTTAACGAATAAAACGTTGGAGCCACCTGCCTGTTTCCCCAGCACCATATCCACAACCACAACCACAGCTGCAATATGGCCGCTGCTACTCTTTATCACTGCCGCATTCCATCCTTCACTGGAAAATCACCTCGTTTGAGGGGATTAAAAACTTCATGTTTTGCTACCAAATGTTCTGCAAGGGTAAATCTTCCTTTTCTCTCTACTATCTCTTAAGAATGGGACGAAACAAAGCAAGGGTAAATCTTCTTTTTCTCTCTACTATCTCTTAAGAATGGGACGAAACAATTCTGACGAGTTCATATTGAGGAGTGATACAGTGGAGGAGGGAATACACAAGCGTGATGATTGTGCCCACTGGAGTTGGAGCCGCCATTGGTGGATACGCCGGCGATGCTTTGCCCGTCGCTCGCGCTCTATCTTCGGTCGTCGATTGTCTCATTACACACCCTAATGTATGACATGCAAAGTTTCTTTCTTACACACACACACACACGCAAGCACAAAAATACTCTTTTTTTTTCACACACACACCTTTTCTTTTTTAATGCAATTTCTTTATAATTTATATAGGTGCTCAATGCTGCAACGCTATTCTGGCCAATTCCTAATGTGTTATATGTTGAAGGGTATGCTCTTGACCGATTCGCAGAAGATTCATGGGCATTACAACCTGTTCACCAGAATAAGGTGTTACTTTTTTCATATGTGGTAATATTGATTTGTTATCTTAGAATAAATCCCTTAAGTTAAAATATTCGTCTTGGGTCTAAACTGTATTTTCTCTTTCATGATTGCTCATATAATTGAGCCTTGATTAAGATGAATGTACTGCAGTTCACTCACCATATTGAAATTGTGATGTAAAGTAGGTAGGACTGGTCCTGGACTGTGGGATGGAGGAGGAGCTTAGAATTCGGCATTTGCAAGTAGCAGATGCAGCGAGGGCTTCCCTTGGATTGCCTATTGTGGACTATATTTTTACTGATGCTCCTCTTATGGTAGAGCCTTTTTAACATAACAGAAATTCCTTTTGTTTTTAGATTTAGTTTTTTTTGAAATGATAATGTCATTTTGGAGTCGAAATTAAGATTTTGTTTCAGTAATTTCTAACTAGCTTTATCATACCTATTAAATTTCATGATTTTCAAGATTAAAGTTAAAACTGCATTTCATGATTGGTTAGCTGAATTTGTTTTTATTTTCTTGTTTAAAGGTGAACCTCATTGATGTAAACCACTGCACCTAACAATGATTGTTTTTATTTTTGAATTCATGCTGTTAATAATTTATAACAAAATTTCCTGACCAGCATGATATCTATGAGAAGGTGGTTTTGCCAGGAATCTAAGTCTTTATATTGTCTTAGATGATGTTTGGTGGCATGTCATGTAATTTAATTAAGATTTTGACTTAATAAGCATTATGGTGTATAATACAAATCCGTTGTTGAAAAGCATAATAATACTATTATATATTTACTTGAATAGTTTACAAGAATATATACAAGTGATATCCCTAAAATATATTCTGGAATTTATGGATATGCACAATCATATAACTACTTATATCCATACATAAATGTACAGCTAATTAATAATCTTATCCCATAAATTCCTCTAACTAATTGTTTCCTATGCATAATACTGATAGTTGTAGTAGGAATTCTTTTTGAGAAATGTAGTAGGAATTCTTTAGACAACCAAATAAAGGTGTCAATTGTCAAGGCTAATGAATTGCATAATACCACATACTATCTTTGGGGTAATGCATTTTTTGATCTCCTTTTAAATCATGAAGAAAAAGTGATGTAGGACAAATAAAAATATTAACTACAAGCTAAAAATCACAAAATTAGGACATATGGCTGATATTAGGCTGCTGGAGTATTAAAGTTCAGGGCTGGATTTTGGCTAGGAATGCTGAAATTTTAGTTTGGTTTAGTTGGGTTTTTTGGGTTTATTCCTGAAAATTTAGACTTAGAATTTCAAGGTTTAATATGGCTAGAATTTAGGTTTTAAGATGGTTAGAATTTAGGTTAGGTTTGTTGGAATTTAGTGAGGAACAAAAACAGTAAAGAGTTGGAAACCAAGAATCACTCCTAGGCTCTAAGAATCACTCTTAGAAGAAAGCATCGCACTTTCTAGTTAAAAGCTCAAGTTTGTAGAATTTCAGATTGCTTGTAATTGAAGGGCTAAGTATACACATATTTATAGAGAAATTTTTAGAACCCTTATTCTTGTAGGAAAGGGTTCCTATCAAATTTAAATCCTGTTCTAATAAAAATTCTACAAGTCCTAAATAACTAGGATGACATATGTAACATAAAATAATATATTTAACTTAATACTATTTCTTATTTAATAAGGAATCCTAACACATTCTTAATTTCAACGCTTATCTTTAATGTCAACTCAATTCCCAATCCTCATCTCACCAAATTAAAAATTGTGGTTAACTAATCTTTCCTATTTTATTTCATTTATAGACTTTTAAGTTCTTTTACATAAAAAGGCAACAAAAATATGCAAAATTTTACCCATGCAATAAAATTTGTTGGCACTCTCTCTTTAATAGGTGGAAAAGTGGCTTAATCCAAAAAGTGGGAAATCAACTGGAAGGATTAAACATCCTGGTTCACTTCTTAGAGCCGTGGAAAAATTGGTCAACCATTCTCAGGTGAATGCCGTTGCTATTGTGGGACGATTTCCAGATGATGATGTTGATGATGTTGATGATTACCGATTAGGGATGGTAAGATAGTGAGCTGTTACTAATTTGGCAGTCCCATATTATATTGGAACTACTTGCTTTTGAAATTAGAATGCATTTGGAAGGATTCTCTTGATTCTTTGGCAAAATTTTTCCTTCTAAGACCACACTTTGTTTATGTTTTATAGCTATAGTAAGGAATCTTACAAATATATTCTATTTATTCATGAATTTTATGTTAGCTTAGTGCTATTTCAATGTCATGGAGAACTTAAGGTACTGGTACTTCTCATGCTTTGCACTTTCTACTGCATGGTTATTGTTTTGAATTAAATGAGCAGTACACTTTGGAACCGAAGTGAGATTAAAGAGTTCTTGATTTAGTTTTTGGTACACTATAGCACAATTCATATTGGTGAACTTAAGCTATGACTTACAGTGCCTCCACTAGGTACACTTTAGTAGGATGTGTTTACGGGGCTTTAAGTGATTGCATGCAATGCAAGTTTGTTTCTTTTATTGTTCTATAACAAAGAATTTGTTTCCAAATACTTGTTTTATTTGTCCCATTGCCCCATCATTCTCTCTGTTTTTTTTTGCCCCCTTCTCAAGTCACTTTATGGTGTTCATTTGTAGGGAGTAGATGTATTGGCTGGAGTGGAAGCAATTATAAGCCATCTAGTGGTAAAGAAATTCAAGATTCCTTGTGCGCATGCTCCTGCAATGACACCGTTGCCCTTAACCCAATCACTTTGCCCAAAATCATCTGCTGAGGAGGTATGTGAAGTTGAAGAGTGAATGACTAGAGGGTGCCTAAATTTAGGAATGAATTTTTGTGTATTCTATAAATAGATTGACTTACACCCAAGGCAATTTGTTAGGATCCAAAATCCTAACAGGCACTATTCCAGCAATCCACAAAGTACTGTAGGCAATTTCCTACAGTACGGCTGATTATAGCGGGTCTCAACACAATCTAACCACTGAGATGAAATTATTTGGTTGGGGTAAGCCTGGCAAGAGAGTTTCAAGGTCAATATAGAGTGATCATACTCTTCATTAAATTGCTCTTTCATTAACACACATATACTTTTGTGTGTTTTCATGATAAAGTTGTACAATATCACAGTTTTTTATGCATGATGTTAAACCTGCTGTCAAGTTGGCTTACAAAAGGAAAGGTAAGAAAGGCTTGAAACTGTCTATGGATAGGCTAAAATCGACTCAAGAGAACCAGGCTTGAATAATTTACACAAGAGCATTGGGCTGGTTCTCTAGTTGTTCACGTATTAGTCTATTTTTTTACATTTCTGTGTGTGGTGTCAATGTGATGTTTCTGTTATTTGTCTTTTGTGTGAGTTGGTAGAGTCTAGAAGGTTGTGACAAGGGAATTTGGGGGGCAGGAGTTTGTTGTAATAGAATGAGAATAGGAGTATATAGAGTGAGTGAGACGGTATAGAGCGCAAGCTATTCTGGCAAATGCCAATCAATGGGGAACACTTATGGACCTTTACACAAATGCTGAAGCTGAGAAACATAGTGCACCCTTGGATCAAGAACAAGCTTGGAAATGGAGAAGATATATGGGTGTGGTAACTGGTCTGAGGATAGCCCTCTCTTCTTAAGGAGTGAAATCTCCCATCTAATTAATAGAGTTCCTCTTAATGCTAAAGTATCCTCACTGATGCTTGATGGGCAATGGAGTGGAAACTTTAGAGGATTTAACTCATTGATGGTATACCTCCCTCGGATCACTAGAAGGTTGATGAAGGACAATGTAATTTGGAAGCCAGATCCCACTAGAATATTCTCAAACAAGTCATGTTATAAGGCGTTACAGGTTGAGGGAGAAATTCTATCTTGGTTCAACCTCCTATGGAAGAACTCCTTGAACCTAAAAGCATTAGTATTCACCTAGCTAGTTGTCAAGAACAAGATCAGAACTAAAAATAGATGGTTTGGCCCTTTTGACCCTATATATTTATTATGCAAAGAAGTTGAAGAAGACAAAGAACACTTGTTCTTCCAATGCAAGTACTCTAAGGTTGTCTAGAGTAGAATCTTCCAATGCAATTACTCCAAGGTTGTCTAGAGCAGAATCTTACATTTGCTAGCAGCCTTTTGTATTTCTTATGATTGGCTTATAACTCTAAATTGGATTACATGTATTGCCAAGCAATAGATGCATGATGGATTAAGTTATACAACAACTTTTACAACAATAATTTATGCTCTATGGAAAGAAAGAAATAGGAGGATCTATAGGGGTGAGGAATTAAGCAAACATTAGCTTGTTGAGGAAATTATCAACCGGATTCGAGCCATAAAAGTCACAAAATCTGCTTAGTTGACCCTATCTACTGGAATTAGAAATAGATGGAACTTGTAACTTTGGAATTAGAAATAGCTGCAAAATTTGGACTTGCAGTGACAACAGTTGAGAGGATGGAAGAGAGTTACATGACTGCTATATTTGTTAATGGACTTGAGGAGAGATTACGGGCCGAGCGCAATATACTTAATCCAATATACTTCTAGAGTTGGAATGGGATCTTTTCAAACCTTGAAGATTCGGGGAATGTTGGGGCAAACCGAAGTGGTGGTGTTGATAGGCTACGGAGCCACCCATAATTACATTGCTAGAAATGTAGTGAATCAATTAGAGTTGTCGATTGTGTTTCCTTGTATACATTTAGGAATTGATGGCTGAAGTAATTGAGAGATTTCCATAGTTTCCTAAACTGTCCTAGGCCTTTTGTATATAAACCATAGGATTTCTCTGTACAAATAATCTCAATTCACTAATAGAAACACTTTTAGTTTCTATATGATATATTTTCTTCATGGTATCATAGCCTTATTTGATTTATGGGCCTATTCTTTCCTCTCCACTTTTTTTTTCTAGTTGTTCTCTGTTCAGAACAATACTCTAGCTGAGTTTGTACTCGCCCAAAAATCAAGGTTTTTTAATCTCATTGCCCACTTACCTTGCTTCAGAACCAAACGACGACCATCTCTGTGATAGACCCGACATCACTAGCATTGCCACCCACCACCATAGCCCATTTACCTCCACTGCGTGTAAGCCCCATGCACCACCCTCCTACCATTTTTTCGTCTTAGTTTTTGGTCCACCAATGTTGCCAGCCGTACATCTTCCTTTTGGTGTCAAAACTTTAGTAGCCTGTTTGAAAATATGCCTGAAGCCTATGTTTATCTCTGAATTCTGTCTTTTACTACTGTTGGCAATTTCTTTGTTTGTCTTTAGTGATTCTAAAAAAGATAGATGAAAAATTGTAATTCTTTTGAGTTCTGATAATCCTTCACTCCAAATCAGCCTCGTGAAACTTGATGGAACTAATTATCTTGCATGGTCAAGATCTTGATTGTTGTTAATCAAAGCTAGAGGATTACAAAGTTACATTAATGGTGACAATAAGAGACTCGATGTCAATAATTTTGAAATTAGTGAGAGTCCTAGAATTCTCTCGTGATGTCTTAGCTCATCAATTCAATGAAACTAGAGATTGCTCAGACATGTTTGTTACTTGACATAGCAACAAAGATATGGAAAGTTGCTTCTTTGACTTACTCAAATAGGTAATAAAGCCCAAATTTTTTATCTTTGTAATAAATTGCACAACACGAAGCGGAGAGATATGACTATATCACTGTACTTTGTGAAGCTATGCGGATTGTGGTAGGAATTGAAATATTATCAGGACTTTCAAACATAATGATCAAAAGATGATGCTAAATTCCAAAAAATGATAGATAAGGATCGAGTGTTTGACTTTTTAGTGGGTCTCATCCTAGAAAATGATCATATTCGAGGTAATATACTTGGAAAAGATCCTTTTCCTTTAGTATAGCTCGCACATTCTCTCATTCAACAAGAAGAGAGTAGCAGAAATATTATGCTACATAAAGCTATTTGTGAGAAAGCAGGGTCAGTGGCTAGTTCTATTGAGAAGCCAAAACCTGCAAATAACTTGTCTAATAAGGATCACTTGCATTGTGATTATTGTGGAAAATCAAGGCACACCAAAGAAACCTACCAAAAACTACATGGGAGGCCAAATCAGAGTTGTGCAAAATGAGGTGGTTCAGTGGTAAAGGGTTAGGCCCACTTGGTTGAAGGGAACGAAACATCTGAATCATCGCTAGCTGGAGCTTTATCCAATGAGGACCTTTAGAACTTAAGACATCTTCTCTCAAAACAGAACTCTCCTTCCACAGTTGGTACATCAAATATTGCAAAATCAAGTCCTGTGTACTGAAATTCTAAAAATAATCCTTGTATTATAGACTCTGGAGCTAACAGACATATGACAGACTCTCAAAAGGAATTTTTTACATATACCCATGGGAAAAAAGGGGATAATGTTAGAATACTAGATGGGTCTTTTACCTTCGTATCTGGTACAGGTTCTGTTAACTCCCAATATCACCATATCCCTAGTTCTTTACATACCCTGTTTTCTTATTAACCATCTCTCTATTAGTTCTATCATCAAAGATCTTAATTGCAAAGTTGAATTTTTTTTCTTCTAATTATTGTGTTCTTCAGGATCTCCACATAGGGCAGAGGATTGAAACTAGTAGATTGGAGGATAACTTATATGTCTTGGAAGAAAATCACATTACAGTTGCATATCAAACATCTCTTAGGAATGATGTGATTAATAAGGAAATCCTACAGTTGCATAGGTGATTGGGACATTGCTCATTTTTTGTTTTCTACAGTTGCATAGGAAATTCTACAGTTGCATAGGTGATTGGGACATTGCTCATTTTTTGTTCTAGAAAAATTATATCCAAGCTTGTTTAAAAGAACTTTTAATTCTTTGTTTTGTGATGCATGTGAACTTTCTAAATACACTAGAAGTTCTTATCATTTATCTAATAATAAGAGTTTTTTTCTTTTATGATAGTTCACTCTGACATTTGGGGTCCTACTCAAAATCCCTCTCTTTTTGGCCATAGATAGTGTGTGACCTTTATTGATTGCTGCCCAAGATTGACTTGGGTTTATTTGATGAAAGCCAAGTATGAAGTTTTTTTTTTTTTCATTTTTTCAATCTTTTCATAAAATGATTTGTACTCAACATGATGCTAAAGTTAAAATCCTAAGATTTGATAATGGAATGGAGTATATGGATGGAAAATTTTGTTCTTGTCTAGATTCCTATGGAATAATACATCCAATCAATTGTGCTAATACTAGTGAATAGAACGAAGTTGCAGAAACGAAGAATAGATATATTTTGGAGGTAGTTTGATCACTCATGTTCACCATGAACCTTCCAAAGGGACTTTAGGGTGATACAATCCTTTTAGCTGCTTATTTTATCAACATAATACCACTTCGGATTCTAGATTTAAAAACCCTGTAGAAATATTGCAAGTTGTAGCCTAGAGCTAAGAAATACATTCTAAGTATGGACATCACTCAGGGGGAGAATGAGAGGAAAAAGGTGTTGCTTGACTCTATATTTATAGATTCAGGGGAGAAAACAAGTTTGGTTCAGTAGGATCAAAGTAGATGCTTAGATAGATTAGATTTAAAGACATACTCAAGAAGAGATAAGACAGAAAAAGCCATCATGTAGTCTATGCCATCTTCTTCCCTCGAAAACAGTGGTTAGTTAGAATATGATTTACCTTATGTTTTAGATAAGCCTACTGCCCTTCGAAAAGGTATAAGAACTTGCACCAAGTAGCCAATTTCTAACTTTATTTCCTATGACTTACTATCTCCCTCCTTTAGAGCCTTTGTCTTGTTTGTCTCCTTTGTATCTATTCCACAGGGTTGGAGAGAAGCAATGGAAAATGTCCAATGGAAAAAAAGCTATGGTTGAGGAAATGAAGGCCTTGGCAATATATGAGACCTAGGAATTTGTCACTGTTCTAGAAGGAAAAAGTATAGTTGGCTGCAAATTGGTATTCATAGTGAAACTTAAGCCAGATTGATCCATTGAGAGATACAAGGCGAGATTGGTGGCTAGAGGCTTTCCTCAAACGTATAGAGTTGACTACCTAGAAATCTTTGCTCCTGTTGCTAAGATGAATGTAATCAGAATTCTACTCTCTTGTATAGTTAACTTGGATTGGGACTTACAATAGTTTGATGTTAAAAATGCTTTCCTTCATGGGGATTTGGAGGAGGAGGTGTATATAGAGATTCCTCTCTTGAAGATGAGAAGACACAAGGGAAAGTTTGTAGGATAAAAAAGGCCTTGTATAGGTTGAAACAATCACCCAGAGCATGGTTTGAAAAGTTTAGCTGGGCCATGATTTCTTTGGTTATCAATAGAGTAATATGTATCATACTTATTTATCAAGCATGCCTAAGATAAGATCATGTTTCTCATTGTCCATGTTGATGACATTGTGGTAACTGGAAGTGATACAGGAGAGATGGTTAGGCTGAAGAAACTCCTTGCTTAAGAATTTGAAATTAAGGATTTAGGGAAATTGCAATACTTCTTGAGAGTTGAGGTCTCTAGATCGAGAAGAGAAATCTTTATCTCTTAAAGAAAATGTCCTAAACTTGTTAGAAGAAACTGGTATGATGGGTTGTAAACCAGTTGAATCTCCTATCGAGAAGAACCATAAACTACAAGCAAGAATTGGTACATTAGTAGACATTGGGAGATATCAAAAGGTTAGTTGGGAGACTCATTTATCTCTCTCACACCAAACCACACATAGCATATGCAGTTAGTTTGGTGAGTTAGTATATGCATGATCCACGAGAACCACACTTACAGGCTGTATTCCGCATTTTGCACTATCTGAAGTTTGCACCAAGAAAAGTCCTTCTGTTCATTAACAATGATCACCTTAAGATAGAAGCATTTATAGATGTTGATTGGGCTAGATCTCCAAATGATAGGGGTCAACCACTGGTTATTGTACGCTCATAGGAGGAAATCTAGTCACTTGGAGAAGCATAATCAGAATGTAGTTGCTAGATCCAATGTGGAAGCTGAATATAGAGCTATGAATCAAGGTGTGTGCGAACTCTTGTGAGTAAGAAAGCTAATGAATGAATTACGAAGGAAGTTTATCCCTCTACTGTGATAACAAAGTTGCCATTAGCATAGCTCATGATCCTGTTCAACATGATAGAACAAAATACAAAGAAATTGACTGACACTTTGTAAAGTAGAAACTTGTGAATGACTCTTTACACTTATCCCATGTGGGGTCTAATGAGCAACTGATAGAAGTCTTCACCAAAGCACTCTACAATAAATAGTTTCATAACCTTTTTTGTAAGTTAGGCATGTATGATATCTATACCCCAACTTGAGGGGAGTGTTGTCTAGAGTTATTACCATAGTTATTAGAATTGATTGTGTTTTCTTGTATACATTTAGGAATTGATAGCTATAGTAATTGAGAGATTTCCATAGTCTCCTAAATAGTCCTAGTTGTGTATATCAACCATAGGATTTCTCTGTACAAATCATCTCAATTCACTAATAGAAACACTTTTGGTTTCTCTTTGATTTATTTTCTTCAGTTAAAGATATTCTCTCCCTTCCTTTTTCTCTTGTTTACCTGCTTTTATTTTCTATGGAGCTTTTTTTTTCACTCGGATACATGCATTCATATTTGTTGCTTTTGTTTTATTTTTCTTCCAACAGATAGGTTATACATTCTTGCCTTGTGTTCTTGCTGGGCTAAGTAAATCACCACAGTATATTGTAAAAGGTTCCCAGCCTTTGCAGCAGAATTGGTTATCTGCAAGTGATGTTGATAGCGTTATACTCCCTATAGATGCTTGTGGAGGTGATGGTGCTCTTGCTTTTGCCAGAAGAAAAGGAAACAAGGTAGGAACACACCAGCATTGCACTCATGTCTTGCTTTCTCCCCTGTTTAAGATTTCCGGTTAGTTCTTTGACATTGTGATGATGGTATTTATCCTAATCCAACAGTTGACTTTGCCAGCTTAATAATTGAATATGCATAGTGTGCATTTAGCTTTTGGTCCTCATAGTGTAAAACCTAATTTCTTCTTTCAGCCACTCATAATTACTGTTGAGGAGAATGAAACAGTGCTTGATGATACACCCGATAAATATGGAATCGATGTGGTAAGAACTCAATTACAGCTGTCCTAATTCACCTTTTTCTTTTATTGATTTTTGCATTCTTGGAGGGAATCAAATCATTGTGATGGCATCCAAAACTTTTTTAAAATGTATCTTCTTCATGGTGGCTTTGGCATGATTATTGAAGTTGACAACAATCACAACATGTCATTAAGTTTTTCAAACCTTTTTAGTTAGAGTCCTTATCATTTTGTCAAGTTTATGAAAATGAGTTAGCAGGGCCACCATTGGCTCTGTTCTAGCTTGCACAATTGTTCATAAGCAAGTTCAAAAGGTTTATTAATACTGTTCAAGTAGGAACCTTTTTCTCTATTTCTTCCGGTCAACATTTAAAAAGTGTGCTACAGAGCTTATAAAACAAAAGTAAGCTATATTTGTTAAGTACGTTTGTGTAATTGGGCACAACCTTCAATTTCATTGAGAAAAGACTCGTGACATTATTTTGAGTTGGTTTGCTGTGATACAGAATCTTGGGACTAAAACTTGCAATATTGGCAGTTAGAAATTGGAAAAGCCAGTGGGTAGAATATCAGATGTAAATGAAGAAGCTGCGAATAAGAAACAACAGTGAATATTGGTCTGGAGACGTCACCTCGAAATGATGATTCTCAGTGCCTTCTGATAGGCTAACTACAAATGGAACTTTTTCATGCAGATGACTGTCTCCAATTACTGGGAAGCTATAGGTGTTATTGGAGCCCATAAGGCAGGTATAGATCCACAGTCGCTCCGAAGGGACAGAATTAGAAACCTTCAACATAAAGGCATTAATCAGGTCAACTTGCAGGTTTGGGTGCAACCTCTTTAACATAATTGTGGTCATCTTAAGATTGAAATTCACATTCATGTCTGATAAGCAAATTAGGAATTTTCAAAATGCAGGTTTAATTAAATTGCAATTTTCAATTCCAAAGTGATTATAAGGACGGTAAATTGATGCTGCACATGCCATACTCAGATTCTTAATTGCTCCATAATTTCTGGAAATTTTGCCGATTTTACTTTTACATTTTTTAGAACAATTGCAAGTGGAAATGTAAGCTTCAGGTATTCGTCTAGACCAGAAGTTCAAATTTTTCGAGATTTCAGTTTGGTTATTCATTTTCAAAAGGTGATTAATCTCAATATTTTGTTTTATCAACATAAAAACAAGAACACAGAGCTATTTTGTTATAAGCGTTTATTAAAGAACCTATTATGTTCAATTATAGCTGTGGTTGTTCTTCTCAGAAGTCTTCAGAGTCGACAAGAGAGACTTAGTCCAGAGACTGATCTGAGCGAAAGCAGGCAAGAACAGTGTTTCCTTGTGAGACAAATCTCTTAGCCAGCCGTCCGAGGTTGCCATACCCGACAATGGCAATCTTTAGTTGGTCTGCTTGCATGTTGCTAGATTAACAAAAGTACATCAAGACACTGCCCTCATTGCTTCTGGTGTTGTCGATTTTGATAGTTGCAGCGATTGTCAAAATGACGATGAATCTTGTAGAGGTAATGAAACGAGAACAAGTTCAAAAATTTAAGTAACTGAAAATTATAGACCTTATGTCATGTCAGATTAATTCTCTACGTGGTAATTGAGTCTTAAAGGACAAACATTTCATGTAAGAAAGATTTAATCGATAAGTTAATTAACTTAAGAATATTTTTAAACATTTCTCAAGCTTTTGGATTTTATTTGAATGTTTAAGTTCAACTTAAATTTAATCGGAAGCCTTTGGGTCTTGTTTTTGACCTTTTCACGAAAATAAAGTGTTGAAAGAACCAAAGGGAAGGGATAAGACTCACACTCAAACCATTTTGTTATGGACTCTTTCATAGTGTTTAGTGGACTAACGTTTTTATACAAATGATGACAACGAAAAACAAAAGAATAGAGACATCAAACAAACGAAATAGACCTAAATAATAAAGGCTGCATAAATCTAATTTCATACACCTACCTAGATGACAAACCAAGAAATCAAAAAGATAAGAAATAGTTTTTGGGTTGGAGAAACACAAACTTGAAATGCCAAACATTAGGCAAGGGCAATGTTGCTTGATTAGGGGAAAGAATTGTTTCCAGAGAGAAGTGCCGTTGATGAGCGTCGATAGCATCTCTTTCTGACAGTGGTGTCTCACCTTCTTAGACAATATCTCCCTTTTTATCTCCCCCTCCTTAGTGTTGATGAGCATTGGTGAGTTGTGACGTAGCTAAACCATTTGTGTTTCCAACAAGAATTGGATTGACTATTGGATATTGTACGCATATATGGGTCAATTATTTTTTGAATTTGTGCTGCAAATTTGATCTTAGAGGATTAACTAATTAGTAACATACACACACATACATTTATGCATAATTATATACTAGTTAATGTGATTAGTTAAATGATAAAATTTACTTGGAAACAAGTTTCTAAATTTACATGCATTGTGAATTTGAATGAATTTAATAATACATAGAAATAAGTTTCCAAACGAATTATAAATTACAATCAATTAAGATGATTAGTTCAATCATAGTTAAAATGAGTTTTAGTTCAATTAAAATTATTAAGTTCATGAGTTCAATAACAATTAAAAATTAGAAATTGAATTAAAATATTACTTTGATTAGTTTAAGAATAAGTTGAAATAAGTTTTAACTAGTTATTGAAATTAGAAACCAAATTAAAACTATTACTTTGATTAGTTTAAGAATAAGATGAAATGAGTTTTAATTAAATCAAAACTAAATAAAATTTTAATTTAATTTGATTGATTCAATTTTAATCTACCCAACAACCTAGTTCCCTACTACCTAATAACCAACCATTAACTTCCAATGTCCACCACGACAATCTTCTAAATAAAGAAACTAAATTGCTACGATAATGAATTTGGATACACTTGAGAGAGACAAACTAACAAGCTCAAAAACCCCATCTTCTGCAACCTCACCTAACTTGTACAACACCATAAAATTTCCTCTTTCGAGGGGAACCACAAAAAGGAGACAACAGAAAATCAAGAAAGGCAAGACAACTTAGAGCTCGATAGTAGGAGAAATGAGAAACTTAAGGAAGCTAAGATATGTAAAGTCTACTAAGAAAGAACTTATTTAGGACCCCATGGAAATGCTTCAATAGGGAGTAAGGAAGTGGAGTTCATCCTTGGTAGGGTAGGTTTTTCCTTAAGAAAAGGTTGGCATTTCCTGTAGTTAACAAATGGGCACTTGAAGCATGGAGAAACATGGGATTGGTGAACACAATGGTTAGTGAAGATGAATTGTTTGTTGCCAAATTTAATTATGATTAGAATGCACAGAGAATGATAAAGGTAAGGCCCTGGCATGCAGTTGGACATCCAATCGTACTTAACAAATGGCATCTAGGGTAAAATTGGACAGAAGCAAGCTGGAAACTATCCCCTTATGGATGAACTTCCTTAAATTTCTAATGGAGTACTGGTTTTACAAAGGGTATGAACTACATTGTAAGCAAGATAGGTAAATCTTTGGAAACGAATGAGAATATTGCAATGATGAAGAGAATTGGGTTTGCTAGGGTGTGTGTTGATGTGGATATCATAAAGAAACTACTTGATTCCTTTAGGATTATGAAGTTAAATGAGGATGGGAAGCTTGAAGAAGATCTTGTAAGGGTCACCTATATGTGAAAACCAAAAACCAGAGAGGAAAGGCTAATTTGGAGGAGAAAAGAAAACCAAGAAGGGAATAAAAGAATTGTGATGGAATCAAAACATATGGAGGAAACCCCAGTAGAGAGAGAGGAACCACTTATTGAACAAAACAACCAAAATCATAACAAAGAGGAGAGCAAAACATCAAGAAAAGGTAAATAGGTGCTAGATGATGTTGGACCCCAATCTTTGAGTAAAAATAAGAAGTTTTCAAAAGTTGATGAGTTGATTGAAATGAAGTTATATAGCAAGAATTAAAAAGAAAAAGTGTGAAAATTTGAAGAATTTAGAAAGTTTGACCTTTTGGAGAGAGAATGTTTGACTTTGAGAGTTGACTTTTGTTTGAGGCAAAATTTGATAAAATGGTCTTCTGGAAACTTGTAGATTATGTTAAGAGCTTTCTGTAGACATAAAGTTTGCAATTTTTCGATATCGGGAGTGAAAGTTATGATCAGTCAAAGTTGGCTTGGAAGTTTGACTTTCGGGTTAAAAAGTTGACTATTTGATTTAGGTCAAATTTGAGAAAATGATGAACATGAAACTTATAGCCTCTGTCGAGAGCTTTTCGGAACATAAAGTTTACTATTTTTCGATGTCGGGATTGGGAGATATGATTTTCGAAGATATGCTTTGTTTTGAAAATGTTATTAAGTATAGATTTGTGTAGTCTATGCTTGAGGCTACTCACCGAATGGATTTAGTCGAATTGGAAAAATGGTATTACTGAAAGTTGTAGCTTGTATGTCGATCTTTCCGACGCCATAAAGTTTGTAATTTTTCGATATCGGGGTTAGGAGTTATGATCGTGCGAAATTGGGAAGTTGTTTAGGAAAAACTGATTAAGATGGAATCTTTGATTGAGGTTTGACTCCTTTAAAGACCTAATTTGATTTTGAGTACTTCAGGAAGTTGTAGAGCTTCCTTTGATCTTTCTATAGACACCAAATTCGTCAAATTCGAGTTGAATTAAGAGATATGAGTTTTAAAAATTCAGTTATAAGTGGGTAATTAAGCTTTGAAAATTTTGCTTGAACTCCAATCCTTTTGCAATCTTTTGTTATAAATCTTTCGTCCGACATCCGATTGATTTGATTCTTGAAGCGTTGGTTTCTAAGACAATTACGTTCATTTTATGAAGAATTATGATTTTTAGAAGATTAAATGGAAAGAGATTTATTGAACCAAAGTAAGAGATGGGTTATAGGTAATAAGTTGGATAATTTTCTAAACATGGTTCCGTACTTTGCGATTTTCGGGAGTTATACAACTCCGATTGAGTTGATTCTTGAGGGAAAATAAAGTTAAGATATAGGGCTACAATTCTTGTGAAGGGATCGAAATTTAATTTCATCCCTAAGAATGTCAAATTCTGGACTGAAGTTATGTTAAAGTTCAGTTTCGGATTTTGTGCAGGTCAGTTAGTAATTTGGCCATAACTTCTTCGTTTTAGATCCGAATTGAGCGCCGTCAGTGGCGTTGGATTCGTAAGATCGAGAGGAACAATTTTTATGAAGAAAGTTTATCCAAATTATTTCGTTTAGTTGCTCGAATTCAGGTCGCAAGTTATCAGTTTTCAAAATCCTGCATGGGGCAAACTTGGAAATAAGCTTTATTGGAGGGCAAGATGGTAACTTGTGTTTCATTTAATGAAACACAAGAGAGTGTGTCGTTTAGCTTCCAGAAACTTGAAGAAGTCACGATTTTGCTGAAATAAAACAAAGAAATATGAAGAAAATGAAAAGGAAAGAAACGAAAGTGAAGAGAGAAGAAAGAAGAAGCCATTCGGCCATGAAGGAGAGAAGAAGAAGGTGAAGAGTTCGGTTTTGCTGCACTTTCAAGAGTGATTTTCGAGCCTCTTCAAGTGGGAAAGAGCATGAAAGAAGATGAAAGTTGCTTGGAGTTCTACAATTTCGAAAATTAGAGAGAAGGTTAGTGAGAGAAAGCTTAAGTTTTTAAATTTTTGATAAGTTTATTGGTTGATTTGGCTTGGATAGGATATGAATTGAGTTTATCTAAGGTTAATTGAAGTGTTTATGCTTTGATGATGGTTAATTTTGGATTTATGTGAGATGGAGTTTATGTCAAAATTGAGAATTGGGGATTTTTAAAATTGATGCTTTAGATTGCTAGGATTAGTGATGAATTTGAGATATCCTAAGTTAATTTTGATGTTTATGCTTTAGGTGAAGTTTAATTTGAAAAATTATAAATTTGGAGTTTAGGCCAAATTAGAAATTTGGGGTTTTTGTGAATTTTTGGGGTTTTTGTGAATTAATGGTGTAGAAACATAATTAAGAGTAGGAATTGATGAAATATGGAATCAATTTTGAAGAAATTATGTTTTATGAGATTGAATTTGAGTGTATTGGTTTAGGCCAATTTTGAAAATTAGGATTTTCAAAATTGGAGATTGAATAACTTGCATTTATATGGAATTGGTGTTTTCTAAGTTTAATGTGAGTAATTAAGTGATTTATGGTATTGAATTTGGATAAGTTGGTTTAGGCCAAATTGGTGAATTAGGGTTTTGTAAATTGGTGAGTTAAATAGCTTGGAATTATGGTAAATTGGTGAATTCCTAAGTTAATTTTGAAAATTATGTTATTTATGATGTGAATTTGGATGATTATGGTTTAGGTTTTGTTAAAATTGGAAGAGAGAGAAGCAAAAGTCAAATTGAAGCATTGGACAAGATGCTAGCTACGGATATGAGGTGGGTAGTATATTTATTTATTGAATTATAAGCTAAATGTGAATTTTGAAAATTAAAGAAAGCAAAATTTGATTTTGATAAGTTATTATTGATAAAATGTTTGAAAAGGATGTAAATGTTTGAAATTATGATTTCAAAGGAGTAAAATGAGTTTTAGAAAATGTAAGACTTGTGAATTTCATGGCTTTCAATTATGTGATTTCTGATTTGAATGTTTTAAAGAATTAGTGCATATATTGTGATGAATATGTGATTTAAGTGATGATGTGAATTGCATTAGATTTGTTATGTGAATTCATGTGGATACGTGCTTGTGTCATTTATGACACAATATGATGATAAGATTTGAAAATGTGAAAATCAAGATTTTGAAAAGTGCCTTGAGCAATCTGAATCTTGTTTTAGTTATGTGTTAAGTGGGTTTGGTCGAGTCCGTTTGTGAGTCATTGTTGTCTCTACTGTTTAAGCCTTCGCCACTTGCCTGCTAGTGGCATAGGAGTTCGATTTGGACTCCCTCCGCTCACTACACAGCACATGACCGCTCTGCGGAATGTACAAGATCGTCTGTTAGGACCGAACCAAACCAATTCTGAGGTGTTATGTGTTTTTGATTTGTTTATAATGTGTTGCATTCATACTTAAAGCTGTGCATGATTTGAAAAAAAAAGTTCGAGATTTTGAGAAATAAGGCAGTAAATTTATAATCATGAAATTTCGGAAGGTTTATGAAAGTTTTGAAAAGTTTGAAAATAAGATTTCGGATAAATGCTTAAATGGGAAATTTTTGAAAAGTTTAAAAAGAAAATAATTTTCGCTTATTGTTCGGTTTATAAATATATTATCCACGAGCTTCCGAGCTCACCCCCCCTTTCATCCCTATCTCCAGGGGTTTCACAGGAGATCGGATGGAAGACGAGTATGAGGTCAACCCGATAGTTTATGTATTGCCTTTATCGATGGCTTGAAAAGTCGTTATTGTAAATTCATGATGTATATAAGTTATGAGTTAGGTATGTTTTGGATTTGAGTTTGGTTATGATGAAGATTTTGAATTGTGAATGTTTATGTATATGAGTGAGTTGTGATCGGATTAAATTATGTATTATGGATTGAAATGTATATGAATGGTTCGGATTGAGACATGTATTATGGAATGCATTTATGAAGTGTTTAGAACTAAGATTGTGTTTCTGCTGGTGTTTGGATGCCGGACGGGAGGTCCGATGTTGCTTTGTGATTCTGGATTTTGCGATATTAGAAGTGTGTTTGCTTTGTTTTAAATTTTTGGGCTGTCAAAATACAAATAGCATCTTTCTTAGAAATTTCGTAAAAATTTGATAAAATGGGTTTAAAGAAATGAGTTTGAGGATTTATAGGAATGTATAAGAAATGATTAAGATGAATTAAGTGAATTGAAATTGGTAAGGATGAGTTTCCAAAAAAGGAATTGTATGGAATAGTTATGATATGAATGAGATTGACTAATGAAGTAAGAAATGAGAATAAGAGAGAAAAAAAAAAAATTCATACTGGATTTTGGAACGTCTTAGATTTTCCAACGCGTTCGTTTTCCTTTGATAATTGTGCTCGGATGTCGGATCCGCTTTGCTAAGTGTTTGTTTCCGCTATCGATTTTGTTTTCCGTATTATGTTATTCGATTCCGCTTCGTTTTTCGTTTCGCGTTATCGAATGCTTTGTTTTCTAATATGAAAATTTCGTTGCGAAATTTTCGTTTCTATTGGATTCCGTTTTCCGTTCTGCCTTTTCCGGTTGGGATCCGGTTTCCCGGATCGGGTCCCAACAGATGACCTAGAGAAAAACCAAGGAGTAGATAAAAGTCCTCAAAAGGGAGACTTTTGGTATAAAGCTTAACTCCAAAATTGGTTCTCCTGGTGCAAGTAAGAAATCAAAGAGGAAAAAAGTCTGGTAAGAAGAAATGATGAAGTTAGTTATTTGGAATATTAGAGGGCTCAATAGCCTAAATAAATAACTAGATGTTAGGGATTTTATTAGAAACAACTTATCGGATTTTTTTGATTTACTTGAAATCAAAATAAAAAAGGAACAGATGGAGAAAAGTCTGTGGTTCCTATGGGAAGGCTAGAAGGTGATATCTAATCATGATAACCATATTAATGGGAGAGTAATCATAGTTTATAACATGAAGAAGCTAGAAATTGTTAAATGGTCTTGTTCTGACTAAGTGATCCATTATGAAATGATGATCAAAAGCTCGAGAAGGATTATTACAATCTCCACGGTGTATGTTGCAAACTATGAATTCCAAAGGCAAGCCTTGTATGGGGAGATAGTTAGGATTGGTAGCATAATCAATTCTCCTTGGTGAGTAGTATGGGATTTCAATTGTACACTTTATTCAAGTAAAACATGGGGTAAAAAAAGTTGGTCATAGCAGATTGTAGGGAGTTACAAGAGCTAACCAAGAACACTAGGTTTACAGTTATGAAATTCTATGACAATACTTTCACATGGAACAATAAACAAAGTGGAAATTAGTTCTTGTTGAAGAAACTCGACAAATGTATGGTAAATGATGAATGGCTAGCACACTTTCCACTTAACACTGCCATATTTGAGGAACCTAACATCTCGGATCACAAGCCAATTGTGGTTGATTTGACTATCTCTAATGTGGAAGAAATGTCCCTTTCAGGGTCTTCAACCATCTGGTGGAAAACCCCAAGTTTGGGGACATATTAAGAGGGGTAATGAGTAAGGTAATTATAAGAACAAAGGATTATATACTAAGTATGAAACTAAAGGCAGTGAAAGAGAATTTGAAAGCTCTTAGCAAAGAAAGCATTATTCTTGAACAACATAAAAAAAAAACTAAAGCATTGGAGAGATGGCAGAAATGTCAAAGTAGAGTACTAGCTAGACTTGATGATCAACAGCTGAGAAAGGAGGAAGCTGACCTGTTCAGCTACTACAATAAAACACTAGAAGACAACTGCAACCTACAGAGAGAGAAATAAAGAATGTTTTGGCTAAAGGATGGTGAGAGGTGCGCAAAACATTTTATAAAATCCATTAAAGCAAGGAGGAAAAAGAACTTTATAAAGCTCTTTGAAGATGAAACAGGTCAGAAATTTCAAGATCAGGAGGGCAAGACAATAATCACTTTTGAATTCTTTAACAAGCAATATGGGTTAGAGGATGAAGTAATGTATATAATAGATTTTTGAAGAGGATAAGGAAGAAATCATTGAGGAAATAATTGGAGAAGAGATCAAAGAAGCTTTGTTCTCAATGCATCCTAATAAATCTCCTAGTCTAGAAGGTTTTAACGAAAAGATTTTCTAGAAAAAATGGGATATCTTGGGGAAAGAAGTTACAGAGGCAGTGAAGGAGTTCTCTCTGAAAATATTATATTGAAAGAGTGGAAGAAAACATACATGAGCCTTATTCCAAAATAAAACAATGCCAACAAGTTAGGGCATTTTAGGCTTATTACTTGATGCAATATTCTCTACAAAATTGTTACAAATATTCTTGCAAATAGACTGAAAATAACTTGGGGAAATAATTAATCCAACTCAAAATGCGTTCATCAAAGGAAGGTCAATAGGCACCAACATTTTACTTTGTAAGAACTCCTAAAAGGTTATAATACCAAAAAAGAGAGAGTAAAGCATTGCACTATTAAGATAGACTTGGCTAAGGCTTATGGTTTAGTTCAAGTCTATCTTAATAATGCAATTCTTCACTTTTTTTTGATATTATATGTAACACCTCACTCCCACAAGACCCGAACCTGACATCGATGGTAATATCCGAGTCCGTGCCCCGCGAGGGTGGCGTGCTAATGCACTCAATCATTCAAAAAGTCAGTATAATTTTTTTTTAAATCAATAACACAAAATGCAAAAATCGAAACTCAAATTGGACTCACATTCATTCATAAACATTATCACTTAACACAATTTTCAACAACCATTCGGGCCCTTTCACAATTATAAAACACTTGTGTCATTTCAAAATATAATTTTATACAAAAAGATGCGGAATATACAATTTAATACAAAATGTGAAAAAAAAAACATAAATGCAGACGCAAACTGATCCCTACCTCTATCCTTCACTTGTATACTGTAGCTATACTCCCGTTGGCTTAACAGGGTATTCTTCTAATCCTGAAAAATAGTTGCAAATTTTTGGTGAGTTTTGCGAACTCAATGAGTGACCATCGTCGATGGCTCACCCAGTCACATAACACATTATTGCACATTCACATAAATTCACGTTTCACATTCAATGGATGTCGATCTTATAATGCTATATGCATGAGACTCACATTCGTTCTTATTGTCGTGATTGAGTGCCTGTCACTCACATATACAGAATATTGGCTCGTAGGCTCAGTCAGAACAGAATACTGGCCCATAGGGCTCAATCAGAACATAATACTAGCTCGTAGGCTTAGTCACATCACATACAGGCGACTCAAGTTACAACGCCTTTATATTTCATGCATTCATGCCATGGAATACATCACACATATTACATGCTCATATTTGATCACAGACACTTATCATCGGACCGTGGTCCAGCATTCAACCTTAAGTTGAGAATCACATCTTAGTTGCATGCAATGTCACATTCGGAACACATGTAACTCATTTCATTCAGATGCACATAACACTTCAATATCTCATACAAATATCACAGTCATCGGACCTCCTGTCCGGATCCCACATAAACATAACACATTCATAAAATCATCCAAAAGGCATATAATACAGAATTTTAGATAACAAACAATAAGGGGAGACCATTTAGGTCTACTCACAGTACACTCCAGATTAGAATTTGCTTTCAATTTTTGGGAACGCCTGAATACGAACACTTGACCTACACAACCTATTTATACAAGACACCCATTGTACACTCATCAATAATTACACAAGTAAAAAAACGTTCATTTATGCACAATTGTAATAATGGACCATGTATAATACATGCTCAATGACAATTCCGGGCATATGTTCTAGAACACATGATATGCTCATTTCCATTTCATAATTCAAAGGTGTCTAAATTAACTTAGACTTACACTTCATTTGTACATGATCAATCTAAATGCTCCTTTCAAATCTTTTACCCGTTTTATATGTCTAGCCTTTTCATAAGCTTACACTTCAAGAACACTTGGTTACTCTATATCATAACTCAATTTCTCATCATCTCTTTTCTAACCTCACATGATCTTATAATATCCAATTCCCATTCATAGCTTAGCAATGTAAACATATGTACACATTTAGGCACATTGCCTATTTATACAATAACCATAAATATTTTACCCACCTAGTTTGCTTGCCAAAATTTCAAGTCACAATTGTCTTTCCCCTTGTTCTTGGGTAGGATTCTCTTGATTTCCTTGATTATTCACCAAATGAAGAGATCTTTAGCTCAAATGGAAGCTCTTTTCTTCCTCTACCTTATTCTTTTCTTGAACAACTTCAAAATCTCTCTTGAAGGCCAAAGAAATTAAAACCCTAACTTGTTTTCCCTTCCTTCTCTCTCTTTCATTTCTTTTTCATGTTCTCTCTCTCTTATCTCTTTTCTAATCCACTCATTTTGCTTCTCTAGAATCTTCTAATTCACGTTTCTCCTTTATTTATAAGCAAGACAACACTTCTTCTTCTATTTATGTAACATCCCATCACCGATGGGAAGGGTAAATTGATCAATTGGGACGGGTTAGGAGTGTATAAACTAGTCTCGGTATGTTCTTGCATAATATGACCTCCATATATGCATAAATTGTAATTTTTGTAAATGCACATGATTGTACATGCATTTCTGACATTTTCCGGCATTTGTGTTTATTGTGGATAAATATGAATTGGTGCTTGAACATGGAATTGAAGTGGATTTTTGTATGTTTTACATTTTTGTGAAAATTTAGAAATTTTTCTGGAAATTTTTTGGGGTACTTGCCCGGACCGGAAAATTTTCAACTGGCTGATTGAGTGGATTTTCGGTATCGAAAATGATTGACCGATGGCATTGAAAAATTTGAGACATGATGTTAGGATTTATTGAATTGAGCCATTAGAATTTGACGAGAAATTGGAGTAGAATTTAGAACCGGAATAAAAATCAGGACAAGTGGCAAGTAACACTTGTCACTTGCCTACTTAGCTTTCTAAAAGGAGTAATACATATATATATATATAACCTAAGAGATGTAGTCTTCCACGACTCTCTCCTTAAAAGCTATATAAAAATCACTTTGAAAGTTTAAAACCACTTTTACTTGCAAATTGTCTCATTCATCCGTAGCTCCCTTCCCTTCTTCCTCTTTTGATTATTTTCTTCTCATCCCTTACAAGAAGCTTTCCTTGATACTTACTTGCTTGCTCCTTCTTCCTTCACTTACAAAACCAAGCTTAAGCTTTGTGAGGATGATGATTTGTGTGTGTATTGGAGTGATGACCTTAGGTGTTGGTGAGAAGTAAGGAATTGAAGTAAGATTTGAAGATTGAAGAATTGAAGAGTTTGAAGTTACTTAGGTGAGAATTGATAATTGTATTTCTTCTTTTGGTAGTTAGAAGCATTCATGGGGATTCATTATGCATTTATTTCATCAAGATAGTGGTAGGTTTATATGGGTTTAAATGTATGCTTGTGTGAGGGAAATTGATATGGTAGTTAAAGATTGTGAATTTAATGTTGTTAATGATGTTTATGATGTTAGATGAATGGAAATGAAGTAAGGAAGTTGTGTATGTGGTTGCTGCCAATTATGCTATATTATACAAGTAAATGTTGTGATGAATTTATGGCTGAATTAGAGGTGCAAATGGATGCATAGTGATGTAGGTAAAGTGAAAGAATGAAAGGGGAGGAGGTAGGGAGGAAATCTGGAAAAATGTGAGTTGTGTAGGTTTCATATTTTGACTCATAACTTTTGATATGGTTGTCCAATTGAGCTGAGGTTTGTTTTAAATTAAGCTTAAAAAGTATGACTAGATTTCATATGAAGGAAGTTTGGTCCAATTCTGGCCTTAAGGATTTTAATTTTGGCATGCAAAGTGAATTGTTAGGTGCTGTGTGAACAGTATCTGAACCTTGTGACTTGAAACTTTGATGATTTTTTTAGGATTGAATTGGATTGAATTTGCTACTTTGGCATTCATGAAAGTTGAATATTTTTGTGTTAGCTTTCTAACGCCACTAAGTATGATATTGTTCGATGTGTAAATTGAAAGTTATGGTCTGTTAATGTTCAAATGGTAATTCAGCCTTTGGGAAGGGAATGCTCTAAGTGAATAGGTTTTGGGTTGTTTGTGTTCTGATATTTATTTGGGACTGTTAATGGGGAAATTGGCTTAAGTGACCTTCTGGAAACTTGTAGAGGATTGTTGTAGCTTTCTAATGAGGTATTTTATTCGAATTTTGAATGTAAGGATGGTTAGATACGAATTTGTAAAGTTCTGTTATGGTTTAGGTGAAAGGCTGTTTTCATAAACCCTAACAGGACAGCCACCTTAATGTGAGGTGTTGACATAGTTTGAATGGGAATTTGCTTTGAAGTTCTCTTGAGAATTGTAGTTCATTGTCTGAGCTTTTTATTGCTATATGGTATGTAATTTTTCGACAATGGGTTGGAAAGTTATGAATTTTGAAAGATTGGGTTATATTTGAGAATGTTCTGGATAAGCTGAAGCTTTGATTGAGAAATTGAGTTGGTTAAAAATGGAATTGGCTTTCAGTTTGTTCATGAAAGTTGTAGCCCTTGTTTTTCTCTTTTGATTGACATAAAATTTGGAATTTTTAGCTAAGGGGATAAAAAGTTATGAGTTTTGATAAAGTACTGAACTGTTGTGGTAATTTTGTAATTTGACAGAAGTTTTGAGTGCATTTTTGACACCCTTAGGGGTGAAATTGGATTTTTCACTCTTTATGTAACTTGTCGAGTCTTCTGAGAACTTTCCAAAGAGACCAAATTTAGAATTTTTAGACACTTGTGTAAATAGATAAGGGTTTTGAAAGAGGAGAAGGTAGTTAGTGAAAATTGAAAATTTGGAAAAAGAAGGAAATTTGGGATTTATGTGACCTAATTATTTCTTTTGTCAATTACTTTCGCATCCAACGTCCAATTAACTTGAATTTTGAGGCATCGGATTCGTATAATATTTAATTTCGTTTATTTGTGAAATTGGGAATTTTTAGAGCCGAAATTGACGAGAATTGGTTAGGTCGAAGTGAGGGGTCCAGGCAAGGATTTTCCTAAGCCGTGTTTTATTTATAATTGGACCTATAGAGGTCCGAATTAAGTGATTTCGGTGTCAATGAGTTTCTAATTTTTAGAGGAAAATTTGATTACGGAAAATTGTGTAATAGTGCCAGAAATGTCACGAACATGCATTGTACACATTTAATTGCTACATGTGCATTATTAAATGTTTCTGATTGCCAATTTGGTAATGTTGGATATTTGGACTATTTTAGAGAGGCATTTGGAACGTCATTTCACAGACATTGCCGAGACTTCCAGGCTTTAGCTTCGGAAGCAAAGGTGAGTAACCTAGATGGTTCCTCAATTATTATTTGGTTATATTTCGCACTTATACAACTGTGGAGAATAATGGAGGGACTCTTGCGTTTGTTTGTGTCAATATTCTGGACCGAAGGTGTCCGATGTATGTAGGAGATTATGGCATAGGAGTGTTTTACTGGTGATTGTGATTGGAATGTGATTGTTTGTAAACCAATTGTATGAATGTGTTAATTGTGATTATAAATCGTGATTGTGATTATACTGTGAATTGTTGTGAAACAATTGTTTGAATGTGATAATTTGGATCCGATTGTGATATAATATTGTTTAATTGTGACACATGCATTCCATGCATGAATGCATGATCAGTTAATGAGAGTTGTGACTGGAGCAGCCACCGAGAGCTACAAGCTCAACATTTATATTGGACCTCGAGCCCCACAGTGATCCAGAGCCTTTGGCTCAACAATTAATGTGCCCATATTGGGATAGTTCAGAGCCTCAGGCTTACCGATTAATGCGCTCATATTGGGACAGTTTAGGCACTCGGTCACAACACCGTAATAAATTGGAAAGGGTCACATGTGCATTACATATGCATTGGATTGCATTTCTTTGAATGAATGAAAGACTAACTGCTTTGTGATTCTGTTTATTTCTGAATGTGAATTGGGCAACAACTGTCTTGTGTTTGAATGTTTTACAAATTCAATTGGGTATAGATGTGTAAACAAATGGAAAGTGACACATTGTCTATGTTCAAGTGCAATTGTGCAATGTGCTTAATTACGCAACAATGTGAAAATATGTGATATGTGAATTATTGTGTTGCATGAATTAAGTGAACCATCGATGATGGTTCCTCACTGAGTTCGCAAAACTCACCCAAAATTTGCAATTATTTTTCAGGACTCAGAAAAATACCCCGTTAGGCAACGGGAGTATGACATCTGCTGGTTAATATAGTAGAGAAGTGGTCGGGATCAGTTCGCGTCTGCATTAGTGTATTTTTATTTTTCTAAATTTTTGTATTACTGTTTTGGACAATTTGTAAAGTCAACAGATTGGAATAAATTGTATTTATGAAAAGGGCCCCGAGGCCATTGATTTGTTTATGTAAATTATTTTCTGCATAAATTATCATGTGTGTGTGTATGTGTTAAAGAAAAAAAAATACTAAGTTTTGATTGAGTGATGTAGCACGCCACCCTTGCGAGACACGGACTCGAATATCACCATCGATGTTGGATTCGGGTCATGCGGGAGTGGGGTGTTACAATTTATGCCCTTAATGAGAGAGAATTGTCCCATTTACCCTTTTATTTGTGCCTTATGTCTTTTACACTTAAGTGTCTTACCAAAAGCACCCTTGTATATTCTAACATAACACTTTCTTCCAGAAGCCTCTTCTCTATTGTCTTAAGTTTCCAATGACACCAAAAAGCATTCAATTTGGTTCAGTAGTGTGAAAGTTATACTCCAATATCTCCGGACTGCTTTTATTTCGAGATAGTACTCTATACTCAACTTCCATCCAAAAATTGAAAGTTTTAGGAGCTAAATCACAATTCACTTTCCTCAGATACTTTATAGCTCTATGTCTCTAATTTACCCTGAATCAGAAATCATCTCATTTGGATTTCTACAGATCAAGATATCATCAAAACACTGAAGTATATTCAGTGGGATAACACCAGTTCATATCCTTTAGGAGCACACTCATTGTACCCGTCCTACCTTTTCCACCCAATCTTTCTTACTTCATTTTAGATGGCTTCCAGTTTTAGACTGTTAGAAAGAAGACTTCGAGATCTACAACTTTCATGAATACGTCAAAGGCCAATTATATCATCTACCCTCTGTATCGTCTCACTTTTGTATCATCTCACTTTCTTTCGTCCATTTTCTTCTGTCTCATTTCTATCGTTCACTTTTCCATCTTTCACTTTTCTATCGTCTACTTTCTTCCGTCTGCTTTTTTTCGTCTACTTTCTTCCGACTGCTTTTTATCGTCTAATTTTTTCTGTCTGCTTTTTATCGTCTACTTTTTTTCCTTCTGCTTTTTATCGTCTACTTTTTTTTGTCTGCTTTTTATCATCTACTTTTTTCCGTCTGCTTTTTTGCCCAAAATGTCTCCACTTATAAGGATCATAACTTTTGTCTCCGATATCCAAAATTTTCATACTATATACCGTTGGAAAGATAAAAGAAAGATCTACAACTTTCCAGAAGGCAACTTTGCCAAAATCTATCTAGATCAAGCCCAGATTTTCTCCCGATTCTATCATCTGCTTTTCTTCCTTTCAGTTTCTATCGTCTGTTTTTCTTCCTTTCACTTTCCATCATCTGTTTTTTTGCCTAGAATGTCTCCACTTATATTGTTGGACCCCATTCCCAGAGCCCAACTCTTGGAGTCTTGAAGCCTTGTACTTATAACCTCGCAGAGTCCTTAACTGTAACTCCACATTCGTGGCGAGCGCACACTATTTAAACACCAAAAATCATAAGTTGACTTATTCATATAAGTTGTAGATTTATGCCTCAAGTTCGTTTTGAAATAAGAATCACCTCAAACGGAGTTGTATAACTCAAGTTATGCTCAAAAGGCCTAAAAGAGCTCATACTCCCAATATGATCTCCAATCCGACCACTCACTTACTTTAATGCAAACTTTTTCAATTCAACTTTAAAAGGTACCAATTTTTATGGAGAGGAAGATGTATGTCTTATGAATCTAATGGTTTAAGTCTCACTTCAATTGGAGGTCGGATGAGGGAGTTATGCACAAAAGAATAGATTATGCTCACATCCTAAATCAATTTGAACATCTTTTTGCGCAACCACCATAACGTTTAATTTATAAATCGTATTTCTTTCGTTTTTACACCATTAGAAAGTAGACATCGATATCTACAACTTTCATTAAGACCACAAAACGTGATTCAGCCTCTAACATTTTCAAAAGTGTTCATCTTTCCCAAAGCTGTCTGTTAAACGGACAGCCATGTCCGTTTAACGGACAGGTACGGGTGAAAATGGCCCAAATGCTTCGAGATTGTCCGTTCAACGGACATTCAGGTCTGTTTAACGGACATGGGCAGGCTAAGCGTTGTTTTTGCACCCAAGGCTGTCCGTTTAACGGACATTGGATTTTCCAAAACTCCAAAGCCTCTTTCAAACTTCTCACCTTCAACCTAACTTTATAACCATTTATACACTTCCTAAATTTATTTATTCCAAAGCCTAAATACTTCAAACTCTAAGTTCAACTCATCATCTTCACAATTTCCAACTTAATTGGTTCATCAAAACCATGGTTTTCAATCATTTTTCATCAAAGTTACCATAAATTCATAAGCTATATGAACAACCAAAATGGACTTTCATTGTTATCTTTCAATTGTCATAACTTCTTACTCCAATTCCTAAAAATTACATATTATACCTCAATAGAAAGATAACAAGATGCTCTACAACTCTCATGAAGGATGAAAATATTAATTTCATCATTAAGCAAGGTAAAAAGCCACTCAAAGGCACTGCTCATAAAGGATCAATGAAACAGTAACATAGCCACATGAGCGATGAATCGTATAGGTTTTACCCTATAAGTTTTACTCCTAACTCCAAATAAGGCAAATTATACACCATTTGAAAGATCTAATCTTATGCTACAATCTTCAAGAAGATATCCCAATCCAAATCAAACACTAAGAAGGTCTAAATCATAAACAAAATTCTGTCAAATTTTGCATAAAATTTGACGGCACTTCCTTTAAAAAGTCACTAACCAATCTTCAATTCAAGTACCTGCATAAAAACTTAAATCTTCAATCTCTCACAACACACACCAATCCAAAAATCCCAAAAGATCCACTCCAATGGCAACAACACACTCTTAGCATTCTAATCAAATCCAAACTATAAAGCAATTCATTTCTCCCTTCTTGTCGAATTCAAACCATACAATGATGCATTGTTATAAAATATACATGAATTGCACAAAATACATTAGAACTTCACATTCTTGCATTCATATGAAAATATGAGTTATTACAAGGCTTTAGAGGACATTTTAAGCCACTTGCATCCAAAATCCAAAATACAACTTACAAAAGTAAATTTACCCAAAATGCATCTAAAGCATTGATTTACAAAAATTAACTTGAGATACAAAAATTATTCATTTCTGGAGCAATGCCTTTAAGCTCGATGGTCGATCTCGTGCTCCTCACCTGGAGATGGGACGGAATTTGAGGTGGGTGAGCTTACGCTCGTGGGTAACACGTTTACATCCGGTAATAAGCAAAAACCATTTTAAACGTTCATAAACATATCAATTTCTCACAGTTGTCTACAAAACATAAATTTCTCACTTCATAAAATCACAATTCTCATAATTCAAACATTTTTCAAACTTGTCAATACATGTAAGCACATAAACACATAAATGGCTTGGCAAGTCCATAAACATGATGAACTACACAATTCCATAAAATGGCCTTCTGTAGTCGTAAACTTGAGGAGTCCCAAAGGGAGCTCCGTGCCACTAGTAGGCAGGCGAGAGAAGCCTTCACTTGATCAACGTGCACGTGACAATTTCTTGATGGACTATACCCAACCCACATAACATGTAATTCATGCATTGAAAGCATTTGCCCAAAATGGAGAAATCTTGAAAACTTGATTTCATGCACTTGACACATTTGCCAATTTACACAATTCATCAACTTAATTTCATACAAATCAAAAGCAATCAATACCCTACTTGCAAAGCAATGTAAGGCTATTTCCAAGGTTTACACACAACCACACATAAGCAATTTCTCAATCAATTTAAAGAAACATAAATACTCACTTAAAAGTAGTTGGAAAGCTCATTTATTGCATTTATGAAGGAAAATATTTAGTAGCCTATTATTCAAATATAAAAATGTCACCCACCTTGATTCCTTGCTTGTAGACTTTGCTCCAAATGCCTCTCCCTTAGCTCCACTTCCCTTCTTTGGTTCCCTTTAACAATAGCCATAAAATTCTCATAAATAAGAGATCTCAAAATGGACATTCTAAGGAGGTGTAAGCATGAAATCTAACCTATCTAACTTAACCCATAACTTTCCTAAGCCATTCTAAACAAAACCCATCTAAAACTCCAAAAGATACCACTTTTCCTTACCTTAGAATTGAAACCCACGAAAATCCTCCTTGGTTTCTAATGGAAGCTTGATCCTTTCCTTTTCCTTTTTCCTTCTCCTTTCTAAAACAAGATGGACCAAAGCTCTAACCTTTCTTTTTCTCTCTTCTTCTTCTTCTTCTTCTCTAGGTCGAAAGCTCCCTCTATTCTCTTCTTTCCTTGCAAGTTTCGTAGCTTCCAAAAATGACTAAGCAAAGTGGATGTTTTAACTTAAAAACCTAAGCTCTCCTCCCAAAACTACGTAGTTTTGGTAACTCCCATTTCACTTGCAATTTTTGTCTCTTCCTCCCTCACCAAACGACCACACCTTATGCTCCCTTCATTTTCTACTTTCCTTTTTGTTTTAATTTAACTCAATTGGACCCAAGTGGCCCTCCTTGAAAGCCTTGGACTTTAACAACACTTGTGATCTACCCAAAATACCCTTACTGCAACTTATCCTTTCTACCCCTTCAAATAAAATCACCTATGCCATTTAACCTTATAAACATTAATATGCCAATTAAGGTTCCCAACAATTAATCTATCACCTCAAATTCAACAAATCATGCTTAATAATAATAATAAAAAATTTCAGGGGCCAACATATATGAATCATAACTTTTGACTCTGATGTCAAAAGTTTTCATATACTATATCGTTGGAAAGAAAAAAGAAAGATATATAATTTTCCAGAAGGAACTTTTGCTAAAATCTATCTATATCAATCCCAAATGTGCCCCTAAAATCCAAAGACAAAATTTTCATTCATACAATAACACTGCACCCAATTCTTCACTTCATGACAATTTTTGAGACTCTTAGACATAGAATTGAAATTCGATGTCTTCATAAAAAATGTAGCCATATATCTCTAGTTTAATCCAAATAAGAATCATCTCGTTTGGATTACTAGAGAAAACGTTATGGCTAAAAGACTGAAGCAAACTCAGTCAACATTTTCCAGATCACTACCAAATCTTGTTTCTAAATCTTTCCTTATCACAAATCATACCAAGATCACTCTTTCTACTCCTTCTACTCCTCATTTTCAATAAAATCATATTTAATACTATTTATACCCAGAAGTTGTCAATGAATGCATGTACTACTTTTTATGTGAAAACATTCCGTATTTATGTGCATATATGCTAACATGATGCATGAGCAAGAAAATGCATTGTCTTAATTTCTCTTTGAGCTCATAAATACTGAAAGTTTGGATCCTAACCCTTAATATGGGGATGGGATGCTACATTTCTCTCCCCTTAATAAATTTCTTCCTCAAATTTCTCATCTGATTGATCAATACGGTAGAGGTGACAATTTCTCATACGCTCCTCTATTTCACATACACTTCATCACTCAATTTCTCGTTTTCCAAAAGATCACAGTAGATATGTTGGGACCCGATCCGGGAACCGGATCCCAACCGAATAAACTTAACACTTTCACTCTATGCTCTGATACCATAAATGTTGGATCCCGTTACCGGAACCCAACTACTTATACTGAACGGAAACCGAAGCAAACGGAAACGAAGGAAACGAAAATTTCGAATCGAAAACAAAATGCGGAAGCGAACAAATCCGAAAGTAGCGAAGCGGAAGCAAATGCAAGCGGAAGCAAGAACTAATCGAAACAAACGAACAGATTCAATCGAATATAGCGAAGCGAAATAATCGAATCCGAATCACAAAGCGGAACGAATAAGCGAAAGCGGGATCGAATCGAATGCAAATCGAATTCGGATAGAAAACAAAGTAAGCAAACAAATCAATGTAAACTGAAACACTTTCCGACATCCGTGACTAAGCAAGAACAGAAAGCGTAATCGCGTTGGGAATTCCTAAGACGTTCCAAAATCCGTTATGAATTTTTTTTTTTTCTTATTCTCATTTCTTATTCATTTCTTCTCTTACTCAAACACATTTAAAACATAACCAATGCATCCAATTTCCAAAATTACACTTTTATCCCAAATCTTATCGAAAATTCGGCAGCATAACGGCTGCCTTTATCCTAACCCAAAAATTCCTGCAAAGGCAGAATACACTTCTATAACTCAACAGACCTCAGAATCATCGGACACTCCCGTCCGGAATCCCAACACCAGCAGAAACACAAACCTAAAACTAATACTTCCATAATTCTCAAATCAATAAATACCAAACTCATAATTCAACTCATTTCCAAATTCATACATATATATACCCAAATCAACCATACAATATGTTCTCAAATTCTCCATAATTTCCTATACAAATTTCACAGTCCTTCACAATACTTAACTTTATACACAAATACACTTTCTTTCAAATCTATCTTAAACCATAAACATTTCCATACTCAAATTTCAGATTACTCAAAACTAACTCATGCAAATTACAAAAGCACAAAACCGCTTGAATCGATGTCTTCACATTCTTTCATCCAATCTCCGCTCAAACACGGAGATGGGGATGAAAGGGGGTGAGCTCTCAAGCTCGTGGATAACACATTTATAAACTGATAAATAAGCAGAAAACATTTCTTTATAAACTTTTTGCCAAAAGGGCTAATGTTTCAAACTTTTCAATTTTTCAAACAATTTCCTCAAACACTTTTTCATATTTTCAAACTTTTCAACTTTCAAATATTTCTCTCAAACTCTTTCCAATTTTCCCAAACTTCTCATAAAAATCTCATTTTTCTCATTTTTCAAAATTCTCGAATTTTTCATAAATATGAATGCAGAACACATAAACAAATCAAAACATATTACACATCGAATGGTGCAGCTAGGTCCAATAGAGCGTCTTGCATATTCCCGCATAGCATCCTGTGCGATCGTGAGCGAAACGTCTTACACTTTCTCGCATTGCGGTCCAATGTAGCCGTGAAGGAGTCCGAATCGAGCTCCGTACCCTAGCGGCAGCCTGGAGAAGGCTATACACATAGAGACAAATACCGACTCACCAAGGAACCTACCAAACCCACATAACACATTCCTGTTTAAAATCAAATTGCCCAAGGCACAAATTTCAAATCTTGATATTTTTCACACACGTGTCCTCACGTACATATTTTCATTCATAAATTCACAATCTTCAAGCAATACAATACACATAACACATTCTCAAAAGTCAATAATGCACAACCATAGCAATTATTAAAACTTCATATATAATGATGCAAATTTTATTCAAAACTCATTTGGGACTCGTAATGCCAAACGATAACAAACTTTTATTGTCAAATATTTACAAAAACCTTAATTCATCAAAATCCAAATTTTACTTTCTTTAATTTTTCAAAAGTTGCATATTGCTCACAAATCAAAATATAAATATGCTACCCACCTCGAATTATTGCCGGAAACTTGATTTCAAGCTCCAATTGATCCTTGCTTCTTTCCTTCTTTCCAAAATACCAAAACCTAAACCATAATCATCCAAATTTCACATCAGAAAGTACTTAATTTTCACAATCAACTTAGGAATTCACCAATTCCATTTACATTCAAGCTATTTCAATCTCCAATTTTGAAAATCCCCAATTTTCAAAATTGGCCTAAACCAAGACACTCGAATTCAATCTCATAAAACATAATTTCTTCAAAATTAATCTCACAATTCCTCAATTCACATTAATTCCAAACTATTTAAATCCTCAATTTCAAAAATTCCCAAATCTTAAAATTGGCCTAAACCAATTTATCCCAATTCAATACCATAAAATACAAATTCTTCAAATTGATTTCATATATCATCAATTCATCATATTTCCTATAATTCTACACCAAAATATCTCAAAATTCTCAATCATAAAATTTAACCTAAACCTTAATCAATTTTCCATCCAAAATTAAACCCAACCTAAAGCATATACATCAAAATTAATTCCACAATCCATAAACCCATCTCATATGTCATAATTCTAAACCAAAATTAATCAAAATCTCAAAGTAGAAAATTTCTCTTACCTCTTTCTCTTCCAAATTGTATTTTCTTGGCTCATGAAGAAGCTCTTCATTCTCCACTCTTTTCCTTCTTGGAAAATCCCAAAAGCTTGAAGAATTGAGTAGAAAAATTAAAACTAAACTTCTCCCTCTTCTTTCTCCATCTGAACTCTTCTCCATTCTTCTTCTTTCTTCTTATTTCTCTTCTCCTTTTCTCTGAAATTTCCAGCCACTTTCGTGGCTTTTAATAGCCAAAACGACAACACCATCTCGTGTTTCATTAATTGATGGTCAAATGACCAAATTGCCCTCCATTCAAAACTTAAAGTTACGCTTACTTGCAGTTTGATTCGCACTATCAAGCTGAAGGAATTTGTCAAAACTTCCTTCTCGAAATGTTCCTCTCACTCATACGAATCCAACGCCACTGACCGCTCAATTCCGAGCACCACATCAAAAGTTATCATGCGCAAATAAAGGCGAAAATATCCATATTCTAACACATTTTCTATGTACGATTATTTCCGTCCAAAATTTCACATTCTTAATCCCAGAATTGAAACTCGATGTCTTCATAACAATTGTAGCCTTATGTCTCTAGTTTAATTCAAAACAAGAATCGTCTCATTTCGATTCCCAGATCAAAAGTTATGCTCAAATTACTCACAGGTGTTCTCAATCAAAAAATTAAACCCTAATCCGAACTTAAATTCAAAAATTAAAAGTCCTAAGGGCAAAATTGACATTTCATGTCTTCATATGATTTGTAGCCCCTTGTCTTATCTTTATTTCCCCTCAAGAATCGCTTCAATCGGATCTCTACAGATCCCGAATTTCACAAAACACTGAATCATGCTCAGAAAATTTCCCGACTCACTTTGATTAAATTAATCACCATTAATTTAATCTCAAAGTTCTAAAATTTCTTATAAAATGAAATTCAATGTCTTAGGAATCCAACGCAAAAAGAATCAACTCAATCGGATGTCGGACGGAAAAGATATAAGCAAAATAGTGAACAAAGGTCGGATTAAAGGAGGAAAGTCAAGAAAATCAAGAAGCAAAAGCGGCGTCGGATGCAGACGGACGCCTAACTCATGAGGGCGAGGCGCCGCTCGCTAGGGCGAGGCGTCGCCTAGCGAGGCGCACAACATGAGGGCGAGCCTTGCCCTCATGACGGCGAAGAACGCCCGCCTCGCCAGAGGCGTCGCCTAGCGAGGGAAGATCTGGGCGCCCACTTCATTAGAAATGACCGTCCTAATATGTATTAAAACTTTTCTTTTTTTTTTTTTTTCCTCTAAACTTCCAAAATTCATAACTTTTAATCCCGAAATCCGATTTTGACAAACTTAGTCTCTATAGAAAGCTTGAGAGAAGCTCTAAATCTTCCAAGAAGAACATAAAACTCAATTCAACTCCTACGGGAGTCCATTTTCCGGTCAAAGATACTATTCTCTATACACGCTTGCAAAAATCATAACTTAATTTTCCGAGATCGAAAAATTGCATACTTTATATCGAAATAAAGATCAAAACAAATCCTTCAATTTCCATGAAGAACATCAAAGCTCAATTAACCTCTAACTAGGTTAATTTCTCAGTCAAAGTTTCAACCATAATAAAAGTCAAACCCAATCAAACATAAACTTTGACTGATCATAACTTTCACTCCCGATATCGAAAAATTACAAACTTTATGTCCACAAAAATGTCTCAACATAATCTACAAGTTTCATGTAGATCATTTTATCAAATTTTGCCTAAATCATAAGTCAACTCTCAAAGTCAAACATTCTCTCTCCAAAAGTCAAACTTTCTAAATCCTTCATTTCAATCAACTCATCCACTTGACCATAGTCAAATTGTCACTCAAGGTTCGGGGTCCAACATTTCTCCCCCTCTTAAAAGAATTTCGTCCTCGAAATTCATATTTACTTAACTCCAAGTAACTCATTCTTGCATAAATTTCTTTCTAAACAATGATCATCAAGCACTTTCTTACTAATTTCTTTCCAAAACTCATAATCAATTACTTTTTCATCAAATTTACTCATCATACATATTCTCAATCTCTTCACAATTTTCACTTCCTTAAATCTTATATCACTCATATCATATCAAAACACTATATCTATAGCTCATTATTTCTTAAGATATGGACACAACTCAATGGTCCATTTCGTAAAGAATCCTAATATGGTTCAATCATCATTATGCCATCATTCTTTCATCTATATCAATTCATCACAATTTCTCAAGAAGTTCTAATCTTAATTTCCTCAACACATTCCGAAAGTCAAACATATTCTGAACACTCAAATCAAACCAATTACATGAATTCATCAAATAGTCATACATATCAATTTTCAAATTCCTAAAGGCAATCATACTTCTTTCATCAAAATCAAATGATCACTTAGCACATTCTCACAAATTCACTCTTATCTTTACAAACTCGTATCAATTCCTTATTCATACTCATACGCCCAAGTAAGATCATATTACTGGTCTCTGATACCATAAATGTTGGGACCCGATCCGGGAACCGGATCCCAACCGAATAAACTTAACACTTTCACTCTATGCTTTGATACCATAAATGTTGGATCCCGTTACCGGAACCCAACTACTTATACTGAACGGAAACCGAAGCAAACGGAAACGAAGGAAACGAAAATTTCGGATCGAAAACAAAATGCAGAAGCGAACAAATCCGAAAGTAGCGGCGGAAGCAAATCTGGCGGAAGCAAGAACTAATCGAAACAAGCGAATGATTCAATCGAATATAATAAGCGAAATAATCGAATCCAATCACAAAGCGAACGAATAAGCGAAAGCGGGATCGAATCGAATGCAAATCGAATTCGGATAGAAAACAAAGTAAGCAAACAAATCAATGTAAACTGAAACACTTTCCGACATCCGTGACTAAGCAAAGAACAGGAAACAGAATCGCGTTGGGAATTCCTAAGACGTTCCAAAATCCGTTATGAATTTTTTTTTCTTTTCTTATTCTCATTTCTTATTCATTTCTTCTCTTACTCAAACACATTTAAAACATAACCAATGCATCCAATTTCCAAAATTACACTTTTATCCCAAATCTTATCGAAAATTCGGCGTATGTAACTACGCCTTTATCCTAACCAAAAATTCACGCAAAGCGTAATACACTTCTATAACTCAACAGACCTCGTAATCATCGGACACTCCGTCCGAATCCCAACACCAATAAACACAAACCTAAAACTAATACTTCCATAATTCTCAAATCAATAAATACCAAACTCATAATTCAACTCATTTCCAAATTCATACATATATATACCCAAATCAACCATACAATATGTTCTCAAATTCTCCATAATTTCCTATACAAATTTCACAATCCTTCACAATACTTAACTTTATACACAAATACACTTTCTTTCAAATCTATCTTAAACCATAAACATTTCCATACTCAAATTTCAGATTACTCAAAACTAACTCATGCAAATTACAAAAGCACAAAACCGCTTGAATCGATGATGTCTTCATTCTTTCATCCAATCTCCCCTCAAACACGGAGATGGGGATGAAAGGGGGTGAGCTCGAAGCTCGTGGATAACACATTTATAAACCGATAAATAAGCGAAAAACATTTCTTTATAAACTTTTTGCCAAAGGGCTAATGTTTCAAACTTTTCAATTTTTCAAACAATTTCTCAAACACTTTTCATATTTTCAAACTTTTCAACTTTCAAATATTTCTCTCAAACTCTTTCCAATTTTCCCAAACTTCTCATAAAATCTCATTTTTCTCATTTTCAAAATTCTCGAATTTTTCATAAATATGAATGCGAACACATAAACAAATCAAAACATATTACACATCGAATGGTCCGGCTAGTCCAAGCAGAGCGTCGCATAATCCGCATAGCAGATCACATGCGATCGTGAGCGAAACATCTACACTTTCCCGCATCATGTCCAGTCCAAGCCGTGAAGGAGTCCGAATCGGAGTCCGTACACTAGCGGCAGCTGGAGAAGGCTATACACATAGAGACAATGACTCACCAAGGAACCTACCAAACCCACATAACACATTCATGTTTAAAATCAAATTGCCAAGGCACAAATTTCAAATCTTGATATTTTTCACACACGTGTCCTCACGAGATATATTTTCATTCATAAATTCACAATCTTCAAGCAATACAATACACATAACACATTCTCAAAAAGTCAATAATGCACAACCATAGCAATTATTAAAATTTCATATATAATGATGCAAATTTTATTCAAAACTCATTGGGACTCAGAATGCCAAACGATAACAAACTTTTATTGTCAAATATTTACAAAAACCTTAATTCATCAAAATCCAAATTTTACTTTCTTTAATTTTTCAAAAGTTGCATATTGCTCACAAATCAAAATATAAATATGCTACCCACCTCGAATTATTGCCGAAACTTGATTTCAAGCTCCAATTGATCCTCGCTTCTTTCCTTCTTTCCAAAATACCAAAACCTAAACCATAATCATCCAAATTTCACATCGAAAGTACTTAATTTTCACAATCAACTTAGAATTCACCAATTCCATTTACATTCAAGCTATTTCAATCTCCAATTTTGAAAATCCCCAATTTTCAAAATTGGCCTAAACCAAGACACTCAATTCAATCTCATAAAACATAATTTCTTCAAAATTAATCTCACAATTCCTCAATTCACATTAATTCCAAACTATTTAAATCCTCAATTTCAAAAATCCCCAAATCTTAAAATTGGCCTAAACCAATTTATCCCAATTCAATACCATAAAATACAAATTCTTCGAAATTGATTTCATATATCATCAATTCATCATATTTCCTATAATTCTACACCAAAATATCTCAAAATTCTCAATCATAAAATTTAACCTAAACCTTAATCAATTTTCCATCCAAAATTAAACCCAACCTAAAGCATATACATCAAAATTAATTCCACAATCCATAAACCCATCTCATATGTCATAATTCTAAACCGAAAATTAATCAAAATCTCAAAGTAGAAAAATTTCTCTTACCTCTTTCTCTTCCAAATTCGTATTTTCTTGGCTCATGAAGAAGCTCTCTTCATTCTCCACTCTTTTCCTTCTTGGAAAAATCCCAAAAGCTTGAAGAATTGAGTAGAAAAATTAAAACTAAACTTCTCCCTCTTCTTTCTCCATACGAACTCTTCTCCATTCTTCTTCTTTCTTCTTATTTCTCTTCTCCTTTTCTCTGGAAATTTCCAGCCACTTTCGTGGCTTTTAATAGCCAAAAACGACAACACCATCTGTGTTTCATTAATTGATGGTCAAATGACCAAATTGCCCTCCATTCAAAACTTAAAGTTACGCTTACTTGCGGTTTGATTCGCACTATCAAGCTGAAGGAATTTGTCAAAACTTCCTTCTCGAGAAATGTTCCTCTCACTCATACGAATCCAACGCCACTGACCGCGCTCAATTCCGAGCACCACATCAAAAGTTATGCGCGAAACAGTGCGAAAATATCCATATTCTAACACATTTTCTATGTACGATTATTTCCGTCCAAAATTTCACATTCTTAATCCCAGAATTGAAACTCGATGTCTTCATAACAATTGTAGCCTTATGTCTCTAGTTTAATTCAAAACAAGAATCGTCTCATTTCGATTCCCAGATCAAAAGTTATGCTCAAATTACTCACAGGTGTTCTCAATCCAAAAATTAAACCCTAATCCGAACTTAAATTCAAAAATTAAAAGTCCTAAGGGCAAAATTGACATTTCATGTCTTCATATGATTTGTAGCCCCTTGTCTTATCTTTATTTCCCCTCAAGAATCGCTTCAATCGGATCTCTACAGATCCCGAATTTCACAAAACATCAATCATGCTCGGAAAATTTTCCGACTCACTTTGATTAAATTAATCACCATTAATTTAATCTCAAAAGTTCACAAATTTCTTATAAATGAAATTCAATGTCTTAGGAATCCAACGCAAAAGAATCAACTCAATCGAATGTCGGACGGAAAAGATATAAGCAAAATAGTGAACAAAGGTCGGATTAAAGGAGGAAAGTCAAGAAAATCGAAGAAAAACAGGCGTCGGATGCGTCAGACGCTCTAACTCATGAGGGCGAGGCGCCCGCTCATGAGGCGAGGCGCCTGTTCAGCTAGGGCGGGCGTCGCCTAGCGAGGCGCACATTCAGGGCGAGCCTTGCCTCGCGAGGCGAAGCAGAACGCCGCCTCGCCAGGCGAGGAGTCGCTGGCGGAAGATCTGGCGCCCGCTCGCTAGAAGCCGTCGTCGCTTCAAGCTGAGGCTTAAAACTTTCTCTTTTTTTTTTCTAAACTTCCAAAATTCATAACTTTTAATCCCAAATCCGATTTTGACAAACTTAGTCTCTATAGAAAGCTTGAGAGAAGCTCTAAATCTTCCAAGAAGAACATAAACTCAATTCAACTCCTACGGAGTCCATTTTCCGTCAAAGATACTATTCTCTATACACGCTTGCAAAAATCATAACTTAATTTTCCGAGATCGAAAAATTGCATACTTTATATCGAAATAAAGATCAAAACAAATCCTTCAATTTCCATGAAGAACATCAAAGCTCAATTAACCTCTAACTAGGTTAATTTCTCAGTCAAAGTTTCAAGCATAATAAAAGTCAAACCCAATCAAACATAAACTTTGACTGATCATAACTTTCACTCCCGATATCGAAAAATTACAAACTTTATGTCCACAAAAATGTCTCAACATAATCTACAAGTTTCATGTAGATCATTTTATCAAATTTTGCCTAAATCATAAGTCAACTCTCAAAGTCAAACATTCTCTCTCCAAAAGTCAAACTTTCTAAATCCTTCATTTCAATCAACTCATCCACTTGACCATAGTCAAATTGTCACTCAAGGTTCGGGGTCCAACAAGATAGACTCAATAGGTCTTTCAGTCACTTATTTAGCTATCACACTATCATGACTATTTCACCTGCATATTTCAATTTGCTCACCAACTTTTACTTCGTATGTTATCAATCTATCCCTGTCGATAATGTCTTTATTTCATAACCTATTCACATATCACATTTTAGGAATCCAAGACTTCTTTCACCCGTAACATTAACTCATAATAGTTTTCATACCGACTAATTCATATAGCTTAACTTATACTTTCTTCGAATTTGAGCGCATCTTACCAAGGTGATACTCATAAAATCACTTCATCACTCCTTTGAAAATTCACTTCACTCTTTAGTGTTAATACATTCAACTCTTATGTCCATTTCACTATAGTCTCTAAATACGGTGTTGGTCCACCCACCTCATTCATCTTTCATGCGCCACTTTACTCTTATTTCAGATTCATCTCACTTACTAACAGTATCTTACATTTATTATGGCCTTATATCGTTTTAGGTCCTCTTCATCTCAATGTTAGGGTGAATAACCACCCTTCTTCCATACTATGCCCCATATCACTTCTAATGATGCCACTATGATAACAATTGTTATAGATATAGTCAATTCGAATTATGGCTCAATCTCATCTTCCTACGAACTAAAAAAATATGAGCTTCAAACATATTCCTAACAGTTAAAACTGTTGGTAGCTCAAACCTTCAACCACTTGTTTCAACATCCCTAGCAGCCAAAATACAATCTTAGCATATCCCTACTAGGATGTTTATCTTAGGTTGTTACTTAGGCTTCCTTAACACTTTTTTCGCTCAATCATCTTAATCGGATATACGTACTTCTTATTTCAATCACCAAATATCATTTTTCCGATTTCACTCGAAAGTTTAGATTCGTTTTCACTTTTTTTTTTCCGGGTGATTCACAATTATGAATCTTTAGCTTTTTGGTTTCTTACTTCTTTCCAATAGACTTGATCTTAAATTTCAATGCAACTAGCAACACTTTATTTTACCCCATATGCCACTCAATATTCTGCACTCCTCATTACACTAAATTTGGAAACCTCAATATTTGAATTTGTATTATTCCATTATAGAATTGTCTATTCAGTGTGTCAGATTACACACTAATTTTACCAGTATAGCACTCATTTGTGCATTTCCTCCAAACTCAATAATTTCCTCAATCTTACATAATGTACATTCCAGAATGATTTGGCACATCTAATGTCTCCAAGACTTCAAAGCGATTTCTATCATAACACTTCTACCACGTACCAAAATCAACCCATAAGACCTTAATTGGCTCTATGCATACAAAAACCACTTTAGACTATTACAAAGGATTTTATCTTAAACACTTATGTGAAACTTCATTATATAATGCATAATCTCCAAATCCAAATGATATTATTATCATCAGTGCCACATTCCTCAAATATTCAAAACGTTCCCCTCTTTTTTTTACCTTGCAAACACTCTCAAAATACCATCTTTGATTACAGTCACTAATTAATAAAATTTTGCTTGGATCACTTAAATCTTCAATATCATAATACCATGGGAGTATCAATAACTCCAATAAATATCACTCATATTTTTCCTTGTGTTAATTTCTTGCAATTATTTAGGTGACTAATTCTCCAATGAAAGTAATATTGTCTCATGTCATTTTCAGTCCCCCATTTGACTTTTTGTCTCTAATTATTTTTCTCTTTTCATTCGACTTCCTTTAATTTATATCAACTTATTCAAACGCCTATTCATTCGTACTAGTTCCTCCACACATTTCAATTTATTTGAATGCTTCACTTTGTGTGTTGGTATTTCATTCCTCAGATTGAATTTGTATCTCCCGAACATATTTACATCGAATATAAAGGGAACCTATATTTTCCTCACATTTGCAATAGTGTCACCTTGAATTTATAATCCATTCATGTAGTTAATGTATACACTCTTAGTGGCATATTCCACCTTTTTATGCCTGAGTTTCTACTTATGATATGACTCCATTAATCACTTTTGACTTATTACATATTCATTTTCGATTTGTCTCTTCATTGATTACTCTTAAATCGAATCGTTAGATCAACTTAACTCAATTTAAGGAAATTCTTCTTTGAAAGAAGATTTCTTACTACAATCATCAATACTGTTCATAAAACCTTATCAATCAACTATTTTTTGTCATTACATATCAGTCATTCTTAATACTTCAAGAAGATCAATTTCAACTATGCATAATATCTCAATAAGATCAATTTATGCCATAGCTTACATGATCAGAATATCCCTTGTAATGAGGCTCTATAGGGCAATTAAACAATTTCATTTACTCTAATATCTTGACATACATCACCAAAATCATCACATCTTATCTGGAGATGTATTCACATGGATTGACCAATTAGTAGCTTATACTACTAAGGATACTTTAATCCCATTTAATTCTAGATAACTTTTCTCTTTTTGTGCCAGTTATCGATCATGGGAATTTTTCTATAATCATGTCCCTCTTCTTTTCCCTCAAGCTCATCACCTATGTTAACATCATTAACAGTCTCAATTCCTTCCCAATTTATCACTACAAGAATTCTCACGTCTTACTTTAACTCATCTTGAGCTTTAAACTATAGGAACTATGATTAGTACTTATTCAATAAGTCACCAGTTGTTTCCTACATCATCTCCATACATATTATTCACATATGCTTCATAATTTCACCTGTTATAGTGATCCCATTATCCGATGTACGCTCACAATGACAATTTAATCTGAACTCAACAACTTTTTCCTATATCACTATCATCATCTCATCTTCCAATTGTCATTTATTTCATCTCACACATCTTTATGCTTAATCAATTCATAATGGTAGGGGCATAACCCATATGAAGATTAAATCTCCACTCCACAGATATATTCTCATACTGAATCATAAACTCTTATATCGATAATTACACAACCATCCTAAGTCCAAATGTAACCTTTCGAGGTCATATCAACTTGGCTTATACAATTTTACCTTATTATTTCTACTTATATCCCTATTTTTCCTTAAACAATCCATGACAGTGTATTCAGATTTATATCACATTTGAGAACATATCACTCGATTGTAATTTTGATTTCATATTCAATAATACATCCATTGATACAATTACACTGAATCTTTATCTCTTATATCCATCCAGACACTTTTTTTTCCCATATATATATATATATATATATATGTATATATATATATATATATATATATATATATATATATGTATGTATCCTCAACCAATCCATAATTTTCGATGCATAACTATTATGAATTTTCGGTCTCAATATTCCCTAATATCCCTTATACCGATATGTGTGTGTGTATATATATATATATATATATATATATATATATATATATATATGTATGTATGTATGTATCCTCAACCAATCCATAATTTTCGATGCATAACTATTATGAATTTTCAGTCTCAATATTCCCCTAATATCCCCTTATACTGAATTACAAACTCTTATCACAATACTCACATAACCATCTTGATTCCAAATTCACCCTTTTATGATCATAATAGTTTTATGATTTCATTTCATTCTGTCTATCCACTTTAGTCTCCTCATTTCTATTTATATTCTTGTTTTCCTCAATCAATCCATGTTAATATACCGATTCACACTTATTTCACCCCCAAAGGATATATCACCTTCAAGGATGTGTACCCTTTGTAGTGGACTCTTATCTATTATGCCAAACCAGATACTATTTCTCTTGATGCTTCTAACAGCTCAGACTCTTAAGGAATGCTCATGCATGTGACTCATACTAGGGATCAGTTGCCGTTGCCTGCTATGTCATGACTAATATGCATATGACTTGACACATATTTCAGAATGCCCATATAAGATAGTACTTCTGGGGTCTGATACCACATAAATGTAACACCCCACTCCCACAAGACTCGGACCTGACATCGATGGTGATATTCGAGTTCGTGCCCCGCGAGGGTGGCGTGCTAATGCACTCAATCATTGAAAAAGTCAATATAAATTTCTTTTGAAAATCAATAACATAAAATGCAGAAATCGAAACTCAATTTGGGCCCACATTCATTCATAAACATTATCACTTAACACAATTTTCAATAAGTATTCGGGCCCTTTCATAATTATAAAACACTTTTGTCATTTTAAAATACAATTTTATACAAAAAGATGCGCAATATACAATTCAATACAAAATGTGAAAAAAACATAAATGCAGACGCGAACTAATCCCGACCTCTATCCTTCACTTGTATACTGTAGCTATACTCCCGTTCGTTTAACATGGTATTCTTCTAATCCTGAAAAATAGTTGCAAATATTTGGTGAGTTTTGCGAGCTCAATGAGTGACCATCATCGATGGCTCACCCAGTCACATAACACATTATTTCACATTCACATAAATTCACGTTTCACATTCAATGGACGTCGATCTTATAATGCTATATGCATGAGACTCACATTCGTTCTTATTGTCGTGATTGAGTGTCTGTCACTCGCATATACGAAATCTTGCTGTAGACTCGGTTAGAACATATCTTGGCCCATAGGGCTCGGTCGAGCGAATCTTCGCCCGTGGCTCAGTCACATCACATAATCATGGAGCGTAGCTCTACATGGAAGTGCTTCATACAGGCGACTCAAGTCACAACGCCTTTATATTTCATGCATTCATGCCATGGAATACATCACAGATATTGCATGCTCTTATCTGATCACAGACACTTATCATCGGACCGTGGTCCAGCATTCAACCTTAAGTTGAGAATCACATCTTAGTTGCATGCAATGTCACATTCGGAACACATGTAACTCATTTCATTCAGATGCACATAACACTTCAATATCTCATACAAATATCACAGTCATCGGACCTCATGTCCGGATCCCACATAAACATAACACATTCATAAAATCATCCAAAAGGCATGTAATACAGAATTTTAGATAACAAACAATAAGGGGAGACCATTTAGGTCTACTCACAGTACACTCCAGATTAGAATTTGCTTTCAATTTTTGGGAACGCCTGAATACGGACACTTGACCTACACAACCTATTTATACAAGACACCCATTGTACACTCATCAATAATTACACAAGTAAAAAAACGTTCATTTATGCACAATTGTAATAATGGACCATGTATAATACATGCTCAATGACAATCCCGGGCATATGTTCTAGAACACATGATATGCTCATTTCCATTTCATAATTCAAAGGTGTCTAAATTAACTTAGACTTACACTTCATTTATACATGATCAATCTAAATGCTCCTTTCAAATCTTTTACCCGTTTTATATGTCTAGCCTTTTCATAAGCTTACACTTCAAGAACACTTGGTTACTTTATATCATAACTCAATTTCTCATCATCTCTTTTCTAACCTCACATGATCTCATAATGTAACACCCCACTCCCGAGTGACCCGAACCCGATATCATTGGTGACATCCGAGTCCGTGCCCCGCGAGGGTGACGTACTACATCAGTCGGTCGGTAAAACTCTGGTATACTTTTTTTTTTTTGAACCATTCATTCCACGTTAGCGCGACAAACATAGTAGACAGTAGAAAACCTTTGCAGTAGATACAATCATTTAATAATATTTTTCAGTAACCAAACAGTACAATTACAAATCATTTTACAACAATTGTGGATTACAAAATTAGGAAACTCTAATGCGACGCGAATCGATCCCAACCTCTACTTGAACTTGCACCAAGGCATACTCCCGTGTCAAACGGGTACTCTTCTAGTCTGAAAATAAATTGCAATTTTGGATGAGTTTGCGAACTCAATGAGAAACCATCATCGATGGTTCACCCAACTCATGCATTCACAAATCATATACACATAGCACACAAGAGCATTTATAGTATATCACATGCAATTTCCTTACTCACATTTTTCCAAATATATCGCAGTTAATTTACATTTTTTTCATCACCATATACGTATGCAATGTGCATGTGACACTTTTCCATTTTCATTTTGTTGTTGTGACCGGCGCCTATCGGTGATCGAAATCTAGGAGTAGGAGAGCCCTCAGGGTATGCACTAACTCCCCTCGAGCTCGAGGCTCGGTTCATTACAGTGTTTCGTTGGGGCCTGTGGTATCCGAGCACTGCGTGGGAGAGCCCTCGGGTATGCACCACCTCGAAGCAAGCGATACCACGACATTTCGTTGGTGCTCCGTCCTGTTCGCCAATTATCTGATCATTTACTATGCATGAATGCACATGTCTCATTTTCAATTTTCAGTCATATGCGATTCAATTTATTTTCACTGATGCATTCACAATTCAATTCATTAACCATTTGCTCACATTGGCACTTCAATATCACAATCCAATATTTCGAACACCCATAGTTCGAAATCAATCAAAAACAATCACACAAATATCCATCCTTAACTCCTCATGGCATTAGTGCATATAATTAATAAACACATAAAGCTGAGAAACCAACTAGGTTACTCACCTATTACTTCCGAGCTAATGCCGGGAAGACTCTGCCACGTCGGTAGAACGACGCTCCAATTGGGCCTCTATAAGAAGCAGAGAATAAAACGATCACTAATGATCCAATCCGAATCAGTTAATGATGCACATGTAGGTGTATAATGCATGTTCATGAATTCCCGGCCCTATTTCATTTTTTTTACCATAAAAATCCGTCTAAAAATTAGAAAGCTAATGGCGCTGACGGAGCGCAATTTGGATCTCTATAGGCCCCCAATTAAATAAAACAGTGATTAAACAAACCTTTACCCAGACCCACGTCAATTTTCCGTCAAAAATTTCAAATCTATCGAAAAATGAAATTAAATATTCCATGAATCCGATGCCTCAAGAATCAGGTCAATCGGACGTCGGACGGAAAAGTTATTCACTAAGAAATTCAAAATCCAAATAAAACAATTAAGATATATATCCTTATTTCCTTCTCTTTTTCCTATTGTCAAACCGAAAGTCAAACACCTATAACTCCTTACACACAATTCAGAACATTACAAACCATATCTCGTTGGAAAGATCATGAAAAACTCTACAAGTCTCAAGAAGACCATAAAAATCAATTTCACCACTAAGGGTGTCAAAAATCCCTTCAAAGCTACTGCCTACTCAAATCCCCTTAAAACAGAACAGTACATTGCAAATTCCATAACTCTCTGATTATTCAGCCAACAATTACCACATAAATATGCTCGTTAAGTTCACAATGTTATCTACAACTTTCATTAATAACCCAAAATCAAATTCCATTGCTAACCAAGTCAATTAATTCACTCAATGTTGCTGTCCCTGAAATCATTCAATTTAAGCAGTAAATTATAACAAGCATAACTCCCAGTACACAAATCAGAAAAATCAGAACTTTATATCCCTGAAAAGATAAATCCTCAAACTTCAATTCTTCCTGAAATAACCAAACTCCAATTCAGCCTCTAACAGTTTCAAATCTGTTATGAAAGTTTCTGACCTAATCAGCACTTAAAATCACAATGTAGTTTCAGATTTTGAAATTCCATATCTCCCACATCTGATTGCCAAAAAGTATAAGCCATATATCATTTTCAAGATCAATGTGTCATATAGAACTCTTCAGTACATTTCAAACTCCAATTCAATTCACAAAAATTACTAAAATTGCTTCCAAGCCAAATGCTCACAAATCAGACACAACAGCTAGATTTCATCACAATGCTCAAAACCAGTCAATAGAAAATAGTTCATATCTCTCAATATACAATTCGAAAAATTTAAAAATCAGTGGCATTGGAAATCTAATAATACAGGCTTCAACTTTCATGAAGACCATTTTCACTAATTCCTTCTACATAAATCTAGAAAATCACCAAAGTTTCAGATCATTCAACTCAGGTACTGTTTACACTACTATCCATTATTTTCAAGCCAAAATTCAGCCTCTTAGAGTTACAATTAGACAACACCTATTTCACACAAATTTGAAGCCAACAACCCAAAGTTTCAGTGGGCACAAACCTTGCCTCAATTGCATAACCACACAATGAGTTATTCTCAAATCAGTATGGTAGGTCAAACTCACAATTTCAGTTTTACTTCCCAACTTCACTTCCTATCATGCCAATTCAATTCCTACTACCATAAGCATCTCAATTGAACACAAATTCAGCCCCTATATCATTCATACATTTACTAGGAAATACCATCTCAAGTTGGCAGCACTTACCTCTTAAATTCCATGCAAGATTAGTCATCAAGATTCAATCAAAATCAAGCTCAAAACAATCTAAACCATGTTTATTCACTAACCCTCATTCATGTCTTACACAAGCATAACTTTATCCAACAATTCAAACTATAATTATGCATCATACATCATCTTTAATGAACAATCACTTCCAATCCATGCAAATCACTATGAATTCATCAACTACGTAATCAAAGCATAACTCAAACTTAACTTAATCACTTACCAATTCAAGCTTCCACTCTTTCCCACTCTCCAATCACTTCACTTTCTTGCTTCACTTCTAAAGCCCATATATGGCTATCACCTTGGATAGAGACTTAAGCTCATATGCAAGTAAAGAGGACTCTTAAAGTTGGAGGAAATAAGAACACTTTGAGGAGAGAACCAAAAATTCAATGGAGAGGAAATCCAAGAGCAAGTTTCGGATGAAGGAAGCTTTTAAGCCTTCAAAGTCATTTTTTCTTAACTTGAAATGGAAGAGTCGTGGACAAATGGGTGAAGCATTTAATGAATGAAAGATGAGTCACCTAATAAGAGAAAAAGACAAAAACAAGAAAAGGACAAAACATGTAATAGGATTTCTTAAGAAACCCTAATGAAAATTGACCCAATCAATTCCAATGGCCCTCATTTCAATTCCAAAATAATATACCCAATATTGTAGTGCCATTGGATAGAAATTTTCGCTACCGAAAATCAACCGATTCGCCACTTGGCGATTTTTCCGGTCTGAAAATTTTCAGGAATTTCCCCGAATCATTTTTTTAAATTACCTAAATTGCCCAAAATTATAAAACATATGACAGTCCACTTCCCATAATTGTTCAAACACGAAAACCACATTTTCCACAACAAAAACACATTTAGGCCATTTACCGGCGATTTCGCCAGTTCGGGAATTTTCTCCGGAAAAATCCAGAAAAATTTCTAAAACTTCCTTAAAATAGAAAACAATTTATGGCACACTCAGAATCATTTTTTTCAAACCCATTAACCACGTAAATCACAATAAGATTGCCTTAAGCACAAAAACTCGGAATATCATGTATGCATGTACAGTAGTTTCATGTGCACAAATGTGACCGTATCGGTCCTATTATGCATGAACAAGACTAATTAATCCCTCTCAATCCCTTCCTATGACAAATTTCCTATTTTACCTTCCAGTAGGGGTGGGATGTTACAATTTTCCCTCCTTATAAAAATTTCACATCGAAATTCTCAATCAACGATTCAAGATGACCGTAATCATATGTTCCTATATGTCCCATACACTATTTCACTCAATAATTCATTTTCCTAAAAGTCACAAGAATCATACTCAAGAAATTATTCAGCCATTTATTTGACTAACTCATTATCACTCAAAGACAATGACGGACTCTCATAAGTGTCGATTAGCGATCTCACTAACTTAACTATCTCACTTGCCATTTTCGGAGGAGCAACTACCTTTAATTCGATGCTAAGACTCAATTCTTTTATTTCAACCTGTTTACTTATCATATTATATCAATCCAATATCTCTTTCGCCAAGAATATGTAGACTAATTCGTGTTCCATTGATACCCCTTTTATCACTTCTACGCACATCTTGTCAAGGTGAGTCACTTTCCTTGGGTGCCAATACAAGGATATTTAGCCCCATTTCACAATAACCAAAGATAATTTACCTAGTGCCTAATGCGGTCATTCTTTATATTCCATTGACTCGTGTTCAAAATCAATTCTCTTTAGACAATTTACTGTTCTATAATGTTCACACACTTAATTCAGATATGCATTTTACTCTGTTTCATTTGTCCGATCCTGATTCACTTTAGCTAACCCATGCAGTTTTCCTAAGTCACTTTCCTTTGTCTCACTCATCACAGTCTCAAATTCATTATGGTCTTTGACTCCCGTTGGGCACTGTGCAGTGTAGCAGTGTATCCCTACAGTAAATCAGAACTCTATATAGCGATCATATCCTGTGAAACTCAAACCACTTAGGCATTTCTCCTGTTGAACATTCAAACTTATAAGCACTTGAATCGATATAACTCAATTTCACTCTTCGCATATTTCTCCTAAAATGTCTAGCTTCGATTGCTCAATTTCTTTGCTCATCAATGCCTTTGTTCAATCCCGACACATGCTTATTCTTTGAATCATTCAATACTAGTCTCCCGATTACACTTGAATCTTCAGATTCAAGATGGGAATCACCGCTTGATTCCTAACTATTAACCTTTCTTACCCCTATCCATAGCCTACTAAATCTCCAACCTCAATTATTCACAATTATCCATAATCAACTTGACATTCTTTGAAAAAAAAAATCCCAACATCTGAAATTGATGTGTTCATTGCAGCCTTATCAGTTCATTAGTTGAGTTTAGTAGGCAGAATTGTCCGTTCATTTCAGCATCAGTCTCCAAGGCTTTCAATCGCGATCATGACACTAATACCATTTATCAAAGTCAATTTAATTTATCTACTACTGTTTGAACATTATGTTTCAGTTCAACACACATTGTCCACTCTCCAAAGGTAGGCTTATCAGTAGTATCAAATTCCTCAATTATTCATGTAATTCTTTTTACTTTTCACTGTTCAACGATTTCAAACACATTCCGTCGATAATCATAGTCACGACCATTTGCTTACTTCACATCATCCCCTATTAGGGTCTTATTAACTTTCCCATACATCACATCATTGTCAGTTTCCCTTTTGAACTTCTTGTCTCCATTCATTTACTCTTTTCAATTGTTTTCCGTCAAGAACATCGACATGTGCCAATACCTAGTCATCCGTACTTGGACCTCCATAATTTTCAGTTCATTTTAGTATTTCACTTCACAGTTCGAAGGAGATCTATTCACTTTTCATTGCAATAGGATCACCTCAAATTAACATTCCATTTATGTCGTTGGATACTTTACATTCCCGTACACACACAATACGTATAACCTCAATCGTATATTTCACTTGTTATGTCTAAATCTCCTCTTGAGATATGACTCAATTTCCATCTTTATACTGTTCACCAAAGTCTCATCAACCAATTATTATCCTTAATTGTTTTTCAATCATTCTTTACTATACGTACTATCTCAATCAGAACAATGTTATGTCATAATTTAACAGATCAGAACATTCCTTACACTAAGGTTCCTTGTGAAAGTCACATAAACACTTTCTTCCACACTTATTCAGTAATCTATACCTCAACATTTTATCCGGAAACCAATTAGTAACCTATACAATTCAGACTTCCGAAAGACTCCTTTCCGTTTATGCTAATCCTCAAATAAATGACTGATACCAGAATTTTTTTTTTCATTTCCTCTCATATAGGTCCACTAAACCCTCTCATGTCATATACGTATGCAATGCGCATGTGACACTTTTCCATTTTCATTTCGTTGTTGTGACCGAGCGCCTATCAGTGATCAGTAATCTAGGGAGTAGGAGAGCCCTCAGGGTATGCACTAACTCCCCTCGAGCTCGAGGCTCGGTTCATTACAGTGTTTCGTTGGGCTTGAAGCCCTGATATAGTGAGCCTGTGGTATCCGAGCACTGCGTGGGAGAGCCCTCAGGGTATGCACCTGTAGGAAAATCCCGGGAGGTACATCACATGTACCGGTAGCGGAAAACAAAAATTTTTATTCCCGGGACTTTCCCGAAACCCAGGATCTTGGTATCCGTATGAAGACATCAACCAAAATAGCCAAAAGAGACTATCTCTAAAGGTGATCCACGCAGAGATCAGAAAATCTAACCGAGTCAAACCCCTTTGACCCGGGAATAGCTAGAACAGATTAAAGGCTTCTAGACCCTACCTCTGTCCTGGAGAGCTGAAGGAAACGTTGGAATCTTGCTTGGAAGAAGAAGAAAACGATGATGCTTGATGGAAGAAGAAGGAAAATGAAACTCTTTCAAAATCACCTTAAGCTTAACCTTTTAAGCTTCCTCTTCTTCTTCAAGCCTTCATCCACGCAAACCATACGACCACACACCTCTCCAAGCCATCTTTTATGTCTTTTTAACCATTAAAAATACTTCCATAAGAAGGTGACATGTGGAGGGCTTATGGCCATTCATTCTTTAAAGTAAACTTTGACTTTTTCAAAGTTTTATCTCTTCCTTCCTCCATCCAACGCACATGGGCTTTAATTTATATAATTAATTAATTAATTATTTAATTAATTAATGATATAAATAATTGCTAAGGTCCAGTCCAACTGGGTCATTCCTCCCTACCTCTACAGCCCCAAGTAAAAACAGCTCCGGAGACCTTTCTTAGCAATATCGATGTCGCGATCTCATCGGGACATATCCCAATCCCATTGGGATCCATTTAATCCTAATGCTCTCCATAATTGGAACTCAGTCCAATTACTATTTTACAGATTCTCTGAATCACTCTAATGCGTGTGACCCTTTAGGCTCCCGGTTATGTTGGCCACTTAGATTAACAATTAATCTGAGCAAGTCATGAGCGGTATCTAGCAACACATCATGACCCCAATTGACCGGAAAGTAATCGGTTTGATGTATTCATCACGAACCGGATCACGAACCCTTCCATGTATAATTATGAGTGCAATTCGTCCTTTCACCATCCTATACCCCACTTGGTTATGAGTATGGTCAAAGTGTCAACTCTCACTAGACCGAGTCTAGCCTAGTGATATCGCTTCTCGCCCTGACTCATTACTTTATATGTCATTGAAGACACTCTTCATGACATACATGCCGCCAAACTTTTAGTAATGATCCCGACAAGAGGCTACGGGTATCTCTTCCGCTAATCCAAGTGGTGAATCCTTTATTGGCTACTCAATTATCTTCTAATACCTCAAGTCGCACCCAAGCACCACCCTATGAGTTACCTCCGAAGGCAACAAGGAATGGAGTCAAAGCACGGATCAAGATTCAAGATATCCTCGAGTACCTCAAGTCCGAGGATACTTGCACCATTGCTATGATGAGATTATCACGACACTTAGATAAGATATCCATGTGATGATCTCATGGCAGTCATCCAATGAACTTACTACCGCTTAGTAAGCATCCACATGTCAATTCTAAATATCTCATATTTACGCTTCGAGATCCACTGCTTGATCCAATCAAGGAATATGACATGTGCTAGTCTATCCGGATTAATGATGTCCAGTCTCATTAATCCTATGACTAGGGAGAATTTAGATACTGACATAATTACACATGATAGGAATCTCAGTAGTATGAACACATCATAATTTCCTTCATGCTATGTCATATATCATGGACTTCATTAATTCGATTAAAGATCCAATCAATTCATAAACAATGTTTATGAATATCAAATTAATGAATAATGCCTTTTCTTTATTTATTCATAAAGTCTGCACATGACTTTGAATAAAACGCGCTAAAGGGGATTGCCTTTAGGGCACAAATAAACAGTACCGATCTTGAACAAGTCGACTTATCCAATGAACAAGTCGACTTATCGGTACCGAACATGTGTAAGTCGACTTACACATGGTACAAGTCGACTTATCACTTACAAATCTCCCACTTGACCTAAAGCCAATCGCCTTAGTATCTAATACCATAAGCGAGTCCATGAGAATCACAATTCTCATGTGACTATGGCTTTGTCAACGGAACAACAACACTTTGCTCTGGAATTCTCTCTATCAGATATCATGTCGACTAATGATCTCCGAATCGGCGGCACGAAGTTCGGATCGTCGATAAGACCTTGGTTCCTTTGCTGACTAGCCCCATTGTATCACAATACAAACCTATGGGCCCATCACAAAGGGACCAGATCAAGTTCAAGAATGAACTTCGATCCAAACCGCCTTCGCATGCGCATCTCATGCGGCAATGTACTCTGCCTCGGTTGATGAATCAGCGGTCCTCTCTTGTTTGAACTTTTCCAAACCGACCGCCACGCTATTCAAAGTGAATGTATATAACCTGATTGTGATTCGTAATTATCCTTATCGATTAAATACTAGCATCCGAATGCTCGCCACTTGGAGATTTCCATCTCCATAGATCAAGAAAACATTCTTAGTGCTTCGCAAGTACTTGAGGATATTCTAGACAGCCACCTAGTGACCCTCACCAGGATCCGATTGGTATCTGCTCGTAACACTTAGAGCATACGATACATCGGCCTCGTATATAGCATTGTTCCATGCTAATCCTCTTTAGCATCTCATCTATGTACGATGATTGTGAAAGACCAAGCAACCTTTTGATTTATCTCTATAAATCTATATCCCTAGGATATAAGTTGCTTCACCAAGGTCTTTCATCGCAAATCGATTGGACAACCAAATTTTAACGATTCTTTGATAGAGACATTGTTTCCTAGTAACGATGTCATCTACATACAACACAAGGAATACGATTGCAGTCCCATTAACCTTCTTATACACACAATGATCATCCGGATTAAGTGAGAAATCAAACTCTTTGATTGATTCATCAAACGGATAATCCAACTCTGGATGCTTGCTTCAATCCAAACATGGATTTACGAAGCTTGCATACCTTTTTGCCATCGATGGAAGTGAAGCCCTCGGGTTGTGTCATACACATCCTCGCAGATTTCCTCTCGTGAAAGTCGTCTTCACATCCATTTGCCATATCTCATAATCATAATGAGTGGCAATGGCTAGGAGTATCCGAATGGATTTAAGCATTGCTACGGGTCAAGGTTTCGTCATAGTCAACTCTTTATCTGTGATTTATATCCTTTAGCCATTAGCCTCGCTTCATAGGTAATCGATTACCATCCATGTTGGTTTTTTCTAAAACCCTTTGCACCCTCGTGGGTTTTATCCTTCGTGTAACAACCAAAGTCCATACTTGGTTTTCATACATGGAATCCATTTGATTTCATGGCACCAAGCCATGTTCCGCACTCAACTTTTCGTAACCTCGTTCATAGGTAGTAGCGATCATCTCATATGAGCAATACGTCATTATGTTCACTTACAAGAAATTCATATCTCTCGAACAGAGCGATCCTACTTAACCTACGAAATTGTGTGTAATAGAAGGTTGAACTGTTACCTCATCTATATGAGTTACGCTTGTGTTCAGCAATTGATCTATGTTTGTTCGAGCATCTTGAACTTCTCCAAGTTCAACTTTGCTCCCACCGTCCTCTTGTAAAAGAAACTCTTTCTTTAAGAAAACAGATGCTTGGAAATGCATAACTTTTGTTCCTCAAAGAAGGTAGAATTGATATTCCACGAACAAACACTTGTCAACTTTTACATCAAATGTATCTAATCGTGTCCGCTTCACGTGGCGGTGACAACCCCAAACTTTCAGATGAGAAAGATAGGCTTTCGGTTAGTCCATATCTCCATATGGAGTAACCACAACTGCCTTTAATGGAACTCTATTTAGCAAGTAAACAAATTGCCTCGAGCGCATTTTTCCAAAACTGCAGTAAACCTATCATCAATCGCACCACGTCTAACAAGGTTCGATTTCTCCTTTCAGCCACACCATTGTCTTTGCGGTAAGGTGGAGTATACCGAGATAAAATCCCATTATCTCTGAGATAATAAAAAAACTATTGGTCTAAGCATTTTCCACCACGATCAGATCGTAATGTATTCATACTTTTACCAAGTTAGTTTTCTTCTTCATTTCTGAATTATTTGAACGTTTCAAACGCTTCAGATTTGTATCTCTACAGATACAGGTACCTATATCGTGAATAATCACCGATAAAAGTAATGAAGTAAAAACAACCACTTATGGCATGGATGGACATCGGACCACATACATCCGAATGTATTAGGTCTAATATTCCATTCACTCGTTTACCCTTCCCTTAAAGGATAACTTAGTCATCTTGCCTAATAAACAAGATTCGCATGTGTCATATGATTCATAATCAAATGACCCTAAACATCCACTCTTATGGAGCTTAGCGATGCGTGTCTCATTTGTACGGCCAAGCCGACAATGCCATAAGTGAGTTGATTTTAAATTATCTCGATTATGTCTTTTCGCCATTGACATTCATAGCTCGGATATGACATATCTAATATGTCAATTCAATTGCATAATGTACCAGAGCATGAGCCTTCCATTCAACTAATAGAACAACCATTGCTACTAAAAGTCCAATGGAAATCAGCTCTAATTAAACATAAAACATACAATATGTTCTTTGTTTAAAACAGTACAAAATGTCAATCATCCAATTTGAATATAAGCCCACTAGGAGTAACAAGACATAAGTGTCACGCCAATGTAGCAACTCTTGCTCCATTACCTACACGAAGGTCTAGTTCTCCTTGAATGAGCTTTCATCGTCCCCGAGGCCCCGCATATCATTTCATATGTATGAGCCACAATCGTATCAAATACCGATATGTTTGGATCAGAATAGTATTAACCTCAATGACAAACATAATTGAAGAAGTAGAGGCATCGATGCCTTCTTACGCTTCAAGGACTCAGATAGATTTTGATTTAGCCGCTTTTAGTGGCTAGACTTGCCACATTGAAAGCAAAATCCTTTTGGGACGGTTTCTTTGGTTTTCCTTGATGGCACTTCCTTTGGTTTCTTGGCCTTTTCTTCTTTGAACTAGAAGAAGAAGCATCTACCATTAGCACTTGCTTGCTATCCTTCTTGATAGCACCTTTCGGTTTCTTGGCAGATTGATCACCAAGAATTGTTGTGGATATTTGGTTTATCGATAGTTTATCACAAACCGTGAATAACCATCGAGACAATCCAACCGCAATTAAGTCTCTACTTAACCCGTAATCCATTACAAATCCTAAGACGACCAATCTCTCAATATAGCCATTCATCTTCGTGGCATATTGCATGCAGATGTCCTGGAGCCATCTTTAATGGTGAAGAGAAGCCTTGAGGTCTCGAACCTTTCGCATCGAAGCTTACTCATCAAACAGCTCCCTAAGATGAAATACTATAGAGTGAGCATCCATGGACTCGTGCTGCTCCTGCAGCTCTAGTGACATCGAGGCAAGCATAAAGCAAGTATCCATATCACTGTCCTTTAGATGCTTACAATATGCTTTCTGATCCCCATCAGTAGCATCGACAGCAGGTGTATCTGGAAGTGGAACATCTAGGAAGTATCCCAGTTCCTCAGATCTGAGAACAATTCTCAGATTCCTTAGCCGATCAAGAAAATTCAGTCCAGAATAGAGAGCGAAAATTCACACTGAAAGACTTCTTCAATCAACCTAGCGCGATAGAGAGAAGGAATGATAGAATAGAAATGCCTGCATGATCATAAGGACTTGCATGATATGCATATGGCTCCCACTAGTTTCCTAGAATCCATAACCCTCTTTACGAATCCAGAGAAACAAAGTGACATAATGTCCTAGTGGGTCGATATCCGACATTGCTAAGAGTGACCTTGGGTTTGCCCAACAAGCCACAACTTAGGTCAATCGGTAGGTATCGGTCATACCAATTGCATCATCGATAACCGACATTAAGAATGACCTTGAGTTTGCTCAACAAGCCACCTTATGTCTCGGGAGGTATCAGATATACCAATTACATCTTAGACACAACTATCAATCAGTGCTATCAACTTGTTGATGTATGCACTTACATTGGGTATCAACTCTTTGATGCGCATACATCCGATGTATGCTACCCAATTTCGCCTCGTCCACGCTGACCTTGAGTTTGCTCAACAAACTAACGCTTCGGTGAAAACCAACCCATTAATCCGAAAATCTTATTTTCATGGTTCAACATATCCGTATAGAGTGAGCTTGAGTTTGCCCAACAACCCAAATTTCTATAAGAACTCGGTTCTTACCATATTAATGGAAGCGTTAGTTTTCATATTCCGAGGAGGATTTCAATTCTCGACTCCAAGTGAAGGATCATAGTCGCTAGGACTATTTGGAATGATTTAGGTTTCATCAATCACATTGAATCAATCCTTATAATCATCCATCATCCAACCTATGATGCCAAGTCCACTTTCATCAAATGCAAGTCGACTTATGCTTCTACCACACACAAGTCGACTTGTGTGACACAAGTCGACTTATGTCATCTGCCCATGAACAAGTCGACTTACAAGGTGCTACAAGTCGACTTATACTGAGATCTTGAACAAGTCGACTTATTCTATCCACAAGTCGACTTATCCAAAACTCTTGAACAAGTCGACTTATACCTTATACAAGTCGACTTATTCAAGGAATTTTGCTAAAATCTCTAATCGGCTAATTCCTCAATCCATGCAATTCCAATTCACAATACCATTATACCTAGGGTAATATCTGTAAGTTGATGTATCAATGAACAATTCATTGAACCATGAAAGCCTTATATGGTCAAACCATATGAAAAGCTTGAAATGAGTCAAAACTCATTAATTTCCAAACAATTTAGGAACACCCAAATTATCATCCTAAGCATCTCTAGCTAGCACATACATTATCAAATTTACTTCAGCACATGCCATAAAAAATATGACGGTCAAAACAAACAAGATAATGCAAGATACTACCGAGACGCTAATGTGATCAATTCGGCATTCAAAAATTCTTGGTAAAGCAAATTCAAGCAATTCAGTTTGGAAATCATACTACATCAAGATAACACATTTTTAATCACATTAAAAATGGTTCAAGGCATTGGAACTGAAAAAGCACACTCAATCAAGCCAAGCAAAACAGTCCCAACAATTTTCACAAAACTGTCCAGTTCTGTACATTGCTCGAAATGATCAATGAAACAATTTCAATAAATAATGAGAAAATTATATAGGTTACTAAATGTTCAGAACATGCTACATGAATGTTTTCAGGATTTTAGGCCATCAAAAACTCAGTCAACCTAAATAACAAAACTGATTCAAAATCTGTGTTCATCAGCACAGCAATTCCCAACAGCATAGAATAAATTCGTGAATAAATATCCAATCACCTTGAAATCCAATTTCCATGCTCACAGACATTCACCAAAATCTTAGAGACATTTAGGTGAAGGAAAATCCGAAAACAAAATTTTCTAGAATTTATTCTCGATTTTATACTCATGCCTGTTCCAGAATCGTTTCACAAAACAGCATCTGTAACCTTAGGGGATTAATTAGCAAAACTATATCAAATCAAATCGATAAATTCTAAAATTTCATAGACATATTCTATAACATGTTATGAACATTTTTGGGCAGAAAAATTTCGAAAAATGCATCTCTATACAGAAACGAAATTTGGACAGCAAGCATGCATCAACAGCAAATTCAATTAGGGTTTCTGATCTCGCTTAGGTTATAACTTCATACGGGATACCAGTCGCTCTGATACCACTGTAGGAAAATCTTGGGAGGTACATCACATGTACCGGCAGCTGAAAACAAAAATTTTTATTCCCGAGACTTTCCCGAAACCCAGGATCTTGGTATCTGTATGAAGACATCAACCTAAATAGCCAAAAGAGACTATCTCTAAAGGTGATCCACGCAGAGACCAGAAAATCTAACCGAGTCAAACCCCTTTAACCCGGGAATAGCTAGAACAGATTAAAGGCTGCTAGACCCTACCTCTGTCCTGGAGAGCTGAAGGAAACGTTGGAATCTTGCTTGGAAGAAGAAGAAAACGATAATGCTTGATGGAAGAAGAAGGAAAATGAAACTCTTTCAAAATCACCTTAAGCTTAACCTTTTAAGCTTCCTCTTCTTCTTCAAGCCTTCATCCACGCAAACCATACGGCCACACACCTCTCCAAGCCATCTTTTATGTCTTTTTAACCATTAAAAATACTTCCATAAGAAGGTGACATGTGGAGGGCTTATGGCCATTCATTCTTTAAAGTAAACTTTGACTTTTTCAAAGTTTTATCTCTTCCTTCCTCCATCCAACGCACATGGGCTTTAATTTATATAATTAATTAATTATTTATTTAATTAATTAATGATATAAATAATTGCTAAGGTCCAGTCTAACTGGGGTCGGTCTCTACGGCCATCTCAGACCCGTGCTTAAAACAACTCGGAGACTTTTCTTAGCAATATCGATATCGCGATCTCATCGGGACATATCCCAATTCCATTGGGATCCATTTAATCCTAATGCTCTCCATAATTGGAACTCAGTCCAATTACTATTTTACAGATTCTCTGAATCACTCTTATGCATGTGACCCTTTAAGCTCCCGGTTATGTTAGCCACTTAGATTAACAATTAATCTGAGCAAGTCATGAGCGGTATCTAGCAACACATCATGACCCCCAATTGACCGGAAAGTAATCGGTTTGATGTATTCATCACGAACCAGATCACGAACCCTTCCATAGACAATTACCGTGCAATTCGTCCTTTCACCATCCTATACCCCACTTGGTTATGAGTATGGTCAAAGTGTCAACTCTCACTAGATCGAGTCTAGCCCAGTGATATCGGTTCTCCCACGGGACTCATTACTTTATATGTCATTGAAGACACTCTTCATGACATACATCTTGCCAAATTTTAGTAATGATCCCGACAAGAGGCTATGGGTATCTCTTCGCTAATCCGAAGTGGTGAATCCTTTATTGGCTACTCAATTATCTTCGACTACCTCAAGTCGTACCCAAGCACCACCCTATGAGTTACCTCTCGAAGGCAACAAGGAATGGAGTCAAAGCACGGATCAAGATTCAAGATATCCTTGAGTACCTCAAGTCTAAGGATACTTGCACCATTGCTATGATGAGATTATCAACGACACTTAGATAAGATATCCATGTGATGATCTCATGGCGGTCATCCAATGAACTTACTACCGCTTAGTAAGCATCCACATATCAATTCTAAATATCTCATATTTACAGCTTACGAGATCCACCGCTTGATCCAATCAAGGAATATGACATGTGCTAGTCTATCCGGATTAATGATGTCCATCTCATTAATCCTATGACTAGGAGAATTTGAATCTTGACATAATTGCACATGATAGGAATCTCGATAGTATGAACACATCATAATTTCCTTCATGCTATGTCATATATCATGGACTTCATTAATTCGATTAAAGATTCAATCAATTCATAAACAATGTTTATGAATATCAAATTAATGAATAATGCCTTTTCTTTATTTAATCATAAAGTCCGCATTACGACTTTGAATAAAACGCAGCCAAATGGGATTGCCTTTAGGGCACAAATAAACGAGATCGACCTTGAACAAGTCGACTTATCCAATGAACAAGTCGACTTATCGGTACCGAACATGTGTAAGTCGACTTACACATGGTACAAGTCGACTTATCACTTACGCACCACCTCAGGGGGCAAGCGATACCACGGCATTTCGTTGGCTGCTCCGGTCATAACTGCCAATTATCTGATCATTTACTATGCATGAATGCACATGTCTCATTTTCAATTTTCAGTCATATGCGATTCAATTTATTTTCACTGATGCATTCACAATTCAATTCATTAACCATTTGCTCACATTGGCACTTCAATATCACAATCCAATATTTCGAACACCCATGGTTCGAAATCAATCAAAAACAATCACACAAATATCCATCCTTAACTCCTCATGGCATTAGTGCATATAATTAATAAACACATAAGGCTGAGAAACCAACTAGGTTACTCACCTATTACTTCGAGCTAATGCCGGAAGACTACGCCACGTCGGTAGAAACGGCGCCCAATTGGGCCTCTATAAGAAGCAGAGAATAAAACGATCACTAATGATCCAATCCGAATCAGTTAATGATGCACATGTAGGTGTATAATGCATGTTCATGAATTCCCGGCCCTATTTCATTTTTTTACCATAAAAATCTGTCTAAAAATTAGAAAGCTAATGGCGGCGACGGAGCGCAATTTGGATCTCTATAGGCCCCAATTAAATAAAACAAGATTAAACAAACCTTTACCGGACCCACGCCAATTTTCCGTCCAAAAATTCCCAATCTATCAGAAAATGAAATTAAATATTCCATGAATCCGATGCCTCAAGAATCAGGTCAATCGGACATCGGACGGAAAAGTTATTCACGGAAGAAATTCAAAATCCAAATAAAACAATTAAGATATATATCCTTATTTCCTTCTCTTTTTCCTATTGTCAAACCGAAAGTCAAACACCTATAACTCCTTACACACAATTCAGAACATTATAAACCATATCTCATTGGAAAGATCATGAAAAACTCTACAAGTCTCAAGAAGACCATAAAAATCAATTTCACTACTAATGGTGTCAAAAATCCCTTCAAAGCTACTGCCTACTCAAATCCCCTTAAAACAGAACAGTACATTGCAAATTCCATAACTCTCTGATTCTTCAGCCAAAAATTACCAAATAAATATGCTCATTAAGTTCACAATTTTATCTACAACTTTCATTAATAACCCAAAATCAAATTCCATTGCTAACCAAATCAATTAATTCACTCAATGTTGCTGTCCCTGAAATCATTCAATTTAAGCAGTAAATTATAACAAGCATAACTCCCATTACACAAATCAGAAAAATCAGAACTTTATATCCCTGAAAAGATAAATCCTCAAACTTCAATTTTTCCTGAAACAACCAAACTCCAATTCAGCCTCTAACAGTTTCAAATCTGTTATGAAAGTTTCTGACCTAATCAGCACTTAACATCACAATGTAGTTTCAGATTTTGAAATTCCATATCTCCCTCATCTGATTGCCAAAAAGTATAAGCCATATATCATTTTCAAGATCAATGTGTCATATAGAACTCTTCAGTACATTTCAAACTCCAATTCAATTCACAAAAATTACTAAAATTGCTTCCAAGCCAAATGCTCACAAATCAGACACAACAGCTAGATTTCATCACAATGCTCAAAACCAGTCAATAGAAAACAGCTCATATCTCTCAATATACAATTCGAAAAATTTCAAAATCAGTGGCATTGGAAATCTAATAATACAGGCTTCAACTTTCATGAAGACCATTTTCACTAATTCCTTCTACATAAATCTAGAAAAATCACCAAAGTTTCAGATCATTCAACCCGGGTACTGTTTACACGGCCCCTATCCATGATTTTCCAAGCCAAAATTCAACCTCTTAGAGTTACAATTAGACAACACCTATTTCACACATATTTGAAGCCAACAACCCAAAGTTTCAGTGGGCACAAACCTTGCCTCAATTGCATAACCACACAATGAGTTATGCTCAAATCAGTATGGTAGGTCAAACTCACAATTTCAGTTTTACTTCCCAACTTCACTTCCTATCATGCCAATTCAATTCCTACTACCATAAGCATCTCAATTGAACACAAATTCAGCCCCTATATCATTCATACATTTACTAGGAAATACCATCTCAAGTTGGCAGCACTTACCTCTTAAATTCCATGCAAGATTAGTCATCAAGATTCAATCAAAATCAAGCTCAAAACAATCTAAACCATGTTTATTCACTAACCCTCATTCATGTCTTACACAAGCATAACTTTATCCAACAATTCAAACTATAATTATGCATCATACATCATCTTTAATGAACAATCACTTCCAATCCATGCAAATCACTATGAATTCATCAACTACATAATCAAAGCATAACTCAAACTTAACTTAATCACTTACCAATTCAAGCTTCCACTCTTTCCCACTCTCCAATCACTTCACTTTCTTGCTTCACTTCTAAAGCCCATATATGGCTATCACCTTGGATAGAGACTTAAGCTCATATGCAAGTAAAGAGGACTCTTAAAGTTGGAGGAAATAAGAACACTTTGAGGAGAGAACCAAAAATTCAATGGAGAGGAAATCTAAGAGCAAGTTTCGGATGAAGGAAGCTTTTAAGCCTTCAAAGTCATTTTTTCTTAACTTGAAATGGAAGAGTCGTGGACAAATGGGTGAAGCATTTAATGAATGAAAGATGAGTCACCTAATAAGAGAAAAAGACAAAAACAAGAAAAGGACAAAACATGTAATAGGATTTCTTAAGAAACCCTAATGAAAATTGACCCAATCAATTCCAATGGCCCTCATTTCAATTCCAAAATAATATACCCAATATTGTAGTGCCATTGGATAGAAATTTTCGCTACCGAAAATCAACCGATTCGCCACTTGATGATTTTTCCGGTCTGAAAATTTTCAGAAATTTCCCCGAATCATTTTTTTTAAATTACCTAAATTGCCCAAAATTATAAAACATATGACAGTCCACTCCCCATAATTGTTCAAACACGAAAACCACATTTTCCACAACAAAAATACATTTAGGCCATTTACCGGCGATTTCGTCGGTCCGGGAATTTTCTCCGGAAAAATCCAGAAAATTTTTTAAAACTTCCTTAAAATAGAAAACAATTTATGGCGCACTCAGAATCATTTTTTTTCAAACCCATTAACCACGTAAATCACAATAAGATTGCCTTAAGCACAAAAACTCGGAATATCATGTATGCATGTACAATAGTTTCATGTGCACAAATGTGACTATGTATCAGTCCTATTATGCATGAACAGTACTAATTAATCCCTCTCAATCCCTTCCTATGACAAATTTCCTATTTTACCCTTCCAGTAGGGGGTGGGATGTTACAATTTTCCCCTCCTTATAAAAATTTCGTCCTCGAAATTCTCAATCAACAGTTCAGTATGACCGTAATCATATGTTCCTATATGTCCCATACACTATTTCACTCAATAATTCATTTTCCGAAAAGTCACAGTAATCATACTCAGTAAATTATTCAGTTACATATTTGACTAACTCATTATCACTCAAAGACAATGACGGACTCTCATAAGGTCGCGGTTAGCGATCTCACTAACTTAACTATCTCACTTGCCATTTTCAGAGGAGCAACTACCTTTAATTCCGATGCTAAGACTCAATTCTTTTATTCCGAACCTGTTTACTTATCATATTATATCAATCCAATATCTCTTTCGCCAGTAACATGTAGACTAATTCGTGTTCCATTGATACCCCTTTTTATCACTTCTACGTACATCTTGTCAAGGTGAGTCACTTTCCTTGGGTGCCAATACAAGGATATTTAGCCCCATTTCACAATAACCAGTGATAATTTACCTAGTGCCTAATGCAGTCATTCTTTATATTCCATTGACTCTGTGTTCAAAGTCAATTCTCTTTAGACAATTTACTGTTCTATAATGTTCACACACTTAATTCAGATATGCATTTTACTCTGTTTCATTTGTCCGATCCTGATCCACTTTAGCTAACCCATGCAGTTTTCCTAAGTCACTTTCCTTTGTCTCACTCATCACAGTCTCAAATTCATTATGGTCTTTGACTCCCGTTGGGCACTATGCAGTGTAGCAGTGTATCCCTATAGTAAATCAGAACTCTATATAGCGATCATAATCCTGTGAAACTCAAACCACTTAGGCATTTCTCCTGTTGAACATTCAAACTTATAAGCACTTGAATCTATATAACTCAATTTCACTCTTCGCATATTTCTCCTAAAATGTCTAGCTTCGATTGCTCAATTTCTTTGCTCATCAATGCCTTTGTTCAATCCCGACACATGCTTATTCTTTGAATCATTCAATACTAGTCTCCCGATTACACTTGAATCTTCAGATTCAAGATGGGAATCACCAGTTTGATTCCTGAACTATTAACCTTTCTTACCCCTATCCAGTACCACTAAATCTCCAACCTCAATTATTCGCAATTATCCATAATCAACTTGACATTCTTTGAAAAGAAAATCCCAACATCTGAAATTGATGTGTTCATTGCAGCCTTATCAGTTCACTAGTTGAGTTTAGTAGGCAGAATTGTCCGTTCATTTCAGCATCAGTCTCCAAGGCTTTCAATCGCGATCATGACACCAATACCATTTATCAAAGTCAATTTAATTTATTTACTACTGTTTGAACATTATGTTTCAGTTCAACACACATTGTCCACTCTCCAAAGGTAGGCTTATCAGTAGTATCAAATTCCTCAATTATTCATGTAATTCTTTTTACTTTTCACTGTTCAACGATTTCAAACACATTCCGTCGATAATCATAGTCACGACCATTTGCTTACTTCACATCATTCCCTATTAGGGTCTTATTAACTTTCCCATACATCACATCATTGTCAGTTTCCCTTTTGAACTTCTTGTCTTCATTCATTTACTCTTTTCAATTGTTTTCCTGTCAGTAACATCGACATGTGCCAATACCTAGTCATCCGTACTTGGACCTCCATAATTTTCAGTTCATTTTAGTATTTCACTTCACAGTTCGAAGGAGATGTATTCACTTTTCATTACAATAGGATCACCTCAAATTAACATTCCATTTATGTCGTTGGATACTTTACATTCCGTACACACAATAATCGATAACCTCAATCGTATATTTCACTTGTTATGTCTAAATCTCCTCTTGAGATATAACTCAATTTCCATCTTTATACTGTTCACCAAAGTCTCATCAACCAATTATTATCCTTAATTGTTTTTCAATCCTTCTTTACTATACGTACTATCTCAATCAGGACAATGTTATGTCATAATTTAACAGATCAGAACATTCCTTACACTAAAGTTCCTTGTGACAGTCACATAAACACTTTCTTCCACACTTATTCAGTAATCTATACCTCAACATTTTATCCGGAAACCAATTAGTAACCTATACAATTCAGACTTCCGAAAGACTCCTTTCCGTTTATGCTAATCCTCAAATAAATGACTGATACCAGAATTTTTTTTTCATTTCCTCTCATATAGGTCCACTAAGCCCTCTCATGTCATATACGTATGCAATGCGCATGTGATACTTTTCTATTTTCATTTCGTTGTTGTGACCGAGCGCCTATCAGTGATCAGTAATCTAGGGAGTAGGAGAGCCCTCAGGGTATGCACTAACTCCCCTCGAGCTCGAGGCTCGGTTCATTCTGATGTTTCGTTGGGCTTGAAGCCCGATCTGATGAGCCTGTGGTATCCGAAAGCACCGCGTGGGAGAGCCCTCGGTATGCACCACCTCAGGGGGCAAGCGATACCACGACATTTCGTTGGCTGCTCCGGTCACAACTGCCAATTATCTGATCATTTACTATGCATGAATGCACATGTCTCATTTTCAATTTTCAGTCATATGCGATTCAATTTATTTTCACTGATGCATTCACAATTCAATTCATTAACCATTTGCTCACATTGGCACTTCAATATTACAATCCAATATTTCGAACACCCATGGTTCGAAATCAATAAAAAATAATCACACAAATATCCATCCTTAACTCCTCATGGCATTAATGCATATAATTAATAAACACATAAGGCTGAGAAACCAACTAGGTTACTCAGCTATTACTTCCGAGCTAATGCCGGGAAGACTTTGCCACGTCGGTAGAACGACGCTCCAATTGGGCCTCTATAAGAAGCAGAGAATAAAACGATCACTAATGATCCAATCCGAATCAGTTAATGATGCACATGTAGGTGTATAATGCATGTTCATGAATTTCCGGCCCTATTCCATTTTTTTACCATAAAAATTCGTCTAAAAATTAGAAAGCTAATGGCGCTGACGGAGCGCAATTTGGATCTCTATAGGCCCCTAATTAAATAAAACAGTGATTAAACAAACCTTTACCCGAACCCACATCAATTTTCCGTGCAAAAATTCCCAATCTATCAGAAAATGAAATTAAATATTTCATGAATCCGATGCCTCAAGAATCAGGTCAATCGGACGTCGGACGGAAAAGTTATTCACGGAAGAAATTCAAAATCCAAATAAAACAATTAAGATATATATCCTTATTTCCTTCTCTTTTTTCCTATTGTCAAACCGAAAGTCAAACACCTATAACTCCTTACACACAATTCAGAACATTACAAACCATATCTCGTTGGAAAGATCATGAAAAACTCTACAAGTCTCAAGAAGACCATAAAAATCAATTTCACCACTAAGGGTGTCAAAATCCCTTCAAAGCTACTGCCTACTCAAATCCCCTTAAAATGCGAGCGACATTGCAAATTCCATAACTCTATGATTCTTCAGCCAAAAATTACCACATAAATATGCTCATTACATTCACAATGTTTCTACAACTTTCATTAATAACCCGAAATCAAATTCCATTGCTAGCCAAGTCAATTAATTCACTCAATGTTGTTGTCCCTGAAATCATTCAATTTAAGCAGTAAATTATAACAAGCATAACTCCCATTACACAAATCAGAAAAATCAGAACTTTATATCCCTGAAAAGATAAATCCTCAAACTTCAATTCTTCCTGAAATAACCAAACTCCAATTCAGTCTCTAACAGTTTCAAATCTGTTATGAAAGTTTCTGACCTAATCAGCACTTAACATCACAATGTAGTTTCAGATTTTGAAATTCCATATCTCCCACATCTGATTGCCAAAAAGTATAAGCCATATATCATTTTCAAGATCAATGTGTCATATAGAACTCTTCAGTACATTTCAAACTCCAATTCAATTCACAAAAATTACTAAAATTGCTTCCAAGCCAAATGCTCACAAATCAGACACAACAGCTAGATTTCATCACAATGCTCAAAACCAGTCAATAGAAAACAGTTCATATCTCTCAATATACAATTCAAAAAATTTCAAAATCAGTGGCATTGGAAATCTAATAATACAGGCTTCAACTTTCATGAAGACCATTTTCACTAATTCCTTCTACATAAATCTAGAAAATCACCAAAGTTTCAGATCATTCAACCCGTACTGTTTACACTACCCTATCCATGATTTTCCAAGCCAAAATTCAACTTCTTAGAGTTACAATTAGAAAACACCTATTTCACACATATTTGAAGCCAACAACCCAAAGTTTCAGTGGGCACAAACCTTGCCTCAATTGCATAACCACACAATGAGTTATGCTCAAATCAGTATGGTAGGTCAAACTCACAATTTCAGTTTTACTTCCCAACTTCACTTCCTATCATGCCAATTCAATTCCTACTACCATAAGCATCTCAATTGAACACAAATTCAGCCCCTATATCATTTATACATTTACTAGGAAATACCATCTCAAGTTGGCAGCACTTACCTCTTAAATTCCATGCAAGATTAGTCATCAAGATTCAATCAAAATCAAGCTCAAAACAATCTAAACCATGTTTATTCACTAACCCTCATTCATGTCTTACAAAAACATAACTTTATCCAACAATTCAAACTATAATTATGCATCATACATCATCTTTAATGAACAATCACTTCCAATCCATGCAAATCACTATGAATTCATCAACTACATAATCAAAGCATAACTCAAACTTAACTTAATCACTTACCAATTCAAGCTTCCACTCTTTCCCACTCTCCAATCACTTCACTTTCTTGCTTCACTTCTAAAGCCCATATATGGCTATCACCTTGGATAGAGACTTAAGCTCATATGCAAGTAAAGAGGACTCTTAAAGTTGGAGGAAATAAGAACACTTTGAGGAGAGAACCAAAAATTCAATGGAGAGGAAATCCAAGAGCAAGTTTCGGATGAAGGAAGCTTTTAAGCCTTCAAAGTCATTTTTTCTTAACTTGAAATGGAAGAGTCGTGGACAAATGGGTGAAGCATTTAATGAATGAAAGATGAGTCACCTAATAAGAGAAAAAGACAAAAACAAGAAAAGGACAAAACATGTAATAGGATTTCTTAAGAAACCCTAATGAAAATTGACCCAATCAATTCCAATGGCCCTCATTTCAATTCCAAAATAATATACCCAATATTGTAGTGCCATTGGATAGAAATTTTCGCTACCGAAAATCAACCGATTCACCACTTGGCGATTTTTCCGGTCTGAAAATTTTCAGGAATTTCCCCGAATCATTTTTTTTAAATTACCTAAATTGCCCAAAATTATAAAACATATGACAGTCCACTCCCCATAATTGTTCAAACACGAAAACCACATTTTCCACAAAAAAAACACATTTAGGCCATTTACCGACGATTTCGTCGGTCCGGGAATTTTATCCGAAAAAATCCAGAAAAATTTCTAAAACTTCCTTAAAATAGAAAACAATTTATGGCGCACTCAGAATCATTTTTTTTCAAACCCATTAACCACGTAAATCACAATAAGATTGCCTTAAGCACAAAAACTCTAATATCATGTATGCATGTACAAGAGTTTCATGTGCACAAATGTGACTGTGTATCAGTCCTATTATGCATGAACAGTACTAATTAATCCCTCTCAATCCCTTCCTATGATAAATTTCCTATTTTACCCTTCCAGTAGGGGGTGGGATGTTACACATAATATCCAATTCCCATTCTTAGCTTAGCAATTTAAACATATGTACACATTTAGGCAAATTGCCTATTTATACAATAACCATAAATATTTTACCCACATAGTTTGCTTGCCAAAACTCCAAGTCACAATTGTCTTTCCCCTTGTTCTTGGGTAGGATTCTCTTGATTTCCTTAATTCTTCACCAAATGAAGAGATCTTTAGCTCAAATGGAAGCTCTTTTCTTCCTCTACCTTATTCTATTCTTGAACAACTTCACAATCTCTCTTGAAGGCCAAAGAAATTAAAACCCTAGCTTGTTTTCCCTTCCTTCTATCTCTTTCATTCTTTTTCATGTTCTCTCTCTCTTATCTCTTTTCTAATCCACTCATTTTGCTTCTCTAGAATCTTCCCATTTACGTTTCTCCTTTATTTATAAGCAATACAACACTTCTTCTTTCATTTATGCCCTTAATGAGTGAGAATTGTCCCATTTACCCTTTTATTTGTGCCTTATATCTTTTATACTTAAGTGTCTTACCAAAAGCATCCTTGTATATTCTAACATAACACTTTCTTCCAGAAGACTCTTCTCTATTGTCTTACATTTCCAATGACACCAAAAAGCATTCAATTTGGTTTAGTAGTGTGAAAGTTATACACCAATATCTCTGGACTGCTTTTTATTTCGAGACAGTACTCTATACTCAACATCCATCCAAAACTTGAAAGTCTTAGGAACTAAATCACAATTTACTTCCTACAGATACTTTATAGCTCTATGTCTTTAGTTTACCCCGAATAAAAAATCATCTCATTTGGATTTCTACAAATCAAGATATCATCAAAACAATGAAGTATGTTCAGTGGAATAACACCAGTTCATATCCTTTAGGAGCACACTCACTGTACCCTTCCTACCTTTTCCACCCAATCTTTCTTACTTCATTTTAGATAGCTTCCATTTTTTGTGGAGATGTAGAGAAAAGTCTTAATAATCCAATGGTTCAAGAATCAAGTAGTTTGGAGGTCTAGAGAAGAAGTTATGGCTAAAAGAATCTAACATGTTCATCTCTTTATTTGTATTGTATGTACCTTGGTACAATTGCCATAACGCTCACTAACAATGTCGGATTAACTTCCTTTTTAGACTATTCAAAAGAGGACTTCAAGATCTACAACTTTCAACGGTTTTGCTTGTTATTCGTTATAAACCTGTTACCCACGAGCTATAAGCTCACCCCCCTTCATTCCCATCCACAGGTGATGAGAAGAAGATCGGGTGAAGGGAAGTGAAGGTTTCGATTTATATGTGTATTTATTATATTGTTCTAAGTTAAATGGGTATTGGAAATTTTGGAATCGGTATAGTTTGTATATTCGGAAATTGTATTGTGGCTTGGTATGCCATGAGACTTGTAAATTCTATTCTTTGATGTAAATGAATTAAGTATGGTTGATAACCAGAGGAAGTTCGAAATTGTGTGTACGGACTAGATTGAGTAAGAATTTAGTTTACTCGAGGGAGCTATGATTATGATATGATTTTTGGATTGTGAATTTTGGCTTTGCATATGTCTTTTTATACTGCAACGAGATGTGTTATGGAAAAAGGAATGTAGAAATGTCATGAGATTGTAAGCTTCATGATTTCGATGGTATACACCAATGTTTTGGTTCAATGGTCGGACTATGAGATCGGGGCTCATCATGTTGGGTAGCAGAGTAAGAAGAGACTTCAGCGAATCACGCTTCAGTAAGACGGTATTTTTGTATCGAGGATAGGTTCCGAAATCGGGGCTCAGCATGTGCGGTATCAAAGCAAGTTAGTAAGTGTTATGGTTTTGGTTTGAGTTAGATTCTGGAAACGGGTTCCAACATTTATGGTATCAGAGCCCAGCATTATGATCTTGCATGGGCGCATGTGTATGGGTTACACGCATAAGTTATTGTTAGGAGTTAAGGTGTGAAAATTTAAGGAACCAAGGTGATTGTTTGACTTAGATTGATAAGAATTTTGATTGATTTTAGTAATGTGTTCAGGAAATTGAGTTGTGAATATTTGAAAGATGAGATAAAGCATAGGAATATATATAAGATCAGTAGATGCGTATAAGATGCAAATGCGTATAAACTCCCATCTTATGCATGAATGAGATTAAGTAAAAGAATAAAGAACTTCACCTCGTAAAAAGACACGAGGAGTTCTGAAAAGATCAGTTGTACCCGACTCTCCAACAAGAGAGGAAAGTACTGATGAATCAGTAGCCCCAGAAAATGATGAAGCTTCTGTAAGGCAAGGAAGTGAGCCCTACGCAATTAATATGGTAATGGACCCATGATGAAATAATATAGCGTGAGAAACGGTGACTTCTGGAAAAACTAGCATAAAATTTGTGTTAGTCTGTTCGATAAGGGCGAACTGTTGTCAAGATCAATGGCAATCAAGATATCAATTGCGTAAGATATGAATTGGTGATTTTAAGGAGTAAATCTGTGGACAGAATGGCATGAATTTGACGATGCTCAGCCAAGCATATGCGATAGCAAGAATGTTTGTTACTCCTTGAGTTTTGAGTGACTTGAACATTATCATCTTATGAAGATGAGAGAAAATGGTCTTCTCGAGGGATTAAAGGTAACTGATGATGTGATGATGATAGCACGTGAGTGATAAAGATTTGTAAGAATGGTATCTCTTTTGTAGAAGAACTTCATTAAGTTAGATTTAGCAGATCAGATAGTTTATATGAAGGATGATCAAAGAAAGAGCGGACCAAAAAGGAATATGTAAGGATTCGGAAGCGAGTATTGGAGTCCTATTCCTAGCGGAGACTCAAGTAAAGAAGGTAGAAGATACTACTGAGACTGTATGTATTTTTGTTTGATGTCAAGGATCCAACCATGAGGGTGGATTCCTACATTGAGGAAGCACTAATTGCCAATATAAGGAGTATATCATATCGGTTCACGTTATGTTTTGGATACGTATGTTTGGGAAATATAAGTTTATTCGATGAAGGTGTGACAAGCACAGGAAGCTAAGATTTCAAAGAAACTAAGGTGTGTGGAGGAAAGCAGACAACAGAATACGTCCATGTGAATTATGAGGAAATCTAAAGAATGGAGAAAATCAGTCAAGAAAGGGAAGACAATTGGGAATTTGAAAACAACAAGCGATAAGAGTTCCTCATTGAGGAATCAGTTATCTGAGGAACGACTAGAACCAATGGTGGACATATGGAGTTGTGGTGATGTTTGGTCAAGTTAACAAATTCTCTGACAATACTATAGTATTGAAGAGTAAAGTGATCCAAACGAGGTTTGATGATATGTTAAGTGTATTCGTGAGGAAAATGAGTAAATTATATGAGAGACGAAGGTAAGGAAAATTTTGAGGATATTAAATATATCATTTAGAATTGGGAATTCAGGTGTATGCAACGGTGTTGCATGAGAGATCAGGATAAGATCCACGAAGTAAAATAAATGCGAATTGGATTTAGATAATGTGATTAGGATTGAGTCTGGATTTTCGGGCGGGAGGTCAGAGGAATTTTGTGATTTGTTAGCTGGTGTATAGAAGGATTTAAAGTTAATTGCAGGTTTTGGGTTTTAGCATACAGCCGTGATGCTGTCCGATTTTTGTATGGTAGTCTATGGAATTGTGTAGTAAATGTCAATTGGTAAAAGAGAGGAATGATAAGATTTTGTATAAGTCATGTGCGAGATTCTTTGGCAAAAAGGATTATAAGTTTTGTTATAGATATGTATTGATGTAGGGAATTAAGTTATAAATTTTCGTATGATTATGGTTTATGAATTGTGATTGTATATGAATTTGATTGGGGTACGTTTGGATTGAATTGGGAATTTGTATATTAAGTTGGCTACAGCAAGATTTTGAGTGTGTGTAAGATATACAGATCATGCAATTAAGGTACGTATTGAGTTGAAGAAATTGAATGCGAGATGGAGACAATGGATAGAGTTACAGGAAGTTTATGTTGTACAAATGAGTATTCAAAAATGGTAAAGCTAGTGTTATAATCAGACGCATTGAATAGAGAATTCAATAGCAGTAAAGTATGAATTCAATTTTAGGGGTTATCAGATCAAGTGCAATAAAGAGTGCTGAATGGAGTCGTATTTGGGCAAAATGAAGTGCCCTTAGTCACTGAATTGGAAGATCGGTTTCGCATGAACAAAGCTCAAATTGAGGATTTAGAAATTGTGAACCTTTCCAAGAAAGCGAAAATGAATGTGAATTTTGAGCTCGAGTAGGAAAAATGATACTGGGTGGTTGAGATAAAAAGTATGCGTACCGGTAAAGATGATTGAGCAAAGAGACTGTCGGAAAAGGGCAAGTGGTGATTTAAGTTATACGTCTTAGAAGCAATATGTCAAGTGACGGAGAATTTAAATTGTCGACGGTCTTAACTATCAGAGATATGTTTGAAATTTATAGTGTGGAGTTTGTGGGGATATGAGACCAATGTACGGATCTATTTGACGTTAAGCATCACGATCATTGTTATCATGATTTCAATGGAATACTGTATGAGGAGTCTGATGAGAGAAAGAGCCATCGCATTATATTATGATGAGTAAGGCCTACTGATCATTGAAGGCTAGAATTGGAGACGTTATGGACGGACGAGATTAAGTGATTCCAACAAAATGGATGAATTAGACGAATTCGTGCCAAGGACATGGAATATTGAGTTCGTGCTACTAATAGAAGATGTTTTGAATTCTGAATGTGATGTGCGTGAGTATGTTAAGGAAATACTGATATGATATGGTATTGGTTTTATCGACACAGAAAGTGGGAGCTCTAAAGAATAATGAGGAACGAGTTAAGACAGTGAATGATTGAATAAGGAGTGGAAGACCGAGTGAGTCTGTTGACCACGGTCATTTAGAAGAAAGTATTAGAGCGATGAAGTTTAATGAGAAATGCGGGAGCATCCTACACTTTCTTTTGGTCAGATAAGAATTTCGAGGACGAAATTCTTTTTAAGAGGGGGAGAGTTGTTGGCCCCGAATTTTTCGTATTGAATTAAGCATGATTTAGCTGAAGTATGAGATCTGATGGATAAAGTTCTGGATCTACTTGCTATGTAAATGGTGGTAGAATTTATTTTATGATTTGGTTGTATTAAAAATGGTAAGAATGTATAAGAGTATTTTGGTCATGGCACTTAAGGTTATAAGGCCTAAGGTTTAAATGAAAGGGACAAAATGGGCATTTGACAAATTAGTAGGATTAAAAGAAGAAGAATTTAGAAAGAGAAGAAAAAAGAGGGAAGAAGAAGGGAGAAGCCGTCGGTGGAGAAAGAAGAGAAGGGAAAGAGGGTTTGCTTGCCTAAGCGATTTCCGATAGATTCGAAGCGACCTCGGGTAAGTTTTGCTTCGTTTACTCTTGTTATGGTTAGATTAAACTTAAAGGATGTGGAATGGGTGAGAATCGGTGGTTTTAGGGTTTTAGAAGAAAAATGGATAGATTTCCTTGGGTTTATGATTTTGTGGTTGTTTTCGAAGTGTTAATGGGTTAGAAAGTAGTATAAGACTTGATCTAAGGTTTAGATGTGTTGTATTTGGAAAAGGAAAAGGATTTAAGTTAGAAGATGCTGGAAATTGGGTCTCGGAGTTGTTCTCCAGACCCGCACGTCAAGACGTGCATATGAACACGCCGCGACGTGCGTGAAAAGGGAACAACGTCGCGACGTGTGAATTAATATTCACCGCGATGTGCGAGGAAGGCAACGTCACGATGTACGTGTGAGGCGACGTCAGACGTGCGTGAAAAGGGAGCAACGTCGCGACGTGTGAATTAATATTCACAGCGATGTGCGAGGAAGGCAACGTCGCGACGTACGTGTGAGGCGACGTCATGACGTGCGAGGGAGGAGTGTTCACCGCGACGAGCACAGGCCTTCGTCGCGACGAGCGAGGCTGCACGTCGCGATGAGCGGCCCGTTCGTCGCGACGAGCAGTTGTCCAAAAGAGAAATATGTTGGTATTTTGGGCTTAAGGTGAATTTTTTTGACTCGTTGTGAAATAAAGACAAAGTTCTACAAGTTTTATAAAGCAATGAAATTGAAATTCAGACTATAAGACTCGTAAAGTTTGGCCAAAAGTTGGGTATAGATTATTGTTTCAACATAAGGATAGTCTCAACTTGTTTGGGGTATAACTTTTAGGTTTTTGAACCAAATTGAATGTTTTTGGAGTCAATAGGCACGTAAGACAACGAGGACTTTTATGGGAAAAGTGACCCGAATGTTTGGATTTCGCCAGAGTTTGGGTTTGGTTAAAATTTATCTTAGTAAATGTGTGGTTTTTGAGTCCCTAATTTGTATTCCTATTTGAATAGGAATTTTGCATTTGATTAAGGGAATCAAGGAAGGCAAGAGGATCAAGATGAGAGGTATCTTTTATGCATGTATCCGAGCAAGGATTTCAGGTGGGTTTCATGTTTATAATTTCGTAATGAGCCACTAAAGTTTTCTCCCAAATCAAGAATGATTTCAATTACTTTATAAATATCGTTTTGTTTCGATTGAATGATTTGCAAAATGTATACATGTTTCAGCATATGAACTTTTCTGATGAATTTCAAAAAAATAGATGAATATGCATTGAACATTTTACGTTATGCCTTGGGAAAATTCATGGTACTTTGCATATTCGGAAAGGAAAGAAAAGAGCATGAAAAGTACGAAAGCTTTGATAAGTGCTTTGAGCATGAAACGAATGGATTATGTGCTTTGATTGGGTAAGAGAGTTACGGATGGAGTCACGTGCACGTTGACATATAGCCTTCTCCCGGCTGCCCGCTTGAGGCCACGAGATCCTTGAGAAATCGGACTCGTTTTGCTTACGGATTTAACTTCAATTTATCCGGATCGTTTACGGAACTCTCGAGCCATTTTGTTTGTGCATTGCATCTATGAATTGTCAAGTATGTGCATAAATTGAGCATTAGATATTGATGATTGATTGAACATGTTGTGTTGATGTGATAATATTTTTCACTATGCAATGACACTTTTCAACTATGGGTTTGAACTCAGAATTTCGGATTTGACTGAAAATTTGGGAGCAAAGCGTTTTATGAACTTATTATGATTTTTATACAACAAATGAACTTTTTCAACGGTTTTGCTTGTTCTTCGTTATAAACCTGTTACCCACGAGCTATAAGCTCACCCCCCTTCATTCCCATCCACAGGTGATGAGAAGAAGATCGGGTGAAGGGAAGTGAAGGTTTCGATTTATATGTGTATTTATTATATTGTTCTAAGTTAAATGGGTATTGGAAATTTTGGAATCGGTATAGTTTGTATATTCAGAAATTGTATTGTGGCTTGGTATGCCATGAGACTTGTAAATTCTATTCTTTGATGTAAATGAATTATGTATGGCTGATAACCAGAGGAAGTTCGAAATTGTGTGTACGGACCGGATTGAGTAAGAATTTAGTTTACTCGAGGAAGCTATGATTATGATATGATTTTTGGATTGTGAATTTTGGCTTTGCATATGTCTTTATACCGCAACGAGATGTGTTATGGAAAAAGGAATGTAGAAATGTCATGAGATTGTAAGCTTCATGATTTCGATGGTATACACCAATGTTTTGGTTCAATGGTTGGACTCCGAGATCAGGGCTCATCATGTTGGGTAGCAGAGTAAGAAGAGACTTCAGCAAATCACGCTTCAGTAAGACGGTATTTTTGTACCGAGGATAGGTTCCGAAATCGGTGCTCAGCATGTGCGGTATCAAAGCAGGTTAGTAAGTGTTATGGTTTTGATTTGAGTTGGATTCCGGAAACGGGTTCCAACAAGGGATGCATTAGTCACATTTGCATATTCTCATTCAATCACATATTTTCAGTCAGTCACATGATCTCATTCACACATTCTCATCGGACCTTAGTCCGACATTCAGAGATCACATTCAGAAACACTTCAATAATACATTCACATATCACATATCACACATTATGGATCTGAGACATCCTTTTATCAGTAAAACTAACTCATAACAATTTATTATAGACCAATTCATATCGGGCTTAGTTTATCATTTTTCCTAATCTAAGCACATCTTGTACTCAATGTGAGCACACCTTGGCAAGGTGATACTTTCAGAGACAATTCATCTCTTTCACTTCTCATCAGTGTTAATGCACCTAACTCTTAAGTCTATCTCACTACATTTCATAACTTCAATGTTGTCCCACCAAATTCATTCTCCTTTCATGAGCCACTTAATTTCTATTATAAATTCATTTCACCTTTTTCAATATCTCTAATCAATTCTGGTCTTCAATCATTTTTAGGCCCGCTTTATTTCAATGTAAGGGCGAACGAATCTTTTGTCGTATAGCCTCATACAATATTCTGATAATATCACTGTGATAATGATTTTTATGTTTAAAGTTAATCAAAGTTGTACATTGATCTCATGTTCTTATGAACTCCCAAAACATAAACTTTAGGCATGTCTCCAACAGTCAAGAATTTTGGTAACTTAAACACGTAATCACTTACTTCTGCATCCTTAGTCGTCAAATGCTATTTTGGTTTATTCCTAAGGATGTATATCATAGGTTGTTATTTATGCATCTATAACAATCTCTTTGCTCAATCATCTTTATCGGATACACATCCTTCTCATTTCAATCACAAAGTAACATTTTTCCTATTCGAACTCTAAATTCAAATTCATTTGCAATTCCTCACTAAGATTCATGATTCTAAATCCTCAATTTGGGCTTTGTTAATCTTTTTCTGTGGGACTGATCTTAAATTCAATAGCTAATAATACTTCGATTTGCCCAAAATTCAACTCGACATTCTAGCTCTTTATTGCACTTAGTTTGGTAACCATAATATCTAAATTCATGCCATTTTGTTATTGAATTTTCTATTCAATACATCATATTACAACACCAGCTTTACTAGGAATTACCCATTAACACAATCTTAGCCTTACATTCAGTTCTTTCAAACTCTATAATTACCTCACACTTTAATGACTTACATATGCCCAAAATGTTTTTATACATATAATATCTCCATCACTATTGCAGCAAGTTCCAAATCATATATCAAAATTCAACTCATGAGGCTTCAATTGTCCCTATGTACGTAAAATCATTTTATAATGTTGCAACATATTCCATCTTAATCTCTAATGGGAAACTCTATTGTATATACTATGAAATCTCTAAATCCAAATGGCATAATTAACATTGGGGTTATAGTTCCTCAAAAATTCTTTATACAATCATCATTGTTGAGGATATGCTAAGAGCTTATGTATTGGAGTTTAGAGGAGCTTCGGATCAATATATGGCTTTGATAGAGTTTGCCTACAACAACCATTACCACAGTAGTACCATAATGGCACCGTATGAGGCACTATATGGTACAAAATGTCGGTGGCTATTATATTAAGATGAAGAGGGCTTAAGAATGGTTGAAGGCCCAAAGTTGATACAAGATACAATGGACAAAGTGAAGTTGATTCAAAGCTGAATTAAAGCAACTCAAGATAGACAAAAGAGTTATGTGGATCAACACCGACATGATATAGAGTACAATGTGGGAGATAGAGTGTTCCTGAAAATATCACCTTGGAGGGGAGTTATGAGATTCGGTAAAAAGGGCAAGTTGAGCCCTAGGTACGTCGGTCCTTATGAGATCATCAAGAGGATAGGACCTTTGGCTTATAAGTTGGCTTTACTGAATGAGATGTCTCAATGTGTTTCATGTGAGTATGCTCCGAAGATATCGATCAGATCCGACACATGTGATTCTAGCTCAAGAGATTGAGGTTGCTAGTAACTTAAGCTATATTGAGGAGCCGATCAAGATTACGGGGTCTCAGATCAAGCATTTGAGGAACTGAGTTATTCCATTGGTGCAAGTCCTTTGAAGGAACCACTTAACTGAGGAAGCAATATGGGAGACGGAGGAGCATATGAGGAGACAATATCCCCACCTGTTTGAACAAATAGGTAAGAATTTCGAGGATGAAATTTCTTTTATGGAGAGGAGAGTTGTAACATCTCATTACTTGCGAGGAGGCTATAATAGTAAATATGAGTGATTAATGAGATATTAGAAATACATTTTTAATGCTCATGAATAATATGTCATACACATACACGTGAATAGTGAAATCTTGCACATGAAAATAATTGTACATGCATTCATGGATAATTCTGGGTATAATTGAATTGAGTTATGATATTATTTAGAATTTTGATGCATTCATGGATAATTCTGGGTATAATTGAATTGAGTTATGATATTATTTAGAATTTTGAATTAATTGTGTTGGAAATTTTATTGGTTAGTGTGATTGTTATATTTTTTAATTTTGGTGGATTTTAGGAATAATTTCAAAAATTATGAATTTTAGGGAAAATAGGAAAAAGGAATCAAAAGAATACTGGAGACAATTATGATGTAAAGATGACAGTTAAAGGAAATAATTCCAAAGGGACTTAGTTAGAGCTTAGACATTAGGAAAGTGACAAGTGTCACTGACTTAGTAAGTTTCCTTTAAAATTTTGTCTAAGAGTGAGTTATGATCTCAGAGAGTTAAAAAGGACTTAGTTATATATCTGAGTGTTATTTCGTAGTGACCTTCTTCAAATTTCCTCCCAATAGATAGTTTTTCATCAAAAACCTTCTAAGAGTTTTTTTTCCATATCCCACACCACTTCCATACTACTAATTATGTCTTCCACCCTAAAAAAAAAAACAGAAACTGGTCATATTATATAGTGGAATACATGAATTTGCATGGAGTTTAGGGTTTTGGAATAGTTGCAGATCTTGGAGTTTTTAGCAAGTAAGTATTGAGTAAATCCTTTAGAGTTGTGGAATTATGAAATAAATTTGATGAATTTACTTTCAGTTGCATGAACATGGCATTTACGTGTATATTTATGAATATTGTGTAAATAGGATAGGAAAATATGGATATGTCGTTACTTAGTGTTTGATGGATTATGAATATTGTGTAAATAGGATAGGAAAATATGGATATGTCGTTACTTAGTGTTTGATGGATTATTAGTGATTAGGTGATGTAGAGATGATATTTGGAGTTTGAAATATAATTGAAATGGTGTATGGGATTAGTGTAGAAATTTATAAAAAGGTGATATGATGATATGCTCTGTTTTCAATTCATTGTGCATGTATATATATGTGTGTGTATACGTGATTAGGTGAGTGCTTTAGAGATGATCAAGAAAATAATTTTTGAGTTGAAGAGTAGTTGTAAAATGATGGTTTGAGATGGGAATGAGTGTATAAATGAAAGTCGAAGAGAAAGTAGAGAATATGTATAAAAGTTGAAAATACAAAACATGAAGAGTTCAACTACTAATATTTGTTTTTATGATGATTTTGAGAAATTGATTAAACTTTCATATTTAGGGGTAGTAGGAATTTATGGTGAATGAGTTTAATGAAATGGAGTAGAAAGATTAGAAATAAAAATTGAACTATTGGATTTTAGTGAATGGAAGTCTTCTGAGAAGTTACTGGGAATGAATAGTTAAGAGAGTTAAAATTTTGATCTGAAACTTCCATGAATAAACTATACTGATCTAGATAAATTTGGAAAAAATTGTCTTCTTGAAAGTTGTAGATCTTGCATTGATATAAAATTTGCAAATTTTGAAGTTCTGGATCAAAAGTTATGGAGTTTAGAAGTTGAGATTTCGATGGAGAAGAATAAGTAGAATTGCACCATTGTGCATAAGCACAACGGTGATTTTTTAGGGTCAAAATGGAAATGCACTGTAGTGCATAAGCACAACGATGACTTTTCAGAATTTAGGCGAAATGCATCGTCATGCTGACCTTGAGATATAGTGAAAATGAAGCTTTTTGAGGATATTGGATTTGCACAGTTGTGCTTAAGCACGACGGTGACTTTGGTTATTCATAGGAGAAGGTCGTTATCATGCAAATGCACAATAGCAACTTTGGGGGGTTGAACAGTGAAAATCGCTATCGTGCAAATGCATGATAGCAACTTTGAAGTTTTTAAGGGTGATGAACATCTAATAGGTTTTTGACTATAACTTCTTCTCTGGACATCCAAATGACTTGATTCTTAAACCAATAGATTCCTAACACATTATTCTATCTCTCCAAAAACATTTGTAGCATTCTGAATTGATTTGAAACATTTTGATCAAATGAAAGTGTGGAAATCTGTTGGAACAGTGTGAATACGAATATCTTATTGAACATACTTTAGTATTTTGATTATATTTGGATCTGTAGGATTACAAATTTGACAATTTTTGATTTGGAGTAAACTACAGAAATAGGTCTACAAATCATATGAAAAAGTAGAATTGTGATTCTGTCTCTAAGATGTTTAATTTATGGCTGGAAGTTGTATATAGTCTACTGTTTTGGATAAGAGCAGTCCGAAAATGTTTGAGGTATGCCTTCCAAATTAGTAACCAAATTGAGTGATTTTGGTGTCAATAAAAACATAAGACATAGAGGAACACTTTTTTTAAAAGAGAGTATGACCAAATTACATCAGTTTCACCTTCTGATTGAACATGAACAATATACTCGAAAGTGTGTCTAAGAAAAATATGAAAGTAAACCAATAAGAAATGAACTGTGATTTCAATGCTTTTAATGAGCTCCGAACCTAAGTAGAAATTATACTTAGATGAGTTTTGATATAAGAATGATTTTGTGATGAAATTGATGGAAATATACCTAGGATTGTCATGAACATGCATTGTACATATTTCATTTCATTGATGTGCATTGTTAAACATTTATGATTGTCCAAATTGTGATGGATGTGTATGTTATTTGTTATAGAGGAGCAACTGGAACATCAACCTCTAGACATTGCCAGAGCTTCCAGGAATTAGCTTCGTGAGCAACTTGTGAGTAACCTAAACGGTCTCACTTAATTACTTGTTTGCTTAAATTCTTTTATAAATGATTGAATGAATGTGTTTTGATTGTTGATTCCAGATAATGAGGTCTGATGACTGTGATATTGGAATAGGATATTGAAGTGTTGCTTGAATGTGAATGTGATGAACTATGTGCTTCATAATATGATTGATTGTGATAGATGCATTCCATACATGAATTCACAATCAAATAATGGCAGTTGTGACCAAAGTGGCCACCGATCAGAGCTTAAAGCTCAAAGTGTGAAAAGAGCCTTGAGCTCAGAAAGTGATTAAGAACCTAAGGCTCACTATGTAAAATGAGCCCCATATCCTCATCGGATAAGGGACAATTATCAATGAGCTAGGTATCCAAAATGGATAGGAAACAATTACACACTCGATCACAACAATGTAACAATTAGAAAAGAGTCTCATAAGCATTTTTAACAAGTATGTGAATTGTTTGAAATGCCAAATTGATTTGTTCTTAAATGTAAATGTGATATGTGCTCATTATGCAAAGTTGTGAATTATATGTTACGTGAATTGTTGTGTTGCATGAATTGAGTGAACCATCGATGATGGTTACCTTATTGAGTTCACAAAACTCACCAAAATTGCAACGTTGATTTTTAGGACTGAGAGACGACTTTAGCTACTGAGAGGCTCTACCAGTCGTGTAGATTGTGATTTGTCAAGAGAAGTTATGGCTCAAAGGTCGATCAGTTGGAATTTTTAGACGGCATCGATAGATTGTAAATATTTTCCTCTTTCATGTAATACTTTTGTGCGAGGCTGATGATGTACATGTAGAAAAGGTTGAAAGACACAATGTAGGCTTTCGGATTTGTGCAATGAAATGAGAAAAAAGTTAGGTTTTTAAAATATTGTGATTTTCTATTGATTTTTTATAAGTGAATAATGATATGATGCCATGTGAAGTGAATGTAGTGATCGAACGTAGCGTACCATTATCATAGGATATGTACCAGAATGACTTCTGGGCATCCTGATGCGTACCCTACGGTAAGGGGCGCTACTGTAGCACCCCACTCCCGCTAGACCCGAACTCGATATCTATGGTGATATCCGAGCCCGCGCCCCACGAGGGTGGCGTACTAGAGCACTCAAATTCGTTCAGAAAGCAAACGAGTGCGCAGAAAACAATAAACAATTTGGGCCCGCAATATGAAAACATTTTTTTATCAAGTACTATTTCGGTACTCACATTACAATTATAACATTTATCAATTAGGCCCATTAAAACAACAGTAATAATCTGCAGAATTTGCAGAGTCACAAATTACATACTAATCAGAAAGACTCAAATGCAGATATAACACTGATCCCAATCTCAACTTTGACTCTCTTGCCATAATCATACTCCCGTTTGTCTAACGGGGTACTCTTCAATTTCTTGTAAAAATAAATGCAATGTTGGGTGAGTTTGCGAACTCAATAAGTAACCATCATCGATGGTTCACTCAATTCATGCATTACGCAAAATTGCGTACAAAACAACACAATATCATATTCAGAATCACAGTCATAAATTTACTCAACAATTATCACACATTTACCTTTAAACAATTTCACAATCACAGCACGATCACATACTGAATGCATAATGATTTCCATTTCATTTTAGTGTTGTGACTGGGCGTCAGAATTATCCCATTTCTGGGCACATCACACATCGCACAGAAATCGCATTTTCGGGGGTAGGAGAGCCCTCTGGGTATGCACTATTCCCTTTTCACAATTTCACAATAGATGAGCTTATAGCTCCGATCAGAATGTGCTCCAGTCACAACTTGTCAATTACCGATTTCTATTCATGCCTAGCATGCATTCAAAATTCACAATAACATAACTCATGCGAAACACGTAATCATATGCACAGATAGATCACACAAGCAATTAACACATCAGAGATTGAGGAACCAACTAGGTTACTCACCTGAACTTTCGAGTTACCTGCCTGGAAGTCTCAGCACGATCCGTGGATTATCGATCCATCGGAACCTCTAACAATCAGAATAATCAAACGTTACTAATTGCACAATTTCTAATATTCAGAAATGCATACATAACAAACACGCTGAGTACTATACATGTTATGACATTCCCGATCCTATTCCCGAATCTTTCCAATTTAACTCTTTCTCTCTAAATTTGATAGCAATTTCTTATACCTTAATTCAATTCAATTGACTATATTCCAAACTCTCAAAAGTCACATTCCAATAAAATCACAATCACTATTCGTTTGCCACTCGATTCCGATAATCATCTAATTAAATTCTGAATTTCCATCTTATCAATTCAAAATTCTTAGACTCTAATTTCCAATTACTCACTAAGGAACCAACTCATTTGAAATCAAAACCTCAAACTCATTACTTGTAACAATCATCTCATAAATACTTAAATTTTATTTTCGAAAAATAAGGTCCTCGCATGCGCATGGACGCCTTCGCCGACAGACGCTTCATTTCATCATCATGCGAATCCACGCTTGCTTTCGCCATGACGTCGCCCTTCCTCGTCATGCGTGAGGAACAATTTCACTCTTGGCGTGCATTGCGCCTCATGGCGTGTGAAGAGCAACCCGCTTCGCAAGTTGTTCATCACATCGTCATGCGCGTGCGATCGCAGATCATGCGAATAACCTGAAATTCTCGATCTTCGGTTTAAATCCATTTCTTTCCTTTCTAAATACTCCAAAATCAGTTCATACACTAAACACAACTCATTCCTAACCTTAAATCCATCAAATATTCGTTATTCATCAATTACCCAAATCAAAATCAACATTTTCTCATAACCCTATCATCCAAACTCATCCTAATTCATTTCTCAAATACATCAATTAATCATCGAATCAAACAATTTCAAACACAAGGTAGTAGGAACTTACTTGATTTGAGTCTTCAACCTTTCACAAACCACCAAGAACTCCAATCTCTCAACTCAATCAACACCCACTTGTTACCTTCATTTCTCTACCAATTTTCATTCTTTCCCAACACAAGCTTAGGGTAAGGCAAATGATGAGGAAGGAAGCAATTTTTCAGAAATGGAAACAAAAGGGCAACGATGATGATCCGCGAAGGAAGAAAGGAGGAAGACAATCAAATTTTCTTTCAAGGCAAAAGAGTTTCGTGGATGACAATTTCAAAGGATGATGGTTTATAAACAAAGAGACCTAGGGCTTGTTTGGCAATTTAATTGCCACAAGTCCAATCTTGAGGTCTAACAATCCAATTCTTAATCTGATTTTCTCCCGATTTCACTATGATTATAAATAATAAATCCTCAAATCATAATTTAAGTTATATCGTGCCCCTTGTCAATCAATTTTGAAACCGAAATCCCATTTATCAGTCATTAAGCCAATTTTTCGGTCAGGACCCATAACTTTAAAAATTTCGAAAAAATTTCTATAAATCCTCAAAAATATAAAACACATGATCCTACACTCAAATTTCATTTTTCAAACCTCTAGCATTCGATTTTTCACTCCACTTCACTAATCGAATCATAATCTATATAATTATTACCCAATTTTGAATTCACACAATTTTATCGGGAATATGTCATACATGTATGTACCTACATATGCTCGTGCCAAATAACTCAGCCCTCTACAATTAGAGGCCAAGCGAATGTCTACATTTCGAATATGCAATGCAATAACCTAGCCTGTCCCAATTTACCAATTTACCCTTCCCCTCAGGGACGGGATGTTACAATTCTCCTCTCCTAACAAAAATTTCGTCCTCAAAATTTCATATACAATTGATCAGAAAGGCAGGGGAATCGATACGATCACCATATACTGTTTCCCATCTTTTTCAATACAGGACTAATTTCTGTTGATTCACTAGAATCGTTATAATCACTTAACACGGTCTTAACTGTTTCTTCATGATTACTCGCAATTCTTCACTTTCGATATTAAAAACACATATATCAAACCATAAAATATTTCCTAACCTTTTTCCCACGTAATACATTACGAATCCCAAAATCAATATTTAGATTTTAAAACAACTTACTAACCCATAAATCTATTCACATCACAATCACATAGAGGCCACATAAAACGAATAAGTGTATGTTAGCCGAGGCGATAAGCTTCGAAACATTTCATTCATGGCTTATCAAATACATCTCTTTAATGGTAAAACACTAATTCCAATATCCATCAACTCAACTCATTGGTATTAAATTGGATCACTTAACCCCTAGTACCGATTCATTTTATTCGTCAACACTATCTCAAATCAATCATGATCTTCAACTATTTTTAGGCCCTGTTCTCTGGAATATAGGGTAAATAAATTCTTTTACGGCTATAAGCTCCCTCATACACTATTTGAATAGTATCACCAATAAACAATTGATATGCCCACAATCAATCTGGACTCTACCTCAATCTTATGTTCCTATGAACCCCAAAATATCAGTTTCACACTTATCATCAGCGATCAAGTCTATTGGATATTCACACTTACAATTATTTCATTTTATACTTTAAACCATCAATTACTCTTCGATACAATCACACTATAACACTCAAAATTTAGATTTATTTCGATTCCTAAATAAGGTCCACATAGTCGAAATCCTCAATTCGGGTCTTGCCAATCCTTTTGATACACACCAGTTTTTGAGATTCCAAAAACGAATAATACTTTCTTTTTTCCCCTTTACTAGCTCAACAGATTACACTCAGTAATACACTAGGTTTAATAGTCTTATTGCTCAATTCATGACCTTCTGCCATTGAATTTTCTATTCAATCCAGTCAATTGCATCACTAACTTAATTCTGAAATACTCAATCGCGAAATCCTTTTCGAATCTTTCAAATTCATCGATTTACATATTCATAGACATATCCATGAATATTTTTGTACAAATGGAATCTCCAAACTTTCAAGAAATATTCCACAACAATTTCATCATATTGTATCTTAACCGTTACTGGGACATTTCTGTAAATGTATTGCAAAATCTCCACATAAAAGCGATACGATCAATACTCAATTTGCATTCATACGTTTTCCTCAAACAATTTTGATCTTTAACAATTCCTGAACATATCCAATCTACCTCTAGCAATCATTAAGTCTCCCAATGTGCCATGTCCATATACTAATTCATTCATAATTTATTTGATCCAGTCAAGACTCACTTTCATGAAACTTGCTTAACGTCATATTTCCTTAACTATGCAACATATTCATTTTCACTTTTCAAATGCATTAAATCAATCATCGGTGATTATAGTCACTATCCATTTTAATCACAATCAAGACATGTCACTCGTCAATAGTATAATAACTCTTAAAATACCTAAACTCCCCAATGAGGAAATTTCTCTTATGATTTTCTCAGCTTCAACATAACATATTCTGACACATGTTTCGTTATACTAGTTTCTCCACACATATTTCAATTTATTGCCGTCATTTCGAACTGGATTAATAACACATTCATCAAATCCACTTATACTTTCCAGACATTCTTACACAATTATTTATAAATCGATATTCTCCTCAAATTCGCGACTAATATCTCCTTACTGGTCAATAATCCTATTACACAATCGGATTCCTTGCACTTAACGTAGGGCATCTCTTTTCAGTAGCATATTTTATTTCTTATACTTGAGTCTCAGCTCAGATTATAACTCCCAAGTTAATCTTTAATGCATTTCAAATTAATCTTTATATTGCCCCTTTCATTAATCACTTTCAAACGGAATCATCTGATCATCGTACCCGATTCAGGTAATTTCTTCTTTGAAAGAAGGTTTCTTACTATTTTCATCGATACCATTTATGAAATATCTTCTCATCAACTATCGTCATTATTTCTTGTCAATCATTTTCAATACCATAGGAAATCAATTCTAGCTATACTCAATATCCCCTGTAGATCAATCTATGCCATAATCCACATACCAAGAACATCCTTTTTAATATTGTTCATTATGGTACATACCGTTGAAAATCATTGCGTCAATATACCGATTTGTCACTCACGCTAAGGATACTTTGTTTTCATTTAATTTTGACCACACTTTCCCTTTTTATAGTCGTCCCCAATCGTGAGGGTCATAACCACTCTCCATTCATTCTGATCACTATAATCACTTTCGTCTCTTATTCTAATTCATATTGAACTTTAAACGATAAGGACTACGACTAGCAATTAGCCACTAACTCATCAATTTCTTCCCATATTATCTCTACACATATGAAACAATTGAGCTTAAAATTTTCACTCGCCATGGGGCTCCCATAATCAGGTGTGCGTTTACTTAGACAATTCAACTAAACCTTGACCACTCTGTCATCTGTCATTATCAGTATCTTACATTTCAATCCTTTCATTAATGCATCATACCCAAGTATTTTCACACTCCAATCAGTATCATAGATATATATCATTCCATAGATAAACAATCATTCTTAATCTATTTGACTCAAGGTTATATATCATTATCCATAACTCTCGTCACAGAAATCAAACCCAATTTTATCCTCTCTAACTCATGGAACATTTTATTTTTATACACTTTATACCCTTGGAATCTGGCCATTTCTAACACATCTCAAAATATATTCATATCTTACCTCACTTTTAAGGATATAGTCCAATAACACGAATGTCGTATTGCCTATTAAATTCATCAATACCAATACACTCAATCTTCATTTGTCAAATCGAATCATATACTTTTTTTTTGGCATTTATCCCATTATGATATATCATCAATTTCCCACTAATTTTAATAACTGAAACAATTGGTACAGGCTCCTACATGTGACTCATATACTAAACTGGGGATCAGTTGTCACTGTCTGCCGTGACATGACTTAAATGCATGTGACTTGACACAATTTTTTTTTCAGAATGCCCATGTAAGATTGTACTTCTGGGCTCTGATACCACAAATGTAGCACCCCACTCCTGCCAGACCCGAACCCGATATCTATGGTGATATCGGAACCCGCGTCCCGCGAGGGTGGCGTACTAGAGCACTCAAATTTGTTTTGAAAGCAAACGAGTGCGCAGAAAACAATAAACAATTTGGGCCTGCAATATGAAAACATTTTTTTATCAAGTACTATTTTGGTACTAACATTACAATTATAACATTTATCAATTAGGCCCATTAAAACAACAGTAATAATCTGCAGAATTTGCAGAGTCACAAATTACATACTAATCAGAAAGACTCAAATGCAGACGTAACACTGATCCTGATCTCAACTTTGACTCTCTTGCCATAATCATACTCCCGTTTGTCTAACGGGGTACTCTTCAATTTCTTGTAAAAATAAATGCAATGTTGGGTGAGTTTGCGAACTCAATGAGTAACCATCATCGATGGTTCACTCAATTCATGCATTACGCAAAATTGCGTACAAAACAACACAATATCATATTTAGAATCACAGTCATAAATTTACTCAACAATTATCACACATTTACCTTTAAACAATTTCACAATCACAGCACGATCACATACTGAATGCATAATGATTTCCATTTCATTTTAGTGTTGTGACTGGGCGTCAGAATTATCCCATTTCTGGGCACATCACACATCGCACAGAAATCGCATTTTTGGGGGTAGGAGAGCCCTCTGGGTATGCACTACTGCCCACACGCACTAGGGATAGGAGAGCCCTCTGGGTATGCACTATTCCCTTTTCACAATTTCACAATAGATGAGCTTATAGCTCTGATCAGAATGTGCTCCAGTCACAACTTGTCAATTACCGATTTCTATTCATGCCTAGCATGCGTTCAAAATTCACAATAACATAACTCATGCAAAACACGTAATCATATTCACAGATAGATCACACAAGCAATTAACACATCAGAGATTGAGGAACCAACTAGGTTACTCACCTGAACTTCCGAGTTACCTGCCTGGAAGTCTCAGCACGATCCATGGATTATCGATCCATCGGAACCTCTAACAATCAGAATAATCAAACGTTACTAATTGCACAATTTCTAATATTCAGAAATGCATACATAACAAACACGCTGAGTACTATACATGTTATGACATTCCCGATCCTATTCCCGAATCTTTCCAATTTAACTCTTTCTCTCTAAATTTGATAGCAATTTCTTATACCTTAATTCAATTCAATTGACTATATTCCAAACTCTCCAAAGTCACATTCCAATAAAATCACAATCACTATTCGTTTGCCACTCGATTCCGATAATCATCTAATTAAATTCTGAATTTCCATCTTATCAATTCAAAATTCTTAGACTCTAATTTCCAATTACTCACTAAGGAACCAACTCATTTGAAATCAAAACCTCAAACTCATTACTTGTAACAATCATCTCATAAACACTTAAATTTTATTTTTGAAAAATAAGGTCCCTCGCCGCGGCGCATGGTCGCTCCCCGCGAAGCACGCTTCATTTCTCTCCGCGACGAATCCACGCCTGCTCACCGCGACGTGCGCCCCTTCCTCGTCGGGGTGAGGAACCTGCTCACCGCGGCGTGCATCGCGCCTCGCGGCGTGTGAAGAGCAACCCGCTCGCCGCGGTGTGTTCATCACACGTCGTGGCGTGCGATCGCAGATTCATTTACAAGAACCCGAAATTCTCGATCTTCTGGTTTAAATCCATTTCTTTCCTTTCTAAATACTCCAAAATCAGTTTATACACTAAACACAACTCATTCCTAACCTTAAATCCATCAAATATTCGTTATTCATCAATTACCCAAATCAAAATCAACATTTTTCTCATAACCCTATCATCCAAAACTCATCCTAATTCATTTCTCAAATACATCAATTAATCATTTGAATCAAACAATTTCAAACACAAGGTAGTAGGAACTTACTTGATTTGAGTCTTCAACCTTTCACAAACCACCAAGAACTCCAATCTCTCAACTCAATCAACACCCACGGTTACCTTCATTTCTCTACCAATTTTCATTCTTTCCCAACACAAGCTTAGGGTAAGGCAAATGATGAGGAAGGAAGCAATTTTTCGAAATGGAAACAAAAGGGCAACGATGATGATCCGCGAACGAAGAAAGGAGGAAGACAATCAAATTTTCTTTCAAGGCAAAAGAGTTTCGTGGATGACAATTTCAAAGGATGATGGTTTATAAACAAAGAGACCTAGGGCTTGTTTGGCAATTTAATTGCCACAAGTCCAATCTTGAGGTCTAACAATCCAATTCTTATTATGATTTTCTCCCGATTTCACTATGATTATAAATAATAAATCCTCAAATCATAATTCAAGTTATATCGTGCCCCTTGTCAATCAATTTCGAAACCGGAATCCCATTTATCAGTCATTAAGCCAATTTTTCGATCAGGACCCATAACTCTAAAAATTTCGAAAAAATTTCTATAAATCCTCAAAAATATAAAACACATGATCCTACACTCAAATTTCATTTTTCAAACCTCTAGCATTCAATTTTTCACTCCACTTCGCTAATCGAATCATAATCTATACAATTATTACCCAATTTCCAATTCACACAATTTTATCGGGAATATGTCATACATTTATGTACCTACATATGCTCGTGCCAAATAACTCAGCCCTCTACAATTAGAGGCCAAGTGAATGTCTACATTTCGAATATGCAATGCAATAACCTAGCCTGTCCCAATTTACCAATTTACCCTTCCCCTCAGGGACGGGATGTTACATTACGTCTATATGAGACCACTAATAGATGAGTTAAAGAAGTTATGGGAGGATGGTTTTGATGTATTTGATGTTGCAAAAGGAGAGAATTTTCGATTGCATGCAGCTTTAATGTGGACTATTAATGACTTTCCAGTTTATGGTACTGTTTCTGGCTGGAGCACAACATGCTACATGGCATGTCCTGTTTGTAACAAGGACACTCCTTCTTGTAAGTTAAGAAGTAAGATTGGATACTTAGGCCATCGTCGTTTTCTTCCTTATAATCATCCACGGAGAAAAAGCAAGAAGTTTGATGGCAAGAGTGATCATCGACATATACCTAACTTCATTAGTGGAGATGATGTGGTGGAACAATTAAGTCATGTGCAGAATATATGTTATGGTAAGCACCCCAGCAATAAGAGGAGAAGGAGATTGGAAGGAGAGTTTAATTGGAATAAAAAAGTATTCTTTTTGAACTACCATACTGGCATAAGTTAAGATTAAGGCATAACCTTGATGTCATGCATATAGAAAAGAATATTTGTGAAAATATCCTTGGAACTTTGATGAATGTTGAAGGTAAAACCAAAGATACAATCAAGGCTCAGCTTGATTTGGAAGATATGAATATTCGAAAAGAATTACACTTGATAAGAGCAGCTGATGGAACTATTGTTGGAAAACCTCCAGCATGTTATACAATGAGTACCGATGAGAAGAAGAAGTTTTGTGCGTTTATAAAGCAGGTGAAGTTTCCAGATGGTTACGCATCGAATATATCTAGATGTGTTAATGTTGATGAAAGGAAGATTACTAGACTTAAATCTCATGATTATCATGTATTGTTACAAAGCATTCTACCATTAGGAACGCGTTCTATCTTGAAAAAAGATGTGACAAGTGTTTTAATGAAGTTGGGGGACTTCTTTCGCCGAATTTGTAGACAAAGTCTGAATAAGGATCAGGTACAGAATATGTGTCATGAGATTACTTTAATCTTATGCAAGCTTGAAATGATATACCCACCGGCGTTCTTTGATGTGATGGTACATTTGGCTTTGCATTTGCTAAATGAAGCCTTACTTGGTGGACCGGTTGTGTATAGATGGATGTATCCAATTGAGAGGTATAATTTAAATTGATCCTATAAATTTTAAAAGTTAAGTAAATAGTGGCCTATCTAATTACGGTTAATCATTTGTTCAGATTCCTAGGTACACTGAAGAGATTTGTTAGAAATAAAGCACGTCCAGAAGGGTCAATTGCAGAAACGTATGTTGTTAAAGAGTGCATGACATTCTGTTCAATGTATTTGAAAGGAATTGAAACAAACTTCAACGTGCCAGAGCGAATCAATGATATGGTTGATGGTAGTGACATATCTGTATTCTTCCAACAATGCAAGCCGATTGGTGCTAGCAAAACAATTACTCTTCCTACAAATGAACTAGCGATTGCACATTGGTATGTGCTTATGAATTGTCCTGAGATTAGGGCCTTTATTGAGTAAGTTTTTCTAACCTTTTCGGAAATTAATATATGTGACAAGTAGAGATATCTTATAGAATTGTGACTAAATTTATGATGACCCATAGTGAGCACATGGATGAGCTGATGCAACAAAGTCCATTGCATGTTGACAAGAGACATAGAGAACAATTTTCTTCATGGTTCAAGCATAGGGTGAGAAGATTATCTGTACGTGGTGTTCACTAATAATTATATATTATTAACTAATTTTCATTTTTTGTTATAGATGACGACATTAAGTAGCTCCCGTGAAGGAAACATGTTTGAGTCTTCGTATGCATTAGCATGTGGACCTTATAGTTTGGTCCACAAGTATATCAGATGCAATACAAATGGCATGCAATTTCAATGAAGCCCGTGATATGCGAAGGATAACACAAAATAGTGGTGTTGCGTTGTTAGGAAATTATGGGAAGATAATATTACATTTTATGGGATCTTGATGATATTATCAGCTTGAATATGTTAGAGGTAAAAGTGTTGTGCTTTTCAAATACAAATGGTACGATCTTGGGAATTCAAATATGAGGGTCAACAGACATCTAAAAAGCATCAACGTTACTAAGTTTTGGTTCAAGGGTGACCCATTTATTTTGGCAAACCAAGCAAAACAAGTTTTCTTAGTTGAAGATTTGTTACTGGGTCCAAATTGGCGAATTGAGCAAGAATGTGAAGTTAGACGTGCGTATGATATCCCATTGCATGGTAATGAAGAAGATGCAAATGACGATGAGGAGTCTTCAAGCTCCAAGGAAGTCCAGAATGTACCTTAGAGTTTTTAGATCGCAATGATATTGCTATTGATGTAATAAATAATGTTGTATTGAATTCCGAGCAACGTTTGAATGACGATTTGGATGACTTAGAGACAAGCAGTAGTGAAAATGAATGTGATATTGTATTCGAGGAGTCCACCGATGACGATCATGAATAAATGCTTATTCTGCACTTGAGCCTTTGTTGTTTTATCTTCATTGCTTAATCACATTCTTAATGTTGTGAACCAATTTTCAAGTCTTATTTTCACACCAGTTAACTTTGTACGTGGTGTGCAGTACTTATACGAACCTAATCATATAACAACTTGATTAGTTAGGCTAATAAGAGTTGATGAAAATACTCATCAATAGCATCAACCATGTAGAGGACTTCATAACGCTTCTTCTTTAACTTATCAATGAACTTATATGCAGTATTTTATGCCACCAATAATTATTTCTGGCAGAACACTTTATCTTTGCATATTGTATTCCATATTTCTGGTTCATCACATGCTTCTTAGAAGAATAAATTTCATATGATTTCTACATAGATTGAAGAATAACATTGTGTAATATTAGGAAGAAGTTGAAGCATGGTATGGTATGGACCAAAACAGTTGATATCCATATTTTGGTTGAAGGACCATGGTTGGAAGTGCTTCTGTCATATAGGAAATGGAGTTTTGAAGGAATTTGTAAATCTTTGGGTCTCTGTAATCGGATTATCATCCAATCTTCCAGCTTTGTAAGTCCTGTCAGACAAAGGCTTCTTGTACTTAGGCTTAGTAAAAGAAAAACATGAAAAGTGACTACATGTCCTGTGCTGATACTTAGCTTTCCAATACTTTATCTTCACTTGCTGTTGAATGTTACTTTTAGGAGCTATTATATCATTTATTTTGCTAACTTAAAACAGAAATTTGATGGATGTGAATGCCATTGAAGCACTACTCCAAGCATATCTTGCAAATTGGAGGTTATTTTTGTTTACACAAAGCATCAACATTCAGTCCATGGCTTTCACCATTTCTTTATATGCATCATCCATGCTTCTCTTTGACTCCTTATGAATGGATTGCAATGCCAATGACAGCTATTCAAGTTGTGGCTTCATATTGCATGTATTGGATCCTGATTATACAGTATACTTTTTTCTTGCATGTATTGGATCCTGATTATACAGTTTGCTAGGAGCAGGACCTGATACAGAGCAAGTGACTTATATAAGGTTAGATTCTCAAGTTTTCCTTTGTTCTCCTTTTCTCATACCAAGTGACTAGTTAAATATTTGCTAATCAAATTGGAATGCTTTGATCAACTGTTTGTTTAATTGTAAAATCCTGAAAGCTCAGATCCCATAACATGCTGTAAACTTGGAAGTGATTGCGTGTATGGTTAAAAAGTTGGTACCATAGGAATTTACTAATATTTCTAATTTCGGTCAACGAAGTTGATGAAAAGTTTGCATTTGCTAGAATTTGCCACAATCATGTGCTTCTCTTATACACGGCAACGGTATAGGCCACACATTGTATACATTCCCAATCATCAAATACATGATTAAAAATCAGTTTCTTGTTTTTTTGTGTTCTTGTTTTCAACTATTGTTTTTGCAGATGGGACCTGGTCTACCCAAGAAGAAGAATAAGGCGACACCAAGTTCCTTAGTACCTACATAATCTGCGATGCAGGTATTGTCGACTAATTGGAAGTGCAGATAATGAGTCATGTGCTCGCCCACAACCACAAGATAAGACACTGCACTGCACTTACGCCTACACAGGCACAAGCTCACACGCATGCACCTGCTGATCGTACTGCAACACCAAGAGAAGTCAATTCTATGCCTAGTATTCGTCCTAGAGATCAGTATGAACAAATTTGGAATATACGACGCAATATTAACACTTCGTCAACTTCTGAAGAGATGCCTCCAGCTTCAAATTATCAGACACCAATAAATCCTCCGCTTCTAATTATCCGACACCAAGAATCACACTCTTCCTTTCGTGTGGGCTCCTCTTCGCAAGCACTACGGTATGATCTTAACATTAATTAGATTTATCATTAATTGTTATATGCTAATTATAAATTATTCTTTTGCTATTTTAGGATCCACAAATGTTCCAAAAAAACAAGGGTGTCACGAAAGGACACGGATTAGCAAAATTAACAAGGCGATAGGTAAAAGATTGAGATAGAGATCTCCCTGCTGAAGGACGACCAACCAACTCCGTCATACCGCCAAATTATCGAGTGAGATTGGTCCGATATCCCAACTTCTTTGCTGTAAAAAAAATTTCAAAATTACTAATGAGGAATTGGACATTGCATTTGATAAGTTAGACGTAAGTATTCTAAACCAATCCAATTTGTACGTGTTTTCCATCCGGTTAAAGTGTTGACCAATAACTTATAATTTTTGCAAAGAAAAGTTGAAAGTCAAGGAATGAGGACTGACAACGAAATACATGCTGCTGTTAAGAGGTTTCTTTCATTAAGGTCTAAAGATCAAAGACATAATTTAAAAAGGTATTTTACTAAGTACGGAAAGGATGTGAAGCCGCATAATGTGACATTGGCGGAGTGGATGGATTTGTGTGAGTATTGGGAGCAATCAGCTACACAGGTTAGTTCTTATTTGATAAAAAACTTTATTTCACAACTTCTTTGATTACTAATTATATTATAGTATTTATTCTTTCTGATTTATAGATGTTATAATAGATTTTGCTACGTGTATGATTAGGAAAAAAGTCAGAAAGTCAAACTTGCTAGGAGTTAGGTGAAATGTCGACCAAACTCTGGCTCCAAAGCCTTTGTAGCGATACGGCATGAGATTGTGAGTTACCATCTTTTAATTATATTTTACTTTGATTGATATTTATAATTTTTTGAAAAGCATTACTTGTAATTTTTTTTACAACAGAGTGACAGGGATGGAGAAGAGTGTGACCAGATGAAGCTATGGTATCACACTCATTATGATGAAAGCAAAGATCAATGGACAACTGTCGAAAGCAAAGCAAAATGGGTGAGTACATAGTTCATTTACACATATTTGTTAAATGACAATGTGTATGTAATTAATTCTTACTTTTTCAGGAATTAATGTGTCATGAAATGACACATTCAATAGAACAAGGTCATCCGATGACAGTAGATGAAGTGTGCAACAAAGTCCTCGGCACTAGATCAGATTACATTGTTGGCATGGGAATTGGGCCTCGATCATAAGGGAATACTTCGACCAGAAAGAGACTTCGAGACGAATTAGAAGAGTCAAAGAGGGCTAATCAGGTATTGCAGTCTCAAGTCGATGAATTGAGTAAACAATTTAAAGAAATGCAGGATCGATTAGAACTTTTATGTTCTACACATAATGTTCGTTCAGACTAAACATGTACTCATTTTGATATATTAAACACTTATGACGTTTTGTTTATTTTAATTATCGTTTTATGACATATTCGGAATTGCAATTTAATTAATAAATTGTTTGCATGTATTCAAGTCTTGTTATACATGAATAATTATTGATTATATATTCAAAATATTGTTGCATTATTAAACAAATTTATTTCTTTACTAATATTTAATAGTTATTAAATAAATATTATTTTATTCAATAGTTAAATTTAAAATAGCAAATAATTAAATAAAATTGTTTCCAAAATTTAAAACATATTTAAATAAAAAGCTAATAACAAATCAAATTTATTCAAATTAATTTTTCCCAAAATTTAAAATTAAAATTTAATAATTAAATTTGATCAAATTATAAATTATTCCAATATTCATATCAATTAAAACAAATCATGAATTCCTAATTTTATTAAAACATTATTAACAAAATTTACCAAAATTTTTATAAATTAATTATTATTTTATAAAATCTTGACAATCTACGACGTCTATTTAATTAGACGTCGCTGAATTTCTATTTTCTGCGACGTCTCAACCACGTGTTAAAACGCATACAATCCCTGACGTTTTCACTAAACGTCGAGCATTATACGATACTTTTACGACGTCTTTATTAACGTCGCAGAATCACTAACCCATCTACGACATCTTCACTCAGATGTCGGAGAAACCCATTGCCTACCCCACTATCTACGACGTTTATTGTGACGTTCTACTAGACGTCGTAGATAGTTTTCTGCGACGTCTTAAGGGATTCTACGATGTCTATGAGACGACGCAAAATGTATGTTTTTGTTGTAGTGTCATAATCAAAACTAATGCATTCATTATTGTCTCATATATACCTTTCTCTTTATTTTTCATATTGATTTTGACATATCTGGCTATTGAGCATAACCAATTATTTATAGCTCATAAGATGATTGGTCTTCAAACTTGAAAACAATCCTTGAATGGTCTCCTTTTACACAAAGGACGAACTCTTGCAGGTTCGTTAGATTGATCATGATTCCATAACTTGTAGTCACTTCTAGTGTATGATGTAGTTACCATTTAAAGATGTTACTATAAGGTGTAGTCATATAATGCATACCTTTATTCAATGCCTTAAAAATCTAATCTACATGTATGCATAATTTAAATTGACTAATAGTTTAAATAAATTCATATATCAAGTTTACTTTACCTTTCCAAGAATGCATCATTTATAACTTGATAGAAAATTTGATATGTACAAAGTGATTAATGCTCCTTTGGCTCTCACTGGCCTAAATAAGACTTTAGAAGTCAAATGCTACTAACAACCTTAATGTGTAATTTACATTCTTGATGTCTTTTTGTAGTTTTTTGGGAATGCAATTTCTTAATCGTAATTTCTACGTATAAATAATTTAACATTGGTTTCTTCATTTGTTCTTGTTCTTTGTCTCTCTACAACTTTTAAGTGGTGTCTTCAAACTCTACATGGTTTCCCAAACACATATAGATAAAGCTAACCAAAAAGTTAGTATCTTTCTTTCTCTAATCTAAATGTGCCTCATCTTTACATCCTCCATGCTTCATATCCCTGTGTTTTTCTTTTATATATTATTTCCCTTTAGCTTCTGTTTTGAGAAAAAAAGAGATAAAAAGATCATAAAAGTGTGAGCAATTTTCCAATGTTGGTGGAGATATGTTTTCTCTACTTTTTAAATTGGAACTTTCTTGATTATATACCCAAAAATAATTAACTTCCACATATTACTGTTTGTACTCATTTGGTAAACAACTGTGTTTATATTCTGCACCCATCAATCGTATACAGTTTCTTCATATTTTCTTAAGTGCCCCCCATAATGCAAAATGGTGCGTGCATATATATAATTTGGTACTATTTTTTCCTTTTGTTTTCCTTTGTTTTCTTTATTTCTTATGGAGAAGAAAAGTTTGGATACTATAACTTCCATGTGATAACTAATAAAACTTTCAAAGTGCTCATGAACTGCATCAATATGCCTTTTCCTGTACCCTATACTTGTATATTAAATAAGTTAGTCTATTATTAACTTGCGATTTAATAATATATTAAATCAAATTATAGGCATTATTTTTAACTATAATATGAACTCACTTAGTGTTACTAACTAGTTAATAATGAGAAATTGCTTTCCTAGGAATACGACATCTAGGTTGCTATTTTTGTCATAAGAGTTATGTTCGTATGTAAATTATGTTTCTTCTCAACTATCCATTTTTTTTCTTCACCTTTTGTCCCTGCTATCCTGCTCAAATGAACAATAACCTAAAAGGAAGAAAATTGTTCTCACTCTAAAAGCTAGCATGTATGTATGGTAAACAGAACATTTCCAATACTTATTTATTGGATATAAGTTTGTACTTTTGTTAGGAACCATGTTAATTTTTCCTTGTTCTTCCTTAAGGAACCTACCCATTTCCCTTTTCAATTCTTATTTGATGATCCATCTATCACCTCGTGATTGCAAGTTCAGATGACCTACTATTATAGGGTATGTTTTTACTAATTTCTTATTCTTTCTGCATTTGAGATTTGTGATCTATATTTTATGCTTGAACATGTATTGTTGATATTTTATTTTTTGTTGGTGAGTTACATCCTAATAAGAAAAGTGATAATGGCAAGCATTTGTTGTACACTCATAAGAGTATAACTGTTAGATATAACAAGGACTAGGTTTGGGGTTCCTTAAGTGCCAATTTTAATTTCTTTATTGGCGTTTACCTGTATTAACAATCTCAAGTATCTCTCTTCTTGCAGATTTTTCATGTCAATCTCACTTAAGAGAGCCCAAGGCCTCTAGAAGCTGCTAGAGTAGTGGACATACTTATTTGATTAAGTGGATTCCCACGAATCACTTTTGCACGTCGATTTGATGTATATTTGAATTAACCCTTTTTTGAGAGCCATGTAAAAAATATTTCTAGTTCATTCTTCTTATATCTTCAAAAGAAATTATAGTTTATCTATTTTTGGTGGCAATCATTATTTTAGGAAAGAGACGTTAGTGAGGAATCTAGTTGGAAACTTGCTCATGGTGATGTTTTCTACCTCCCCACAATTTTGTTATTTTTTCGAATGGTTTGCCACTAAAGATATTAACTCTGTATAAGAGTTTATTGGATGACTAAGGATACTAAAAGAAAATGTGAGATTTATTGGTAATCGTGTCATGACAATTCAAGCTAGTTTTGGTAGCTGGCAATTGAAACAACATTAGGTAGTTGTTCGGGTTGTACTCTAATATGTTTGTAATTTGAGCATGACATATTACAACTTGTAAATTGATCTTTTGTTTATTGTTTTAATTGTAAGAATAGTTCAAGTTGATATTTATATCTTGTATAGGAATAATATTCTTTTGTTAGTATAATTTAATGACATCTATGTAATTTTTCTTTTATATATACAATGCTCGATATTTTGAATTAATGATATTTTTATACGATGTATTTGTATAATAAATTTATAATAGAAAATATATCGATATATTATATACAAAATATCTTGTTCAATAATATGGATTAAAATGTAACACGTAACTTATTGTAACATTATATAACAATTGGCTACGTTTTAAAATATTTGGCTAAGTTTAAAAAAACTTAGCTAAATAAATATGGCCACGACTATGAAAACATAACCAAAAACTATTGGGCTACGATTATGATTTTGGCTCCAAGTGGTTTTCTACTATGTATCTATGAAATAAAAAATGCAGCCAAAAACTATTGGCTATGATTTTTGAAAATGTCGCCTAAAATTTTTAGCTATGGAAATTTGTGTCATTTTAGGCGATGAAATAGAAACATAGCTAAAAGCTGTAGGTAATAGTTTTTTACACAGTTAACTATATTTTTTATCCAAATATCAACTTTATTGTAGTGCCTTTTATATAAACTATAACTTGTCATTCCTTACCTTCTTGATCTAATTTGTCTCCAAAAGGCCATATCATAGTTGCATAACTAGAAGGGGAATTGGAGATCATATTATTTCATATGTAATATATCTGAAGACTCTATAACTAACTCTAACTGATCGCAGCTGTAACTCGTCACTCGGGAACAGATATGTTAGTAGCAAAATGAGGCATTGAATTACACTTCTTTTGGCTAGGCATAGAAAATTAGAAGCTACTTTATAAGCTTCATTTTGTATATATCCCAAGTTTCCTGCTCTGCTTCTGCTCTAGTTGTAACTTCCCATAAAGACCATTTATTAATTCAATTATCCTATACTCAAAAAATAATTCTCTTGAGATGTCGCTCTTCAAATATTCAAGTGAAAACAAGCAACATAAAGAACCGAGGCTTCGTGAAGTTTCTAATCAAGCCGGAGATTGTAGTCGTGAATAGCATACCAAAGGAAGTTAATGACATTGAGAAATTGCTCAGTTGACGTAGACATTGACCTGGTCAACCTTAACCAGTCCGGGGCGAAGTCATCATCTTAATTAACACTGCATGAATTTCAAGTATGTGTTGATGCTGTCGATCTTCTCCAAACGTCGCAAGTCGTTGCCTTTAACCAGCTTCTACCGTCTCTCAATGTCCCCACTCAACTTGTGATTCGTAGCAGAGTCTATGTATGCAATTAATTTCTAGAAGCTCTCCGACCAAGACAGTTACTATATCGGGCCGACTTTTTTTAATTTAAAACTAGGACAAAATTATTGTAACGACCCCTGTGTCATACGAAAGTAGCTAATTAAACCATGAGATATAAAATATTACTTTATTAATCTTATGTTTTCAATTTTGCTGCAAAAAAACCCTTAGCCGTGTATTGTTCATCCACACTTAAGGGGCTGTGAGTTAATAAAATTTCAACTCACGGTGTTTTTTTGCTAATTTTTATATGTCAAGATTTTTTTAGCAATTTTTGAATAACACAGGGTTATTAAGGCAATAAATTCTTAAAACTAGATATATATTTTAAAGTATTTTTAGATTTAGTGTTCGAGCACAACACTAAAACTTGATTAGATTATTGTGCTATCTTTAATTAACAATAACAATAATATGTCAAAAGTTAAAAAATTCAAGAATATGCAGTTAGAGATACTGATAACAAAGAGGTTATTTCACTAATTTTAACAATTTTTTTAATTATCAGTTTAATTTGTCAAATAGACCCAAAATTTACAAAATTGTCCCTATTAATAAATATATAAAATTAATTAAGTTGATCTCACACAACAGTTTAAAATAAAACGGCCTCACATATATGATAGCAAAAACATGTAGTTGCTCATTGATTGTTTTTTTATCACAACCGCTTTCCTCAAATTCTTAACTCCAGAAGAGACCGTGACTGTCGGAATTGGATGAAATCCAAACTATTGTTCAGGTTTATGCAGCAACTTCAAATAGGAAATAAACATCCCGAGTCAAAAGGACAATCTCGTGTCGGCTAGCTTTGCTGGTTTAGACTAGAGTTAGTCCAAGATGCCTGCCCTACACACCTCCTATTTGAACACTCATACTTCCGTCAATCCTACAATTTATGTTAAGAAATTCCTCCCTCTTTTCTTGACCAAGTATGTCCACTTTTATTCATCAGAGACTTATTTATTTATGTTGGACTCTCCTCAAAATATTTTCCACAGCTTAAACTAGTGTATGATGAAGTTTTTTTTCCCCTCATTATTACCTCTGATCACCAAGCTTGTCACTCGGCCATCCTTTCCAACACAAAAATCGAGAAGTTGCAAGGATTATTATGCCTTACGTTAAAACTACGTAGAATTTACAAACTAACATAAGCTGAAATTTTGAAGATACATGTTTGTTACCTATTTAGCATGCAAAGCTAGCTGCTTGATTTTGAATAAAGACACAGGCACAGCAATAGTTAATATTTGACTAGTCACATGAACTTGGAAGAGTTCTCTCTAGTTTCTACACCACTCATGAAAACACTTACAAGCTTCAGCGAACCACTGCTTCTTCGTTAATGGTCTCAAGAGATGGTTTTCTAGATCTACACCTAGATAATCTGTAATGAAACTCCGACGCAGAGAGCCCCTCAACACCCTCTAAGCTAAACCTCGGTCCACCGTCCTCGCTTTTCTGATGGCTTTCTTGTACGTTGTTATCTCCCGAGGACTCCGGCGAGACCCTGACATCGTTATTCCCTCCAGATATTCTCTTAGCTGCAGAATTTGCAGCCATGAAGAACACCGCCATATCAGCTGCAGTCACCACAGAGCTCAATCTCTTCATTGGAAACATTATGTAAACGTTGCCAAGTTCCAAGTCCTCATCAGCGCTAAGAGCAGAGAATCTTCTACCTATATGAAGAGACGCAGAGTTTGCGAGAAAAAAGTTGGGGCATTCAAGCATGAGCTCCGCAGCTTTCAAGGGTTCCCGGAATTGCTTGATTTCTCTACCGGGAAAGATAACCCTAGAAGCCTTTGCTGTTCTGACCAAAGGGGTGGCAAGAGTACAGGAAATATAGTTTCCCATTATAAGAGCTGGCTAGCTAGCCAATATTAACGGACTTAAAACAAAACAGTAGAGATCTTAAACGCTTTTGGGAATGGAGAGAAATGAGAAATGGGTTTTTTGAGAAAATATTGCGAGGACGCAAGTTGTTAGGTGTATATATTGAGGACTAACAAGGGTAAACGGTAGACAAAGTAATAAAGAAAAATTAATCAAGGCAAGACGTAGGGGTTTTGGTGATTTGTAAAAGAAAGGAAAAGAAGACGCGTTAGGTTAAAGACATTAGGAAAATGTAGAGAAGGTTCAGAACTCAGTTTTCTTCTCTCATGTACTTTGCGGGTGGGACCTGTGCTGTATGTCTATTGCGAAATTTGCTCGGTCTGACAGTTTTGGTTGGAAGATTGCGAAGGTTGACCTGACTTGGTTACAGAACTTTCGTTGGAGAATTGGCTTGATGGATACAATTTACATACATTTGCGTCCCACTTTCGCTCGACCATAATCTATGTCACCCAGTTTACCTGTGAAGTCACCTAAAAGTGTAACCTCTTTGTATTTTCGTATAGGTACGTAGTGTTTCATCGATAATTTGCAAACACAAATTGCTGCCAACGGGAATTTATGTTATATAATTTTGTTGCACGTTTAGGGTTATATATAACGTCGAGATCTTCTCAAGAGATTCCTTGGCACCTCACGTTTCAGTTCCTAAGATGTATCGGATGTTTATCATCAGGATATGTGGGTTGCATGTTGAAGTTAACTATATTTTATTTCTAAAAGATAAACGAGATTTGGTATAAACATTCTTAGCAAATCTATATGCTTCCTCTTTTTCATAGACTTGAAATTTTTAATTGGAATTATAGAATTATTTTTAAATAATAATAATAATAATAGTAATAATATTAATAATTGGTTCTGCCGGATTTTGGCTGAACTGAACATCGTTATTTTGATCCATGATTCCGAGTAATTTTGGCTGGAGAGTACATGCAAAACAGATAAAGGCACGCGGGGTTGGTCCCCACCGCCCATTCCGACGCCAAGTTAGTATTTTTGTAAAGGATGCAGCCGCCTAGAGCCAAAAAAACTAGAGTTTGTGTCGCGTACCTCTTATCATGGTAGAATAGTACCTTATATACGACGTGGATGTTAGGTTTAGGTCATTATGTAGGTCTTTGTGTTAGCATGGGAGACTAACTCCTGTGAATGGGCCATGGATACATGGATTGAATGTCTTGGGCCTGGGCCTAGCACAACCGACCCGACCATAAGCCCCCCTACTTCTCGAGCCTGAGCCCGAGAAAGGGTCGAAGGAGTATGTAAATAACAGGCAGCGTGCTTCCTAGGTAGCTCGTGCTAGGCTTGATCGATAGGTTATTACTTGATGCGGTCGACTGAATAGGTGCAATCAGCAATGTCTCGGCGATCCGGAAGGTGATGATAGAACCAACCGATCGGCTAGCCGAGGGGCGCTTAGGATTTGCGCATGATTTGTCACTTTCCCTCCTGAGGGATTGCCATGACGCTTGCGTCTCTGATGAGTCGGGCGGCTCGTCGTTTGAGGATTATGCCGAGCTGTTGCTGTCGTGAGGACTCGCTGTGGTGAAAATTGTGGGCTTGTAAAGAATTTGGCTGTCACAGGACTTGTCAGCACAAATATGTCAGAGCCTATAATGGACAGATTATTTGACTTTGCCATGGAGAGGTTCACTGATAATTCTTGCAGTAGACCGGATAGGAAAGATAGTATTTCTAGAATAAGAAGACTCATCTGGTCGAGCTTGTGACCAGGACAAACTTGTTGGAAATAGAAATAGTTTTTACCCTTCATTGTTTTCTTAATTTTGTTGGATGAAGTTCATTGTGTGAGGGACTGCTTTTTCGAATAGTACGTTGCGAACCAGTACGTTCGATCGGGCGAGGTCGGCCTTCTAGGTCTCATCAGGTTCCCATAATAACGCTTTGATAGCTCGACTGATTGATGCCGAGTGCCGAGAATTATTGTGGGTCGATTCGTGGCGAAAACCAAATGGTGCCAAGGTTCTGTGACTTGACGTCGCCTGGCTGCAGGAGCTGTCTCAGCAGCCCTGTCGATTGATATTGAGACCCGAGCTTTGCTCGAGGGCCAAGCTTTGTTGAAAACGTTATGTCGAGACCCAAGCTTTGCTCAAGAGCGAGCTATGTCGAAAATTTGTCGAAAGTTGAATGTCGATGCCCGAGGTCGGGCTCGAGGCACGTAGCCGAGCAATGTCGAGGCACGTAGCCGAGCAATGTCGAGGAGCTTTGGCCGGGCTCTAGGCACGTGGCCGAGCAATGTCGAGGCGCTTTGGCCGGGCTCTAGGCACGTAGCCGAGCAATGTCGAGGCACGTAGCCGGGCTCGAGGCACGTAGCCGAGTAATGTCGAGGAGCTTTGGCCGGGCTCTAGGCACGTAGCCAAGCAATGTCGAGGCACGTGGCCTAGCAATGTCGAGGCGCTTTGGCCGGGCTCTAGGCACGTAGCCGAGCAATGTCGAGGCGCTTTGGCCGGGCTCTAGGCACGTAGCCGAGCAATGTCGAGGCGCTTTGGCCGGGCTCTACGCACGTATCCGAGCAATGTCGAGGAGCTTTGGCCGGGCTCTAGGCACGTGGTCGAGCAATGTCGAGGCGCTTTGGCCGGGCTCTAGGCACGTAGCCGAGCAATGTCGAGGCGCTTTGGCCGAGCTCTAGGCACGTAGCCGAGCAATGTCGAGACGCTTTGGTCGGGCTTTAGGCACGTAGCCGAGCAATGTCGAGGCGCTTTGTCTGGGCTCTAGGCACGTAGCCGAGCAATGTCGAGGAGCTTTGGCCGGGCTCTAGGCACGTGGCCGAGCAATGTCGAGGAGCTTTGGCCGGGCTCTAGGCACGTGGCCGAGCAATGTCGAGGCGCTTTGACCGGGCTCTAGGCACGTAGCCGAGCAATGTCGAGGCGCTTTGGCCGGGCTCTAGGCACGTAGCCGAGCAATGTCGAGGAGCTTTGGCCGGGCTCTAGGCACGTGGCCGAGCAATGTCGAGGCGTTTTGGTCAGGCTCTAGGCACGTAGCCGAGCAATGTCGAGGCGCTTTGGCCGGGCTCTAGGCACGTAGCTGAGCAATGTCGAGGAGCTTTGGCCGGGCTCTGCAGCACGTGGCGAGCAATGTCGGTTGTTTGGCGGGCTCTGGCACGAGTGGCGAGCAATGTCGAGGCCGAGCGAAGTGTTAGGGCAATCAGTCCGTCTTTTTGTTCCAGCATATTTTGGTGAGGCTCTTTTGTCGGAAAATCTGAAAACCCTTTGTTAATGATAATGAGAGCGTGGGCCATTAAAAAACCTGATCGACAGGGCTAGGAAAAAGATATCCACAAGTTACGTTGTACAAGAGCATAAGCGATAATAAAGTATAAAACAAGTAAATGATTGGAGCAGAGCTTATCTAATGGTGAATATAATCCTTCCCATTTATGACCGGGCTTCCAACATAACCACCGATCTTTACGTCGCTCGAATCTCTTTCACATTCTTCGAACCATAACCTATGTTTCAACTCACGTCGCTTACCATTAAGCCATGCCTCTTCACCCTCAACCATCGGGTCTCCGACCAACGGTTCTCAAATCTCTTCTCCGTTTTTCTCTTCACCGTCGCCTCCCTACTGTCTTCCATGGTTCAAACAACACCGTGCGTCATGGCTATCGATGCCCACCAGTGGCATCGCAGGCGACCCATTTATATCATCGCCCATCTTGCTCGCATATGCAGGCGCTAGATAAATCCAGAAGCAAGGCGTCGCTCACGATGCCTTTTTGCATCACGCCATAGGTGACCTACCGGGTCACTAGAGATGACATTTTGATGGGCGACAACTATCCATTGTCTTGTTCACAAACGAAAGGCAGTAAACACAAGAAAGAAAGATCACAAGTATATGGAAAAACAAATTGGAAAATTAGGGATTTCAGCAATGCACAACATCACAAAACATACATAGAGATACATCAATTTTCACTACGGTATTCCAAAAATGAACTCATATGTGCGTAGATTTAAAGCGGTAAGGATTTCAATGAATCAAAACCACAAGCATTAGTCGAGAACAATAGCTTTGAGGAAACAATTTCCGAAATTGTTAAACAAAAACAGTCAGAATTGGCCGCGGCCGATTGACTTATCTGAGTGGTTCTAAACGTGGTGCCTGACGCCGGCCCCACGGTGGCGCCAATTGTTCTGCCAATTTTGGTGAATCAACATCGTTATTTTGATCCATGATTCCGAGTAACTTTGGTGGAGAGTACCTGCAAAACAGATAAAGGCACGCCGGGGGTTGGTCCCCAGCCCGCCACTCCGACGCTCAAGTTAGTATTTTTGTAAAGGATGCAGCCACTTAGAGCCAAAAAAACTAGAGTTTGTGTCACGTACCTCTTATCATGGTAGAATAGTACCTTATATACGGCGTGGATGTTAGGTTTAGGTCGTTATGTAGGTCTTTGTGTTAGCATGGGAGACTAACTCCTGTGAATGGGCCATGGATGCATGTATTGAATGTCTTGGACCTGGGCCTAGCACAACCGACCCGACCAATAATAATAATATTGGTAATGATAATGATGATAATAATAATAAAAAGCCACAAAAGGACAATAAAGTGACTATTCGGAGCTAAGTTTTAAGGTCCACAAACTCAACGAAAGCCTAATTTATTATTCCTCCATTTCTATGGAATTTGCAGCTCCAGTAATTTGGGGGAGCTAATTTCTATCCCTCAACTCGAACAAGAGAAGATGAGATTGATTGCATCCTTTGCAAAATGTCGTTAGGGAGTCTCTTCTTAATTTTCAACACATAGTAGTTAGTCAGCAATCAATTGATTTGATGTATATTCTATCTATTTATATCATTTCCTTGATCAGTTGTAAATTAGAGGCTCTTGACAGAATAATTTTCCTAGTCCAGCTTTGAATTAGACTCTGCATTACAGAGTGATCACTTTGCTTATCATGCTTGAATGTCCTCGTATTTCTTTCCTGTCAAATATCATGTACTAAGCATCCAAATGTTATGAACGCAGTATAAGGTCTAGAGTTCCCAGGTTGTTCAACCGTGTCATTCCATTCGTTATACTCGCAAGTTAACACTACAACATAGTCAATTTGTCCAAAAAAAAAAAAACAGATAATTATTTATTATGTTTCCATTTTGTAGCATAGAACGTTGTTAATTCTCAGTAGTAAAAGCTATAAGCAACGTTTGCCATAATCATAGCCAAATATTATTAGCAATTAACTATTTTGTACCTAAAACACTATAAATAAACAGTCAAATATATATCAAGTATAAGTCAATATTAGTAAGAAAAATTTTGTTGCTACATAAGAGGCAAAAAAAACGTGGCTAATGTTTTTCACTACATTTTATGCATTGGTAGTGATATATAGTTTATTACGTTTTTTAAGTGTGTAAATAAAATTTTAACTACATTTTATATTTCGTTTGCTACAAGCGAATGACAAAGCTGTCAAATATTTTTTACAACTTTTGCATAATCTATAATATTTAACAATTTGCAACGTTTTGTATATAATGCATACTATTTTTGTTGTAAATTATTTAGTTATTATTATAAAATTAAATTATAAAAACATTATTAATTCAAAATGTTGAACATTCTTTGTATAAGTAAAATTATACATGTATCATCCAATTATACAAACAAAAATAATATAACATTAATAGTTGATCCTTTATTCTTACACAAAATATTAGTAATCATTATTTGAGAATTCCTTATAAACAAAACAATACGGAGAAAATTTTTCACAAATTAAAATATGTCTAGAAATACTATCAAAGATTATAAGGGTAAAAGTGTTGGACCCCGCTTGCTTCCGGAGACCAACGCTTGCGAAATCATGAAACTTGAGCTTGCTCTGATATCACAACTATTGACCCCGTTTTTGGAACCCAACATTCGAAGTCTTAAACTTTGTGCTTAAAACTCTGTAGGTCATTTGCTGTCATTCCATAATAATGGTGAGCGCACACTAATCAAATATCAAAATCACAACTTGACTTCTTCATAGAAATTGAAGCTCTAAGCCTTTAGTTTGCTTTAAAGCAAAAATAATCTCAATCAGAGTTCTATAGCTCAAGATATTCTTAAAAAGCTAAAGCGTGCACATCCTCCAAGTATGCTCTCCTAACCGACCCCTCACTTACTTTAAAGTAAACTTCCTCAAAATAGCTCCATACCATTTTTCATGGAGAGATAGTCAAAGATGTTAGGAAACCATTTCTTCAAGAATCACTTCATTTGGAGGTCAGATGAGAGAGTTATGCCCAAAAGAATATACTATGTTTACACCCTAAATCAATTTGAATCTCTCTTGGCGCGATCACTATAACTTTCAATATAGAAATCGGATTGAGTTCGTTTTTGAACCATTAGAAAGAAGACATCCAAACCTACAACTTTTATGAAGACCACAAAATACCATTGGGCCTCTAACAGCATCAAAAATCATCATCTTTCCTGTAGATGTCCGTTAAATGGACATCCATGTCCGTTTAAGGGACATGTATCAGGTGAAGGAGGCCAAAATGACTTGAGAAAGTCCGTTAAACGGACATGCATGTCCGTTTAACAGACATTGACTGGCCAAGGGGTGTTTTTACACCCGAGAATGTCCGTTAAACGGACACCCATGTCCGTTAAACGGACATTGGGGCTCCCTAAAGCCTCAAATGCCTCTCCAAAGCCTCCAATCTTCAACCTAACATCATAAACACTTGCACACTTCCCAAATTCACTTAATATAAAGCTTAAACACCTCATAACAACTCAAACACCAAGTTCAACTCACCAAATTCCCAAATCTCAACTTAATTGGTTCATCAAAACCACAAATTTCAAATATTCATCAAAGTTATCACAAACACAAACCATATACAACACTCTAACTGGCAACACTCACATCTCTCCATTCCGACATCCAAAAATCACAAACTTCATATCGTTGGAAAGATCAAAAGATCTTCTACAACTTCCAAGAAGACCATTTTTACAAATTTTACTTAAATTTTTCTAGAATTTCACTAGAATCCAGAACACAATCTTACCCCTATGAAAGTTTGAAAAGTAACAATGCAAAGATTTGAAAAGCCATAAACAACCATAATGCATATGCATTTCATTTACATCAAAATAAGTATTTTACAATGCTTTAGTGGGCATTTTAAGACACTTACATCAAATCCAAAATACAAACTTAACAAAAGCAACATTTTCCCAAAATGCATCTAAAGCATTGATTTACAAAAGTTAGCTTGAAATACAAAATAATTCAATTATGGAGTAATGCCTTTAGGTTCAATCGTTGATCTCATGCTCTTCACCTGAAGAGGGACGGAATGGGAGGGGGTGAGCTTACGCTCGTGGGTAACACGTTTATATTCGGTAAGAAGCAAAAACCAACAAAACATTCATCATCATAGCAATTTCTCACAATATCCATAAAACATATATTTCTTAACTTTGTTAAACCAAAATCACAATTCTCACAAGTTAAGCATTTTTCAAACTTGTCAACACATGCAAACACACAAACACATCACAAATGGCTTGGCAAGTCCATAAACATGACGAACTACACAATTCCGTAAAATGGCCTTGTGTAATCGTAAACTTGAGGGAGTCCTAAAAGGAGCTCCGTGCCACTAGCGGGTAGGCGGGAAAAGCCCTGACTTGGTCAACGTGCACGTGACAACTTCTTGGATGGACTATACCGAACTCACATAATATGTAATTCATGCACTGAAAACATTTTTGCCCAAATGACACATTCTTGAAAACTTGATTTTCATGTATATGACATATTTCCCAATTTACACAATTCAACAACCAAAATCTCATACTAATCATAATAGCCATTTTTCAACTCAATCAAAAACAACCAAATACAATACTTGCAAAATAATTTGAATTTATTTCCAAAGTTCACACACAACAACCACATAGGACAATTTCTCAATCATTTAAAGAACCATAAATGCTCACTAAAAAGGTAGTTGAAAAGATCATTTATTACATTTAGTTGAAAAGCATTTATAACTTATTAACACAAGTATAAAAGTGTAACCCACCTGATTTTTCTTACTTAAAAGCTTGTTCAAGAATGTCCCTCTCTTTGCTCTTCTTGCCTCCCTTGCTCTTCTTCAACAATAACACAAAATCCCAAATTAAAAGGATTCAAAATTGGAAAACCTAAAGAACCCAATGCATGAAATTGATCTTAGAATCTCTAAACTCATCCATTTCCTAAGCTTTTTGAACCACAAACACTCCAAAAATCTCAAATATTAAAACTCACTTACCTTAAATCTTCACCCAACCAAGGGGTTTCTTGGCTCAAATGAAAGCTTGAAACTTCCTCTAGCTTTTCCTTCTTGAAATTACTCCAAAACTCCTCTTGAAGACTTAGAAAAATCAAAACCTAGACAAACTCTCTTTTCTTTCTTTTCTTTCCTCCCTACGACACTCTCTCTCCCTCCTTCTCTCTATTTTCATTTTTCTCCTCTCTTCTCATGTAAGCCATTCATTTCTCCTCTCTTTTATATCCTTATTAATGCTAAAAAGTACAAAATGCCCTTACTTGAAAGCCTAAGTTCTTTCCTCTTTAAGTGATATGCCCGTACTAACCCTTTGGTAATTTAAAACTTCATCTATAATTCAATTAACTCAAGTCACAAACTCTCATTAATGCTAACATGCTAATTAATCCTAACACACATAAATCTTGCAAGACCCCAAAAAATCATCTAATCATGCTTAATTAAATAAATAATAAAAAAAATTCAGGGGCCAACAAAAAGCAAAGAATAGAAGCCAGTAGAGACCATCTCAATTTCAATTTCATCTCAATATCTACATTCTTAGTAGAAGAGGTATCAGAGGTATCCTTAGGTGGAAGCCTTAATAGTGAAAAATGTAATAACGAGCTGATATTGCAGAGTATATCACTGTTGCCAAGTCACCAAAGTTGTTCTTAGTGATTCCGAAAACTTTGGCCTCAATTAACCCTCCAATTGCATGCCCTCCAGTTGATATGAAAATGAGGGTTACAAAAAAGGGTGGCTTCCATTACTTCAGGACATAATTTTGCTGCTAAAACGACAACGACTTGAAAGAAGCTTGTAAAAGATAAAAAGTGATCAGTTTTTTTGCTCATGCATGAGCCAGAATGATCTAAGTAGCATATAATTCTAGGTCAGAAATCATGAATGATCCTTCAAGGATAGCTATCAAGTGCTTTAAATTTGATTCAAAGACAGGCATGCCTGATGTGGGTTTTTAATAAATATCATGATATAGTATATTGAAGCTAACATGAAAGATCAGTGTACGATAAGACAATTAAACAAAAGATCTAATAAATGTTACACTTACCCGACCAATAATAGTTAAAATCAAAGAATCTGAAGCCAACATGAAAGATCAGAGGACGATAAGACAATTAAACAAAAGATCTGATAAATGTTACACTTACCCAACCAAGAATAGTTAAAATCAAAGAATCTCTAATTGAGAACCATTCATCATTTATACCAAATTGTCGGTTTAATCCAGTGTTAATATATGTGCTAAACTATCTTACCAATTAATTTTGGGCATTATTTGTAATTGGACAAAGTTGAACATTTTTGAAATTTTACTATGCTAAGTTATCTATCTTATGCAACACTTTTTTGTGAAGATCAAGATCTGAATGAGTATAGGATTTAATTGGAATCAAATCACCATATCTTGACTAATATAAGATATACTTGTTTGGTGATTTTTGGACAATTATTTGATAGCCTATTTTGGGGATAATGGCTATCTAAGGTAGCTGGTTTTTTAGAGATTCTATCGACTATTTTGCAGCAACATTATTGTTGTATTTCACATAATTTTTTAGGATGTTTTGTTGCTATCTTGCGTGGGAAAAACTGACAAGGATATGGTGATTTGATCACTAGATTTTTGAAAATTTTGAGTGATCTTTGGAAGCTGACTTTTGCAAATTTTTTGTAGACTGAGTAGTTGTGTTTTTTGTTGATTGGATGTGTTCTTTCTTTAGTGTTATGGGACTTTGTGGATTGCATGAAAAATTTCCAAAATACATGGAGTTGTTTCAACTCTTTTATTTTGACGCTTCGGTGATGAAACGTTAGTATTTTTGTCGAGATTTATGGATATTGTACATGGGATATCTCAGTGACATTATCAAAGGTTCGTAATAGAATTTTTGGTGGACAACTTCCTGATCTTTCTTTAAAGAAGCTGTATTTTTGGGGGAGTTATTTCTCTTATCTTAAGTGTCATTGTTTATGTCCGTTATTGTTTCTATCACTTGAGTTATATTATTTTCATTATTTATTATCAAAAACTATTGAGAAAATTCTCTATTGAAGTTAGCATGAGGTGGTTATGTTATTGGGAGTGAAATACTTTCACGGGTTGTAAGGACGAGGGATAGTGTCGAGGGTAAGGTGAGTTGGCTCTATAATACATTGAGTAAAACTATTGTTGTTCTTTGATGAAAGCCATTAAAATAGGTGAGGGCCTTGCAGACATAGGTAAGATGTGTTAAATTGTGTTACCAAATCTCAGGTGTTGATTTGTTTATTTTGCGTTTAATTTTTTGTTTTCGTTAGTGCTAAAAAATTTATAAATTACTGATACCGTTGTTTTACATCAAACAACCACATATATAATTTAAAGAAACTGTGACAAAACCAAGTTTTTACGAAACTACATCCTTTCAAATTTTCAATTGGTATTAGAGAGGGTCACCAAATCAGAACTTGGTACATTAAGTTAATACAAATCCATGTTTCATAATTATGGCTACAAAAGAAGGAGCATCAATCACCAGACCACTATTGTAGATGGTTCAAATTATTCGGCTTAAAAACCAAGGATGAAAGTATTCATTCAAGTATAAGGAACTATGAAATGCACTTTATAGTTGAATGGATGGATACATCTAATGAAGATTGATGAAAACAATGAAGCGGTATATAAAGATCCATCTAAATGGACAAAAGCTAAAGAAGATGAAGCGCTTGACAATTCTCATGCATTGCATGCAATTTTCAATGCTATTTATGAAGGATGCTTTAATATGATTTAAGCCTATGAATCGGAAAAAGAACCATGGGACACTCTGTAAACGATACATGAGGGATCTAAATCTGTGATAGCTTTTAAACTTTAGATTTTGGTCGTTAGATTCAATGAGCTTAAGATGGATGAAAGCTACAATATTGGAGACTTCCATAAAATGTTACGTGACATTGTCAACCAAGCACATCAACTTAGGAAGAAGTATTCGAATATGAAACTTGTCAAGAGAACTTGGAGATCATTGCCTCTGAGATTTATACCAAAAATTGTAGCCATCGAAGAAGCCCATGATATTAATGAATTGTCCTTAGATAAGGTGAATGGGATTCTTACAAACTTTGAGATGAATTTGTTAAGAGATAAACATGAGAAGATCAAAGGATTAGCATTGCAAGTCGAGGATGGAAAGATTGTGAATGATTCAAGAGACGACTTTAATGAAAATGATGATATGGTGTCACTAATAAGAAATTTCAGCAAGTGGTTAAAGAAGGTGAAGAAAGATAGACTTGAGTTCAGACATAACGGTGGGAGCTTTTCCAATAATAACTTTAAACAAAAAGTAAAAGCAAAGAAGATATAATGTCATGAGTGTCAAATTTTCAGACATATGCAGGCAAAATATGCTAACACTCTTAAAAGGAGAAAAGGGATGTCTTACATCAGCACTTAGAGTGAAAACGAATTTGAAATTAAGTACGAGAACGAAGAAGAAATTGTGAGTAATAATATTGCATTGGTTACTTTATACAGTAAAAATCCAGTTGCTTGTGTAACAATAACCATAGAAGAAACTGATGGTGTCCAAAAATAAAAAAAATGCAGATGAATCAGTCCAACTAATCTGATTATGATAGTGACGATAATGATTCAGATTACAAAAAGGAGGGTATTTGCAAAACTTATGAGTTAATGTATGATAAATTAGTCCAAACATGTAAGAAAAAATGAGAAGTTGAAGGAGGAAAACGCTACTATGAAGAACATCATTCAAGATCTAAAGAAGAAGTTGTTATTTATAATAGACGAGCTAAACGAAATAAATTTGAAGCTGGTCAGTATAGAAAAAGGGATAATAATGTTAAATGGAGGTACCAAAAAGTTAGAAAAGTTGCTAGAAATTAGAAAGATTAAAGGAGAACTTTAAGGCATTGGCTATGAAAAAAGTTATACCTACCTGTCACTTTTGTGGGGTAAATGAGCACATAAGGCCAAATTGATACAAGTTATTACAAATGATATTTCAGAGGGTCAAAACCAAAATTCTAGACAATCTTCTATGAACTTCCAGCAGCAACACACGTTGCCTAAACATACTTGGGTTAGGAAGGTCAATTAAAAGCACCTGTGACTTTTAAATCTATGTAGGTTGCTTTATATAATGACTAGTATTTTAAAACTAGGTGCTCACGTCACATGACAGGTGAAAGAAGTTACTTAACAAATTATCAAAGTTGTGTAGATGGCCACGTTGCCTTTGGTAATGGGAAGAATGCTTCGGTTATTGGAAAAGGGACCTTTTGCATAAATGGACTGCCACACTCCAAAAATGTGCTTCACATTAATGGTTTAAAAAATAACTTGGTAAGTATTAGTCAACTTTCTGATAATGGGCTGTTAGTTAAATTTACTAATGATGGATGCAAGGTGTTGAATGAATAAGGAGAGTGCTTAGTAAGTGGTTGAAGATTGGCAGATAATTGTTACATGTTACAATCTCAAACATCAAAACAGACAGGCAAGGGAGTTAATACAAGAAACTGTCTAACTCCACAGTTAGTTGCTGCTAGAAAAGAAACTGTTAAGACAAAGGACCAGTTGGTTGCTTCGAAGGAAGAAACCAACTAACCAAATGATGACAGAGATAATGCCTATCAAAGGTACCTGGATTTTTAAAGATTCCATAGACTATTTTACAGCTGCATTGTTGTTATCTTTCACATAATTTTTAGGGTTGTTTTATTGCTGTCTTGTGTGGGAAAAACTGATAAGGATATGGTAACTTGACTACTGAATTTTTAGGGATTTAGAGTGATCTTTGGAAGATGATTTTTGTAGTTTTTTTCATATTGGGTAGCTGCATTTTTTGTTGAGTGGGTGTGTACTTTCTCTAATATTGCGGGACTTTGTGGGGCTATTTATGAGTGTGGTTTGTGTGAAAATTTTCCAAAATACTTGGGATTACTACAACTCTTTTGTTTAGACATTTTGGTAATGAAACGTTAATGTTTTTGTTAAGTTTTCATGGCTGCTATGCGTGGGATATCTCAGTGACATTATCGAAGCACAACAAAATATTCTATAGAAAACTTCTCGATCTTTCTTTGATGAAGTTGGATTTTTAAGGGAGTTGTTTCTCTTATCTCAAGTGTCTTTGTTTCTATTCATTATTGTTTCTATCACTTGAGTTATTTTATTTTAATTATTTATTTTCAAATATTATTGAGAAAATCCTTTATTGAGATTAACATAAGGTGGTCATGTTATTAGGAGTTAAATACTTTCACGGGTTACGAGGACAAGGGATAATGTCAAGGGTAAGGTGAGTTGACTCTGTAATACCTTGAGTAAAACTATTGTTGTTAGTTGGTGAAAGTGATTAAGCTAGGTGAGGACCCCACAAGCATAGACAAGGTGTGTCCAACTGCGATACCAAATCTCAATTGTTGATTTGTTTATTTTGCATTTAATTTTTTGTTTTCATTTGTGCTAGAAAATTTATAAATTGTTGATACAATTAGTTTACATCAAGCAATCATAGATACAATTTAAAGCAATTGTGGTAGAACCAAGTTTTTGCGAAACAACATCCTTTCGGATTTTCATCCATTGACAAGGAAAACCTAAGCCAAAAATTAAAAATGAAAACCATAAAACATTTGTTCCTTATAAGTAATTAAATTGGTAATTTGCAACAAAAATCTTCCAAAAAGGAACATTTTTTAGAAAACCATTATAAAGTCCATAGTAATGACGTAATTGAGTTAACAAGCTTGACACGGTTAAGAAATTCTGCGGTGAAACCAAGTTTGTTTGTGCTGAAATGATAATGAAGCAAAAAATGCTAGTTTTTAAAAAATAAAGTAAAATTCAATGTCTTTATTAGTTGAATATTTTGAAAAAATTGTCTATTTAAACATATGTGAAGTAGAACATGGTGAAGTCTGATTGTAGTGCTACCTGCCACAAGAAAATAACCAATATTGGAACAAATACATTGCTTAAGTGTGGGGAGTTTGATGTATGCTAAACATACATTATTTTTAGCACTATTTTATTAGTATATTGCTAGTGTTTTATATTAATTTAAAAGATTTGATACTTAATTTAAGAATTTTTTCATTTTAAGTCATATTTATGCTATATAAGGAAAAGAAACAAAGCTAGAGAAGAATTAGATCAAAGTGGAGCAATTTTAAAGGATTCGGAGAAGAACCACATAACATCAATATATATGGTCCTAAGTTAAGGTTTGTGTAAAAAATGGTTTCTTTTATTTCTTTAATGCATCATGTATGTGTAATGTCACCCCTGATATGAAGAACACGATGTCATATATAGTCCTGTGTATAGACTTGTATTGGAATTATTAATTTTTAGAGAATTTTATGGAACATATGGCTAGCTACACATACCCAAGTATAGGATTATATAGCTCAGTAAAAGTTAGGGTTTCGTGTTTTCAATAAATAAAGGAGGTAGAAAAAGGGAGCATTTGGCCAGGGAACAATTCAAGAGTTATTTTAAGTTGTTTTTTAATGAAAAATCTATTTACTATAGACAAAACTATTGCAACATTACAATGAGTTCTAGGCTATTACCCTATATACATTTTACAATGATACAAAAAGACCCCAAAGGAAAAATAGTACATATGTCTTAAAGTAAAGAACTAAGATGAGTTATAAACTCCATCTATGTTTCATTTCTAAAGAGAGAGTATGATGTGCATTTTTGGCATACATGCTAGATCTGATCAAGTTTACAATCTTGTCTGCAATATAATATTTCTCTTTTTTCTTTTCAGCGAATCTTCATGTATTTCTTTCTTTCCAAATGGTAAAGAGATGGTGAAAGAGAAGGATGTTTTTTAAAGAGAAGCTTTAGTTTGTCCTTTCTTAGAATTTTTAATGATCTAATTCAATGTTTGTTCCCAATTGTATCAATATTTATTATCCAGTAACATATGCAATATTTAGCTCCAAATTGCTTTGGAGTAGCTACAAAGGAAGAAAAGGTCATCCCTATCTTCCACTTCCATGTTATAAAGTATGCAAGTGTCATCCATGTAAAGTATAGCTTATTAGAGATAAAACTACATGATTTTCTAGGTTAGGATGAAACCTGTGATGAAAATTCACTAAATGAGTTAATCTGTTCTTAGTTTTTTTTTATTAGAAAGAGATTTTGGTCAAATCAATTTAAGAATAGGGATTGTATTTCTCAATAGAGAATATAAATTAAGAATTCTTATACATCCAAAGAAATATAATTGAAAATTAAATTCAAGATAAAGTGACAACATAGAAAGGATTCTAAAGAAATGTCTTAACTATATCTAGTTTAGTCTGTAGTTTTTAAATATTATTCATTGCTTTAAATTGATAATTTAAAATTGTTTTTAATTCTTTAAATCAATTATTCACTTTACTAGAAAAGATAATAGGAAGATAGCCATTTTTAGTACTAATAGTTTCTATAGTATTGACAAATAACTCATCTAGACTGCACTATAGGAATGATAGGTACATTTGCCTATAAAATTTCTTTAATGCTGCTATTTGTGTTTTGTTTCATTTATATCATATTAGTCCACCTTCATTCTAGGACCATAAATAAAGGAACAAGAAGTAGTTATTCCATCCGTGCATCCCTTTTGGTGACTCATTAAGGCTTATCCCAAGCCTAAAGTGTAAGTTATACCATTTTGGAAGTACGTTTAAAAGGAAAATTTAGAGCATATACCTAGAAAGTTATAAGGTCAATTTAAATTTTCTTTTAATCGTAGGTTAACTAAAAAGACAAGTTAAGAGACTAAGAATGGGGAATTAAGCTCAACTACAAACTTGTCTCTTTTAAAATTAAGTGACATAAATTGTTCAACAAGAATTTGATCCTATACTCAAAATTTTCATAGAACATGCTAAATTCATCAAGCATGCAAAAGAAAACCATTTAAAATGAAATTGGTTACTTCATATTAATATAGTGAGGAATGAGAAAATATATCCATATTCCTTCAAAATTGCCTATTTTAACCCTACCAACATAACTCTTACTCCCAAACCTTGTTATTAATCCAAGGTGAGGAATTCTAGAAATAGAAACCCTCTACCCTCTATGTCAACTCACTACAACTTGAAACCTTAGAATCTTAAATTCTTCTCTAAACACACTAGAGCAAGAAATTTTAGAAAGAGGAACGATAACTTATAAATAATGCAAAAGCTTAAAAAAATATAGTTATAAGAGAAAAAAAGGCTTTACTTTGAAGTTAGGAGTTTGAACAAGGAGTTTAGGAAGCTTTAAGGAATTTTTTTCCAAGTGTATCACAGTTAGTAAGCCTTATAACATGGCACTAAATGTGTGTTTATAGGCTTTTTAATATCTTAGATGTCTTACATTTGGACGACTAGATTTGGAGACTTCCTTTCTCTCTAAGCCATCATATATTTGTTACATTATTTAATATCCTATCTTTTCTTTAAAATGATTGTTTAATGTAACATCAATTCAAATGATAGAAATGTTAGTATTTCATGCAATACACTTACTATCAAAAGGCTTTTCATGTACCTAAATAGTAAAGAATAATAAATCTGTACAAATGGACCTACAAATCTACAAAGTTTCATCTATAAGGTTTTTACACTGAAACTTATAGGGCACTTAATATGCCATAATCATATATCCGATTCTTGAAAGTTAGGAAGCCATATAGTAAGCCTAATGGCAATTTATCATTCAATAAAGGACATTCCTTCAACTTCATTTAATTAGGGGTCACCTCATAATACAAGCAATCTCTATTGCTAAGTCATTGCCATTGAGCAACACCAATTTTTATGGATAGACCATTGAGATCTAGAAACATGGAAACTCATGTCTTTCATACAACCTATAATGGTAATCAAGCATCTATTATATAAATATCAAAAATTGTTGGTGATCCCTTGAAGGATATTGGAGGACCACTGATATGAAGTAGGACAAGGAAAGCTAAAGAATACATCAATAATGTAATGGTAGATCTTTATGGAAGGAGTGAAGCTTTGATACTATGAGAGGTTGAAGATAAAATTATAATGATGATCCAAGTGAAGGAGCGAGCTAAATAATTAAGATTATAGGACATAATTGGTGTTAGAATTAGAGGATAACCAGCATCATTCTTGCATTGATTGTTATAGTGTTGAGAAACAAAATGTAATTGATTATGGAATTGTATATGTGACAAAAGTCAATCTTTTATTTGATTTTAAAAAATGAAATTATAAAAAAACTAGAGATAGAGTCCAATTTGCAACCAGCATCAAAATTGTCTTTATTCTACACTCTACGAGTTCTATAATAAAATTGGAACCAGTATTAACAAAGATGGCATACATGTATTTTAATTAGCTAGAGTTTTGTTATTTCAATTTGTTACTTCCTTTAAAACTTTAGCATTTAAGGTTTATGATTATAAGATGCTTTTTTATGATTGTATTAGAGATCACATTATTATTGACCAATCAAAAATCATTAGAGAGTTTTCTCCCATCTTTGAAAATAATCTTATTTTATGTTTTCTAAAGACTTCATATGTTGGCCCCTAAAATTTTTCTTGATGAACAAGTATGATTTTCGTTAATTATGAGATCTTTATGAAAGTTTGTGGAGTTAATTATTATGTTGATGTTAGAAAGATTATATGATATAGGTTGATTGAATTAAAGTGTTAAAGTTATAAGAATGTTGAAGGGTGTTTTAGACAAGACACTTAAGGATAAAGAACATAAGGCATATAAAGAAAGGTTTGAATTAAGTTAGAGTTAATATGGTGTTTAAGAAGATTAAAGGAGTTAGGAGGAAAAATGAAAGAAGGGGCAAAATGGGAAGACCAAAGGAGAGGAGGGATATTTTTGGAAGGACAAGACCAAAATGTGGTCTTACATTTAAGCGAAGGAGAAAACGAGAATTGGGGGATTTTGGAAGAAGCTAGATGCGTGGATGAGAAAAAGAGAGAAGAGAGAGAAGCACGAAAAAAAATGAAAGAGAGAAAGAAGAGAAAACAAGCTAAGGTTTCAATTTCCTTAGCCTTCAAGAGAGATTTTGAGGTTGTTAAAAAAAGGAGAAAGGTAGAGCAAGAGAAGAGCTTCCATTTGAGCTAAAGATCTCTTCATTTGGTGAAAAACTAAGGGGATCAAAGAGGCCTATTTCAGTTAGATCATCTGACGGAGTACACGTTAAAGATACAGCAGGAAAGAACCTTTGGTACCTCAGGTTGTTTGCAAAGAGAAGAGGCATTTTGAGCACGTCTCTAAGTAAGGAAATCAAGGTAGGTAAATGTTTATAATAGAGTAAATAAACCACTAATGTTTTCTTTGAATCAAAGAAGTTTAACGATTTCAATTGTATCATAAGTGTTGCATTTATTACTTTTGAATGATTTGAGAAATTTCAATATATTGTTTTATGAATTGTGTGATGAATTATGAAATGGCTTGAAAGTGATCTTTTTGAAAAGATATCATGTTTATGAAATCATGTTTTCGAAATATCTCATGACTATGAAAAGTCAAGATTCGAAAAAGTGCCATTTGGGCAATATATTTACAAGATGTGAAATACATGATTATGTGAGTTTGTGGTGGTCCCCTAAGTTAAGTCAAGTGCACTTCGACTAAAGGCTTCTCCCACCTGCCAGCTAGTGGCATGAAGCTCCTCCATGGATTCCCATAAGTCCACGACTACGCAAGACCACTATGTAGGATTGCGTTAGTACGTTTTATTCACAATTACACAGGACCCTTATGGGAAATGTGTAGTACGTTCTATTTATGGACCTCCCAAACCATTCTGATGTGCTTATGTGTTTATATTATGTTAACAAATTGATGCATTCACGTTTTGTAATTTGTGGATTTTGGTTGAAAGCTTAAGAAACATGTGTTTTATGAACTCAATGAAAATTTTCTATGACAAGTACAATGGTTTCAAAGGTTTTGCTTATTTTTTTATAAACTATTACCCACGAGCTTTCAAGCTCACCCCCTTTTTTACCCCATCTTCAGGTGATAACTAAGAGATCAAGAGATCGAGTGATCAAGAGCCTAAGGAAAATTCTCCAAATTTGCTCAAATTGTATTTGAGTTGATTTTGGGAAAGCACAACATGGTAGTTGCATGCCAAGTTAATTTTGTTTAAGAATTGTTGTAATCTGAGACTTCGAGATGATGTTGTAGTACGGTTTAGAATGCCATTAAAGATTTGTAAAACATTATTCTTTTTTTGTTAATGAAATATGAATGATGTATGGATGATGTAGGTTGAAATTAGATATACGAGAAGAAGTTATCAGCTTGAGTTGATGATTGTGGATCATGAATTGTTGATACATATATATATAGACAGATATATATACGTCTAAGTGAGATTTTTGGAAAGGAAAGACAAGAATTATGATTGATGAGATGTAATTGGATGTGATGAGACAAATGAGTTATGAATTGAGAGTTTCATGAAGTCAAATGGGTAGCTGAATGGTTGTGTTCAAGACATTCCAAGGTTACACAGTGCAAAATTACAAGTCTTACATAAGGGAAAATTTTGTGTTATGACTTTAGGGGAAAATTTGGATTGAACTAGACTAAATTAGACCAAGTTGTCTTCTAGAAAGTTGTAGATATTTCTTTTAACTTTCCAACGGTATATAGTATAAAATTTTTGGACCTCTAGATCGAAAATTATGGTCCTTAGAAAGGGAAATTGTTGGGACCCGATCCGGGAACCGGATCCCAACCGAAAAACGAAAACGGATACGACGAACGAAGTGGCAGATAGCAAAAACGAATAACCAAAGATAGAAACAAGGTACAAAGCGGAGACAAAAACGGAAGCGAAAATAGCGAAACGAATAAGCGAAATTAATCAAACGAATCCGAAATTAAACGAACGAAAGCGAAAGAAGCAACATGGAATCAAAATGCGAATCGACAGCGGATCAAAAATCAAAGGCAACACATAAAGCGAAACAAAACATCGAACGAATCGAAATCATATTACTTAACAAACGGATCGAATTCAAACTTGCTCGACATCCGTGCATAAATTATTTTAAAGAAACGTCGCGTTGGAAACCTAGACGAAACATCCGAAATCTGGTATATTTTTTTTTCTTTCCCCATATTTCATTCCTTTTCTCTTTACTTAATCACATTCAAATCATCATCAATCCATACAATTTCCTTTTTGAAAATTTATCCTTATATAACACTCAATTCATATAATTTGTCTTAATAACGCAAATCTCATGTTTACCAAACTAACTTCTTAATTTTTATTCTTATCTTAACCCGATTTTTAACAAAAATCGGGCAGCATAACGGCTGTATTTTGACAACCCAAAAATTCCTGCAAAGGCAAAAATACACTTCTAATATCTCAACCCAACAACACAAATCAACATCGGACCTCCCGTCCTGAATCCGAAACACCAGCAGAAACGCACATCTAAACCTAACACTTCAAAACTCCTCAATCGATCATATAAAATCTCAATCAATCCCAACCACATTCAATATCTCAAATCCATATGCAAAATCCACATTCAATATCCAATTACATACATAAACCATAAGCATACTCAGTTATGATCATAAAATCAATATCCAAGTCTCGAATTCCTATACATCCCGTAATAACTGCTTTATATAAACAAAAGGCAATTCAAGCCAAAAACAATATCAATTCTCAATTTATACAAAAATACAAATGCGGCAAAATTGAACTTGATGCTCTTTCATCCGATCTCCTGCTCAGAAACTTGGAGATGAGGATGAAAGGGGGGTGAGCTTGGAAGCTCGTGGGTAACATATTTATAAAATGAATAATAAGTAGAAATCATTTTTCATAACTTTTAGCCAAAGGGCTTATCTTTTACAAACTTTTCAACTTTTCGAGCATTTTCTTCAAACCTTTAAATTTTCCAAACTTTTCATATCAAATTTCTATAATTTCATGGTTGAAAACCCTTTTTCTCATTTCTCAAAATTTCTCATAAACATGAATGCAATCACATCAGATCAAAAAACACATAAACTCTTAACTCAATACATAAAACACATCAAACGGTTTGGGTTGGTCCTATCGAACGTCTTCGCACATTTCCGCATACGATTCATGCGGCAAAGTGAAACGGAGGGGAGTCCGAAATCAGAACTCCTAAGCCACTTGCAGGCAGCCAGGAGAAGGCTATAAACAAGTAGAGACAGTGCATTGACTCACAAAAGGACCTGACCAAACCCACATAACACATAAGCGGAAAGAGAATTCAAATTGCCCAAGGCATTTTTCAAAAATCTTGATTTTCTAAATCTTCATATCATCATATCAAATCGTGTCAAAATGCTTGACACATGCACACATCTTCACATTCATTTATATAACAATCATATTCAATTACTCAATTAATCGTATATCAATCAAATGCATAAAAAGGAATGCAAGTATTTCTTTCAACCCACAATCAACATATATTAATGCATAAAACAACATGGTTCACATTTTTCAAAAATGCGAAAACACAATTTTCATAAATCTCGTATTCTCAATTTTCTACAATTTTCCCAAATCATTTTCAAACATTTTAACATAACCCTTTGAATAATTATTTTCAAATCCTTTAAAAACATAATTTCAGAAATATTATTCTTTTCTTGATTTTTCAAAATCACATAATTTACCCATAATTCAAAATATAAATACATCACCCACCTCGAATTGACGCTAATACTTTGTCCAAAGCATCGAATCTCCAATTTCCTTCTTCTTTCCTCAACCTTAAAATTCCCTAAGCCATAATTATCCAAAATCAATATCATAATTCACTTAATTCTTCAAATTAGACTTAGAAAACACCAATTCCATATAAAATCAATCTATCTAAATCATAAATTCCAAAATCCCCAAATCTTAAAATTGGCCTAAACCAATTTATACAAATTCAATATCATAAATAATATAATCCTTAAAATTGATGTCATAATTCATCAATTCATACTAATTCCAAGATATCTAAATCATCAATTTCAAAAATTCCCAAATCTTAACTTTTACCTAAACCCCCAATTTACAATTTTTCAAATTAAACCTCACTTAAGGCATAAACATCAAAATTGACTTAAGAAATCTCAAATTCATCATTAATCCAAGCTATCTAAATCATCAATTTACAAAAACCCCAATTCACAAATTTAGGCATAACCCCCAATTCACAATTAATCCAAAATTAAACATAATCATAACCTATTCTCTTCAATTAGCCTTAGGAAAACTCAATCCATAACCTTTCCAAACTATCTAAACCAATAAACTCATCAAAAGATTTAAAATCAAAACTTTCTCTCTCTTACCTTTTTCTCCTCCATTTTCGTATTTATTGGCTTGTCATGGGGCTTTCACCTTCTTCCCTCCATTCCTCTTGAAGCAAGGTCGAAAATCCCTTGGAAAACCCATAAAAAAACCGAACCTTTATGCTTTCCCTTTCTTTTTTTTCTTCTCTCCATTGCCGACCATGCTTCTCCTTCTTCTCTCTTCTTCATCTTTTCTTTCTTTTATTTCTCTTCTTCTTTCTTTTCTTCTGGAAAAATCGAGCTCCCTTCTCTCAAAAACGACCATCCCTTTTGTGTTTCATTTAATGAAGCACAATTTACCATCTTGCCCCTCCAATTAAGCCTATTTCCAAGTTTGCCCCTACACAGGATTTTCAAAATCTGATAGTTTGCGTCCTATTTTCAAGCATCTAAACGAAATAATTTGGACAAACTTTCTTCTTTAAAATTGTTCCTCTAGATCATACGAATCCAACGCCACTGATCGCGTTCAATTCGGATCAGAAACGAAGAATTTATAGCCAAAATACTATCGGACCTTCACAAAATCCGAGACTGAATATTACGCTAATTTAATTCCAGAAATTAACAATCTTAGGGATGAAATTAAATTTCGATCCCTTCACAAGAGTTGTAGCCCTATATCTTAATTTTATTTTCCCTCAAGAATCAACTCAATCAGAGTTGTACAGCTCCCGAATTTCGCAAAATACTGAACCATGTTCAGAAAATTATCCAACTTATAACCTATAACCAAATCTCTTACTTTGGTTCAATCAATCTCTTTCCATTTAATTTCCTAAAAATCATAATTCTTCAAGAAAATGAAATTAATCATCTCAGGAATCCAACGCTTCGAGAATCGAGTTAATCGGATGTCAGACGAAGGAATTATAAACAAAAGATTACGAAAGGGATCAGATAAAAAAACAAAGTAATGGAACTTCAAAATTGAACTTTTCAAAAATCATATCTCTCGATCCCGAACTCAGAATTTGACAAATTTGGTGTCAATAAAAAGATAAAAGGAAGCTCTACAACTTCCCTGAAGTACTCAAAATCAAATTAGGTCTCAAAAGAGGTCAAAACCTCAATCAAAGATTATATCCAAAACAGCTTTTCCTAAACGACTTCCCATTTTTAATCGCTCATAACTCCTAGCCCCGATATCGAAAAATTGCAAGCTTTATATCAATGGAAAGATAAAAGCATCATCTAAAACTTTCATGAAGACCACTTACTCTAATTCAAACTAAATCTATATGACGAGTGGTCTCGAAGCATAGAACACACAAATCTATACTTAATAGCATTTTCAAAACAAAGCATATCTTCGGAAAATCATATCTCTCAATCCCGACATTGAAAAATAGCAAACTTTATATCCACAAAAAGCTCTCGACAAAGACTACAATTTTTATGTTGATCATATTCTTGAATTTTGCCTAAATAAAAAAGTCAACTTTTTCTTCAAAAAGTCAAATTCTAAGCGAATTTTGACTGATTATAACTCTCACTTCCGATATCAAAAAATATCAAACGTTATGGCCACTGAAAACTCTTAACAAACTCTACGAGTTTCATGTATATTATTTTCTCAAATTTTGCCTCAAACAAAAAGTCAACTCTCTCAAGTCAAACTTTCTATCTCCAAAAGTCAACTTTTTTAATTTTTCAAATTCTCTCACTTTTCTCTTTATTTCTTGATTTTCTACTAACTTTTCAATCAATTCATTCGCTTAAACTTTCATAACCCATACAAATCTCCACAATTATCAAATACATTGAAAACTCATAATTCTTTTCTCAAAATTTCCTTAAAGCATAATTTCATCTATAACATAATACTTAAACAAAACACTCATTCAATTTCATTTACTATTTCTAAATTCCAATTAAAGATCGGGGTCCAACATAAATGCTTAGGAGTATAAAGATGCATCATCTGTAAAGATGTATTATCTATAAAGAAGTATCGTCTGTGATGATGTCATTTTGTCTGTAGGGATGCATTGTCTGTGATGATTTCGTATCATCTATGATGATGTCATATCTTCTGTGATGATGTCATATCGTCTTAAGAGTTGCACTGTCTTAAGTTGACTTTGTTTCATTTTAAGTTGACTCCGCTTTATCTTAAGAGTTGCATCGTCTTAAGTTGACTTTGCTTTGTCTTAAGTTTACTTTGTTTTGTTTGCTTTTTGCTTCGTTTACTCTTGTGTTTCGTCTGCTTTTTGCATCATCTGCCCTTTTTGTTTCGTCTGCTCTTTGCTTCGCCTGCTTTCTGTTTTGTCTGTTTTTTGCTTCGTCTGCTTTCTGCCTATGTGATCTAAACTTCTCCTTCTACACACTATTCATTTAATGATATCATCTGGTCCGTTTTTGACCCTTTAGATGATAGAATCTATCTCCAAGGCCTTCATAAAAGTAGTAGACCTTGAAGACCTTTTTCGAACCCTTCAAGAATGACCTTGATCTGATATCCCTAGAGCAAGTTATCCCTTTTATCCCAAGATAGGTTCAATATTATTAAGGATAAATCATGTTTGATTCTTTCGGCCAAAACTTCGTTATCTAGCCTCCAAATGAGATGAATCTTGTGTCTTAATAAACTAGAGTCATAGAGCTATTAAGTTAGATTTGAAGGAATATAACTTTAACCCAGCCTCTAAGATGTTCAGTATTTGGATGGAAGTTAAACATAGAATATTTTCTTCAGTATAAAAAAGATTCGGAAGATAAGGCCTGACACTACAATATTAGAGAATGAAGATGAACCGAGGAGGACTAATGAGGGTTAAATGGGAATAACCATGCATGGTAACAAACGCAAGTACATGGTTTATGTTTTCACAAGAGTTGGGTTCCAAAAACGGTACCCAACAGTTATGATATCAGAGCAAAAAGAGAAATCAACGATGGTTAAAGATTTCATTGAAATAAGTTCATGTTTTTATGATCTCTGAGTTGGACTCCAGAAATGGGGTCCAACATCATAATCTTATCTAAGTTACTAGTGGAGGTCAAACCTTAGGATTTTATTACGTTCAATCCCTTTCTTTCCTAGAGTGTTGTGATTCATATCTTTTTTGTCATGTTTTGTGTTCACAATCTTAAATCAACATGTTTTTTTTATAAAATAGTCCCTAGTTAACACAATTCTATATTTAGATTTGTTATTGATATCATCTTTTTTCATTTTAGGATTCTTATGACTTTATTTCCTACAACTAATATCGCTTGTTGTTCAGATCACTCTTAAGTTTCATAAGGAACAAGTTGTTATGAAGTGCTTATTCCTTGTTTTATATTATCTAGTTTGCAAAGAACCTATAGTCAAGAGTTTAAGTTATCAGTTAAATGAAACTTTGAGAGAAATATGTGAGGGAGTACATTTGTTACTAACTTTTTGTACATATAAAATATGACTCAAATTTAAATAAAAAACATATTTAAAGATAAGGAAGTAAATAAGAAGAGAAAAATAGGAGTATATCAAGATGCCTTCATAAATGTCATCTAAGGCCAATATGAGCAATTCAAGATAAGTTGTAGAAAAAAATAAGTCGTTATAGCTAGATTACAATATAATCCACCTCTAGCTGCTAGGATCAATTACTTTAAAGAGAATGATGAAGTCAAGTTCTAACAATTACTTGGTAGAGCTAAACCTAAAAGGTGATAGAGGAGAAAGAGGAAGAAGAATGAGGAGATAAGAAGGGAAAATTTAGTGTCGAATTTAAAAAAGTATAAAGAAAGGGTGGATAATAATATGAGAAGAATTAAGATGGCAATTCCACCTTTTATAGGGAAGAAAATCATAATTTGTACTTAGAGAGGGAGAAGTATATGAAACTAGTTTTCGACTATAGTAACTTTTCAAATGAGAAAAAGGTTGAGCTAGCTGTGAAAAAGTTTAGTGATTATACTATGATTGCTAGAATTAATAAATTCTTACTAGATGGAGGAATCGAGAGCCACCTATTAGAAATTTGGAGGAGATAAAGTTGATAATGAAGTAGCAATTTTTGATAAGTTTTTAATGCAAACAATAACTCAAAGTTTCAAGAGTGTGGAGGATTACCACAAGAAGATGGAGGTTAAGAGGCTAGGAAAAACATTAAGGAAGATAGCAAAGCAAAGATGGATTGATTTACTTATAGGTTGAATATAGTATTTGGTGGATTTTAAGGATGTGGTGTTTATAGCCATAAAGATAGACAAATAAAAAAGAGTACTACTAACTATTTTGGTGTTTCTAGTGTAGGTACTTCATCATAGAATAAACCTTAGAGTAAAAATGAGGATAAGTCTTTAAAACTAAACATAACTATATGAGTGGTTAATAATGCGTTTTAGCTTGATTAATGCACCTAGTACTTTCATATAATTGATGAGCCCTGTTTTATGTAAATATTTAGATAAATTTATGGTAATATACTTTGTTGGTATTCTTGTCTATGGTAAAAAAAAAAAGCTGATGAGCATATTGAGCATTCATAACATGTTTTACATGTTTATAGGCAAGAAAAATTGTATGCTAATTTGAATTGTCCTTTATACACTAAATAGGTAGCATTTCTTATAAATATGGTGAGAGTTTTTAAAGAGTGACCAAAACCTAAAACTATGAGTGATAGAGGAGTTTCCATGGGTTTGCTAGCTTATATAAGTGATTTATTAAGAACTTTATCACAATTATTGCATCATTGAGTAAGATAGTGAGGAAGAGTTTAGAGTTTAAGTGGGATGAAGATCAAAAGGGAGATTTAAACCTATTAAAGGAGAAGTTTAGCTTTACTTCCATCGTAATTATAACTTTACCAACACCTTTAAAATTGAGTGTGATGCTTCAAGTAAAGGAATTGGAGCAATGTTAATGAAGATGGAAGGCACTTTAATGAGAAGCTTAGTAGGGTGACCTTGAACTACCAAAATTATGAAAAAGAGACATATGCATTAGTGAGAGCCGTAGAAGCTTGGCAACATTATTTGTGACCTAGGGAGTTTGTAATACATATGAATCATGAATCTTTAAAATATATTTAAGGTCAAATTAAGATAAGTAAGCAACATGCCCAGTAGGTGGAGTTTAAATTCTTGATCTAAGCCAATCAATGCTTGTGATAATTATTATACTTGGTAATAAATCGAGAGAGAGAATCAAGTTATATATGGCAAAGTGTGCAATGAGACTTAGTAAATTAATAGGCCTATAATTATCAAATAGTTAACAATTGAAAGAGATTTTAATTATGAAATTAATTACCCATATGATTGTTTCAAATCTAATTGAATAAGTTAGTTTTTTTGTGAATTAAGAGATTACATCTCTATGATTATCAAATTCAATTAGGGTTACTTGATTAGATCTTAAGAGAGAGTGATCAAAACTTTAGGATGTCTAGGATCAATCATAAATTGAATCAATAAGATAAAAGGAAAATAAAAACAAGCATATAATAGTTCCTAAGTCTCCAAACTTTGATTAACCTTATTTTTATTGGAAGCTCAATTGTTTTATTATTTAGATTTATTAATTATTTTAATTTCCATTCAAATCAATCTTTATTACCTTAGACAAAGTTTTATTCAAGTTGTTAGGAGTCTATTGGTCCTCGTGGATATGATACCTTTTATACTACAAGTTGGGATCCATATATTTGCGGTATTGAAATTTTTATCTTTTAAAACTTGTCAAAAAGTTTTTGGTGCCGTTGTTAGGGATTGATATAACATCTTATACAATTTGAATTCCTTTGATTTAAGCATTTGGAACTTTTCTTATGTGAGTGTAGGTACCTAATCCAAAAAAATATAAAAAATACAACTTTGAACAGAACAACTTACAAATTTTTTTCTTTTAACCCAGTGAACCATTACAACATGGATGGAAGTTACTACAACAAATATAATCTTAGGTTGCAGTACCAGATAAGTTATTCATGGATTAATAATGTGACTGATTACTTGAGAGCACAAGGTCAATCAAGTTTCCAACAGGATAGCCTTGAATACTTGGAGTTCAAGTTAGACAAGTTAATAGACAAGTTGGACAAGTTGGAAAGTGAGAGGAGGATTGAAGCCAAATTTGATCAAAAGAACCACCTCTTTACTGTTTATAACTCAGAGGTTTAATTTGGCCAACCTTCTAATGGATTATTAACAAGGAATATGGGGAATCTTCTAAGTGACACAGAAGCACAATTAACATCGATCTTGTGTTGTGACATTTAGAAGGGTAACCACCATAATTTTCAATGTCAAACACAAGACTGTTTGTTGGAGCATCCATATTGCTTATGTAACTGGTCTAATAATACACTATATGAGCATACCGATTAATTCAAAATGGAGAAAATCTTATATTGTTACTTTCAATGATTATGCTTCATTTGAATCTTTAATGGAAGAATTTGTCAAAGTTGAAGCTAGCCACCATATCTTCCCAGAGGTTTTTATTCATTCAAAGATACCGAGTCAGATATGACATGTTTTAGGTACCCATTAATGACTCAGAGTGATGAGGAGTTAAGGTCAAATTCACAAATGTAGTTGTTATTCAAGAAGAGATAGAAGAATAGAGGATAGAGGTAATAGAGGTTGAAGAAGCTAAGGAAGTCTCTGTTCGAAGAGGGACGAGGGTGATTGTAGAAAAATAAGAAGAGTATTTTACCTTTTTATAGGAAAAATTATTGGATTAAATTGATGATTTAGGGAGGTTCATCATTCCCTATTTTATTCACAATTTGTTATAGAAAGATGCATTACTGAACTTACTTAGATTTTTTAATTTGATCTATTATGTCCTTTTTTATTATCTTACAACATGTAGCTTATTTACAAGTTACTAAACTGCCATATAGAGAAACGGGTGGAAGCAAGCCACTCATTATAGACCTAGGTTAAGGTAGAAGGCAGCGTATGTCAAGCTAATGATATTAAACAAGAGCTACTTTGAAGCAACTCAAAAATTAGGATAGTTTTTATTTTCATTTTATTTTGTTAATGTTTTGTTATTTTTATGTTTATTTTATAGAATGAATTGATGGATCTTTATGGAATAGAGTATCCCCAAATTCTATCACCAACACCATCACCTCCTTAGTCACCATAAGTATTCTTTCTCTAACTTTATCTTTATTGTTCTTTATTTTTCTTTATATTTTTTTTCTCACATTGAGAAAAATTTGTTGTTCAAATGTGAGGATGTATATACAATTGCTTATCAATTGTGTGTAAATTTTGCATTTATATTGTGTTATTTTTGGTTAGGTTGATATTGTGTGAACATTTTGTTGATGTGTGAATTGTGTCAATATGCCAATGACATAAATTAAAGGGAATAAGTTTAACATTGAACATGGTTATTTAAATTGTAAAGGCATAGTAATTTATGAATTTTGTGTTTTAAGTGTCTTTGGGATGAATACATATATTAATTAGGATATGACACCTATTCTTTCACTTTATAACTTTTGTTAGTATACATTTATAATTATAGTTAATTGAATTGGTTAGCATTATTAGTATCCTTTCATGAGAGTGATTGAATAAAAAGAAATGAGGTGGATTAAAAATTAAATGATAAAAAAGTGTTAAATAAAATTCTTATTTTGTTGGCCCTTTTAAGAAAATTGGGTTAAAAATAAACCTGATAGTCAGTTGAAAATTATGATATAGCTAAGTAACCAAAGACATTCACGATAAAATGTTTGTCTTTGTATCAAAAGACTAGAATGACAATCCAGCCAAATTAAATAAAAAAAAACATAACTTAGTTGAATAACTGGGGAACATTCATGACAAATTGTTTGCCTTCACCTCATAACCTACCAATCTTTTACAAATAGAAATAATTTTTATGAAAGGTTACTCATTGATATTTTGCCTTTTTAATTGATTAATAACAATAAATCCATGCTTACAAGTGCCATAGTTGTATGAATAGGAGTTAATATTTTAATTAATATGTATATTCAAATCAAAACACTTAAAAATGAAAGGAATAAGTTAGTATGTTGGTATGTTTTAGTGATTGATGTTTGAGGTTAAGTTCATTCCATGAGATGCAATGCCATTGTATCATTATTTTATTGTTGCATAATTTTATGTTTATGTATTTATGTATTTTTTTTATTTGTGTTTTAAGTTTTGCTAGAGATAGACAAAGGTTTAAGTGTGAGGATGTTGATAGGTGTTATTGGACCCCAGGTCTTGTTACTTATTACGATTGTAAGGAGAACTTTAGTGTCAGTGTGGGGAGGTTCGCTGCAACCATCATCTTGACTCTACCATGGTGAAGTTCCAAGGTCGAACAAACACACCTTTCAGGAAAAATATGCCATGGCAAAAGTCTGGCTTCACTGCGGTGTAGTTACAAGATCGTGCCAAAATATCTTTTAGGAAAGGTTCATCACGACCAATGTCTTAGCTTCACTGCAGCGAAACCTTCAAATCCGCAACCCAAAACCCAACAATCCAACATATCTTTGCGCATACAATTTACAACCACAATTAAAAACTCAACCAAGGATAAACATGAATATATGTAAAAGAAACTTCTTCCATTCATAATCTCATTGCTAAATCGAAACAGAGTTTGAACGTAGCTTTAGTTACAAATCAACAGCTATATCAATAACTTAATACAAAGTACAAAATGAATGCCCATGTTTGATATGCTTATGAAGCTACCCAAATTAGTTGAACTAACTTAGTTCTAGCATCACATAGAACATATGGTGTATATTTAACCATCAAAGCATAACACTCAATTTTCTATCACACTTTTCAAATCAAAGATGAAATGCACAAACATAAGGGGTTGAGAGTCCCATGGATCAAAATGGAGAAATCGAAGTTTACATTATGAACTAAATGAGTCTGTTTCTTAGGAGCTCATATGATACAAGTGGGTAATCGGGACAAGGCTTTAAGTCAACGGACATGCGACGAACAAAATGGTATCTCTCTTGCCCAAACACAAACAAATTCTTAAGCTCAATTCATTCCATCATATATTCATATATTCATGCTTTTGATGTTATTTTCTCTTTTGATCATACCAAATGTCATAACATCTTTCAAAGCTTAACATGATAATCAATCATAATGCATTTTTCCAACAAACACAACAATTCAAAATCAAACAATTAAGCATACATACATAGGTAAGAAATTTTGCCCATCTCCAAAATAACTATAAACATATTACCCACCTAAATTGCTTGGAAATCCAAACTCAAGTTTTTCTTTCCTCTTGCTCTTGTATAGGATTGTCTAAGTTTCCTAAAATAAACCAAATTTCCATTCAAACCAATATTCCAATGGAAAATCCATAAAGCTTCAATCACTATTAAAAAAACAAGGCATTTTACGACATTTTTAAAATGTCATAGAATGTCCAAAAACGTCGCAGTATGTATTTTGTTTTCCAAAATATCACAAAAATGTCATGAAATGTGGTGTAGGCAAAAGGTTTCTGCGATGTTTTTATGTAAAACGCCACGGAAAACATTGACATTCTGTGATGTTTATAAAAACGTGACTGAAAGTTTGGACAATCCATGACGTTTTTAAAAAATTTCACAAAATCTCTAACATTCCGTGACATTTTAAAAACGTCATAAAATGTGAAGGAATTCGTGATGTTTTTTTTAAACGTCGTGGAATGCCTTAGGAAAACGTCGCAAATGGTTTTTTATTTTTATGAAAATTATTTTAATTTAATAATTTTTCAATTTTAATAATTATTTTTCTTTTATTTTTCATTTATCCAAAATAATTTTAATTTAATAAATTTTCAATTTTAATAATTATTTTGTAAATAAATTTTTTAAATCTTATTAATTTAATAACTATTCAATATTATTTATGAATTTTATTTATTTAATAATTCTTTAATTTTAAATATATCATTAATTTTAATAATTATTCATGTATCACAAGAATTTCATATGTGCAAACAATTTATTATTTAATTGCAATTCCCAAACATGTCATAATACAATCATTAATATAAATAGTACGTCATCAGTGTTTAATATATCAATATGAGTACATATATCTAATCTAAACGAATATTATGTGTAGAGCCTAAAAGTTCGAAGAGTTTTTTTTATTACTCGACTTCGGTAGTGAATCGATCCCGCATTTGTTCAACATTTTTATTCAATTCATCGACTAGAGACTATAACCCTTGATTAACCTTCTTCGACTCCTCTAGTTTGTCTTGAAGTCTCTTTTTGACCGAAGTCTTCCCTTATGGTTAAGGCCCAACTCCCATGCCAACAATCTAATTTGATCTAGTGCCCAATACTTTGTCGCACACTTCATCCACTATCATCGGATGACCTTGTTCTATTGAATCTGCCAATTCCTTACACATTAATTCTAAAAAAAGTAACAATTAATTACATACACAGTCTCATTTAAAAAATATTTTTAAATGAACTATGTACTCACCCGTTTTTCTCTGCATTCAGTAGTTGTTTGTTGACCTTTACTTTCATCATAATGAGTGTGATACCATAACTTTATCTGGTCACACTCTTCTCCATCTTTGTCACTCTGTTGTATAGAAATATATTAATAGAAATATTTATTATAAATTTTGAAATGTAAATCAAAGTAAAATATAATTAAAAAGATAATAACTCACAATCTCATGTCGTGTTGCTTCAAAGTCCTTAGAGTTGGAGTTTGGTTGACATTTGACCTGACTCCTAGCCAATTTGGCTTTTTGACTTTTTTCTTAGTCATACATGTAACAAAATATATTATAACATCTATAAATCACAATTCATAAATACTAAAGTATAATCAGTTGTCAATAAATTTGTGAAATTAAGTTTTGTGATCAATTTCCAAAACAATTTATGGTATGGATCAAAGAGTGTATATTATTAACCTCTTATAGTGTTTTAAAGAATGAGGAGGCAATTGAAATGTGCAAACTAATTTATTTGTTCATGTAAAAGATTGTTATTAGATTATATTATGTTGGTGGAAACAAAAGATTATAATCATCTTCGGCTATTGAACTAGAAGATATGATGGTAGCTTTTAATAATTATTATTGCACTTCTAAGAGAATGCCCTTATAAATGTCTTAAAACAAAATTACCTAATGCAGTTTTTGTAGAAAAATCCCGGGAGGTACATCACATGTACCAGGTGCGGAAAACAAAAATTTTTATCGCCGGGACCTTCCCGAAGGCCAGGATCTATGTGCATATGAAGATTCAAACTGAATAGCCAATAGAGACTATCTCTACAGTATCCACGCAGAGATCGAAAAAACCTAACCGGACAAACTCTTTTGACCGGGAATAGCTAGAACAAAGTAAAGGCTGCTAGACCCTACCTCTGTCCTTGGAGAGCTTGAGATTGACTTTGGAACACTTGGAGAAGAAGAGAAGATCCGATGATGCTTGAGGAAGAAGACTTGAAAATCAACTTTTGAAAGGAAACTTAACAATTAAGTTTTTCAACTTCTAATCCTCTCAAAACCGTCGACCATCATCTCCCAAATAAGCCATCTTATAGTTATTTTAACAATTAAAAATACTAGCCTTAAGATGCTTACAAATGGAGGCTTAATGACCATTCATTAATTAAATGAATAAAGAAATCAAGCTTTGACTTTTCAAAGCTCTTATCCTCTCATCCATTCCAACGTCCCACATGCTTAGATATATATAATTAATTAATCTTAATTAATTAATTAATATATATATAATTGCTAAAGAGGTCGATCAAACTGGGTTGGTCCTACTGGCTGCTTAACCCCGATCTTTGAAACAGCACTCAAAACCTTTCTTAGCAATATTGATGTCGCGATCTCATCGGGACATATCTCGATCTCATCGGGATCCATTTAATCCTAATGCTCTCCATAATTGGAACTCTGTCCAATACTATTTTACTGATTCTCGAAACACTCTTATCGTGTGACCCTTTAAGTTCCGGTTATGTTGGCCACTTAGATTAACAATTAATCTGAGCAAGTCATGGCGGCGTCTAGCAACACATCATGACCCCAATTGACCGGAAAGTAATTGGTTTGATGAATTCATCACGAACGGATCACGAACCCTTCCATAGACAATTCTTGTGCAATTCGTCCTTTCAACATCCTATACCCCATTTGGTTATGAGTATGGTCAAAGTGCCAACTCTTACTAGACTAAGTCTAGCCCAGTGTTTTCGGTTCTGTCTTGGGACTCATTACTTTATATGTCCATGAAGACACTCTTCATGACATATTTATGCTCTGCCGAGACTTAAAGTAATGATCTGACGAGAGGCGGTATCTCTTACGCTATCACGAGTGATGAATCCTCTATTGGCTACTCAATTACCTTGAATACCTCAAACTGTACCCAAGCACCACCCATGAGTAACCTCGAAAGGCAACAAGGAATGGAGTCAAAGCACGTAATCGGTATTCAAGATATCCTTGAGTACCTCAAGTCTAAGGATACTTGCACCATTGCTATGATGAGATTATCACTGACATTAGAATAGGACATCCATGTGATAATCTCATGGCGGGTCATCCAATGTACTTACTACTGCTAGTAAGCATCCACATGTCAACTCTAAATATCCCATATTTACAGTTTATGAGATCCACTGCTTGATCCAATCAAGGAGTATAACATATGCTAGTCTGTCTGGATTAATGATGTCCAGTCTCATTAATCCTATGACTAGGGAGAATTTAGATACTGACATAATTGCACATGATAGGAATCTCAGGATTATGATCACATCATAATTTCCTTCATGCTATGTCATATATCATGGACTTCATTAATTTGATTAAAGATCAATATCAATTCATAAAGAACATCAAATAAATGAAACATGCCTTTCTTTATTTATTCATAAAGTCTGTGCATGACTATGAACAAAAAGCGCTAAAGGGATTGCCTTTAGGGCACTACTCTAACAATTTCACGATCTTATACGCATAAGTCGACTTACACGGGTATACAAGTCGACTTATTAGTACCGAACTGGTATAAGTCGACTTACATCTCAATACAAGTCGACTTATTAGTACCGAACTGGTATAAGTCGACTTACATCTCAATACAAGTCGACTTACACCTATAAATCTCCCACTTGACCTAAAGCCAATCGCCTTGGTATCTAATACCATAAGCGAGTACATGAGAATCAAAATTCTTCTGTGACAATGGCTTCGTCAACGGATTAACAATGTTCTACTCTGTGGGAATTCTCTCGATCGCGACATCACCTCTGGCAATGATCTCTCGAATCAGATGATATCTGCGGAGTACGTGTTTAGATCGTTGGTGAGACCTTGGTTCGTTTGCCTAAGCAATAGCGCCATTGTTGTCACAATACAACTGTATGGGCCCATCACAGTTAGGAACCACACCAAGTTCAGTAATGAACTTCTTGATCCAAACAGCTTCCTTTGCTACCTCTGATGCAGCAATGTACTCTGCCTCGGTCGTCGAATCAGCAGTCGTCTCTTGTTTGAAACTCTTCCAACTGACTGCTCCGCCGTTCAGTGTGAAAACATAACCTGACTGGGATTTTGAATCATCCCTATCAGATTGAAAACTGGCATCCGTATGCCCGCTCACTTGGAGATTTCCATCTCCATATATCAAGAAAACATCCTTAGTCCTTCGTAAGTACTTGAGGATATTCTTGACAGCCACCCAGTGATCCTCACCAGGATCCGATTGGTATCTTTTCGTGACACTCAGAGCATACAATACATCGGGCCTCGTACATAACATAGCATAGATGATCGATCCTACTGCAGACGCATACGGGATCTGATCCATGCGCATCCTCTCATCTTATGTCTTAGGACACATAGATTTCGAGAGTGTTATCCCATGAGACATGGGAAGAAACCCTCTCTTGGATTGCTCCATGCTAAACCTCTTTAGCATCTTGTCTATGTACGATGATTGTGAAAGACCAAGCAACCTCTTTGATCTATCTCTATAAATCTTTATCCCAAGGATAAAAGTTGCTTCACCAAGGTCTTTCATCGCAAATTGTTTGGATAACCAAATCTTAACTGATTGTAGCATCGAGACATCGTTTCCTAGTAATAATATGTCATCCACATATAGCACAAGGAATACGATTGCAGTCCCATTAACCTTCTTGTACACACAGTGTTCATCCGGATTTTGTGAGAAACCAAACTCTTTGATTGACTCATCAAAATGGATGTTCCAACTCCTGGATGCTTGCTTCAATCCATAAATGGATTTCTGAAGCTTGCATACCTTTTCGCCATCGATGGAAGTGAAGCCCTCTGGTTGTGTCATGTACACATCCTCGACCAGATTTTCATTAAGGAAAGCTGTCTTCACATCCATTTGCCATATCTCATAATCATAATGAGCGACAATGGCTAGGAGTATCCGAATGGATTTAAGCATTGCTACGGGGCTGAAGGTCTCGTCATAGTCAACTCCTTGTCTCTGACGAAATCCTTTGACCACAAGCCTTGCTTTATAAGTAATCACATTACCATTCATGTCAGTTTTCTTCTTGAAAACCCATTTGTACCCTATAGGTTTTATCCCTCCAGGTGCATCAACCAAAGTCCATACTTTGTTTTGGTACATGGAATCCATTTCAGCTTTCATGGCACAAGCCATTTTTCGGACTCGAACTTTTGAAACCTCTTCATAGGTAGCGGGCTCATCATCTTCTATGAGCAATCGTCATTCTGTTCACTTACGAAATCCATATCTCTCGGGAGCGGTCGTATCCTACTTGACCTCTGAACTTCGTGTGTAGTAGAAGATTGAATGTTACTTCATCCGAATGAGTGGCAGTCTCGAGTTGAGCGGTTGATCGTATGCATTTGAGCATCTTGAACTTCTTCAAGTTCGACTTTGCTCCCATTGTCTTCTTCGGAAGAAACTCTTTCTCTAAGAAGGCAGAATGCTTTGAAACAAACACCTTTTGTTCCTCGGCAAGGTAGAATTGATATCCCATGGTCTCTTTAGGATATCCTACAAACAAACACTTGTCAGACTTTGCTTCAAGCTTATCTGACTGAATCCGCTTCAGGTAAGCAGGACAACCCCAAACTTTCAAATGAGAAAGATAAGGTTTTCTGTTAGTCCACATCGATATGGAGTAACATCAAGCTGTCTTAGAGGAACTCTGTTTAACAAGTAAGCAATTGTCTCTAGCGCATACCCCAAGCGATTTTGGTAGCTATGCGAAACCCATCATTGATCGTACCATGTCCAACAAGGTTCGATTTCTCCTTTCAGCCACACCATTGTGCTATGGTGTGTAAGGAGGAGTCCATTGAGATAAAATGCCATTATCTCTGAGATAATCCAGAAACTGTTGGTCTAAGTATTCTCCACCACGATCGGATCGTAATGCCTTGATACTTTTACCAAGTGGTTTTCTACTTCATTTTGAATTGTTTGAACTTTTCAAGCGCTTGATTTGTATCTCATCGATACAAGTACCCATATCGAGAATAATCATCGATAAAGGTAATGAAGTAACGATAACCACTTCTAGCATGGATGGACATCGGACCGCATACATCTGAATGAATTAGGTCTAATACTCCAGTCGCTCGTTCACCCTTTCCCTTGAAGGGTAACTTAGTCATCTTGCCTAATAAACAAGATTTGCATGTGTCATATGATTCATAATCAAATGACCCTAAACTGCCACTCTTATGAAGCTTAGCGATGCGTGTCTCATTTATATGGCCCAAATAGACAATGCCATAAGTAAGTTGACTTTAAATTATCTCTTTTATGTCTTTTGGTGTCATTGACATTCATAATTGGATGAGACATATCTAATATGTAAATACCATTGCATAATGTACCAGTACCATAAAGCATTCCATTAGAATTAATAGAACAACCATTGCTATTAAAATTCAAATGGAAACCAGCTCTATTTAAACAAGAAATAGATAATATGTTCTTTGTCAAAACGGGTACAAAATAACAATCATCCAATTCGAGTACAAGCCCAGTAGGGAGAGACAAAACATAGGTTCCTACGGATAATGCAGCAACTCTTGCTCCATTTCCAACACGCAGGTCTACTTCTCCTTTCATGAGTATCTCATCATCCCTTAGGCCTGCATATCATTACATATGTGAGCCACAACCAGATCAAATACCCAAATGTTGTGATCGAAGCAGTATTAACCTCAATGACAAACATACACGAAGTAGTTGAGGCATCGATGCCTTCTTGACTTCAAATGACTCTAGATAGACTTTGCAATTGCGCCTCCAATGGCCATCTTTACCACAATGGAAGCAAGTTCCTTTCGGGGCAGCTTCTTTGGTCTTCTTCTTGATGGCGCTTCCCTTTGGTTTCTTGGCCTTCTTCTTCTTTGGGTTCTTTTTCTTCTTTGAACCAGAAGAAGAAGCAACCACCATTAGCACTTGCTTACTATCATTCTTGATAGTCTGCCTTGCTCATCTGTCTTGAGCAGATTGATCAACTCAGGTATTGTTGTGGATATTTGGTTCATCCGATAGTTTAACACGAACTGTGAATAACTCTCGGACAATCCAACCAGAATTAAGTCTATACTTAACTCATAATCCATTACAAAACCTAAGACGGCCAATCTCTCAATATAGCCATTCATCTTCAGGGCATACTGCACAGTAGATGTCCCTGGAGCCATCTTTGTGGTGAAGAGAAGCCTTGAAGTCTCGAACCTTTCAGACCGCGCTTGCTCATCAAACAGCTCCCTAAGATGAAATACTATAGTGTGAGCATCCATGGACTCGTCTTTTTACGCAGCTCTGGTGACATCGAGGCAAGCATAATGCAAGTAGCCATGTCATCGTCCTTTAGATGCTTACGATATGCCTTCGATCCTCATCGAAGCATCGACAAGAAGTGCATCTGGAAGTGGAACATCTAGGATGTATCCAGTTCCTCGATCTCGAGAACAATTCTCGATTCCTTAGCGATCGAAAATTCGGTCCGATTAACTTGTTGGAATCCATTAGCGGCGTAAGTTCACACTGGAAGACATCTTGACCAACCTAAGCGGAAAGAGAGAAAGAATGTTAGAATAGGAATAGATGCATAATCATAAGGACTTGAATGATATGCAAAAGCTCCCACTAGTTTCATAGAATCCATAACCCTCATTCTGAAGCCAAAGAAACAAGATGACATAATGTCTAGTGGGTTGATATCCGATATTGCTAAGAATGACCTTGGGTTTACCCAACAAGCCACAACTTAGGTCAATCGGTAGGTATCGAACATACCAATTGTATCATCGATAACCGACATTAAGCATGACCTTGGGTTTACCCAACAAGCCACCTTATGTTTCGAGAGGTATCAAATATACCAATTACATCTTAGACACAACTATCGATCAGTGCTATCAACTTGTTGATGTGTGCACTTACATTGGGTTATCAACTCTTTGATGCGCATACATCGATGTATGCTACCCAATTCGCCTCATCCACGTTGACCTTGAGTTTACTCAACAAACCAACGCTTCTAGTAAAAACCAACCCATTAATCCGAAAATCACATTTTCATGGTTCGAACATATCCGTATAGAGCGAGCTTGGGTTTACCCAACAACCCAACCCTATAAGAACTCTGGTTCTTACCATATTAATGGAAGGCGTTAGTTTTCATATGATTTGAGGGTTTTCAGGTCTCATCTTCTTCTTCTCCAAGCCGTAGGATTATAGTCACCATGACTATATGGCATGACTTAGAGTACTTCATCAATCACATTAAATTTATACCTAAAATCATCCATCATCCCTCCTATGCATGTTATAAGTCGACTTGTGTATGTATAAGTCGACTTATGTCTCTGTGTAAGTCGACTTATGCATGTGTAAGTCGACTTGTGTAATCATACTGCAACAAGTCGACTTGTACCATTGTGCAAGTCGACTTAGACGTCTACAGTGCACGGACAAGTCGACTTGTACATTGTGTAAGTCGACTTATCCAAGCAAAATTACTATCTAATCGGCTAATTTTTCAATCCGTGTAGTCCCAATTCACAATACCAACATACCTAAGGTAATATCTGTTAATTTGATGTACCAATGAACACTTCATTGTTACATGATTGCCATATCTGATCAAACCATACAAGAAAAGCTTGAAAATGAGTCATTACTCATAAATATCCAAAAAATTTAGGAAACACCAAATTATCACCCTAAGCATCTCTAGCTAGTCCATACGTTATCAAATTACTTCGGCACAAGTTACAAAAATTATGACAGCCAAAACAAGCAAGATAATGAAATACACTAACGAGACGCTAATGTGACCTATTCGGCATCCGAAAATTCTTGGAAAACCAACTTCAAGAAATTCAGTTTGGAAAGCATACTACATCAAGATAACACATTTTCAATCACATTAAAAATGGTCCAAGGCATTGTAACTGAAAAATACACATTCAATTATGTCAAGCAAAACAGTCCCAGCAATGTTCACAAAACTGCCAAGTACTACACATTGCTCGAAATAATCATTGAAAAAATTTCAATAAATTCTGAGAAAATTACACAGGTTACTACATGTTCAGACCATTCCTCATGAATGTTTTTAGGATTTATAGCAATCAAAAACTCAGTCAACCTAAGCAACAAAACCGATTCAAAATCTGTGTTCATCAACACAGCTATTCCCAACAGCATAGAATAAATTCGTGAATAAATAGCAAATCACCTTGAAAACACTTTTCCATCCACATAGACATTCAAAAACATCTTAGGGACATGTTGGTGAAGGCCAATCCGAAAAATTGTTTTTCTAGAATTGTTTCTCGAATTTATACACATGCCTGTTCACAGAATGTGTCACAAAACAGCATCTAGAACCTTAGGGAATAAATTAGAAAAACTATATGAAATCAAATTGATAAATTCTCATCTTTCACAGACATATTCTATAACATGTTATGAACAATTCTGGGCAGAAAATTTTCGAAAAACATATCCCTATATTAATTCGAAATTTGGACAGCATACATGCATCAACGTCAAATTCAAATAGGAAGTCCGACCTAGCTAGGGTTTTAGCTTCATGCACGACACAAGTGGCTCTGATACCATTGTAGGAAAATCCCGGGAGGTACATCACATGTACCAGGTGCGGAAAACAAAAAATTTTGTCGCCGGGACCTTCCCGAAGGCCAGGATCTATGTGTCTGTATGAAGATTCAAACCTGAATAGCCAATAGAGACTATCTCTAAAGGTATCCACGCAGAGATCAGAAAACCTAACGGGACAAACTCTTTTGACCCGGGAATAGCTAGAACAAAGTAAAGGCTGCTAGACCCTACCTCTGTCCTTGGAGAGCTTGAGATTGACTTTGGAACACTTGGAGAAGAAGAGAAGATCCGATGATGCTTGAGGAAGAAGACTTGAAAATCAACTTTTGAAAGGAAACTTAACAATTAAGTTTTTCAACTCTAATCCTCTCAAAACCGTCGACCATCATCTCCCAAATAAGCCATCTTATAGTTATTTTAACAATTAAAAATACTATCCTTAAGATGCTTACAAATGGAGGCTTAATGACCATTCATTAATTAAATGAATAAAGAAATCAAGCTTTGACTTTTCAAAGCTCTTATCCTCTCATCCATTCCAACGTCCCACATGCTTAGATATATATAATTAATTAATCTTAATTAATTAATTAATATATATATAATTGTTAAAGAGGTCCATCAAGCTGGGATTTGGTCCTACCGCACGGCCCTTTGATCTTGAAGCAACTCAAAACCTTTCTTAGCAATATTGATGTCGCGATCTCATCGGGACATATCTCGATCTCATCGGGATCCATTTAATCCTAATGTTCTCCATAATTGAAACTCTGTCCAATACTATTTTACGGATTCTCTGAAACACTCTTATGCGTGTGACCCTTTAGGTTCTCGGTTATGTTGGCCACTTAGATTAACAATTAATCTGAGCAAGTCATGGCGTCGTAGCAACACATCATGACCCCCAATTGACCGGAAAGTAATTGGTTTGATGAATTCATCACGAACCAGATCACGAACCCTTCCATAGACAATTACTGTGCAATTCATCCTTTCAACATCCTATACCCCACTTGGTTATGAGTATGGTCAAAGTGTCAACTCTTACTAGACTAAGTCTAGCCCAAGTGTTTTCAGTTCCTGTCTTAGGACTCATTACTTTATATGTCCATGAAGACACTCTTCATGACATATTTATGCTCTGGCCAGAGACTTAAAGTAATGATCCTGACAAGAGGCCAGGGTATCTCTTCTGCTATCACAGAAGTGATGAATCCTCTATTGGCTACTCAATTACCTTCGAATACCTCAAGCTGTACCCAAGCACCACCCTATGAGTAACCTCTGAAAGGCAACAAGGAATGGAGTCAAAGCACAAAATCAGTATCCAAGATATCCTTGAGTACCTCAAGTCTAAGGATACTTGCACCATTGCTATGATGAGATTATCACTGACATTAGAATAGGACATCCATGTGATGATATCATGGCAGGTCATCCAATGTACTTACTACCGCTAGTAAGCATCCACATGTCAACTCTAAATATCCCATATTTACGGTTTACGAGATCCACTGCTTGATCCAATCAAGGAGTATAACATATCTTAGTCTGTCTGGATTAATGATGTCCATTCTCATTAATCCTATGACTAGGAGAATTTAATTCTTGACATAATTGCACATGATAGGAATCTCAGGATTATGATCACATCATAATTTCCTTCATGCTATGTCATATATCATGGACTTCATTAATTTGATTAAAGATCAATATCAATTCATAAAGAACATCAAATAAATGAAACATGCCTTTCTTTATTTATTCATAAAGTCTGTACATGACTATGAACAAAAAGCGCTAAAGGGGATTGCCTTTAGGGCACTACTTTAACAATTTCACGGTACTGTACACGCATAAGTCGACTTACACGGGTATACAAGTCGACTTATTAGTACCGAACTGGTATAAGTCGACTTACATCTCAATACAAGTCGACTTACACCTACAGTTTTTTATCTTTGAAATTTATTTGTCAATTCAATATTGATTCCAAAAACATGTGATTTGATTCTAAGAGCCTTTAGGTTTTAAACAATGAACATAAATATAAAAATTTGTTGATAGTTTAAAATTTCCTTCTTTAATATATATGTATTAAAGACTTTGGTGCAATGGGATATGCTTGTTGGATGGTGATATTTGGTAGTTAATTTCCTAAATCAATAAATTAAACTAAGTCCATGAGAAAATTTAAATTTTGTCTCTTATGGATTTATGAACTATACAAAGAAGAATTAGATTGAGTTGCTACAAGTATAGTGGACACATATGAAATTTTTAAAAGGGAAAAACTTTTGGATTATGGAACTTAAATATGACACTTCCTAAACCCTATTCCAACTGTTGAAACTTAGATAACTTCTTGCTAACGAGATAAAAATTAAAATTGGTAATGACGAATCACTAACATGTAGTTTGAAAACTAATCTAATACATCCTGCTTTCCCATCCTTACAATTGAACATTCCAACTAATGATACGTGCTTAACCCATATTCAATTCCATCTTCAATTATAAACATAACAGTAGAAATTGCACATGCTTACCTTTTGACTCTCTCCTTTGTCAATGTTAAATGTTCAATGTTCACCCTATTCAAACCTACACATGAAATAATTGAAATTTGGTTTAATCAACGAATTAAGACAATATTATAATTTTTACCTCTCATAATAGTCAAAAGAACAATAGTGTTGTTGCTATGTGAAATTGAAAAAAAACTAAATCTAACACTAGAAACTAAAAACTCAAATAAATAGATTTTTTTACTAAATTTGAAAATCAAAACAGAAAATCAAAAATTTTAATGAACACAAAGAAGCCTAATTCTCTTGAATAATTGTTCCAAACACACCATGAAAGCTTATACCAAAAAAGTGTCCAATAAATCCTTGTATCTTTGAAATCAATTACATCGCTTCCATTTTAGTTTCCCCCAATCATTGGGAGTTGGTAAACTCGGTGTTCCATCTATGGAATAGCTAATGCATAAAAATGGATTACCTATACATATGGCCTAGCAAATTGTTGTAAGACAAGTTTAAGTGACCTAGAAATGTCAAAGGCGACAAGCTTATAGGTACTAACTAGAAAGATGGTTGTGATAGATCAAATGATTCCAACCATTTCATATCACATATGGCCTAGCAAATTGTTGTAAGACAAGTTTAAGTGACCTAGAAATGTCAAAGGCGACAAGCTTATAGGTACTAACTAGAAAGATGGTTGTGATAGATCAAATGATTCCAACCATTTCATATCACCAGTAAAATGATAGCATCAACGTTGTTCCTAAATAAATTCAAGACTCACAATGCCCCACATGTGAGATTATTGGTTAAGAGGTCTACTAAAAGATACAGTCTTATGGGTTGGTGATCATTTTAACCACTCTAACCAATCTTTTTCCACATTCATTTAACAAAAAAATGGAAGATGAGATTAGTACTATAGAAACAGTCCTAAAATAAGGGTCTTTTGGACTAATGTCATTAAATCAAATATTCCGTGCCAATAATTATTGAATATGCTTTTGAAGTCCAATTCATAACTTGTGACAAGAAGGTAAAGTACTTTGAACGTCCTAGGTTGTCTCATATCCCCTAACAAAAGAGAAGAGTAGAACTTTGGAAAATCATAAGATAAAATGCACAATTGTTGTACCAGATCCAGTTCTATAATGAAATCTATGGTAGCTTGTAGATTACTTAAAAAAAATCTTCTGCAATCATTAAGAGGGGCAGTCTTTAGTTCTGGAAAAGCACCAACTAATGATGAGCTAGAGCAATGAAACAAACATTAGCAAATAATTTCATCTCAAGAAGGAAACTATTGATGGATAGACAGATAAGAAAATATAGCAACAATGATATTGCCACTACAATAATAAACAAGTAGAAATATAAACAAATGAAAATATGGTGTAGAAGGCTATCACGAGCAGTTAAATCTCATCTCTTATTTATGAGCTAACCAAAATTATATCATAGTATGCAAAGTGAAATTCAATACTAGAAATCTAGTTAACAAACATGTTCACCAACCAGTTTCGGTAAACCGAGTCGAATTTTTAAATGTTTTTGGTATCCGAATGGCCTTTACTAACAATTCATAATGTTCGAAGCTAAAACCCATTGGAAAATCCATTTTAAACAAGACCCACCAGAGAATGATTTAAAATTTAGCAAATTCAAAGAAAATAGAGAGAGAGAGAGAGAGAGGAATTAGTGGGTGTTTCATTATTGTGCTTCGAATATTAAATTAAAGTAAGACCCACTAGAGAAAGGTTCAAACTTTAGCAAATTAAATAGGAAGAAAACAGAGCAGTGGGCATTGGAGTGTACCTGTAGAACCGTGAGAGCAGAGGACCAAGGGAAAATTTGAGAGGGAGACTTGAAGTTGTTGAAGGAACAGGGAAAGAGAGAAAGGTAGTAGTCAGGATGCATGCTGTCGACAGCAGTATTTGTAAAAAATTTCAAAACAATGCCTAAACGTTAAACTCACGACGTTTTAATATGTTGATGAAGGCTTCAACGACGTTTTCTTAAGAAAAACATTGCGGTTTTTATTTCGTGACATTTTAATAAAAAAACGTCATAAAAGTTTTACAAATTCAAAAAATTTGAACTTTTTGTGACATTTTTAAAACATCACGAAAAGTCCTTACAATTCACGACGTTTTATCAATAAAACATCACATATTGTATTAATTTTTCTAGTGAATAATCAAGAATAAATAGAAATTGAACTTAGACTCAATCTACCCATAATTTATATAGACTAGCAAAACTAAAACCTAGTTCAAAAATCCACGAAAATCAAAATGGGTTCCTTGGGTTCTCTCCTTTCTCCCTTCATTCCCAACATAAACCCATTTCTCTACTTCTTTTTCTACCCAAACAAGAAGAAAAGATGATGGAAACTTACCTAAAACAAGTTCATTCTTCTTCCTTCTTCTTCTTTCTCCTTCTCCATCATTTTTCTTCTTCTTCTTTCTTCTCTACGTTTTTCTTCTCTTCTTTCTTTCTTCCCCATGATTTTCTCTCTTTTCTCTTCTTTCTTTCTTATTTCAAGACCAATTTTGTTTTTTCCTTTCCAATTTACCCTTCATTTGTTTTTTCCTTCCAAGTTTACCCTTCCTTCTTTTGTTTTATCTACTAGCTCCTTTATTCTCTTAAATATCATATTATGCCTACTATACTCTAGCTTAATTTTAACATTTCTATTCAAAATTCTAATTTCTATTTATGCTTGCTAAATTAATGACTAAAATAAATAAATAAAATTTGGGGTCCAACAGGTGTAGATTATAATATGTTTTTCTAGGTGTTTAAATGTGTCTTTAGGTGTTTATTAGATGATTATCATATGTATAGGCTTATAATTCTGTTATTGTTAGTGTTTATATGTGTTTGATTGGTTTAAAACAAAAATTTATTCATAATTTTATGTTTTAAGAGGTGTTTGATATGTTTTTGATTGTATAAAAACATGAAATTGAAGAAAAGATGAAAAATTTGAAGCAAGAAACAAGTCATGGCATGATCCTGATAGACAATGATAGATAACAATTTCCAACAGATTTTGGTTTTCCTAGCTTGCATTCTTTTATGTATTTTTTGACATTTTAGGGCTATCATTCAATACCAAATTAAGTGGAGAAACTCTAGAAAGAACCTTAGAAGCCTCAAGAGCTATTTAAGAATAAAAAAAAAACACAAAAACCATAAAAACCACTAGATCAAAAGAAGATCAAGAGGAGAAATCAAGAGAGCTTCAGAGAATTGCAGATTTCCAAATCCATACTCCAAATAAAATTTCCTTCTTTCTCTTTATTTTTTTATTGTCTTGGATGTTTATTTAGATTAATATCATGTTTAACATGTTTATGGGTTTCTACATCTGTATTAGGGATTGTTTTGATATGTTTTGTTGAACTTTATTCTTCTTGAATTATATACATCTATGGATATGTGTGATGATTGTTATGCTTATACTTGGTAATAAATCAAGAGAGTAAATCAAGTTACTAGTGTTAAGATGTGCAATGAGAGTTAGTAACTTAATAAACTACAATTATCATATTAATGAACAATTGAACAGAGATCTTAACTGTGAAATTAATTATCTATAGAATTGCTTCTAATCTGATTGAATAAGTTAGGAATAATGTTGTGAATTGAAAGGTTACAACTTTATGATTATCAAATTCAATTAGGGTTACTTGATTAGAACAAGAGAGAGGGTAATCAAAACTTTAGGATATCTATGATTGGGCATAATTGGATTAACAAGATAAAGGGACAACAAAATAAGGGCAGAATAGTTCATAAGTCTTCAACTTTGACCGATCTTAATTTTATTGGTAGCTCAATTGTTAATTATTTAGTTGTTTGTTTTATTAGTTATTTCAATTTCAATTATTTATTTTAATTTAAATCAATCTTTAGTACCTTAGACAAAGTTTTATTCAAATTTTTAGGTATCTAGATAGTCCTTGTGGGAATAATACCTTTTGTACTACAAGATATGATTCGTATATTTGCAATATTGAAAGTTTTATTACAAACTTGTCAATAAGTTTTTTGCATATCCTAACTAATATGCATATTCATTCCAAGATACATAAAATGCAAAACTCACAAGTTACTATGTCTTCACAATTTGAATGACCTTGTTCAAAATTAAGCAATTCTATTTAATTCATGTCATTTACACGTTTACACAAAGCTCACATTATACAATAAAATATTCAGGCTATGTCAACCTAACCAAAACTAACACAATACAAATGAAAATTTCACACACAATTAATATGCAATATCCCCACACTTGAACAACACATTGTCCTCAATGTGACAAACAAAAAAATATAAATAAAGGTAAATAACAATAAAGAAAAAAGTCATAGCAATAATATTTATAGTGCTTCAAAAGTGATGGTGCGAGTGATGGAATTTAGAGACACTTTATGCCATAAAGATCCATCAATTCACTCCCTAAAAAGTAAACATAAAAAATTAGAAAAATAAAGTGCTAAAAAAATCAAATAGACAAAAAATATATAATATAAAAAAGCTTGCAAGTAATGTAGAAGACACATCAACTATAGACATCAAAAAGCAAAAATAAAGAGAGATTCAAATAGTTAAACGCTAAGAAGATGTAGAAAGAATGATGGCAGAGGAAAGAAACCAAGGAGAGCATCAAAGGACCTTTATAGACTTTATGAAGCTATAGTTCAATACCAATCATCAAGGAATTCCACAACCACCAATACAACAACATACCTTTAAAATTAGACTAGCATTACTGAACATGTTATAACCAATGTTCAATTTAATAGTTTCGCCAATAAGGATCCCAATGCTCATCTGGTCAATTACTTAGAGATTTGTGATATGTTTCGGTATAATGGATTGTCACAAAAGGTAGTCAAGATGAGGCTCTTCCCTTTTACACTCAAGGATAGATTCAAGGTGTGGTTTCATTCACTCAACCCAATGAACATCACAATATGGGAGCAAGTGGTGCAAGCCTTTTTGTCTAAGTACTTACTTTGAAAAAGACAATAAGGCTTATAAAGGAAATAAAAAATTTCTAACAAAACGAAGGGGAGTCATTATGATTTAAGGAGATGTAAAAAAAATGTCCACAACACAACTTGCTAAAGGAGTTTTTCTTATAAATGTTTTACAATGGAGTTAATCCACCTACACAAGGCACTATGGATGTAGCAGTTGATGGCTCATTAATGAGGAAAATATTTAGAGACACACAATTTGTTATAAGAGATGATAAATAATATTTGTCTTTGGACATTGGAACGAAGTAGATAACACTCAAACTTCTAAGATTTAAAAGGAATGATAGATGTAAATTTAGTGATAACATTATAGGTTAAGGTCACCAACCTAACCAAGCAATTGAACATCTTGAAAACCACCTCTTCCTCTCCACTCAAAGAAATTTAGCAAGGATGCGAGCTATACAAAAAAAAGAGCTATGTCACAGCTAATTGCTTCCTAGTCAAAACCAACAACATGCAGTAGCTCAACTTCATGGAGCATAATTTAGTTGGGGAGGTAATAATCCTCACTTGAACATGTACAATCCTAGATGGTAGAACCACCAAAATTTCTCTTGATCTAATAATGCAAGAACTTAAATAAGAAATTAAGGCTCACCAAGATTTCATCAAGACAAGTCTAGTTCATGGGATTCAAAGATGGACAAGTTCATGTACATGATGAATTCCAAGTTGATTAGTCTAGAAGAGGCCTAGAAGAGGATGGAAGGACAATTCACACAAGTAGCAAAGAGTCATGCCTCTTCTATTCACAATCTAGAGGTTTAAGTGGGCTAACTAACCAATGAATTATCTACGAGAAGTGTGAGGAGTCTCCTAAGTAATACAGAAGCAAATCCAAGGGAGCAACTTAAGTATATCACACTTAGGAGTGGGAAGGAGCTAGAAGAACCAGCAAAAAAACAAGCTAAATCCCACCTTGTAGAAAACTAAGAGAAGAAAAAAAAAAGATGAAGAGAAGAATAAGGTCCCTCCCTATGTTCTTCCTCCTCCATATCCACCAAAAATATGATTCTCACAAAGACTTCAGAAGAATAAATTGGATGCACAATTTGCAAAGTTCGTGGATAAGATGAAGACAATGCAAATTAACTTATCTTTTGCGAAAGTTTTGGAGAGCATAACCAAATATGTGAAATTTCTCAAAGACATCTTATCAAGAAAGCAGACTTGAGATGACAATCAAATGCTTTATATGACAGAAAGCTACAGCTCTATAATTACTAACCAAATGCCCTCAAAATTTAAAGATATAGGGAGTTTTACTATACCATTTATAGTTAGTAATTTTAAATTTTATAAATGCTTATATGAATTCCATCCTTATTCAATTTGTGGATCAATTGATAAAGAAACCATTTGGCATGGTGGAGGATGTGCAAATAATAGTTGACAACTTTATCATTCCCATAGATTTTGTCATGCTTGACTTTGAAAAGGATCAAATCTATCCACTAAGTCTTGATAGACCCTTTTTGAACACTAGAAAAATTTGATAGATGTATATAAAGGAAACCTCTTCCTTTATATTGGTTATGAATAAGTGGAACTTAATATGATAAAGATATTAAAGAATCTGAAAGAGGACAACTCATTCATAAGAATTGATATTATTGAATCTTTAAAGGAGAAAGAGGAGGAGCAAATTTCAGAAACTATTAATTAAGTATTAGAAGTCACTTTAAGTATGAATAGTTTCTACCTACAATAATACAAATTGTTGGATTCAATTGACGATTTAGTGAGTTTTATCATTCCCTATTTTATTGATAGTTTGTTACTATAAAGGGCATTACAAAACTTATTTAAAAATTTTAATTTGATCAATTATGTCCTTTTTATTACCTTGCAACATGTAGCTTACGTACAGACTATTAAACTATCATGTGGAGAAACAGATGGAAGCAAGCGACTGATTATAGACCAAGGTTGAGGGTATAAGGAAAATTTACATTAATTACGTTAAATAAGCATTACTTAGGAGATAACTCAAGAATTAGGATAGGATTTTTTATTTTTTACAATTTATTTTGTTGGCACTTTTTTTTAATGTTTATTTTATATGGAGTGAATCGATGGATCCTTATGGCATGGAGTGCCTCCAAATTCTATTGCCTACACCATCACTGCCGAAGCACCATAAATATTCTTGCTCTAACTTTTGCTTTGTTATCTATCTTTATTTGTATTTTTTTCTCATATTAAGGACAATGTGTTGTTCAAGTGTGGGGATGTATATGTAATTGCACATTAATTGTATGTGAATTTTGCATTTGTATTGTGTTAATTTTGATGAGGTTGACATAGTGTGAACATTTTGTTGCATGATCTGCATTTTGTGTGAATGTGTAAATGGCATGAATTAAATGGAATTGCTTACTTTTGAACATGGTCATTTAAACTGTAAAGACATAGTAACTTTTGAATTTTACATTTTAAGTATCTTTGGAATGAATATGCATACTAGTTAAGATATGATACCTATTCTTTCACTTTGAGAAATTTGCTTAAATACATTTATAATTAAAGTCAATTGAATTGGTTGGCATTATTAGTACCCTTTCATTATAGTGATTGACAAAAAAGAAATGAAGTAGGCTATGAAGTTAATAAAAAAGTGTTAAATAAAATTCTTATTATACTGGCCCTTTTTAAGAGAATTTGGTTAAAAATATAACTGGTAGCTAGTTGAGAGTTGTGACATAGATGAGTAATTGGTTTCATTGATGAAACAATATTTGTCATCGCTTAAAAAGGCAAGAATGACACTCCAACTACACTAAACAAAAAATGTGACCTAGTTAAGTAACTAGGGGGCATTTATGACTAGGTGTTTGCCTTCGCGTCAAAAGACTAGATTATCGTTAAAAGAATATTTAAAAAAGGTGTTATAGTAAATGAAACCTACTGATCTTTTACAAATAGCAAGAATTTTCATGAAAGGTTACTTAGTGATAGTTTGCTTTTTAAATTGATCAATTATAATAAATGCATACTTACAAGTGTCATAGGTGTATGAATAGGAAGTTAATATTTTAATTGATGTGTTGGACCCCAAATTTTTCTTAGAAAACTAGAACTAATAAATGAGAAATGTGGATATGTACATATGTGTATGTTCTGTTGTTGGTGTTCATGATTAATCATGGACTATATATTTTTCTTTGGATGATATTGATTTGAGATGGAGTTGAGAATGAGGAGTAAATGAAGTAGAATAGGTGTATGAGTTGTGTTAAGGAAAGATTGTGAAACAAAATGAGTGGTTGATCTGGAAAATATTCACGGCGTATACTTCAGTCTTTTAGCCACAACTTTTTCTCTAGTTATCCAAATAAGATGATTCTTAATTTGGATTAAACTAGAAACATATGGCTACATTTGTTGGACCCCAATTTTTAAGTAAAATTTAGAAATAAAAAATGAAATTAAATGAGTGTTTTAGTATATGTATTGTGTTATAGATGAAATGATACTTTGAGAAAAGGATTATTTTAGTTTTGATGACTTTGAAAATTGTGCAGATTTGTATGGGTTATGAAAGGAGTTGATTGAAATGGAAGTTCAAAAACAAGAAATAAAGAGAAAAAGTGTGAGAATTTGAAGATTTAAAGAAAGTTGACTTTTTGGTCATAGAGAGTTGACTTTTTGATTTAGTCAAAATTGGAGAAAATGATCTTAATGAAACTTGTAGCTTATGTTGAAAGCTTTCTGTCACCATAAAGTATGATATTTTTTTATATCAGAATTGAAAGTTATGATTTTCTGAAGCTAAGGTTATTTTGCTTTGTTTGGAAAAATGCCATTAAAAGTAAGTTTGTGTGTAATGTACTTTGAGGTGAATTCTAGATTGATTTGGTTTGAATTGAGTTAAGTGGTCTTCATGAAAGTTATATAAGACTTGCCTAGCTTTTCAATGATGTATTATATGTTATTTGTGGATGTGGGAATTAAAAGTTATGAAATTTGGAAGTTTGAATGTGGCATAGGTTGACCAATTATATGGCAGAAACTTTGACTGAGAAATTGACTTAGCTAGACTTTGAAATTGCCTTTAAGTGTTTCATGAAAGTTGTAGATTATATTCTGATCTTTCCATTGAAGTGAAGTATGCAATTTTTGGATCATGGAATAGGAAGTTATGATTTTTGGAAGTTTTTGTTACTATTTTGGGATGACAAATAGAAGACAGAACCTTTGTGTGAAAATTTGACTTTCTTAGAGGCCAAATTGATTTTTTTGTCCTTCATAAAAGTTGTAGGCGACTTTCTGATCTTTGCAGTGATATAAAATATGACATGTTTGGACATTGGAGTTGAAAGATAGAATTTTTCAAAGTTGTGTTATTGTTTAGGAATGTATTAATTAGACAGAATATTTGATGAGAAATTTGATCACATTAGAGGCTGAATTAGTTTTTGAGTTTTTCTTGGAAGTTGTAGAGCTTCCTTTAAGCTTTATATTGATATCAAATTTGTCAAATTTGGAGTTTGGAATTAAGAGTTATGATTTATGGAATTTTTGGATTTTTATTATGGGAAAAAATGAAAATGAAATTCTGGAACGCAGGCCGTTTTCCTCTTCATTATTTTCTTCTTCGCGCGCGAAAACGACGTCATTTTTTCCTCCTTCATACGAAATCGTTTCGTTGTTCTCCTCTTCAGCACGCAGTCTTTTCTCCACGTATGATGCCGTTTTCCTTTGCGTGTTATGCGATGTCGTTTTGGTTCTTTTGCTAATTTCTCCTCCGATTCCGACCTTTGTTCAATCTTTCGCTTATAACTTTTTCGTACGACATCCGATTGACTTAGTTTTTAAAGCGTTGGATTCCTGAGATAATTATCTACATCCTCTGGAGAAATTTGTAATTTTATGAGATTAAATTTAGGTTGATTGATTTAATCAAAGTGAGTTGGGAAATTTTATGAGCATGGTTCAGTATTTTGAGAAATTTTTAATCTGTGGTGATCCAATTGAAGTGATTCTTGAGGAAAAATAAAATAGAGACATGGGGCTACAAGTCATATGAAGTAATTGAATTTCAATTTAGCCCCTAAGACTTTCAACTTCTAATTTGAAGTTCAGATTAGTGTTCAGTCTTGGATTAGTAAGATCTGAAGGTATTTTGGACATAAATTTTGCTCTAGTAATCCAAATGAGGTGATTCTTGATTTTTATTAAACTAGAGAAATGGGGATAAAATTGTTATGAAGAAATCGAGTTTCAATTTTGTCTCTAAGATTATCAATTTTCGGATGGAAATAAAGTGCTGGAAAATGTTTTAGCATATGAATAACCCGAAATGTTTGGAGTATAACTTTTGGTGTAGTGCACCAAATTAAATGATTTTGGTTGCTTTATGAAATTAAGACAATAAGGAACAATTCTCTATAAGGAAGGTTTAGCAAATTCCTTCAATTTGATGGTTAGAAATTTGTCCTAAAGTAGATATGACTTAAAATAAAATTTAAGGGCAATTTGGGAAGACTACTTAAAGAGTTAAATTAGTAGGCTTATAAGTAAGGGCTTATTGGTCTTTTTCCACTCATTAAATGACTTGGCAATATAAAACAAAGTGGCTGTCGTTTTTAGCAAGGGAAGCACAACATCTTGAAGAAATGAAAGAAGAAAAAGAAGAGAGAAAGAAGGGAAGAGCATTTTGGTGGAGAAAGGGAAAGAGAAAAAGAGAGGAAGCCTAGGGTTTTCGATTTTTCCAAGCTTCCAAGAGGACTTTTGAGTTGATTCAAGTGGGAAAAGTGAGGAAGAAGGTGAAAGCTCCCAAATGGAACCAAGAAATCCGAAAATGGGGGAAGAAAGAGGTAAGTTTTGAATTTTTTTTAATTTGTGAATTTTGATAAGTTCTTGGTTTAGATACCTTGGAAATGTTATGGGATTATGTTTCCTAAGTTTAATTTTGGAGATAGTGTTGGACCAATGGTGGTTGACAAATTAAATCCCTTTATGTTTTGATAATAATAAAATATCTAGAATTAGTTAAGAAATTATTTCAGGTATTACTCAAGGAAAGAATCATGCAAAACAAGATGAACAAATGTTTAAATTATTGAAGAATCAAGAAAGGAGGTTCATTCTAAGTGTAAATGGCATTACACATGAAGATTCTAGAGGATTTGACCGAATGTTACCGTTGAAGGCTAAACAAGTCGACTTACACAATACAAGTTGACTTACATATGAAGATGAATTCACAAGTCGACTTATTGGGAACAAGTCGACTTATCGAAACAAACAAGTCGACTTATATATAACAAGTCGACTTATTAGAGAGCGAGCTACCAGGTTTACGTAAATGGTTGAAACAAGTCGACTTATGTATTCGACAAGTCGACTTATTGAAGCATGATTCAGCTCCAACGGTCCAATTTGATAAAAATGAAATGGAGATGATCAAGGCACGCTATATCCAATCAAGCAACGGCTAGTTGAGCTCAACACTATATTTCATCAACTATAAATAGAGGATGATGGAAGAAGAGTATATACAAGTTCCTGAAGCTCAAATACTCTCATATTACTTCATATTGCTCACTATTGCTCTTATATTGTTACAATTTGCTTTGAGCATTTGTTCTTCAATTTTATATTGTTTTGTTACAATTGAGTGGCTAGAGGGAAGGTCACGTGAGGTAGGATTTGTGTCGTAATACAAATCGTGTAAAGGTTGCTTGAGCGAATTCAAGTGAAGTTGTAAAAGTTCACACTCAACTACAAAGTGTGCAATAAAGTGGTTGGCAAAATCCTAAGTGGGAGCTTAGGTAGAGGGCGTGGTCTTGGCATCGAACCTCTATAAAAGCAGTGTTTGATCTTCTTCCTATACTATTTCAATTAAAGTTTATCTAAATTATTTTGTGTGTTTAACTTCGATTTTCTTGTAGATATTTTCAAAGAATTTTAAGATCTATTCAACCCCTTTTAGATCACTTACAATTGGTATCGAGCGAAAGTATCTGGATGGCACACAACAACCTAAGCGGAAGAAGGTAACACTAATAACCGACCTCCATTGTTTAATGGCTCTAACTATTCTTCATGGAAAAATCCTATGAAGTACCATATTATAAGTGAGGAGTCGAATCTGGAAGATCATTATTTTCGGACTCCAAGCCCCTCTGAAAGAAAATGGTGAGTCGAAAACAAAGCTGGAGTATGATGATAACGACTGGAGGCAAGCGTACATCAACGCTAAAGCCATGAAGCTGATATATTGTGCGTTAACGGTTGAGGAAAGAAATCGGGTAAATTCTGCACCAACGCCAAGGAAATGTGGAGAGACTTGAGTAACTCATGAAGGACAAATCAAGTCACGGAGACAAAATCAACATGCTTCTCCACGACTACGAGATGTTCGTCATGAAAGAAGGTGAGTCAATTTCTACAATGCTTAACCGTTTTGCAGAAATTATAAATGGATTAGGCAACCTGGGAAAGCACATGACGGATAGCGAGAAGGTGAAGAAGATTCTTCATTCACTGCCAAAGGAATGGGATTCTCAAGTGACTGCAATCATGGAGTCGAAGGATCTCAACCATCTAGAATTCAACGCTTTGGTGGGATCACTCATCAACTATGAGATTATTCTCAAATCCAGAGGAGGTAGAGGTAAGCCTAAAAAATCTATCGCTTTTAAAGCTAACACCTCTCTTGTTGATGAAAGTGATGAGGAATTAGATGAAAGTGAGGAAGACGAAGAAATCGCGATGTACGCTAGAAATTTAAGGAAGTTCAAGGGACTTCTCAAAAATCGAAGAAAAGAATTAAATGGCGGAAAACAGGTAGAAAGAAAGAGGTTTGGCGCAGAAAGAAAAACAAAAGGCTATGACGAAAAGAAAGGCAACGAAGAATGTTGGAGATGTGGAAAGCGAGGACATCTCGCAAGAGAATGCAAAGCTCATCATCAACTTCAAACTTTCAGAAAAATGATAGATCGACAAAGGTAAAAAGAAAACTAGCTTGGTGGCAACTTGGGTGATGAGGAGGATGCATACCAAAGCGATGATGAAAACAACCTGGCACTTATGGCTAAGAGTTCATCAATGACGATGAAAATGAGGTAAATCACTATGACCAAGATTTAAGAGATTCCTTTGATGCTTTACAAGCTGATTTTGAAGAAGCCATTTAGATTAACAAAAATTAAGAAAGAAAATACGAGTTATTTGCTAAAAAGCAGTGCTTTACATGAAACGATTGATGATTTAGATAGTCCAAAAGAAGATCATTCTGCATGTCTTATTGAAAAGAAAATCTTATTTGTGAACTTGATAGGCGAAAAGAATTTTTAGTATGTGGTTGGTAAATTATTTGGTGGAAATGCTAAGTTTGAAGAATTGTTGTCTTTACAAAGATATACTATTTCTAAACATGGATTAGGATATGATCCGTATAATAGAGAGTGTTCTTTAATTTCCAAATTTACCAAAGATGAAAAAGTTGCTCAATGTACTAGATGTTTGAGAGATGGACATTTAGAACTTACTTGCAAGAGTATTAGAAGGTGTATTAAGGTTAAGAAAATTTGGGTTATTAAAGGCACAACACCACCAAATGTAGTTTATATGGCTAACCAATATGGACCCAAAATGGCTTGGGTGCCTATAAGAAGAAAGAACGTTGATATTGTAGGTACAAGCAAGGGATGAAAGGCCGTCAAGCACTTGGTACATCGACAGCGGATGTTCGAGACACATGAGTGGGGACAAGAACCTTTTGCAGAAATCAAACCAAAAATCAAGGTTATGTCACTTTGGAGACAACAACAAAGGTAAGGTCATTGGAATTGGTAAAGTGGGTAAGGAACCTTTACCAACCATTGACAACGTTTTACTTGTTGATGGGTTGAAACATAACTTGCTAAGTGTGTCTCAACTATGTGATATGGACTTCAATGTTAGTTTTGAATCATCACATTGCATGATTAAAAAGAATGGACATGTTGCTTTCATTGGTTTGAGACATGGAAATACATACATTGTAGACTTACATGACGATAGCTCTTTTAATGAAAAGTGTCTAGTAACATTAGAAGAAAATGCATTTTTGTGGCATAGAAAATTAGGACATGCACCATTGCCTTTAATTTCTAAGCTTTCAAAGAATGACATTGTAAGAGGTTTGCCTAAGATTAAATTTGTTAAAGATCACTTGTGTGAGTCCTGCTTGAAAGGCAAACATGTTAGAGAATCTTTCAAACCAAAGAAAGAAATTTGCACATCTAGAATTCTTGAACTTGTGCATATGGATTTGATTGGACCATCTAGGCATGCTAGTCTTAGTGGAAAATTATATGTACTTGTGATTGTAGATGATTTCTCTAGATTTGCTTGGGTAAGATTTCTTGCAAATAAAAGTGATGCCGTTAATGAATTTACCAAGTGGTGTAGATTGGTTCAAAATGAGAAAATTTGTCGATCGTTGCTATTAGGACCCGATCATGGAGGAGAATTTGAATGTGAACCTTTTGAAAATCTCTGTGACAAATACGGGATGGAGCATAACTTCTCAACACCTAGGACTCCGCATGACAAAGCGGTGTTGTAGAAAGGAAAATCGCTCACTTGAGGAAATGAGCGAACCATGTTGAATGAATACAACCTCAAGTAAATCATTTTGGGCAAGCGGTCAATACCGCATGTTACGTCATCAATAGGGTGCACTTACGAAGGGACAAAAATAAGACACCCTACGAACTTTGGAAAGGTAAGAAACCCAACATCTCTTATTTTCATCCATTTGGTTGTAAAGTTTTTATTCATAATAATGGAAAGAGTAATCTGGGAAAATTCGATTCTAAATCCGATGTTGGTGTATTTATTGGTTATTCTCAAACTAGTAAGGCTTTTAGAGTTTATAATAATAGGACTAAATGTGTTGAAGAAAGTATACATGTTAAATTTGATGAAATAATTTCACCCCCGAGAAAGGTTTGTTTTGATGATGATGCAGGTAGTTCAGGTAATAAATTTGAAGAAATTGAATCCAAGATTGAGGAATTGAAGCTGGATGAAGAAAACTATATAACCGACACTAAATCATGGGCAAAAGCAAAGAATCATCCTATGGAGCAAGTGATTGGTGATTTGAATGTTGGAGTAAGGACTAGAAGAAACATTTATGAGAATATGAGTAATTCAGCTTTCATTTCGTTGGTAGAACCCAAAATTATAGAAGAAGCTCTTAAAGATCAAAACTGGCTTTTAGCTATACAAGAGGAGCTTAATCAGTTCAAACGAAATGATGTTTGGGATTTGGTAGCTCCACCGAAAGACAAGACCATCATTGGAGTTAAATGGGTAAATCGAATTAAGTATGATGAGAATGGTGAAGCAATCAAAAATAAATCAAGGTTAGTGGCTCAAGGATTTTATCAAGAAGAAGGCCTTGATTACAATGAAACATATGCTCCTGTGGCTCGTTTGGAAGCAATTAGATTGCTATGTGCCTTCGCGTCACATAAAAGGATCAAATTAAATCAAATGGACGTCAAGAGCGCATTTCTAAATGGGTATATTCAAGAGGAAGTCTACGTCAAACAACCGCCGGGATTTGAAGATCATGAGCATCCGGATTACGTCTACAAACTCAAGAAGGCACTTTATGGACTAAAGCAAGCACCTAGAGCATGGTATGAGATGTTAAGTACTTTTCTAACTCAACATGGATATGTTCGTGGTAAGATAGATAATACTTTGTTTATTAAACATGTTGATCATGATATGCTTATTTGTCAAATTTATGTTGATGACATTGTGTTTGGTGCTACTAATGAATTTTTGTGTAAAGAATTTAGTGATTTAATGCAAGGTGAGTTTGAAATGAGCATGATGGGGGAACTCAAGTTCTTCCTTCGATTGCAAATCAAGCAACACAAAAATGGGATCTTCATCCATCAATCGAAGTACACCAAGGAACTTCTTAAGAAGTTTAAAATGGATGGATGCAAAGTAGCAAAGAACTCCAATGGCAACAAACCTGGTCTTGGAAAAACATGAACATGAAGAAGACGTTGATCAAAAACTCTATAGAGGTATGATCGGCTCTCTTTTGTATTTAACTGCTTCTAGACCTGATATTATGTTTGCCACATGTCTATGTGCTAGATTTCAATCATGCCCTAAAGTTTCACATTTAACTGCTTGCAAAAGAATCTTTAGATATTTGAATAGAACTATTAATCATGGTTTGTGGTATCCTAGTTGTGATTCATTTGATTTGTATGCTTATAGTGATGCTGATCATGGTGGCTGTAGAATTGATAGAAAAAGTACTAGTGGCTTGTGTCATTTCTTAGGATCATCTTTGATTTCTTGGGCTAGCAAAAAGCAAGTTAGTGTAGCCATTTCCACTGCTGAATCCGAATATGTAGCAGCTGGGAGTGCTTGTGCCCAAGTTCTTTGGATTAAACATCAATTGCTTGATTATGGTAAAAAATATTCCTATCTATTGTGACAATACCAGTGCTATTTTTTTTAGTAAAAATCCAATTCTGCATAGTAGGACAAAGCACATTGAGATTAGGCATCATTTTATTCGTGATCATTGTTTGAAAGGTGACATTTGTTTGAAGCATGTTTCCACTAGTGATCAATTAGCTGACATTTTTACTAAGCCTCTTAAAAAAGATGTGTTTGTGAATATTAAATTGAGATTAGGCATGTGTGATTTAAATGCTTTTGGTTGAATTTATTCATATATCAAATGGTCAAGATTTGAGGCGTTTATGCAATCACATCCGAAGATACATTCATCATGTTGCTCACTTGGGCTAAATTAAGTGAATTATTCGGGAGTTATGGACATACCTTTTGACTAGACCATCAACAAGTCGAGTTGTGAGGAATTTAGTGTTTTGGAAACCAGAAAATTGGATGATAAGTCGACTTATTTGTATCGACAAGTCGACTTATTAAGGTCGATAAGTCGACTTATTCCTGGACGGAGCTTTTTTAAAAACCCTTCTCCTTCTTCTTCTCCGCAAAATTTCTCTCACTAAACCCTAAACCTTTCTCTCAAAACTCGACTTATCCTCTACAAACTACTCAAATCTCACTTACCCATCCATTTTCGACCTTCACCCATTCACTACTCACTCATTACCTCCTCTAATCCTTCTCTCTTTTCGAAAACCCTCTTTTAAAACCCTAACCTCACATCTGAATTTTTTCTCTTTCTCTCTAAATATCTTCCATGGCTCCAAGAAAAGCCTCTCAAAAAGGGAAAGCAACCGCTCCATCTCAAGATCCTCACGTTTCTCCAAGGCCACGGGTTCGTGGATCCTCTTCAAGAGGAGATGCGACAATGGAGGATGACGTTCTTGAACCTAGATTCGTCTCGAGGGATGCTCAAAATGTGTATTACAAGGTACTGAAAAATGAAGTTTTAATTCCCTCTATGAGATTCAATTGGACTGAGTTAGATAGTAGTGAGTTCTCGGAGGTATTTTCTGAAATTGTGAACCTTGGGTTAAAAGATTTTTTGGGTTTCCATGATGTTATCTATGAAGAGGCGGTAAAAGAATTTTTTGCGAATCTATTTGTGATTAGGAGCAATGTTGAAGAGGGAGTTCTCATGTCTTTGAAAATTAATGGGAAAGCTTTCTATCTTAGTGAATCAGATTTGTGCACTATGTTTAACTTGCCTAGAGGAGGAGTTAGGCCTAGAGCCTCTTTTTCTGATTTTGAGATTATGAGAAATGTTGATGGTGACACTGACGAGGAAGCCGAAGAAAATTTCGGCTATACTGAGGAAAAGGGTGCTGACTTGTTGGTTCGGTTATGTTCCGACCATTCCCCTCCATTTGAGGCTATGGATCTTCCTTTGAATTATCGTTTATTGCATTATGCTATTAACAGGGTTGTGTTTCCTAAGAAGGCCAAGAATAATCGGATCAACGCCTTGGATAAGGAGATTTTGTGGCATATGGAGGAGGGTCGGAAAATAAATTTTCCGAGTTTGATTATTCAGATGATGAGGAGAAAAGCAAGCTAATTACGTGGATAGCTGAAGGGGAAACTTGTCCGGCATACAGGAATGTCGTTTGCTGCTCTGATTACTCATATCTCTCAGTTAGGAGATGCAATCTGGACACTTATATAAGTTTTCCTTATCCTCGAGTTGGCGATTCACGCGTACAACCTAAGGAGTATGAAGTTGGTTGGACGGTTGAAAAGGTTGGGCATACTCCTATCATGTTGAGAAGCTTGGGTTGACATTGGTGGGTGGCGGTATCTTTAGGAAGCGATCTAGACAAAGAGCGTCCGAGCGACTCACGACCAAGTAATGTCCAAAGCGGTGAGGTCTCATGGTGATATCTGAGAACTTCGAGATCAATTAGATGAGATTAATGAGCGTCGGGATGGTCACCAAGACTCACTCATACTGGCTGGAGCGAAAAATTGACGAGCAACGCAAAGATTCTTACTAGATTAGAAAAGAGCATCAAGGCGTTATTTGATAAGCTTGGGTGTAGACATGATGATTCTTCATGATGTGTGTTGCATTACGCCGTGACCAACATTTTGATTTCTGTTGCTTTATGTGTTTTTATGTGTTTATGTTGTTTTGACATTTCTTTTGTATTGACTATTCCATCGTTTGAATTTGATGTTAGGTTTGGATTTGACTTCATTATTCTTCATTTTGCTAAATCTAATTTTGAATTTTTATCATGACAAAAGCGGAGTAAGATTGAAATTGATATTTGATTTAGGGGAGTGAAAATTTCTTCATTGATTTGCAATTTTATTGATTTCAATTTTATTCATTGATTAAGGGAGATAACCTAACCATCAAGACAAGGAAACCTTGATCAAATTTTATCTCTTTCCAATTTCTTGTCAATTTCTTGATATTTTGTCATTATCGAAAAGGGGAGATTGTTGGACCAATGGTGGTTGACAAATTAAATCCTTTATGTTTTGATAATAATAAAATATCTAGAATTAGTTAAGAAATTATTTCAGTATTACTCGAGGAAAGAATCATGCAAAACAAGATGAACAAATGTTTAAATTATTGAAGAATCAAGAAAGGAGGTTCATTCTAAGTGTAAATGGCATTACACATGAAGATTCTAGAGGATTTGACCGAATGTTACCGTTGAAGGCTAAACAAGTCGAACTTACACAATACAAGTTGACTTACATATGAAGATGAATTCACACAAGTCGACTTATTGGGAACAAGTCGACTTATCGAAACAAACAAGTCGACTTATATATAACAAGTCGACTTATTGAGAGCGGAGCTACCAGCTTTCGTAAATGGTTGAAACAAGTCGACTTATGTATTCGACAAGTCGACTTATTGAAGCTACGATTCAGCTCAACGGTCGATTTGATAAAATGAAATGGAGATGATCAAGGAACGGCTATATCCAATCAAGCAACGGCTAGTTGAGCTCCAACACTATATTTCATCAACTATAAATAGAGGATGATGGAAGAAGAGTATATACAAGTTCCTGACTCAAATACTCTCATATTACTTCATATTGCTCACTATTGCTCTTATATTGTTACAATTTGCTTTGAGCATTTGTTCTTCAATTTTATATTGTTTTGTTACAATTGAGTGGCTAGAGGGAAGGTCACGTGAGGTAGGATTTGTGCCGTAATACAAATCGTGTGTAAAGGTTGCTTGAGCCGGAATTCAAGTGAAGTTGTAAAAAGTTCACACTCAACTACAAAGTGTGCAATAAAGTGGTTGGCAAAATCCTAAGTGGGAGCTTAGGTAGAGGACGTAGGTCTTGGCACCGAACCTCTATAAAAACGAGTGTTTGATCTTCTTCCCTATACTATTTCAATTAAAGTTTATCTAAATTATTTTTGTGTGTTTAACTTCTGATTTTCTTGTAGATATTTTTCAAAGAATTTTAATATCTATTCAACCCCCCCTTCTAGATCACTTACAGATAGCATGGTTTAATTGATTCAATTTTGGATAATTGTGAATTAGGGTTTATGCCCAATTTTTGTGATTTGAGGATTTTGGAAGTTTTTGATTTAGATAGCTTGAATATATGAGGGATTTGTGTTTTCTAAGCTCAATTTGAGTAATTATGCTTTTTATGATGTTGAGTTTAGGTGAATTTGGTTTAGGGAATTTTAAATTGGAGGAAAGAAGAAAGGCTTTGAAGAATTGAAGTGTGGGACAAAGTTCTAGTATGGATTTGAGGTGGGTAATATGTTTATATTTGAAATTATAAGTTATTTATTGATTTTTGAAAAATCAAGAAAGTGAAAGAACAATTTTGAATTTTATTGTTTTCGAATGATTTTGAAAAATTGTTACAAAGGTTAAATTAATTGTTTTCAATGATTTCGATAAATTGATGAAATTTTAAAATTTATTATTTATGAATGATTTGATCAATTATGAAATTTGTTCATTCATTGATTTTGAATGATTTGATAAAATTGAAATAATTGTAAAATTTATTGTGTTTGAATGTGTTAATAATTTCTGAAATTCATAAATTATCAATGTTGATAAATTATGAAAATTGTTGCATTCCTTGTTGTGAATGATTGCATATTGAATTTATGTGAAATTGTGACATTTGTGAGTGACTTTATGTTTAAATATGACATGACATGAAAAATTGAATTTTCAAAATGTGCCTTCGGGCAATCCGATTTTTCAAGTTGATATGTGTTATGTAGGTTTGGTTAGGTCCCTTAAGTTTGAGTCAATGCACTATCTCTATTTTCAAAGGCTTCGCCCGCCTGCCCGCTAGTGTCACTGAAGTTCCGATTTTGGACTCCCATAAGTCCACGGCTATACCGGACCACTATGCGGGAAGGTGTAGTACGTTTTGTTCACGGCTACACAGGACCGCTATGCAGGAATGTGTAGTGCGTTCCGTTTTGGACCGATCCAAACCGTTTGATATGTTATGTGCTTTTTGATTTTTGTCAACATTTGTGATGCATTGATAACATGATGTATTCATGTTTTTGAAATTGTGCATGATTTGGGAAAAATTTGAGAATTTTGAAGGAATGAGAAATTGAGTTTTGAATCGAGAAATTTTTGGAAATTGTGTATAAATGATTTGAAAATGTGGAAAGTTTTAAGAAATAAGTTTTTTGAAAATGACAATTGTTTTGAGAAATGATTCTTGCTTATTTTTCAAATTATAAATACGTTATCTGTTAGGCCCCGAATTTTTTTTTATGATGTCATTAAGCATAAATATTGATAATTGAGTGATTATGCCTTATTTTGATTAATTTGGGAGTATTAGTGGATAATTGAGGTGTATTTGCGTTTAATACGGTTTAAATAAGGCATTAGAGGATTAAAATGTGTAAGGGCATTTTAAGAAAATTTCTTAGGTTGGAATGGGTTTAGGCTTGTAAAGAGGGGTAAGTTGGTCTTTGTATTTTCTTTAGGTTAGGGTTGAGAAGAAATAAGAGAAAGAAAGAAGAGAAGAGAAGAAAAGAAAAAGAAGGAAATAGAGAAGAGAAAGACGAAGAGTGCGCCGTCGTGAAGGAGGAAGGAGAAGAGAAGGAGAGTTGCGATCTTTGCGATTTTCGACGGATTTGAAGCTCGTTCTAGGTAAGTTAGCTTCCTTTCTTCTTGTTTTAGTTGGGTTTAAGCTTAGCAAAATGTTGAATGAAGAGAATCGAAGGTTTTAGGGTTTTAGGGTTTTAGGGTAGAAATGGTTAGATTTCGTGGGTTGTTGTGTTTGTGACTGATTTTGTGATGCTAATGAGTTAGAAGTGTAGTATAGGACCTGATCTAAGACTTATGTGTATTGCATTTGAGTTTGGGTAAGGATTGCAGTTGAAAATTTCAGAAATCTGGGTTTCGGAGTTGTTCTCCAGACTCGCACATCGTGACGTGCATATAAACACGCCGCGACGTGCCAGGAAGGATGGCAACGTCGCGACGAATTAATATTTATTCGTCGCGACATGTGGCAGCTTGCTCATCGCAACGTGCGACAGCTTGTTCGCCGCAACGTGCGAGAGAGGAGCGTTCGTCGCGACGTGCATGAGGGACGACGTCGCGACGTACGAAGAAGTTTGGCTCGTCGCGACGTGCGAAGTTCCTTCGCCGCGACGAACGTCCGATTGGCTGAAGTGAGATTTTTAGTATTTTGGGCATATCTTGGGTTGTAGATGTCCAATTGAGGTGATTTTGGATTCGTTGTGAACTAGAGATCAAGGGCTACAAGTTAAATAAAGTCGGGAAGTTCGGAATTTTAGGAGAAGATCGAATATAGATTTTTAATGCTTTATTTTGGCTTTCCAAGCTTTGATTATTTACGATGGATATTGATTGGATGGAAACTTGGTTGTTTTAGGAAACCAAGCTGACCCGATTTCATCGCAAGAGGAAGGACACCAATGAGTCGACTACTCGAGCGATCTTAGGTGGGTAATATACTTATAGTTATTGTGTGATTAGGCAAATTCTTGCCTGTGTATGAATATATGTTATAGATGATGCATGTTTAAATGTGATGAATTGAATGATTGTGATTTCATATACTTTCAAAGATTTTGATTCGCAGCATATTATGCCTCGACTTCGGTCCTGGCATTTTGACTAAATGCAAAGGATGAAAGAATATCATATGATGAAATGATTATGAGCATGATTATGTGCTTTTGTTTGGGCGAGAGTGGAACCATTTCGTTCGTCACGTGCATGTAGACAAGAGCCTTCTGCTGGCTGCCTGCTTGTGGCCTATGAGATCCGAATGGACTCATTTCGTTCAGGGTGTAAACTTCGGTTTCTCCCTTTTGTTTCCATGGAACCCTCGAGCCATTGTGATGTGCATTGCATATGTGAATTGTTTATTGTGAATGCTTCGTGACATATTTATAAGTTGAATGAATTATTGAATACGTAAAGTTCTTGAGTAGCATGGGAATGCTTGAAATGATGCATGTATAGATATAATATATATACATTCATATCTTTGAATTGTCTTAGTTATCGATGGCTATAATTATATTAGCCATTAGCCATGTAACAACCCATTATTTTCCCTCCTCGTGTGCGAGCAATTATTGTTGATCTTGCAAGGCATCGGAAACTTCGAGTCAGTTGGGATTTTCTATTAAATTTTTATTTTGGTTGGCCCTCCGAGCATACTCTCATGGAGCATTTTCATGTATTTTGGATTGGAACTTATTATGTATTTTGTGCGACGTTGAATAGTTGTGACATTGTAATGACATGAGTTAAATTCATGTTTAGATGCATGTGTAAGTGCTGCAAATGTGTGAAAGTGATTATGTATGAATTATGATCGAACTATGTCTATGTATATGTATAAATGTTGGGATCGGGTCCGACGGTATTTGGGCGCCCGTCGCCGGCGCAGCCCGAGGGGCCACCTCAGGAATCGGACATCCGGGACCCGGGCCCAACATGTTTGGTATCAGAGCGCCTAGGTTTAGGTGTCCTCGGCTTAGAATGCATATAGGATTGTGTGCTCTATGATTTTTGTTGCATTACTCGATTGTATTAAGTGACATGCATATCATGCATACTTGTAGATTGCCATATAGCTAATCCTTAGTGTTTCCATTTGAAGGTGTACGATGCCACCTCGTAGAAGGACACGAAGAATTATGCAAGGATCTGCTGCACTTGACTCTCCGACTAGAGAGGAGAGGACTGATGAGTCAGTAGCCCCATGGAATGCTGAGGCTTTTGTAGGGCTAGGCAGTGATCCCATGTCGCAGTCTCAGGAATCGTTGATTCCGTCAGGACAAGTGCCTCAGTTGGATCCGAGGTTGTTCCAGGCCTTCACCCAGGCGTTTGTTCAAAGCTATGGGTGAGATACCACGACCTTACGCTCGGCCCGATTAAGAGGGGAAAACAGTTCGACAAGCGAGGAAGTATGGCACGATTGACTTCTTTGGGACGATAGATCCAGGAAGCCGAGACATGGTTCTTGAGGACAAACAGGTCTTGGATCGATGGATTGCGAGGAGGATGAGCGAGTGGTGTATCTTTGCGAGCTTGCTTGAGTGATGTTCTGCATTGGTGGGAGACTATGCGAGCGATCGAGATGAGGCCGATGGGGTTGGCATGGCGGACTTCCTTGTGGCTTTCGGGAAGAAATATCTGCGGTATATGTTCAAAGAAAAGCGAGAGAGTTTCGAGTCTTACTCGAGAGGATATGATCGGCGAGTATGGCGCGGTTTACAGATTATCGGTATGCTTCAGATCTGATGTTGAGTGAAGCTTCTAGATGTTGCCGGTTTGAGTTGGGATTGCACTTGGCCATCAGAGAGAAGGTAATAGTGCAGAATTTTTACGACTTCCAGCAGTTGGTTGAGGCAGCTCTGCGAGTGAAAAATATAGAGAATATCAAAAGTGCAGTGAACAAGAAGAGAAAGGGCAGAAAGCAGTCCAGGAGAGGAGGTAGCACTAGTACTCCTATGCCAGACAGGAGTGCTAGGAGCTTCCCTGTTCAGTCTGAGGAGAGGAACAGTGGTGCCAGTCGACCCAGATTGACGAGGACTTCTACTGTTTCTCACCAAGCTTCTGCGGTGGGCGGTAGTAGGAGGGGAGATGGAGATAGGTCATCCGTCCCTAAGTGTGAGCACTGCGGTAATTTTCATGGTGAAGAGTGTTACAGATTAACAGGAGCTTGTTTTAACTGTGGACAGAAGGGACACAGGGCCAGAGAGTGTCCACAGCCTCTACGACAAAAGAGAGGCCAGATGCAAGCCCCAAGGTGGATAGAGACCATGGGACAGAGGACTGCGACAGAAGTGGGCAGTTCAGATGTAGCCAAAAGGGTGAATCTTCCGGGGAGACCGAGAGGGCAGGCATTAGCTAGGGTGTTTGCGATGACTAGGGAGGATGCAGAGACCGCTCCCGATGTTGTGACTGGTATGATTCGATTTTTTGCTGATGATGTGCTAGTTTTGATTGATCCGGGTTCTACTCACTCGTTTGTTTCGTCGAGTAGACCTGTGTGTGATAGGATTGTGCGCCCATTGGATACTCCGCTGATGGTGAGTACTCCAATCGGCCAGTATATTGTGATTAGTCAAGTATTTAGAGATTGTGAGATTTGTATCGGTGGAGAACCTCTAGTGGTGGATTTGATGCCACTAAAGATGGAAGGATTAGATGTGATTTTGGGTATGGATACTTTGGAAAAGTACAATGCTCGTTTGGATTGTAAGTAGAAGACAGTGGAGTTTGAATTGGATAGCGGCAAGAGAGTGGTGTTTGTGGGGGACAGGAAAGTGAGTCCGCCCAGAATTGTTTCAGCATTGATAGCAGAGACGATGATGAGGAAGGGTTGTGAGGCGTTTTTGGTTTATGTGATAGACTCCAGGACAGATGGAGGAAAGTTGGAGGATATTCCAGTAGTCAGGGAATTCTCGAACGTTTTTCCCGAGGAATTGCCAGGACTACCGCCAGCTAGGGAAATTGAGTTTCCCATTGAGCTTCATCGCATGCTGACCGATTTCAATTCTGCCTTACCGGATGGCTCCGGCAGAATTGAAAGAGCTTAAGGAGCAGTTGGAGGAATTGTTGGAGAAGGGGTATATTCGACCGAGTTCTTCGCCTTGGGGAGCTCCGATCCTATTTGTGAAGAAGAAAGATGGCTCATTGAGGATGTGTGTGGACTACAGGAAGCTGAATCAGGTTACTGTGAAGAACAAGTATCCGCTTCCTCGCATTGATGATTTGTTTGATCAATTGCAAGGGGCGAGAGTCTTCTCGAAGATAGACTTGAGATCAGGCTATCATCAGCTGAGGATAAAGGAGTCAGATGTGCCGAAGTCTGCTTTTAAGACTCGGTATTGGCATTTTGAGGTTTTGGTTATGCCCTTTGGATTGACGAATGCTCCTGCAGCGTTTATGGATTTGATGAATCGGGTTTTTAAGCCATTCTTGGACAAATTTATCAATTTCTATATCGATGATATCTTGGTGTATTCCAAGAGTGATGAGCAGTATGAGGAGCATTTGAGGATTTCTTTAGAGACTTTGCGGAGGAACGAGTTGTATGCCAAATTCGATAAATGCGAGTTTTGGCTGAGGGAAGTTGCATTTCTTGGACATGTGATCTCGGAACAAGGAGTTCATGTGGATCCAAAGAAGATAGAAGCTGTGGTAAAGTGGGAAGCCCCGAAGAATGTAGCGGTGAGGAGTTTTCTAGGTTTGGCGGTATTACAGGAGATTTGTGGAGGATTCTCTATGATAGTTTGCTCCGATGTGAAATTGTTGAGGAAAATCGAAGTTTGTTTGGAGTGAGGAGTGTCGAGGAGCTTGAGGAGCTCAAACGTAGATTGACGAGTGCCCCGATTTTGATTTTGCCACCGGGTGATGAAGGATATACTGTGTACAGTGATGCTTCGAGGAAGGGTCTTAGGCTGTTTTGATCTTGGAGACAAGGTGATTGCTTATGCTTCGAGGCAGTTGAAGCCTTATGAGTTGAATTATCCGACGCATGATTTGGAGTTAACATCTGTGATTTTTGCCTTGAAGATTTGGCGGCATTATCTGTATGGAGTTCAGACGAGAATTTTTACTGATCATAAGAGTCTGAAGTATTTGTTGAGCCAAAAGGAATTGAATTTGAGGCAGAGAAGGTGGATCGAGTTACTTAAGGATTATGACTTGTTGATTGAGTATCATCTGGGCAAGGCCAATGTAGTGGCGGATGCCTTGAATAGGAAGTCTTCGATTGCACATGTTCGGACGGTTTATCTTCCTTTATTGGAAGAAATGGCCAAGCTTAAGATAAGCTTGAAGCAGGAGGAGTCGGAGTGTCTTCTCGCTAATTTTTGAGTGAGACCGATTCTCAGGGAGAAGGTTAGGGTATTGCAGGCTCAAGATGCAGATTTGAGCAAGCTCAGAGATGAAATTCAGAAGGGTAAGATTTCTGAAGTAGAGGTGAGAGATGATGGGCTTATGACAGTGGGGAATAGGTTGTGTATTCCTGATGTGCAGGAGGTTAAGGCTGAGATTATGGATGAGGCACACAAAGCACCTTATGCCATGCATCCAGGTAGCACCAGGATGTATTGAGATATGAGAGAGCATTTTTGGTGGAAAGGCATGAAGATGGATATAACAGAGTTTGTCAGTAAGTGTCTAGTGTGTCAGCAAGTCAAGGCTGAACACCAGGCACCTTCGGGTAAGTTGAGACCATTGGATATTCCAGAGTGGAAGTGGAAAAGGGTGAATATGGACTTTTTGATGGGTTTGCCTAGGATTAGTAGGAAGCATGATGCTATTTGGGTGATTGTTGATAGGTTGACAAAGTCAGCTCACTTTTGGGCGATCAATCAGATTGATTCTTTGCACATGCTAGCAAAGAAGTATATCGATGAGATAGTGAGGTTGCATGGGATTTCGGATTCGATAGTGTCTGATAGGGACCCTCGGTTTATTTCGAGGTTTTGGGGCAGTTTGCAGGAAGCTTTGGGGACAAAGCTGAATTTTAGTACGGCGTTTCACTCTTAGACGGATGGTCAATCTGAGATGACCATTTGGACTCTTGAGGTGATGCTTCGGGCTTGTGTGATGGATTTCAGAGGAGCATGGGATGAGCATTTGTCGTTGGTCGAATTTGCTTACAACAATTCGTACCATTCGAGTATTCAGATGGCTCCATATGAGGCATTGTATGGGCGGAGGTGTAGGACTCCGATCTGTTGGGATGAAGAAGGAGAGAGGCAATTGGAAGGACGAAATTGATTGCATTTACATTTGAGAAAGTCAATCTGGTTAGCGGCTTAAAAGCGACCTGAGGATAGGATGAAGAGTTATGTTGATGCTCACCAAAGGAGATGGAGTATGAAGTTGGTGAGAAAGTGTTCCTTAAGACATCTCCTTGGAAAGGAGTGATGAGATTTAAAAGCGTGGTAAGTTGAGTCCGGGTATGTGGGTCCTTATGAGATCCTTGAGAGGATTGGACCACTTGCCTCTGATTAGCGTTACCTCGGAATTGTCTCGATTCACGATGTTTTCCATGTGTCTATGTTGAGAAGGTATAGATCGGATCCTTCTCATATCATCCAGGCTAGTGAGGTTCAGTTGCGGGATGATCTTAGTTATGAAGAGCTTCCAGTGGAGATCTTAGATACAAAAGAAAAAGTCCTCAGGAACAAGACGGTTCAGTTAGTCAAAGTCCTATGGAGGAATCATTCGGTAGAGGAGGCTACATGGGAGCCATTGGAAGCCAATGCGGGAGAAGTATCCGCATCTCTTCGATGATTCAGGTAATAATTTTGAGGACGAAATTTCTTTTAAGAGGGGGAGAAATGTTAGGCCCTGAATTTTTTTTTTATGATGTCATTAAGCATAAATATTGATAATTGAGTGATTATGCCTTAGTTTGATTAATATGGGAGTATTAGTGGATAATTGAGGTGTATTTGCGTTTAATACGGTTTAAATAAGGCATTAGAGGATTAAAATGTGTAAGGGCATTTCAAGAAAATTTCTTAGGTTGGAATGGGTTTAGGCTTGTAAAGAGGGGTAAGTTGGTCTTTGTATTTTCTTTAGGTTAGGGTTGAGAAGAAATAAGAGAAAGAAAGAAAAGAAGAGAAGAAAAGAAAAAGATGGAAATAGAGAAGTGAAAGAGGAAGAGTGCGCTGTCGTGACGGAGGAAGGAGAAGAGAAGGAGACTTGCGATCTTTGCGATTTTCGACGGATTTGAAGCTCGTTCTAGGTAAGTTAGTTTCCTTTCTTCTTGTTTTAGTTGGGTTTAAGCTTAGCAAAATGTTGAATGAAGAGAATCGAAGGTTTTAGGGTTTTAGGGTAGAAATGGTTAGATTTCGTGGGTTGTTGTGTTTGTGACTGATTTTGTGTTGCTAATGAGTTAAAAGTGTAGTATAGGACCTGATCTAAGACTTATGTGTATTGCATTTGAGTTTGGGTAAGGATTGCAGTTGAAAATTTCAGAAATCTGGGTTTCGGAGTCGTTCTCAGACACGCGCGTCATGACGTCGCGTATGAACTGCCGCGACGCTGCGAGGAAGGAAACGCGTCGCGACGAATTAATGTTTATTCGTCGCGACGTATGGCAGCTTGCTCGTCGCAACGTGCTGCAGCTTGTTCGCCGCGATGTCCGAGAGAGGAGCGTTTGTCGCGACGTGCGTGAGGGACGACGTCACGATGTACGAAGAAGTTTGGCTCGTCGCGACATGCGAAGTTCCTTCACCGCGACGAACGTCCGATTGGTTGAAGTGAGATTTTTAGTATTTTGGGCATATCTTGGGTTATAGATGTTCAATGGAGGTGATTTTGGATTCGTTGTGAACTAGAGATCAAGGGCTACAAGTTGAATGATGTCGGGAAGTTCGAAATTTTAGGAGAAGATCGAATATAGATTTTTAATGCTTTATTTTGGCTTTCCAAGCTTTGATTATTTACGATGGATATTGATTGCATGGAAACTTGGTTGTTTTAGGAAACCAAGCTGACCCGATTTCATCGCAAGAGGAAGGACACCAGTGAGTCGACTACTCGAGCGATCTTAGGTGGGTAATATACTTATAGTTATTGTGTGATTAGGCAAATTCTTGCCTATGTTTAAATGTGATGAATTGAATGATTGTGATTTCATATACTTTCAAAGATTTTGATTCGCAGCATGTTATGCCTCGACTTCGGTCCTAACATTTTGACTAAATGCAAAGGATGAAAGAATATCATATGATGAAATGATTATGAGCATGATTATGTGCTTTTGTTTGGGCGAGAGTGGAACCATTTCGTTCGTCACGTGCACGTAGACAAGAGCCTTCTCCCGGCTGCCCGCTTGTGGCCTATGAGATCCGAATGGACTCATTTCGTTCAGGGTGTATGTAACATCTCGTTACCGATGCGATGAGCATATGGGTACGGGTGGGGTTGTGATTGCATATTTAGTGATCGAGTGTTTTGTGGCCTCTGAGATAGACCATTTTGCACATGCATATACATAGTGACATGCATTCATGATTTTTCCAGCATTTAAATTGTGATTACGAGTTGAATTGTGAATTTTGAGATAATTGAGTTAGATGTGATTTTAAAGTGAAATTAGGGATTATTTGAGTGGAATAGTGGAATTAGAGGGCGAATTGAATTTCAGAGAAGTGAAAATTTAAAATTGAGCGTGAGATTGAGTGTTTTATATTTTGAGGAATTATGGGAATTTTTAGAGTTATGTGTTCGGACTGAAAAAATGACTTAGAGACTGATGATTGTGATTCCGGTTCTGAAAGTGAGCGAAAAATGACTTGGGAAATTTAGAGTTGTGAGTTTAAGAATTTTTGTGATAAGTTATTGAAATTTAGAGACAGAGAGTGAATGAATTTGAGGACTGTGATTTATGGGTTTAAAGTAAACCCTATATATATGAGTTAGGTTGTGATTTGGGAGTATAACATTTTCTCCTTCATTTCTTCTTCCTCCCGTCGACGATCTTGCTTTTCCCCCTTAGAGATTTCTCTTGTTCCTTCTTCTTTGTGGCTAAAGATCAGCTGGAAAGCTTAGTGAGAATGATCTTTAGTATGGCTTGGGAGATTTCCATCGTTGCTTGAGGCTGAAAGTGGATTTTGGAGATTTAGGGTTTTCGTTGGATTTGCGATTTGGTAAGTTATTGTGTTTTAATGTTGTATTTATGGTTATTTATGGCATTTATGGTATTTAATGTGTTAGATGGGATAGTTGAGTGTGTTTAATGGAGGTTTTAAGTGTATTAATGGCGGAAAAGTCGCGTGGAGAAGGCGAAGTCGCGGCGCGCGTCATGCGACGTCTGCGTCACAACTTCGCCGACGAGCCAGTAGCGTTCGTTCGACGCGACGAAGCGGACCGCCTCGTCATGACGAATGAATTAAATCCTCGTCGCGACGAAAGCGAGTAGTGTCTTGCATGACGAGCCAGCCGATTCTCGCCATGACGCAGTTCCTTGGTCGCGACGAGCGGCGATTTTCAGAAGAGAAATAAATGAGTTTTAGGGCATATTTTTTAGTGTAGACCTCTAATTGAGGTGATTCTTGATTCGTTATGAACTAGAGAAAGAGGTCTACAATTGAGGTAAAGATTAAGAGTTCGAAATTAAATTAGCGAGTTCTCAATCATAGAAAGAGAGCTGATTCTGGTTCCTAAAGTGACCTAAGAGTTATGTTTTATCAATTGGAGTATAATTAGAGTTTAAATGAGAGATTTGTGAAATTGATGGATATTATTGACCTAGTGAATAGCGAATTTGGATTGTGAAGTGAGAAATAGCGGAATGGATTGAAGCACTGGAAAATCATGATCATGCATCATATCATTCTGAATTAACACATGTGCATTAGTGAATTTAACTGATTGAGCATATAGTGATGAGAATGCGTTTGAATTGTCTTAGTGGCGCCGTTGGATTGTCAGTCCACGGATATTGCTGGTACTTCCAGGCAGTAGCTCGGAAATTACAGGTGAGTAACCTAGTTGGTTCCTCAATCTTTGTGTGATAAAATATGCTGAGAATGTGTAAATTGTTGACTATATGAGTGTTATAAAGGTGACGAGATTGTGAATATTTGTGCTGTGAACGTGTGAGTTAAGTGCCAATGTGAGTGATACAAATGTGAAATGTGTTACAAATGCGAGTACTTGTGATTATGAATCAGTGTATCGAATTATGAGTAATATCCTGAGTGTGATGAATTGAGTAGAGCGATATATATGTGCTAGTGACTGTGCAAGTGTGAGTGCATGCTAGGCATGATTTAAAGCGGTAATTAACAACAGGCTGGAGCTTAGTGAACAGAGCTTTAAGCTCGATATCAGTGAAAAAGGGAATAGTGCATACCCAGAGGGCTCTCCTATCCCTAATGAGAGTGGGCAGTAGTGCATACCTCGAGGGCTCTCCTACTTGCCGAAAATGTGATTAATGTGAAAAGTGCCCGAATCGGGATAGTGTTAACGCTCAGTCACAACAATAACATAAAAAGAGAATTTGCATACATTATGCATCTGACTGTGTAGTGAAATTGTGAATGCATGCAATATGTGCTAAGTTGTGAATCGATATGTCTGAGCTGTGATATAGTATAAATGTGTAAAGTGTTTTAGTATTTTAAGAATGTGTAAATTGTTCTATAATGTTCTAAATTGTGCTAATATATATATGAGATATATTGTGTATATGCATGAGTTGGGTGAACCATCGATGATGGTTTCTCGCTGAGTTCGCAAACTCACCCAACATTGCTAATATTTTTCAGGGCAGCGTTAGTAGGACTTAGCTCCCGAGATAGACGTTCTCCTGCTGTGCGGATTTTGGACAAGCGTAGCGATGGCACACAGGTCGGTCAGCTGGGGCGATTCTTTTGAAGATGACCTAGTATAGACATTTTTATCAGTTTCCTTTTTGGGATTATTGTACTGAGACTTTAGGGGACTGATAGACGTGTCTATATTTTAGATTGATATTATGCAATGAATTTGGGGTTTTAAATTTTAGCGATTTGCTTATTGCGGTTTAATTATATTGATGCCATGCGAGTATTTAGTGGTAGTTGCGAGCGGTAGCACTTCCTTACTGTGGGATATGCGTCGATACGACCCACGGGCGTCCCGGAGTGTACCCCTATAGTGAGGGGGCACTACAGTGTAAACTTCGGTTTCTCCCTTTTGTTTCCATGGAACCCTCGAGCCATTGTGATGTGCATTGCATATGTGAATTGTTTATTGTGAATGCTTCGTGACATATTTATAAGTTGAATGAATTATTGAATACGTAAAGTTCTTGAGTAGCATGGGAATGCTTGAAATGATGCCTGTATAGATATAATATATATACATTCATATGTTGGGAATTGTGCTAGTTGCCGATGGCTATAATTATATTAGCCACTGAACTGTGTAGCTCAACCCATTATTTTCCCTCCTCAGGTGTAGAACAGGCCGACTGTTGATCTTGCAAGGCATCGGAAACTTCGAGTCAGTTGGGAGTTTTCTATTAAGTTCGTATTTTGGTTGGCCCTTCGAGCATACTCTCATGGAGCATTTTCATGTATTTTGGATTGGAACTTATTATGTATTTTGTGCGACGTTGAATACTTGTGACATTGTAATGACATGAGTTAAATTCATGTTTAGATGCATGTGTAAGTGCTGCAAATGTGTGAAAGTGATTATGTATGAATTATGATCGAACTATGTCTATGTATATGTATAAATGTTGGGATCGGGTCCGACGGTATTTGGGCGCCCGTCGCCGGCGCAGCCCGAGGGGCCACCTCGGGAATCGGACGTCCAGGGCCCGGGCCCAACATGTTTGGTATCAGAGCGCCTAGGTTTAGGTGTCCTCGGCTTAGAATGCATATAGGATTGTGTGCTATATGATTTTTGTTGCATTACTCGATTGTATTAAGTGACATGCATATCATGCATACATGTAGATTGCCATATAGGTAATCCTTAGTGTTTCCATTTGAAGGAGTACGATGCCACCTCGTAGAAGGACACGAGGAATTATGCAAGGATCTGCTGCACCTGACTCTCCGACTAGAGAGGAGAGGACTGATGAGTCAGTAACCCCAGGGAATGCTGAGGCTTCTGTAGGGCTAGGCAGTGAGCCCATGTCGCAGTCTCAGGAATCGCCGATTCCGCCAGGGCAAGTTCCTCAGTTGGATCCGAGGTTGTTCGAGCCTTCACCAGCGCTTGTCGTAAGGTCGATGTCACAGCCTTCCGCCTCCCCGATTAAGAGGGGAAAACAATTCGACAAACTGAGGAAGTATGGCGCAGTTGACGTCTTTGGGACAGCAGATCCCGAGGAAGCTGAGACATGGTTGCGAAGGACAGAACGGGTGCTGGATCAGATGGATTGCGAGGAGGATGAGCGAGTGGTGTATGCTGCGAGCTTGCTTCAGGGTGATGTTCTGCATTGGTGGGAGACTGTGCCAGGCAGTCAGATGAGGCCAGTAGGGTTGGCATGGCAGGACTTCCTTGTGGCTTTTAGGAAGAAATATCTGTCAGAGGTATATGTTCAACAAAAGCAGAGAGAGTTTATGAGTCTTACTCAGAGGGATATGACAGTCAGCGAGTATGAGCGCCGGTTTACACAGTTATCCCGGTATGCTTCAGATCTGATGTTGAGTGAAGCTTCTAGATGTCATCGGTTTGAGTTGGGATTGCACTTGGCTATCAGAGAGAAGGTAATAGTGCAGAATTTTTGCGTCTTCCAGCAGTTGGTTGAGGCAGCTCTGCGAGTGAAAAATATAGAGAATATCAAGAGTGCAGTGAACAAGAAGAGAAAGGGCAGAGAGCAGTCCAGGAGAGGAGGTAGCACTAGTACTCCTATGCCAGACAGGAGTGCTAGGAGCTTCCCTGTTCAGTCTGAGGAGAGGAGCAGTGGTGCCAGTCGACCGAGACTGACGAGGAATTCTACTGTTTCTCACCAAGCTTCTGCGATGGGCGGCAGTAGGAGGGGAGATGGAGATAGGTCATCCGTCCCTAAGTGTGAGCACTGCGGTAATTTTCATGGTGGAGAGTGTTACAGATTGACAGGAGCTTGTTTTAACTGTGGACAGAAGGGACACAGGCCCAGAGAGTGTCCTCAGCCTCCACGACAAGAAAGAGGTCAGATGCAAGCCCCAAGGTGGACAGAGACCATGGGACAGAGGACTGCGACAGAAGTGGGCAGTTCAGATATAGCCAAGAGGGTGAATCTTCCGGGGAGACCGAGAGGGCAGGCACCAGCTAGGGTGTTTGCGATGATTAGGGAGGATGCAGAGACCGCTCCCGATGTTGTGACTAGTATGATTCGACTTTTTGCTGATGATGTGCTAGTTTTGATTGATCCAGGTTCTACTCACTCCTTTGTTTCGTCGAGTAGCTGTGTGTGATAGGATTGTGCGCCCATTGGATACTCCGCTGATGGTGAGTACTCTAATCGGCTAGTATATTGTGATTAGTCAAGTATTTAGAGATTGTGAGATTTGTATCGGTGGAGAACCTCTAGTGGTGGATTTGATGCCACTAAAGATGGAAGGATTAGATGTGATTTTCGGCATGGATACTTTGAAAAAATACAATGGTCGTTTGGATTGTAAGCAGAAGACAGTGGAGTTTGAATTGGATAGCGGCAAGAGAGTGGTGTTTGTAGGGGATAGGAAAGTGAGTCCGCCCAGAATTATTTCAGCATTGACAGCAGAGACGATGATGAGGAAGGGTTGTGAGGCATTTTTGGCTTATGTGATAGACTCCAGGACAGATGGAGGAAAGTTGGAGGATATTCCAATAGTCAGGGAATTCTCAGACGTTTTTCCCGAGGAATTGTCAGGACTACCGCCAGCTAGGGAAATTGAGTTTCCCATTGAGCTTCTATCAGGTACAGCATCGATTTCAATTCCGCGTTACCAGATGACTCCGGCGGAATTGAAAGAGCTTAAGGAGCAGTTGGAGGAATTGTTGGAGAAGGGGTATATTCGACCGAGTTCTTCGCCTTGGGGAGCTCCGGTCCTATTTGTGAAGAAGAAAGATGGCTCATTGAGGATGTGTGTGAACTACAGGAAGCTGAATTAGGTTACTGTGAAGAACAAGTATCCGCTTCCTCGCATTAATGATCTGTTTGATCAATTGCAAGGGGCGAGAGTCTTCTCGAAGATAGACTTGAGATCAGGCTATCATCAACTGAGGATAAAGGAGTCAGATGTGCCAAAGTTTGTTTTCAGGACTCAGTATGGGCATTTTGAGTTTTTGGTTATGCCCTTTGGATTGACGAATGCTCTTGCAGTGTTTATGGATTTGATGAATCGGGTTTTTAAGCCATTCTTGGACCAATTTATCATTGTCTTTATTGATGATATCTTGGTGTATTCCAGGAGTGATGAGCAGCATGAGGAGCATTTGAGGATTTCTTTGGAGACTTTGCGGAGGAACGAGTTGTATGCCAAATTCGATAAATGCGAGTTTTGGCTGAGGGAAGTTACATTTCTTGGACATGTGATCTTGGAACAAGGAGTTCATGTGGATCCAAAGAAGATAGAAGCTGTGGTAAAGTGGGAAGCCCCAAAGAATGTAGCAGAGGTGAGGAGTTTTCTAGGTTTGGCAGGCTATTACAGGAGATTTGTGGAGGGATTCTCTATGATAGCTGCTCCGATGACGAAATTGTTGAGGAAAAATCAAAAGTTTGTTTGGAGTGAGGAGTGTCAGAGGAGCTTCGAGGAGCTCAAACGCAGATTGACGAGTGCCCCGATTTTGATTTTGCCACCGGGTGATGAAGGATATACTGTGTACAGTGATGCTTCGAGGAAGGGTCTTGGCTGTGTTTTGATGCCGGGAGACAAGGTGATTGCTTATGCTTCGAGGCAGTTGAAGCCTTATGAGTTGAATTATCCGACGCATGATTTGGAGTTAACATCTGTGATTTTTGCCTTGAAGATTTGGCGGCATTATCTGTATGGAGTTCAGACGAGAATTTTTACTGATCATAAGAGTCTGAAGTATTTGTTGAGCCAGAAGGAATTGAATTTGAGGCAGAGAAGGTGGATCGAGTTACTTAAGGATTATGACTTGTTGATTGAGTATCATCCGGGCAAGGCCAATGTAGTGGCGGATGCCTTGAGCAGGAAGTCTTCGATTGCACATGTTCGGACGGTTTATCTTCCTTTATTGGAAGAAATGGCCAAGCTTAAGATAAGCTTGAAGCAGGAGGAGTCGGAGTGTCTTCTCGCTAATTTTCGAGTGAGACCGATTCTTAGGGAGAAGGTTAGGGTATTGCAGGCTCAAGATGCAGATTTGAGCAAGCTCAGAGATGAAATTTAGAAGGGTAAGATTTCTGAAGTAAAGGTGAGAGATGATGGGCTTATGACAGTGGGGAACAGGTTGTGTATTCCTGATGTGCAGGAGGTTAAGGCTGAGATTATGGATGAGGCACATAATGCACCTTATGCCATGCATCCAGGTAGCACCAGGATGTATCGAGATCTGAGAGAGCATTTTTGGTGGAAAGGCATGAAGAGGGATATAGCAGAGTTTGTCAGTAAGTTTCTAGTGTGTCAGTAAGTCAAGGCTAAACACCAGGCACCTTCGGGTAAGTTGAGACCATTGGCTATTCCGGAGTGGAAGTGGCAAAGAGTGACTATGGACTTTTTGATGGGTTTGCCCAGGACTAGTAGGAAGCATGATGCTATTTGGGTGATTGTTGATAGGTTGACTAAGTCAGCTCATTTTTTGGTGATCAAGCAGACTGATTCTTTGCACGTGCTAGCAAAGAAGTATATCGATGAGATAGTGAGGTTGTATGGGATTCCGGATTCGATCGTGTCTGATAGGGAGCCTCGGTTTACTTCAAGGTTTTGGGGCAGTTTGCAGGAAGCTTTGGGGACGAAGCTGAATTTTAGTACTGTATTTCACCCTCACACGGATGGTCAATCTGAGAGGACCATTTGGACTCTTGAGGGGATGCTTCGGGCTTGTGTGATGGATTTCAGAGGAGCATGGGATGAGCATTTGTTGTTGGTCGAATTTGCTTACAACAATTCGTACCATTCGAGTATTCAGATGGCTCTATATAAGGCATTGTATAGGCGGAGGTATAGGACTCCGATCTGTTGGGATAAAGAAGGAGAGAGGCAATTGGAAGGACCAGAATTGATTCAGACGACAGTTGAGAAAGTCAATCTGGTTAAGCAGCGGCTTAAGGCAACACAGGATAGGATGAAGAGTTATGTTGATGCTCACCGAAAGGAGATGGAGTATGAAGTCGGTGAGAAAGTGTTCCTTAAGACATCTCCTTGGAAAGGAGTGATGAGATTTGGCAAGCAGGGTAAGTTGAGTCCGAGGTATGTGGGTCCTTATGAGATCCTTGAGAGGATTGGACCACTTGCCTACAAATTGGCGTTACCTCTGGAATTGTCTCAGATTCACGATGTTTTCCATGTGTCTATGTTGAGAAGGTATAGATCGGATCCTTCTCATATCATCCAGGCTCGTGAGGTTCAGTTGCGGGATGATCTGAGTTATGAAGAGCTTCCGGTGGAGATCTTAGATACAAAAGAAAAAGTCCTCAGGAACAAGACGATTCAGTTAGTTAAAGTCCTATGGAGGAATCATTCGGTAGAGGAGGCTACAAGGGAGCCATTGGAAGCCAATGCGGGAGAAGTATCTGCATCTCTTCGATGATTCAGGTAATAATTTCGAGGAAGAAATTTCTTTTAAGAGGGGGAGAAATGTTAGGCCCTGAATTTTTTTTTATGATGTCATTAAGCATAAATTTTGATAATTGAGTGATTATGCCTTAGTTTGATTAATTTGGGAGTATTAGTGGATAATTGAGGTGTATTTGCGTTTAATACGGTTTAAATAAGGCATTAAAGGATTAAAATGTGTAAGGGCATTTTAAGAAAATTTCTTAGGTTGGAATGGGTTTAGGCTTGTAAAGAGGGGTAAGTTGGTCTTTGTATTTTCTTTAGGTTAGGGTTGAGAAGAAATAAGAGAAAGAAAGAAAAGAAGAGAAGAAAAGAAAAAGAAGGAAATAGAGAAGAGAAAGAGGAAGAGTGCGCCGTCATGAAGGAGGAAGGAGAAGAGAAGGAGAGTTGCGATCTTTGCGATTTTCGACGGATTTGAAGCTCATTCTAGGTAAGTTAGCTTCCTTTCTTCTTGTTTTAGTTGGGTTTAAGCTTAGCGAATGTTGAATGAAGAGAATCGAAGGTTTTAGGGTTTTAGGGTAGAAATGGTTAGATTTCGTGGGTTGTTGTGTTTGTGACTGATTTTGTGTTGCTAATGAGTTAGAAGTGTAGTATAGGACCTGATCTAAGACTTATGTGTATTGCATTTGAGTTTGGGTAAGGATTGCAGTTGAAAATTTCAGAAATCTGGGTTTCGGAGTCGTTCTCCAGACCTGCACGTCGCGACGAGCGTATGAACACGCCGCGACGTGCAAGGAAGGAAGGCAATGTCGCGACGAATTAATGTTTATTCATCGCGACGTGTGGCAGCTTGCTCGTCGCAACGTGCGGCAGCTTGTTCACCGCGATGTGCGAGAGAGGAGCGTTCGTCGCGATGTGCGTAAGGGACGACGTCGTGACGTACGAAGAAGTTTGGCTCGTCGTGACATGGGAAGTTCCTTCGCCGCGACGAACGTCCGATTGGCTGAAGTGAGATTTTTAGTATTTTGAGCATATCTTGGGTTGTAGATGTTCAATTGAGGTGATTTTGGATTCGTTGTGAACTAGAGATCAAGGGCTACAAGTTGAATGAAGTCGGGAAGTTCGGAATTTTAGGAGAGGATCGAATATAGATTTTTAATGCTTTATTTTGGCTTTCCAAGCTTTGATTATTTACGATGGATATTGATTGGATGGAAACTTAGTTGTTTTGGGAAACCAAGCTGACCCGATTTCATCGCAAGAGGAAGGACACCAGTGAGTCGACTACTCGAGCGATCTTAGGTGGGTAATATACTTATAGTTATTGTGTGATTAGGCAAATTCTTGCCTATGTATGAATATATGTTATAGATGATGCATGTTTAAATGTGATGAATTGAATGATTGTGATTTCATATACTTTCAAAGATTTTGATTCGCAGCATGTTATGCCTCAACTTCGGTCCTGGCATTTTGACTAAATGAAAAGGATGAAAGAATATCATATGATGAAATGATTATGAGCATGATTATGTGCTTTTGTTTCACGTAGAGTGGAACCATTTAGTTAAATCACGTGCACGTGACAAGAGCCTTCTTCCTGGCTGCCGCTTGTGGCCTATGAGATCCGAATGGACTCATTTCGTTCAGGGTGTAAACTTCAGTTTCTCCCTTTTGTTTCCATGGAACCTTCCAGCCATTGTAATGTGCATTGCATATGTGAATTGTTTATTGTGAATGCTTCGTGACATATTTATAAGTTGAATGAATTATTAAATACGTAAAGTTCTTGAGTAGCATGGGAATGCTTGAAATGATGCTCAGATAGATATAATATATATACATTCATATGCCGAATTGTGTTAGTTATCGATGGCTATAGTTATATTAGCCATCGAAATATGTAGCTCAACCCATTATTTTCCTCCTCAAAGCGAGCAATAGTCGATTGTTGATCTTGCAAGGCATCGAAAACTTCGAGTCAGTTGGGAGTTTTCTATTAAGTTCGTATTTTGGTTGGCCCTCCGAGCATACTCTCATAGACCATTTTCATGTATTTTGGATTGGAACTTATTATGTATTTTATGCGACGTTGAATACTTGTGACATTGTAATGACATGAGTTAAATTCATGTTTAGATGCATGTGTAAGTGCTGCAAATGTGTGAAAGTGATTATGTATGAATTATGATCGAACTATGTCTATGTATATGTATAAATGTTGGGATCGGGTCTGACGGTATTTGGGCTCCCGTCGCTGGCGCAACTCGAGGGCCACCTCGGGAATCGAACATCCGGGTCCCGGGCCCAACATTATCCATGAGTTTTCTAGCTCACCCCCCTTTCATCCCCATCTCCAGGTATCAAGCAGGAGATCGGATGAAAGAAAGTCAAAACCTTTGTTCGATTTTACATAGCATGTGTTTTATGTATTTAGGATTTTAGTTTGGGTTATGTATATGGCTTGGAATGCTATTAAAGTGTGTTGTGTATTCATTATGGGAATGTATTATGAATTTTGGACATGTGTATTGAATTAAGTTATGGATGGGATTTGTGTATGATTATGGATATGATTTGTGTTTGTATATAAATATGATTGATTTTTGGGATTGGATGGATTGAATTATGAATTTGTATAAAGACTTGAATTACGACTTTATGTATGATGATTTATGATTTGTATATTGAATTGAGGAATTAATATGAATTGGATTTGGATAATGTGTGTTGGATTGAGTTTGGATTCCGGACGGGAAGTCCAAGGAGTTGTGTGGTTTGATTGAGTTGGTATATATAGAAGTGAGTTTTAAAACCCTTTGCAGGTTTGGGTTTATGAAAAAACAGTCGTTATGCTGCTGAAATTTTTATGGCAAAGAAAGAATAAGAATAAGATATAGGATTTGTTAATAAGTTTGAAAAATGATGAATAAGAAGAATCAAGTAATTTGAGATTAGTATGAGATTAAGGATAAATAAGTTTTGATTAAAAGATGAATTATGGGATAAGGATGATTATTAAGAAGATTAATATGATTGAGTACAAGGATAAATGTTCCAAAAGGGAAATTGTACTGTTTGATTTGTATGAGATTGAATAAAGATGAAAGAAATGGAAAAGAAAGAAAAAGAAGGGAAAAAAAGAAAAAAAATTGTACCAAATTTCGGATGTGTCTTAGTCTAGGTTTCCAACGCGATAGTTATTTCTAAGATTTGGTTCCCGGATGTCGGACATTTGTTTTAGTTCGAATGAATCATTTGTACCGCTTTTGATTCGATTCGCTTTCAATTCTTACATCATTCGTATTCGATTTTGCTTTCTGATTTGATATGTGATTCGTATTCGCTTCGCTTTTAAATCGTTCGTCTTATGTTTCCGTGTCAATTTGTTTCCGATATGTTTTCGCTTTTGTTTCGATTCGTGTTTGCTTCTCTTTGTTTCGCTATATGATTCGATTCGTGTCGTCGTCTATTCTGTTTGATTTGCTTTGTTTCCGTTTTTGTTTTCATTTTTTTCAGTTGGGGTCCGGTTTCGAGATCGGGTCCCAACAACATTTGTTATGAAGACATAAAATTTAAATTCTGTCTTTAAGAATCTCAAAATTTGTCATGAAATTGAGAACTGGGTGCAGTACATTGGATGAATGTAAAAATTCATGTTTTCTATTCGAGGGAAAAGCTAGATTAATCTAGGTTGATTTAGGCAAATGTGTCTTTTGGAAAGTTGTAGGTCTTTCCTATAGCTTTCCAATGATATATAGTATGAAAATTTTTTTACGTTTAAACTGAAAGTCATGGTCCTTATAAGGGAAGATGTACAAGAGAGGAGTTGTATCTTCTGCCTTCTTGCTTCTTTTGTGATGACGTCATCTTCTTCTGTGTTTCCTTTGTGATGACGTCATCTTTTTTTGTGTTTTGTATCGTCTATGTTTTGCTTCTTCTACCTTTTTGCTTCTTCTGTGATGATGTCATCTCCTTCTGTGTTTCCTTTGTGATGACATCATCTTCTTCTATGTTTTGTATCGTCTGTGTTTTGCTTCTTCTGTAATGATATCATCTCCTTCTGTGTTTCTTTTTTGATGACATCATCTTCTTCTGTGTTTTGTATCGTCTGTGTTTTGCTTCTCCTGCGTTTTTGCTTCTTCTGTGATGATGTCATCTCCTTCTATGTTTTCTTTGTGATGATGTCATCTTCTTTTGTGTTTTGTATCGTTTGTATTTTGCTTCTTCTACCTTTTTGCTTCTTATGTGATGACAACATCTCCTTCTGTGTTTCCTTTATGATGACGTCATCTTTTTCTGTGTTTTGCATCATCTGTGTTTTGCTTCTTCTACCTTTTTGTTTCTTCCGTGAAGACGTCATCTCCTTCTGTGTTTCCTTTGTGATGACATTCTATACTTCTGTGTTTTGTATCGCCTGTGTTTTCCTTTTTCTGCCTTTTTGCTTCTTTTGTGATGACGTCATCTCCTTCTGTGTTTCCTTTTTGATGACGTCATCTTCTTTTGTGTTTTGTATCGTCTGTGTTTTACTTCTTTTGTCTTCTCGCTTCTTCTGTCTTTTTGCTTCTTCAGCCTTTTTTGCTTCTTTTGTCTTTTTCTTCTTCTGTCTTTTGCTTCTTCTGTCTTTTGCTTCTTTTGTCTTACGCTTCTTCTGTGTTTTGCTTCTTTTATCTTTTTCTTCTTCTGTCTTTTGCTTCTTTTGTGTTTTGCTTCTTTTGTCTTTTGCTTCTTCTGCCTTTCTCTTCTTTTGTGTTTTCTTTTTCTGTCTTTTGCTTCTTCTTTCTTCTGTTTTTTGCTTCTTCTGTGTTTTTCTTCTTCTGCCTTTTGTTTCTTTTGTTTTTTGTATCTTCTGTCTTTTGCTTCTTTTGTTTTTCACTTCTTTTGTGTTTTACTGACGCGTCTTCTTCTTTGTTTTGTTAACGTGTCTTCTTTTGTGTTTTGTTCCCTTTGCTTTCCGTTTCTTTTGTGTTTTTCTATCTTCTTTCTTTTGCTTCTTTTGTCTTTTGTTTCTTCTATGTTTTGCTATCTTCTGCATTTCGCTTCTTCTGTCTTTCGTTTCTTCTGTGTTTTGCTATCTTCTATTTTTTGCTTCTTCTATACCTATCTTATATTCCATTTTTGACCCTTCAAACCATAGAATTTGTCTTCAAGATCTACACGAAAGTTGTAGATCTTAAAGTTATCTTTCGAACCATATAAAGAACATCTTAATGCGATATCTGTAGGGAAAGTTATAGTAATTTTCCCACTTCTTCTGTCTTTTCTCATTCGTCCGCTTTTTCGTTTAGCTTCGTCTAATCCTATCGTCTGATCCATTTTGACCCTTTAAATGATAAAATCTGACCTCAAGGTATTTTTCAAAGTTGTATATTTCAAATTTATCTTTGAAATCATCCTAGGATGATCTTAATCCAACATCTCTAGTGAGAGTTATGTCATTTGTCCAGAGACAAGTTCAATATGAGTGAGGACCAAATCTTGTTTGCTTCATTTGGCCATAATTTGTTCGACCTCCAAATGAAGTAATTCTTAAGCCCTTAGATTCCTAACACTTTTCTTTTTACGTTTCCATTGAAATTCATAGCTTTTGATGTTGATTTGAAATGGATGGATTGAACCAAAGTAAGGGTGTCAATTGGAAGAGTAGGGATCGGATATTTTATTGAACATGCTTCAATATTTTGATGATTTTTGGACCAATAGAGCTCCGAATAAGATGATTCTTATTGCAAGATAAAGTAGAGACATGGAACTACAAATGGCATGAAGAAGTTGAAATCTAGTTCAGTTTCTAAGATGTTTAGATTTCGGATAGAAGTTATGCATAAGTATACTGATTTGGACAAAAGCAATCCAAAAATGTTGAAGTATATCTTTCGAATCACTAAACCAGATGGATTGATTTTGATGTCCTTGGGAACTTAAGACAAGGAAGAACACTTTTCTAGAAGAAAGAGTTATGTTAGAATATTCAATGGTGCTTTTGGCATGACACTTAAATAAAAAAGACATAAGGCATAAATGGAAGGGCAAATGAGACATTTCTCAATCATTAAGGGCATAATCGAAAGAAAAAGGGATGTCTTGCTTATAAATAAAGAAGAAAAACGTGAATGAAAGGATAAGCATAAGAGAAGAATGAAAATTTAAGAGAAAAAGAGAGAGCAATACAAAGAGAAGAAGAGAATGAGAGAAAGAAGAGAAAACAAGCTAGAGTTTCAATTGTGTAAACCTTCAAGAGAGATTTTGGAGTTGTTCAAGAAAGGAAAAAGGAAGAGGAAGAGAAGAGCTTCCCTTTGAGATAAAGATCTCTTCAATTGGTGAAGAATCAAGGTAAGACCATTTTGGATCTTTTGGATTTTTGGAAGGATTTTAGTCCATAAAGTTTAGAAATGGTTGGGTTTAAGCATTCTAGAATCAATTTTAGTAATTTTTGCATTTTGGGATTCTCTATTGGATTCCTATTGAATGAAACTTGGTTTGTTTTAGGGAACCAAGAGAATCCTACCCAAGAGCAAGGAAAAAGATAACCTTGACTTGGATTTTTTTGCAAGAAAATGAGGTGGGCAATGTATTTATAGTTATTGTGTGATTGGAAAAATTCTTGCCTATGTGTGGATATGTGTTAAATTGTTTGAACTTGACTTGAAGAAAATACATGATGATTTTTTTGATTTTGTCATACTGTGGAAGAAGTATGATATGTGATATAAATAAATTGTGTTTTTGATCAATGTTATGCCTTGATATTTGTCATGGGATTTTGTATAAATGAAAAGTATGAAAGCATTTGATAAAATGACTTGAGCATGTTTATGTGCTTCTGGTTGGGCAAGAGTGGAAACATTCTGTTTGTCACGTGCATGTTGACAAGAGCCTTCTCCCGACTGCCCGCTTGTGAGATATGAGCTCCGAAAAATGGACTCATTCTGTTTATAGGGTAAACTTCGATTTCTTCATTTTGTTTCATGGAACCCTCGAGCCATTTGTTGTGCATTGCATTCTAAATTGTCAACTATGAAGCATATTGAGTGTTATATATTTATAAGCTAAATTTCACAAATTTTTATATTGCTTGAATGAAGTATAAATGCTAGAATTTCTAGACATATATATATACATATGCTTGACTTTGGTCGATTGCCAATGGCTAAGAATATATTAGCCACTGAGCTGTGTAGCTCACCCCACTACTCCCTCCTCAGATGCAGAAAGAGAAGATTAACGATCCTTGCAAGGCATTGGAACTCCAAGATAGTTAAAGACTTTTGTAATTAAGTTAGTTTAGGAACTTTTTGTATTTTGGAATCATTCTAAGCATAAGCATTCAATGGTATCACGTGTAGTTTATATTTTGTATTTTGTATTTGTATTAAAGCAAAAGGGGTGGTTTTTGAAATGTAAAGATATTGTGAAAACAAACATCGTGTTCTGTAATGGGCCCAAGTGATTACCGAATGCAATAATGTTTGCATCTTTGTAACTGAAATGGTTTTAAATAAATCGGGTCGATTTGATTATCGATTTTTTCGTGTATGCGTTAAATTGTTTTTTTTAATTTGCAATGTGATTTGACTGTTATTTGTCTCCGAATGCTAGGCTCCAGAAGCAGGGTCCAACGTTGTTTGATATTAGAGCTCTAGGTTTTTTTTAGGCTCAGAATGTATAATGTTATCAATTGGTAGGCTATGTGATTTATTGTTGTATTGTGAATTGATGTGTTGCATTAAGTGACATGCATATCATGCATACATGTAGGAAATAAGATTAAAATGGAAGCTGAAAGATGGTGTTTTATCAAAGGAGTAAAATGCCACCTCATAAAAGAATACGAGGAGTTTTGCAAGGATCTGCTACATCTGATTCCTCACCACTTGAGAAGGGTACTAATGAGTATAGAATCCCAGAAATTGCAACTGTATGAGTCACATGTATGAACTTCTGTTAAGAGTTTAGACTAGTAGAAACAATGAGAATAATGGCGTCTGGTTAGAGTGTAAGATGAGGGAAGTTTGTGAATATTTAAAAATAAGAAATATGGCGTAGTCTGATATGTTAAATATAGATGTAGTATCTGTGGTTGTGTCAGTGAATAAAGTAATAGAATTTTGTGAAAATATATACTTGAATTGATACGGATGTGAAAAATATTTCCATTAGTTGACTTAAGAAGAGATACAGACAGGGTGAAAATGACAAGATTTAAGGTGTACAAGCAAAGCGGAATTGAAAGGTTGGACTCGGAATTTATGATCAAGTATAAGATTGTATTAGTGAATTTGAGATTTGAATTTCAAGATGGCTATATGTTTATGCTCCTAAATTGATTAAGAATGTATGTAAGAAAGTGAAACAAAGGATAGTGATATAAGCAGAGGTTCTAAAGGTTATGTTGACTAGTTATTGTGAGTACATATTTGATAATGTGGTTAAATTGGTGAATAATATAATTGAGTACATACGAGATTTATATTTGGATATGGTATAGGAGTAAAGGAATATGCCTCTTATTTCATTGGGTTTTATTATGGAGGATATTTTGATCATGTAAAATGTGACAGAGATTGAAATTATAGAAATGTCATGAACAATTGAAATTGATCTTATCAATATGTTAAGAATGGTTGAAACAACATTGATGAACATAGTTGATTGATAAAGATTATGGAAACAGTGTAGATGATTGAGGTAAGAAGTCGTTTCAAATGGAGATGTTTTATCAAATCATATTGGGTGAATTAAATGTTCCGTTTCGAGGTATGAATGAATATGTAATGAATTAGAAGTGAATATTGGAGTTCTATCCCTAGGGGAGACTCAAGCATAAGAGGTAGAGTATGATACTGAGAATTTATGTATATTGCTTGATGAAAAGTATCAAACTACATGAGTGGATTTTAGAAAATTGAGATAACACTATGGCTAATGTGAGGAGAACTTAGATCCACATTATATATTCTATAAGAATATGCGAAGGAGATATAAATTAGATTTTGATGAATGTGTTACCAAAGCAAGAATTTAAGTTACAAATAAATTAAAATATGAGGAGAAACTAGTATGAATGAGAAACATTAGAATAAGCCAATGTGAAATACGAGGAAATCTAAAGAATGGAGAAGATCATTTAAGAAAGGTGAGTCAATTGAGAAATTGAAAATAACACGAGATAATATTACCTTATCAAGGAACCAGCTATTTAAGGAATTAGGAGAGCTAATCATGGGCATATAGAGTTTGATAATAATTGTTTGAGTTAACAATTGCCCCGATAGTACCATGGTACTAAAGATTAAAATGATCCAAGCGAAATTTGATAATGTATTAAAGGTATTCAAAAATTTGAGAAGAATAATTTGAATACGTGAAGAGAAATGTGTAACGCGTATGAGTAATGAAAGTAAAGAAAATTTTGAGGAATTATACTGATATTAATTACATCGTATGGATTTGGAGATTCTATAGTATGCAATGATATTATATAAGAGATTTGGATAAATCCAATGCAGCAGGATAAAGTGATTTCATATGTATGGAGACAACTAAAGCTCTATGAGTTGATTATTCAATACATGATTTAGAGATACTATAGTAGTGATTGTTTTGAAGTTTGGTGATAGTATATGTAAAGGAATATCTGAGATGTATATATACAAGTATAAATCATAAAAGTTTGAGGCAATTATTGAATTGAGAGAAATGAATATGAGACCGAGAAGATTGATATAAATATCGAAAGACCATGATTGTACAAGTGAGAAATTCCAAGTAAGGCTACGTGTTATATCAAATACCCTAAGCAGAAACTCGATATTGAGGATTATCAAAACTAGAGAAAAAAAAAAGCATAGAATGTGGGGCTTGGTTTATCCCAAATTAAGGATTCAGGAATTGAGAATCTTATTAAGGAATTTAAAATGGATATGAATTTCAAGTTTAAATTGGAAGATGAGGCTTTGTGATCGAAAAGGAGAAATATGTATACCTAATAAAGAGATAAAGGAGTTAGTGGATCAATATCGAAAGTATGGAGTAAAGTGAGACAGACATAAGAGTAAAGTGTACTAATAATATAGAAATGTGAACTATAAAGAAAAGGATGAAATGTTTATAAGAGTATAACCTCCGCAAGGTGTGTTTAGATTGAGTGCTAAATGTGCTCAGGCTAAGATAAAGAATCCACTAAGCTTGAATTGTTTTTGTCCAAATAAAGATATTGAGAACCGAACCATTGACTTGTGAGTTAGTATTACCAACAAAGATGTCTTCAGTTCGCAATGTGAGCATGTTAAAAGATGTCAACATGATCTGATATTGATTTTATCGACATAGGAATTGAGAAAAGTGTGAGTAATCCGAAACCTAATGAGAAACTCGTTAAGAAAGTGAATGATTGAAAACCAGAGTGAGTCTTTTGGCTATGATCATTTAAAGGCAATTATTCAAGTGAAGAAGTTACTAGGGAGACTGAGGAAAACATAAGACAATGTTACCTCCATTTGGTTGATCACTCAGGTAAGAATTTCGATGATGAAATTTTTTAAAGGGGAGAGTTGTTGGACCCTGAATTTTTCTTAGAAGACTAGAACTAACAAATAAGAAATGTGGATATGTACATTTGTGTATGTTTTGTTGTTGGTTTTCATGATTAATCATGGACTATATATTTTTCTTTGGATGATATTTATTTGAGATGGAGTTGAGAATGAGGAGTAAATGAAGTAGAACAGGTGATCTTGGTATGAGTTGTGTTAAGGAAAGATTGTGAAACAAAATGGGTGGTTGATCTAGAAAATATTCACTGCGTATACTTCAGTCTTTTATCCACAACTTTTTCTCTAGTTATCCAAACGAGATGATTCTTAATTTAGATTAAACTAGAAACATATGGCTACATTTTTTATGAATACATAGAATTTAAATTTTATTTTTACAAATCTCAAAATTTGTCATGAAGTTGAGAACTAGGTGTAATACATTGGATAAATGTAAAAATTCATGTTTTGTATTTGAGGGAAAAGCTAGATTAATCTACGCTGGTTTAGGCAAACATGTCTTTTGCAAAGTTTTAGGCCTTTCCTTTAGCTTTCCAACGATATATAGGATGAAAATTTTAGACGTTTGAGTTGAAAGTCATAGTCCTTATAAAGGAAGATGTGTAAGAGAGGAGTTGTATCTTCTGACTTCTTGCTTCTTCTGTGATGACATCATCTTCTTCTGTGTTTTCTTTGTGATGACATTATCTTCTTCTGTGTTTTGTATCGTCTATGTTTTGCTTCTTCTGCTTTTTTGCTTCTTTTATGATGGCATCATCTCCTTCTGTGTTTTCTTTGTGATGACTTCACCTTTTTCTATGTTTTGTATCGTCTGTGTTTTGCTTCTTTTGTGATGACGTCGTCTCCTTCTGTGTTTCCTTTGTGATGACGTCATCTTCTTATGTATTTTGTATCGTTTGTGTTTTGTTTCTTCTGCCTTTTTGCTTCTTCCGTGATGACGTCATCTCCTTCTGTGTTTTATTTATGATGACATCATCTTTTTTTGTGTTTTGTATCGTCTGTGTTTTACTTCTTTTGCTTTTTTGCTTTTTCTATGATGACGTCATCTCCTTCTATGTTTCCTTTGGGATGACATCATCTTCTTCTATGTTTTGTATCTTTTGTGTTTTGTTTCTTCTGCTTTTTTGCTTCTTCTGTGATGATGTCACCTCCTTCTGTGTTTCCTTTATGATGACATCATCTTCTTCAATGTTTTGTATCATCTATGTTTTGCTTCTTCTGCCTTTTTACTTCTTTTTTGATGACGTCATCTCCTTCTATGTTTTGCATTGTCTGTGTTTTGCTTCTTTTATCTTCTCGCTTCTTCTGCCTTTTTACTTCTTCTGTCTTCTGCTACTTCTGTCTTTTTTCTTTTTTTTTTGTCTTTTGGCTTCTTTTGTATTTTGCTTCTTCTGCCTTTGGCTTCTTATATCTTTTGTTTCTTCTACCTTTGGCTTCTTTTGTGTTTTGCTTCTTCTACCTTTGGCTTCTTCTGACTTTCACTTCTTCTGCCTTTTGTTTCTTCTATTTCTTGCTTCTTTTGCCTTTCTCTTCTTCTATGTTTTGTTTCTTCTGTCTTTTGCTTCTTCTGTCTTTTGCTTCTTCTGCTTTTCGCTTCTTCTGTGTTTTGCTTCTTCTGTCTTTCACTTCTTCTATGTTTTGTTGACGCGTCTTCTTCTATGTTTTGTTGACGTGTCTTCTTCTGTGTTTTGCTCTCTCTGCTTTTCGTTTCTTCTTTGTTTTACTATCTTCTACCTTTTGCTTCTTCTGTCTTTCGTTTCTTCTATGTTTTGCTATCTTCTGCCTTTCGCTTCTTTTGTCTTTCATTTCTTTTGTGTTTTGCTATCTTCTATCTTTTGCTTCTTCTGTACTTGTCCTTTGTTCCATTTTCAGCCCTTTTAACCATAGACTCTGTCTTCAAGGTCTTCACAAAAGTTGTAAATCTTGAAGTTCTCTTTCGAACCATATAAAGAACATCTTAATGCGATATCTGTAGGGAAAGTTATAGTAATTTTTTCACTTCTTCTGTCTTTTCTCATTCGTCCGCTTTTTCGTTTGGCATCGTCTAATCCTATTGTCTGATCCATTTTGACCCTTCAAATGATAAAATCTTGTAGCACCCTACTCCCGCGAGACCCGATCCCGACATCGACGGTGATATTCGAGCCTGTGACCCGCGAGGGTGGTATGCTAGAACAGTCACATCAATTTAAACTCGGAAAACCAATTAATTTCTTTTTGAAAACAATAGAGTGTGCAGATATCAGTAAACAATTTGGGCCACGATACAAAAGCATTTTCAGTCAAAATTTAATTTCAGTCATAAAACCATTCATACACACATATATTCACAGCCAATTTGGGCCCAATACAATAACAATGTTTATCTGCGAAAATAAAATGTTTCACATATAACCAAAATGACTCAAATGCAGACATGAAACTGATCCCGACGCCAAACTCTGTCACTCTTGCAGTACACATGCACCCGTTTGTCTAACGGTGTACTCGCCAATTCCAGAAAAATAATTGCAATGTTGGGTGATTTTGCGAACTCAGTGAGAAACCATCATCGATGGTTCACCCAACTCATGCATTCACAAATCATATAATACCCCATATTGTCACAATCCAAATTATCTCAGGCATTGTCACTTTTACACATTCGATATCACCATATAACACTTATCAGACGAATATACAACATTAACACCTTTTTCCCACATTCACACATAAAAGTTACACTCATGAACTTTTCCCATTATTATCCATTCTTTTCTTAGTTGTGACTAAGCGCTTAACAGTAACAGAATTCAGACACACTTAGGGAGTAGGAGAGCCCTCTGGGTATGCACTGACTCCCCTCGAGCTCAAGGCTCAGTTCAGTAACAGTAATCGCATTTTAGGCAAGTAGGAGAGTCCTCAGGGTATGCACTACTGCCCGCTCACATTAAGGATAGGAGAGCCCTCTGGGTATGCACTAATCCCTCTCAGTGGCAGCTCCAGTCATAACCATTATTTATTAACCAATTATGGAATTCGTTTATCACAATTATAAGGCGTTTCACCTTTTTCTCGGCCCACATTCAGTCATATACATATATATACAATGCACATGTATCAAATCACATTCACAATCATTTCATAATAGCATTCACATACAGTATACACAATTTGCACTTCAATATCACATTCAAATTGTAACATCCCGTCACCGATGGGATGGGTACAGTTCACCTCATACGTATTCTGTATACGTATTCTGCATATGCATTCGTAGCCTCTACGTCATTGATAAATGTTCAGCATTGCACAAGCATATGTATGTACATGCATGTATGACAGATTTCTGACTTGCTTGTGAAATTGGAGACTTTGTGATTAAGGTTAATTGTGCTTTGATACGTAAATTGGAGAGTCAAATTGAATTTAGGAATTGAGAATCGAAGATCGGAGTATGTGACTAGATGTTTTCTAATTTTGAGGATTTATAGGAATTTTTCTGGAATTTTCAAAATATTAGGCTCGGACCGGAAAAATGGCTTAGTGACTGATTAATTGTGATTTCGGTTCCGAATTTGATTGACAATTGATATGAGATAATTTAATTTATGATTTGAGGAATTAGGGTATGAACCATTGGAATTCGGGAGAAATTATAATTAGAAATTGGATCGGGATTGTTTGGACTAGACTTGTGGCAAATGACGTTGCCAAACAAGCCTTAAGGTCCTTAGTTTATAAACCCCTTTCTTTTGAAAACTTGCTTCCACGATACTTGCTTCTCCCTTGAAGAAAAACTTGATTTTCCTCCTTCTTTGCGTGGATCTTCCCTTGATTTCTTCTTGATTCCTTCTTATGATTTGCTTCCTCTTCCATTCTTGATTCTACCCTTTTGTTGGTGTTGAAAAAGATGGAAATGGGTTTGAGTTTGGTGTTGCCGTGGGTGTCGTGGGTGGTGATTTAGCTTGAGACTTGGATGATCTTGGTGATTTGGAAGGATTTAAGCTTTAATCAAGTAAGTTTCTACTAATTCATGTGTTTAATATTTTGATTGAAGTATGGAATTAAGTGATTAATTGTTTAAGAGTTAGAAAGTTTCGGATGATATAGGTTTTAGGGTAAAAATGTGATTTTGATTTGGGTATTTGTTGAATCATGATTATTTGATGGATTGAAGCTTAGGAATAAGTTGTGCTAAGTGTAGAATGATGTTTTGGAGTGTTTAGAAAGGATTTGGATGGATTATATCAGAAAAATCTGGGAATTTCTGGGTTTCGGGCGTGAATCTGGGATTGCACGCCGCGACGAGCAAACCAGCGTTCGCACGCCGCGACGTGTGCTTGGCACGTCACGACGAGCGAAGGCGCACGCCGCGACGAGCGCAAAGGATGACACCACGTAGGAGAAAGGAACGTACGCCACGACGTGAAGAAGGATGTCTCGCCGCGGCGAGCGTTCTCATGCCTCGGCGAGGACGCCTGATTTCTGAAGTTGAGTTGTTTGATTTTTAACGATTTTGAGGTTATTTTAGTTATGATTAGTGAGTGATAAATTGATCTTGATTTAGGAATTTGATAATTCATTTAGATATGGGTTGAATTCAATTCAGAGACTATGAAATTGCGGAAATTTAATTTGGTGGTTCTCAAAATTAGACGGCATTTGAATAGTGAATTTGATTCTGATTTAAGGATAATTCCTATGTCTTCAAATTTGACTTTGGAAGATGTAGAACTTAGCCAATTGTCTTATGGTATTAGAAATTGCTATGAATTAGAGTGAAAGTGCGGAATTGAGATAATTTGGGATTATGGTCGGAAATGTCATAACGTGCATAGTACAACATTCATTTGAGACATAAGCATTTCTGATTATTGAAATTGATATAATTAGTGATATTCGAATGTTCTGATTTTGATAGAGGCTCAAGTGGAACGTCGATCCTCTGACGTAGCAGAGACTTCCCGGCAGTAGCTCGGAAGTTTAGAGGTGAGTAACCTAGTTGGTTTCTCAATCTCTGATGTGCTATATGCTTTGTGTGTGAACTATCTATGATTCTGATTGAGTGATTCGCAAGTGATATGTTACTGTAAAGTGTGAACGCATGCTAGGCATGAATAGAAATCAGTAATTGATAGCTGTGACTGGAGCACATTCTGATCCGATTGGAGTTATAAGCTCGCCAATTGTGATAAGTGAGAAGGGATTAGTGCATACCCAGAGGGTTCTCATATCCCTAGCGCGCGTGGGCAGTAGTGTATACCCGGATGGCTCTCCTACCTCCGAAAACGCGATTTCTGTGTGATGTGCCCAACAATAGGAAAATTCTGACGCCCAGTCACAGCATTAAAATGAACTGGAAATCATTGTGCATTCAGTATGTGATTGTTTTGTGATTGTACTGCGAATTTGATATGGGATTAATTGCAAATGTGTGATTATGATTTTATGAACTTCTAAATTATGATTCTGATTATGATACTGTTTTGTGTTGTACGCAATTTTGCGTAATGCATGAATTGAGTGAACCATCGATGATGGTTACTCATTGAGTTTTCGCAAACTCACCCAAATTGCGACTATTTTTCAGGACCGCGAGAGTGTGACTCCTAGCTCCGGATTTTGAGACTTCTCCTTCTGTGTGTGTGCCGGCGAGAGGAGCATGGCCTATAGGTTGGTCAGCTGGGGATCCTTTGGGATATTTTGGGGATGACCTAGATAGGAGTTAGTACTGTCTATTTTGGATCTGTATATTTGTAAATTATGACAGAAGTATGGTTTTCAGAAATGAGATGAGAAGTACTCTTTTGGTTTCAAAATTTAGTGATTGTGATCTTACCGCTTTATTATTGATGCCATGAGGTTGAAAGAATAAATCGTATTCGTAAGTGCACCCTCATTGTAGGATATGTACCGGTATGACCTACGGGCGTCCCGGTGTATACTCTACGGTAAGGGGGCGCTACACAAATACTTCGGACACCCGTGGTTCGAAATCAATCAAAACAAACACATATAGTCTTCCATTATCCCCATATGGCATCATTGCAAGATATTAAACACATAAAGGCTGAGGAACCAACTAGGTTACTCACCTGAACTTCCTAGCTGTTGTCTGGAAGCTCCAGCACTGTCCGTGGATTATCGATCCATCGACTCTCTAACAATCAAATAATTCCATTCATTACAAAATGCACAGTCAAAAATAATTAATGATGTGCATGCCTTGAATAAAAGATGTACTATGCCTATTCATGATTTTCCCGGTACCATTTCCCACTTTCCATTTTCTTTTACTCAGTATCTAACTTTCACTCAATTGATCAATATCGGCTCATTTCGATACAATAACATATTACAGAATTTCCAATTTCAATTCTAATATTCAGTCAATTTATGCAATCATATTTGCCAGGGTATTACCTAAAAATCAATAACACTATTCTCTATATCAAATTCATCCTTTGGTTGAAATACAATCACATTCTCAACTTTCATTCATTAATTGAGATCTCAAAAATCCAATTCAAACTCTCATTCTTTTCCTCAATTGTAGACCTCTTTCTCTAAGTCACAACGAATCAAACATCACCTCAATTAGAGGTCTACACCATTAGTTATGCCAAAAAAACCAAATTGAATCACTTCAGAAATTTCCTCCTCGTCGCGACTTCAAACCGCTCGCCGCGACGTCTGAAGTCGCTCGCCGCGACGTGTGAGATTGCTTGCCGCGGCGAACATTTCTCTTGGGACTCGTCGCGGCGCCTAGAACTCGATCTCTCCGCAACGTCAAGAGGAGCTCGCCGCGGCGTCCAACACTTTTGAGCTCGCCGCGACGTCCTCCCTCCTGCTCGCTGTGACGAATTATATGTTAATTCGCCGCAGCGAGGCATTTCGCACACCGCGACGTGCGAGTCGCAGCTCGTCTTCTCTGACGAGTTTTCTCCCATTTTTTCTTTCTAAAACCAGTCCTAACTTAACTCAAGCACTCTAATCTTTAACAATTAACCTCAGGAATGCATTAAACACAATAATAAATAATATAAAACCAATTACATACCAACTCAAGCTCAAAACCTCCGATCTCAGCAATTGCTCTAACTCCCACGGTGAACCTCTAAACTCATCAAATCTTCTTCTTCTCTCAAGGGTTTCCATCGATCTTTAACCATAAGGAAAGAACGAACACAAATCTCCAAAGAAGAATCGAAACTCACCAAAGAGAAGAAATGATCGTGCCCTAGGAGGAGAAAACCATTTTCTTTTCCTTTCTTTCCTTTTCAAACGTAGAACATATATATATATATATATAACAAAGAAGCCTCTTTTCATTTTCCTCCCAAAACATTTAAATCTCTTTCTCTAATCAGTTTTATTTCCAGTCCAATTCATCTCCAAATCTCAATGACTCCACATAATAATTTCTAAAATCATAATTCTAGATTTCCATTGCCAATGGACAATTATTTCGGTCCAATTTATTCAATCGGTCCGCCACTCGGAAGATTTCCGGTCCGGACATTTCCTCCCAAATTTTACCGAAAATTTTCGAAGAGTCGCTATCAATTGGTAATCATGCAAATACTGTTCCAACTCAATAAATAAACTCAATTATTCCTCAATTCTCATTAAATCATACTCAAATCTAATTATCTCATAGTTTCACACTTCATATCATATTCACATATTCACTATCAAAAGCCGGGAAAAGTCATGAATGCATGTACCTATATGTGCATGGGCAAAAGACGCATGGCCTCCATAATTAGAGGTCAACAGAATGCTCAGTCAAGTATAAATCCTATCCCGTCTCAATTTACCAATATGACCTTCCCATCGGTGACGGGATGTTACAATTCTCCCCAACTAACAAAAATTTCGTCTTCGAAATTTTATATACGATTGATCCAAGAAACAGGGGAATTGTTTCGATCACTCTATATACTGTATTCCACTTATTTCACTACATGACCAATTCCTGTCAAATATACTGAATCAATACAATCGATCACTCTTTTTCCTTTCTCAATCTTTACACTATCATAATTGATTCCTCAAGATTACTCGCAATTCCTCACTTTCGATATCAATAATACATTTACCAGATTATAACAATATTTCCTAATCCTGTCCATGTAATACCTAAAAAATCCAAATCATCTTTTGGTTTTAACCGTCTTACCCATCTATTAACACCACAATCACATAGAGGTCATTTAATCACGAATTTAGTTTTCCCCCTTTTCCTTTGTATCTATTTATGCATTATGGCCGAGGCGATACACTTCGAAGCATTTCATTTATCGCTTATCATATCACATCTCCTTAGAATTAAACACTAATCTCATACGATTCTAATAACCTCGATCCACTCAACTCATTACCCGTTTACTTGAATTTCTCAATCCCCATTATAAATTTATTTTACTCATCAATATCATACACTGTTCAAATGGTATCATCCATACACCAATTGTTATGTCCTCAATCAGTTTGGACTATACGTCAATTTCATGTCCCTAAGAACCTCACAATACCAGTTTAACTTCTGCTTCCAACAGTCAAGTCCTTTGGTTATTCACACATGGAATCATTCACACATACAATCTCTCAATTTTACTCTTTAAACTATCAATCCCTCTTTCGATGTACTCTTACGATAGCATAAAACTTTGATTGGTTCTTAAATTTTTCTTAAATTTTTCTCTGACAGTTTCTGTAATGGATACCACACATATCTCTTAATCGAACTATACATATCACTTTCCTCAACAATGGAGTTATTTTCGATTCTTCGAGAAGGTTCGTAAATTTCACACACCTTAATTTGGTCTTTGCCAATTCCTTATATGCACAACTGATTTGGAAATTTCGATAACTAATAACACATTCTTTTTGCCCCTTTTTCTAGCTCGACTATTAACACTCTGTAATCATTCAAATTCGCGAAATATCTCAATCGTTATCGATTTGCATATTTATAGACATCTTCAAAATATTTCTGTCACTTTATACAATTTCAATAGATTACATCATAACCTTTATTGGGACACTTCAGTATATATATATAGTAAATTCTCCAAATGTCTCCTTTACAATCATCAGTCATAACATTCACACGTTTTCCTCGAACATTCTTGTCAATTTGCCCAAACCACAAAATCTTTGACAATTTCAGAACATATTCAGCATTCAGCTAGTTCTAATTAACTCCAAATCCCGCATACACATATCCCTTGAACTTTCACATTTTATCAATACCTATATCTTTATTAATTCTCCCAATATACCATGTTCATATACTAATTCATCCACCATTCATTCAATCAGATTAAGATTCACTCTTATGAGATTTGCATGATAACCAATTAACTCAACTGTGATAATTTATCTTCTTCACTTTTCAAATGCATTTAATCGATCGTCAATGATCACAGTCACTTTCCAATTTAATTACAATTGAGACACTTTACTCTTCAGTAGTAATACAATAAACTCCTCATATACATAATTGATTCCTATAACTCTTTAAATATCAATCATCTCCAATGAGGAGCACAATTTCTTATAATTTTCTCAGTTTCATTATATCATATTCTGACACATGTTCCTTATCCTGATTTCTCCACATAACCCAATTTATTTGCAATAGATCACTCACTGGCTTGAATAAACAATTATCATATTAATTTCGTACTTTCAGTACATAATTACACAAAATATACACGAACCTTTAATCTCCTTATATTCGCAGTTAATCTTTCCTTGATGTTCAGTAATTCTCTTACATAATCAGAGTCATCTCATTAATGTAACACACACTTTTTCAGTAAATTTACTTGTACTTCATTTCAGATTTATCCTTTCAATGATTATTCTCAAATCAAATCGACAGATCACTAAACCTTATCAATCATTACATAAAACTTTATCAATCAACTATTGTTCATCACTATATATCAGTTACTCTTGATACTTCAAGAAAATCAATCTCTGAAGGGCACATACAATTTCATTTCCTCTAATATCTTTAACTGTCTCACTTCTTTCTCAATTGATCATTACAAGCACTTTCATTTCGTATTCTAACTCAATAGGATTTTAAACTACAAGAATCCTAGCTAGCGTTATCCATTAACTCATCAATTGTAGCTTAACATTTTCACTTGCCATGGAGCTCTCATAATCAGGTGTGCATAATCAGGTGTGCATTCACATAGGCAAAACAACTAAACCTTGACAACCTTTTTCATCTACCAATTTCATTGTCTTACATTTCAATCTTTTCATTATCCCATCATATCCATGTACATTCACACTCCAATCAATATCATAACTACGTAATCATTCTAAAGTTTCCACTTAACATATTTTGACTCCAAAGCATATGTCATTACTCATAACTCTTGTCACGATAATCAGACCCAATTGTAACTTATTTTCATCCACTTTATACACTTGAAATCTTGCAAGTTCTAACACATCTCTATTTTCCTCTATTAATCCACAATTCTATATTTATATAAGTTCCACATTTAAGGATATACCACATTATAACTCCAATTTTGTGTTTCACAATAAATCCACCAATACCAATACACTAAATTTTCATTTGTCAGATCGAACCATACACTTTTTCCTATTTCACGATATCCATTACTTCCTTTTATCACATTCTAACACATTATCATTCCCTCACTATTTCTAACCGCTTAAACGACCGAGACATACTCATGCACATGACTAGATTGGGGATCAGTTGTCACTGTCTGCCGTGACATGACTTAAATGCATGTAACTTGACACCTTTTTCAGAAAGCCCATGTAAGATTGTACTTCTGAGCTCTGATACCACAAATGTAACACCCCACTCCTGCGAGACCCGAACCCGACATCGACGGTGATATCCGAGCCCGTGACCCGCGAGTGTGGTATGCTAGAACAGTCACATCAATTTAAACTCAGAAAACCAATTAATTTCTTTTTGAAACAATAGAGTGCGCAGATATCGGTAAACAATTTGGGCCATGATACAAAAGCATTTTCAATCAAAATCTAATTTTAGTCATAAAACCATTCATACACACATATATTCACAGCCAATTTGGGCCCAATACAATAACAATGTTTATCTGCGAAAATACAATGTTTCACATATAACCAAAATGACTCAAATGCAGACATGAAACTGATCCCGACGCCAAACTCTGTCACTCTTGCAGTACACATGCACCCGTTTGTCTAACGGGGTACTCGTCAATTCCTGAAAAATAATTGCAATGTTGGGTGAGTTTGCGAACTCAGTGAGAAACCATCATCGATGATTCACTCAACTCATGCATTCACAAATCATATAATACCCCATATTGTCACAATCCAAATTATCTTAGGCATTGTCACTTTTACACATTCGATATCACCATATAACACTTATCAGACGAATATACAACATTAACACCTTTTTCCCACATTCACACATAAAAGTCACACTCATGAACTTTTCCCATTATTATCCATTCTTTTACGAGTTGTGGATCGAGCGCTTAATGAATGAATCTGCACACACTTAGGGAGTAGGAGAGCCCTCTGGTTATGCACTGACTCCCCTCGAGCTCAAGGCTCGGTTCAGTAACAATAATCACATTTTAGGCAAGTAGGAGAGCCCTCAGGGTATGCACTACTGCCCGCTCACATTAGGGATAGGAGAGCTCTCTAGGTATGCACTAATCCCTCTCAGTGGCAGCTCCAGTCACAACCATTATTTATTAACCAACTATGGAATTCGTTTATCACAATTATAAGGCGTTTCATCTTTTTCTCGGCCCCCATTCAGTCATATACATATATATACAATGCACATGTATCAAATCACATTCACAATCATTTCATAGTAGCATTCACATACAGTATACACAATTTGCACTTTAACTTCACATTCAAATACTTCGGACACCCGTGGTCCGAAATCAATCAAAACAAACACATATAGTCCTCCATTATCTCCACATGGCATCATTGCAAGATATTAAACACATAAAGGCTGAGGAACCAACTAGGTTACTCACCTGAACTTCCTAGCTGTTTCCTGGAAGCTCCAGCACTGTCCGTGGATTATCGATCCATCGACTCTCTAACAATCAAATAATTTCATTCATTACAAAATGCACAGTCAAAAATAATTAATGATGCCCATGCCTTGAATAAAAGATGTACTATGCCTATTCATGATTTTCCCGGTACCATTTCCCACTTTCCATTTTCTTTTACTCAGTATCTAACTTTCACTCAATTGATCAATATCGGCTCATTTCGATACAATAACATATTACAGAATTTCCAATTTCAATTCTAATATTCAGTCAATTTATCCAATCATATTTTCCAGGGTATTACCTAAAAATCAATAGCACTATTCTCTAGATCAAATTCATCCTTTGGTTGAAATACAATCACATTCTCAAATTTCATTCATTAATTGAGATTTCAAAAATCCAATTCAAACTCTCATTCTTTTCCTCAATTGTAGAACTCTTTCTCTAACTCACAACGAATCAAACATCACCTCAATTGGAGATCTACACCATTAGTTATGCCCCAAAAACCAAATTGAATCACTTCAGAAATTTCCTCCTCGCCGCGACTTCAAACCTCGCCATGACGTTCAAGGCGCCACATGACATGTGAGGTTGCTTTCGCCATGTAACATTTCTCTTGGGACTCGTCGCGATGTACGAGAGAAGAACTCGCCGCGGCGCCTAGAACTCGATCTCGCCGCGACATGAAGAGGAGCTCGCCGCGACGTCCAACACTTTTGAGCTCGCCGCGACGTCCTCCCTCCCCTTTCGCCGTGATTTAATTATATGTTAATTCGCGCGAATGAGGCATTTCAAGACGCCGAACGTCTGAGTCGCAGCTCGTCTTCTCCGACAAGTTTTCTCCCATTTTCTCTCTCTAAAACCAATCCTAACTTAACTCAAGCACTCTAATCTTTAACAATTAACCTCAGGAATGCATTAAACACAATAATAAACAATATAAAACCAATTACATACCAACTCAAGCTCAAAACCTCCGATCTCAGCAATTGCTCTAACTCCCACGGTGAACCTCTAAACTCATCAAATCTTCTTCTTCTCTTAAGGGTTTCCATCGATCTTTAACCATAAGGAAAGAACAAACACAAATCTCCAAGGAAGAATCGAAACTCACCAAAGAGAAGAAATGATCGTGCCCTAGGAGGAGAAAACCATTTTCTTTTTTTTTTCTTTCCTTTTCAAACGTAGAACATATATATATATATATATATATATATATATATATATATATATATAGAACAAAGAAGCCTCTTTTCATTTTCCTCCCAAAACATTTAAATCTCTTTCTCTAATCAGTTTTATTTCCAATCCAATTCATCTCCAAATCTCAATGACTCAACATAATAATTTCTAAAATCATAATTCTAGATTTCCATTGCCAATGGACAATTATTTTGGTCCAATTTATTCAATCGGTCCGCCACTCGGAAGATTTCTGGTCTGGACATTTCCTCCCAAATTTTCTCGAAAATTTTCGAAGAGTCGTTATCAATTGGCAATCACGCAAATACTGTTCCAACTCAATAAATAAACTCAATTATTCCTCAATTCTCATTAAATCATACTCAAATCTAATTATCTCATAGTTTCACACTTCATATCATATTCACATATTCACAATCAAAAGTCGGGAAAAGTCATGAATGCATGTGCCTATATGTGCATGGGCAAAAGACGCATGGCCTCCATAATTAGAGATCAAAAGAATGCTCAGTCAAGTATAAATCTTATCCCGTCTCAATTTACCAATATGACCTTCCCATCGGTGACGGGATGTTACAAATCTGACCTCAAGGTCTTCTTTAAAGTTGTATATTTCAAATTTATCTTTGAAATCATCCTAAGATGATCTTAATCCAACATCTCTAGTGAGAGTTATGTCATTTGTCCCGAGATAAGTTCAATATGAGTGAGGACCAAATCTTGTTTGTTTCGTTCGGCCATAATTTGTTCAACCTCCAAATGAAGTGATTCTTAAACCCTTAGATTGCTAACACTTTTCTTTTTATGTTTCCATTGAAGGTCATAGCTTTTGGCGTTGATTTGAAATGGATGGATTGAACCAAAGTAAGGGTGTCAATTGGAAGAGTAGGAATCGGATATTTAACTGAACATGCTTAAGTATTTTGATGATTTCTGGATCAATAGAGCTCTGAATAAGATGATTCTTATTTCAAGATAAACTAGAGACATGGAGCTACAAATGGTATGAAGAAGTTGAAATCTAGTTCAGTTTCTAAGTTGTTTAGATTTCAGATAGAGGTTGTACATAAGTATATTGATTTGGACAAAAGCTGTCCAAAAATGTTGAAGTATATCTTTCAAATCACTAAACCAGATGGATTGATTTTGGTGTCCATATGAACTTAAGACAAGGAAGAACACTTTTCTATAAGAAAGAGTCATGTCAGAATATTTAAGGGTGCTTTTGGCAAGACACTTAAATATAAAAGACATAAGGCATAAATGAAAGGACAAATGGGACATTTCTCAATCATTAAAGGCATAATTGGAAGAAGAAGTGTTGTCTTGCTTATAAATAAAGAAGAAAAACTTGAATGGAAGGATAAGCAGAAGAGAAGAATGAAAATTTAAGAGAAAAAGAAAGAGAATGTCATGAAAAAGAGAGAGAAATATAAATAGAAGAAGAGAATGAGAGAAAGAAGAGAAAACAAGCTAGGGTTTCAATTGTTTAAACCTTCAAGAAAGATTTTGGAATTGTTCAAGAAAGGAAAAAGGAAGAGGAAGAGAAGAGCTTCCCTTTGACCAAAAGATCTCTTCAATTGGTGAAGAATCAAGGTAAGACTATTTTGGATCTTTTGGATTTTTGGAAGGATTTTAGTCCATGGAGTTTAGAAATGGTTGGGTTTAAGCATTCTAGAATCAATTTTAGTAATTTTTGCATTTTGGGATTCTCTATTGGATTCCTATTGAGTGAAACTTGGTTTGTTTTAGGGAACCAAGAGAATCCTACCCAGGAGAAAGGAAAAAGACAACCTTGACTTGGATTTTCTTGCAAGGAAATGAGGTGGGTAATGTATTTATAGTTATTGTGTGATTGGGAAAATTCTTGCCTATGTGTGGATATGTGTTAAATTGTTTGAAATTGACTTGAAGAAAATACATGATGATTTTTTTTATTTTTTCATACTGTGGAAGAAGTAGCATTTATACTTCGGTTTCCTCATTCTGTTTCATAAAACCCTCGAGTCATTTTTTGTGCATTGCATTCTAAATTGTTAACATGAAACATATTGAGTGTTATGTGTTATAAGCTAAATTTGATAAATGTTTATATTGCTTGAATGAAGTATAAATGCTAGAATTGCTAGACATATATATATACATATGCTTGACTTTGGTCGATTGCCAATGGCTAAGAATATATTAGCCACTGAGCTATGTAGCTCACCCACTACTCCCTCCTCAGGTGAAGAAAGAAAAGATTAGCTATTGGGACCCGATCCGGAGACCGGCGCCCCAACCCGAAAACGGAAGACGGAACGAATCACAAAGAGGCGGAATGAATAAATGGTTGATCACAAAGCGAATTGAAGCATTTTAACTGAAACACAAGTACCGACATCCGCGAACAAAATCTTAGAAATCACTATCGCGTTAGAAATCTTAAGACATTCTAAATCCGGTATAAATTTTTTTTTCTTTTCTTTTCTTTCTTTCTTATTCCTTTCCTTTTCATTTCTTTCATAACCAAACTCAATCCAAAATACATTATCACATTCATACTCATACACACATCCCAAACATAACTTAAATCAATACATAATTCCAGAAGTCCATACACCTTATACTCACTATATACACAATTTCATAAATCACATATGTCCTGGAATGACTACTCTTCATGCACTCGTGGCAATTTAGGCCATATACAATATCAACACCAAAATCCAAAGTACACAATACACAACAAATTTTAAATTTCTCAACACTATCTTACTTAACAGCAACACAATATAAACACATGCAAACAGAAATCTTCATTTTCTTTCACCCGATCTTCTTCTCATCACCTGTGGATGGGAATGAAGGGGGTGAGCTTTACAGTCCGTGGGTAACAGTTTATAACAAATATATAAGCAAAATCCTTGAAATTCTTTTTCTTTTCTGGTCTTAGAAAACCTTTCTTTGAAATCCGTAAAGCACATTTTCTAAAATTTCCATTCTTGCTGTAGTCAAATTCACAATTGCAAAACGTATGATTTTTAGGCTTTCAGCCATAAACCCATAAGTTTATAAAACATGAATGCATCAACTTGACGATTCATAGATGCAATGGCAAACACATAAGCAATGCACAACAACACAAGGCTCGAGAGTTCCGTAAACACAACGGATAAATCGGAGTTTATACCGTAAACTATCCGAGTCTTATTTCTCAAGATCTCGTGGCCTCAAGCGGGCAGCCGGGAGAAGGCTATAATTTTCCATACGTCAACGTGCACGTGACTAACACAACGTTCCTCTCTTGCCCACATAAAAGCACATAACAATTTGTGCTCAATCAATTTATTGAATGTTTCCATACTTTCAAGCTTTTCTATCTTTTCATTCATGCAAAATGCCATAACATATTTTAATGGCATAATATGAGCATAACTCACCAATTGCAATGCAATTTCAATGATCATAATAATTCAACAATTTAATCACGTATAGACCAAAGCCAGAACAATGTATGCAAGTTATTTCTTTAAAACATAAACCAAACGTATGCAGATTCATAAAGCACATTTATTTAAAAACATAATTTGCATGAATCTTGTATTTTCAAAAAACATTCCGAAAGCATTTTCATAACTTATCGAATTTATCGAAAATAACGAATTTAACAATTTACGCGATTTCCTAAATCCCAACCACTGAAATGAATTTCAAAGTCTTTCTTCATTTCCCAATTCATTTTAAAACTCGTAACCCTTTTTTCAAAAATATTCGGGAGCAATAAATTTAATACTTTCTCAATTTTCAATCAATCTCTCAAATCATTTGAAGACCAGAAATTGAACCTTTGTGTCATTTTTCAAAACTTCAGAAATTTTCTTAATTTTTCAAACATTTAAAACTTGTATAATTTCTTAAAACACTTTCTAAAACCATTTCAAACACCTTTCGAAAATCGTACTTTTTAACATTTAAATAAACCTTATTTTCTAAACAATTTCAAATGCATTTCGAAAATCACACTTTGTCAAACATTTTATAAACAAGTTTGGAAATCATAATTTTCAAATACTTTTATAAACATTAGACATTCGAAATCAAATCTTCCAACCACTTTTATAAACAACATTTTCTAACTAATTTCAAAGTATTCTAAATCATAAATTTTCAAACATTTGCATAAACCATTTTCTAGACAATTTCAAAGCATTTTAGGAATCAAAACTTTCAAATATTTTCATAAACAATATTTTCTATACACTTCCAATTTATGAAATCACAAGTTTTTCAAACTTTTACATAAAACCATATTTTATAAAAGCTCTTAAAACTAGTCGAAATCATAATTTTCAAACCTTTATCATATTCAAGCTCAATATCATTTATTGAATGCTCTTTCTTTCGAATATACGAAATGCCATGGAATCTTTCGAGGCATAACACAAATGTATTTTGCAATTCATCAAAAGCTCATGTATGGAATCAATGATGATTTTTCAAATCATTCACACAATGATGCAACACTTATGATGCAATTGAAATCGGAAAATCCCTTTATTTAAAGAAAGCAGTAGTGGCTTATAAATTCTATTATAAATAGGTACCCACCTCGATTCGATGTTAGAAAGTTGTTTCTAGCTCCAATTTGTCCATTGGTTCCTTCTTTCTTCCAATTTAACTTCACCTAAAATAATTTCACCCAAATTCAACATCATAAATAACTTAATCCTCAAATTGAACTTAGAACACACTAATTCCACATATAACCAAACCATCTAAATCACAAATTTCCAAAATCTCCAATTTAAAAAATTGGGCATAAACCCTAATTCATACTCCACAAACCCATACCATTTTCCATATTTCTAAACCAGAAATTCATCAAAATTTACAGATCTCAAAATTTCGCATCTTACCTTCTCTCACACCATTTTCAGATTTTTGGGCTCCATAAGAAGCTTTCATCTTCTTCTTCACCTTTCCCTTTGAAAAGCACCAAAAACCCCTCAAGAAACTTGGAGAAAACTGAACCTTTGAAGCTCTCTTCTTCTTCTCTTCGATTCTTCTCCACCGAAGCAAGCTTTCTCTCTTCTCTCCTCTTATTTCTTTTAAGTCTTTTGGGCAATAATCGTGATTCTCCTCCAAACAACTGTAGCCCCCTTGCTTTTATAGTGCCAGGTCAATTAATGAATAAGGAATGACCCATAAGCCCCTCCATTTAAGCCTATAAACATAACCCTTTAAGTAAACTTCCAAAATTGCCCCTTCATTGGTCTTTAAAACTGGCATCTTGTCTGATTATTTTGATCAGGTAAATGAAGTCATTTGATAAACTTTATTCTAAAGAAATGTTCCTCTATGTCTTACGAATCCAACGCTTCAAGAATCGGATCGATCGGAGCTCTATAGCTCAAGATATCTCCAAAATACTGAAGTCTGTTCTTCATACCAGAGGCTGAACACTACCCCTAACTTCCGACCCATATTTGGAAGTCTTAGAGGCTAAATTATAGCTTGGCTCCTTCATAAAATTTGTAGCCCCATGTCTCTATTTTCATTACCAACAAGAACCAACTGAATCGGAGCTTTATCGGTCGAGATATCTCCAAAATACTGAACAATGCTCAGCCATTACAACACCGGGACTGAACACTATACTGAACTTCTGACCTATATTTGGAAGTCTTAGAGGCTACATTATAGCTCGGCTCCTTCATAACATTTATAGCCCCATGTCTCTATTTTCACTACCAACAAGAATCAACTCAATCCGAGCTCTAGCGACCTATAACACTGAACACTGTTCAGCCATTACAACACCGGGACTGAACACTACACTGAACTTCCGACGGATATTTGGAAGTCTTAGAGGCGACATTATCGATCGGCTCCTTCATATGAATTGTAGATATATGTCTCTAGTTTAATGTAAAAAAATAATCAACTCAATCCGAGCTCTAGCGAGCTCTAGCGACCTATAATACTAAACACTGCTCATACCATTACAAAGCTGAGACTGAACTCTATACCTCACTTCCGACCCGTATTTGAAAGTCTTGGAGGCTACATTGTTGATCGGCTCCTTCATAACATTTGTAGATTCAGCTCTCTATTTTAATTTCCAACAAGAATCAACTCAATCTGAGCTCTAGTGATTGAGATATAGCAAAAATACTGAACATTATTCAGTCCTTACAACACCAAGACTGAACACTACACTGAACTTCCGACCTGTATTTGAAAGTCTTAGAGGCCACATCATAGCTCGGCTCCTTCATAAAATGTGTAGCCTCATCTCTCTACTTTAATTTTCAAAAATAATCATATTGATCGGATGTCGGACGAAGAAGTTATGTTCAAAAGAGTGAAGGGAGGTCAGAGCTCGGCCAGAAAAATCAAAGCTCGGCCAGAACGAAGATCGGTCGGCCAACAGAGGTCGGTCGGCCAATAGAGGTCGGTCGGCCAACAGAGGTCGGCTCGGCCAACAGAGGTCGGTCGGCCAACAGAGGTCGGCTTGGCCATCAGAGGTCGGTCGGCCAACAGAGGTCGGTCGGCACCCAATCCGACCTTCAAACTTCAAACCCTCATAACTTTTGACTCCGAGCTCCAAATTAGACACGGTTTGTTTCGTTGGAAAGATAAAAGATATATCTACAATTTTCAAGAAGGACTCACAATCAAGCTCGGACTCTAAAGGGATCAAAAGTTTACACAAAGATGACTGATCGATAATTTCTCAACAATACAAAAACTTGCAAATATCATAACTTTTGATCCAGAACTCCAAATTTGACAAACTTGGTGTCTATGGAAAGGTAAAAGAACCCTCTACAACTTTCATGAAGGCCTTAAGAATCAGATCGACCTCTAAATGGGTCAAAAACTCAACACAAAGCTGACTGGTTGGTCAGCTTCACACTAAACAGCATCAGAACTTCTAAAAATCATAACTTTCTACTCCCTTGTCCAATATTTTCGTGCTTTATATCAATGGAAAGATAAAAACATAATCTACCACTTTCATTAAGACCACTTAGGCTAAATCCATCTAAATCAATACAGATTTGCCATTGAAGTCTCTAAACACCATTCCAACACATAAACTTCCCATATCAACACATCAACTTCACATACTCACCCACTACCACAAACTCTTCAACTAACTCATATCAAACACCATTCAACTCCCCAATAAACTATTCCAAGGCTATTTCCCCACATCAAACTCAATACCAAATGATATGCGCATACACATTTCTCTTTCACAAAAGTCATACACAATCTTACTCTTAATAGTATTTTTCAAATCAAGCAAAATACACTTAACTTTCAAAGATCATAACTTTCGATCCCAATATCGAAAAATAGCATACTTTATGGCTACGAAAAGCTCTCAACATAATCTACAAATTTTATGTAGATTATTTTCTCAAAATCTGCCTAAATCAAAAGTCAACCTTTTACTCCAAAAAGTCAAACTTTCTAATTCTCCAAAATATAACACTTTCACCAATCATTTCTTGCTTTTCAACTCCCATTTCAATCAACTAATTCATTTTAACTTTTATAACTCATACAACTCTACTCAAATTTCAAAGTCATCAAAACCAATCACTTCACTTCTCATCAATCTCCTTTAAATACAATAACATCTATAACACAATACCTATACAAACACACTCATTTAATTCCATTTTAATATTCCTAATTTCCACCGAAAGTTCGGGGTCCAACATTAGCGATCCTTGCAAGGCATTGGAACTGCAAGATAGTTAAAGAGTTTTGTAATTAAGTTTGGAATCATTCTAAGCATAAGCATTCAATGGTATCACATGTAGTTTGTATTTTGTATTTTGTATTTGTATTAAAGCAAAAAGGGTGGTTTTTGAAATGTAATGATATTGTGAAAACAAACATCGTGTTTTGTAATAGACCCAAGTGATTACCGAAACTTTGATGTGTGCAATAATGTTTGCATCTTTGTGACTGAAATCGTTTTAAATCAATTGGGCCGATTTGATTATCAATTTTTCGCGTATGCGTTAAATTGTTTTTTTTTAAATTGCAATGTGATTTGACTGTTATTTGTCTCCGAATGCTAGGCTCCGAAAGCGGGGTCCAGCAATATGTATATTCAAATTAAAGTAATTAAACATGAATGGAATAAGTTAATATGTTAGCACATTTTGAGTTATTGATGTTTGAAGTTAAGTTAATTCCATAAGATTTGATGTCATTGTATCATTATTGCATGTTACATGATTATATGTGTAGGAAAATCCCGGGAGGTACATCACATGTACCGGCAGCGGAAAACAAAAATTTTTGTTCCCGGGACTTTCCGAATCCTGTGATCCCAGATCCGTATGAAGACATCAACCTAAATAGCCAAAGAGACTATCTCTAAAGGTGATCCACGCAGAGATCGAAAATCTAACCGGATCAAACCCTTTGACCGGGAATAGCTAGAACAGATTAAAGACCGCTAGACCCTACCTCTCGTCTCGGAGAGCTTGGATGAAACGTTGGACCTTGTCTTGGAGAAGAAGAGAAATCAATGGTTGAAGAAGAAGAAGCCTTGAAATCACCATTCCAACTTTCCTTAACACTTAAGGAAAAATTCTTTCTTCTTTCTCCATGGAGCAACCGTCGACTCCTCCATCTCATAAGCCTTCTTTTATGTCTCTTTAACTCTTTTAAAAGATTCCATAAGCTTATGCCAAGTGTAAGCTTAATAGCCACTCATTTCATAAAGTAAACTTTGAAAAGTCAATGGCTATCTCTTCCTTTCCAATTCCAACGTACATGCCTTATAAAATTCATAATTAATTAATTAATTAATTTAATTAATTAATTAGAATATAATTGCTAAGGTCCAGCCAACTGGGTCTGGCCCTACTAAGGCCATCGCCCCGATCTTTGAAACAACTCCTAAACCTTTCTTAGCAATATTGATGTCGTGATCTCATCGGGACATATCCCAATCCCATTGGGATCCATTTAATCTAATGTTTCCATAATTGGAACTCACCAATTACTATTTTACGATTCTCTGAATCACTCTTATCGTGTGACCCTTTAGGCTCCGGTTATGTTGGCCACTTAGATTAACAATTAATCTGAGCAAGTCATGAGCGGTATCTAGCAACACATCACGACCCCTAATTGACCGGAAAGTAATCGGTTTGATGTATTCATCACGAACCGATCACGAACCCTTCCATGACAATTACCGTGCAATTCGTCCTTTCACCATCCTATACCCCACTTGGTTATGAGTATGGTCAAAGTGTCAACTCTCACTAGACCGAGTCTAGCCAAGTGATATCGCTTCTTGTCACGGGACTCATTATTTTATATGTCAATGAAGACACTCTTCATGACATACATGCCGCCACCTTAGTAATGATCCCGACAAGAGGCCATGGGTATCTCTTCGCTAATCCGTAGTGGTGAATCCTTTATTGGCTACTCAATTATCTTCAATACCTCAAGCTGTACCCAAGCACCACCCTATGAGTTACCTCTCGAAGGCAACAAGGAATGGAGTCAAAGCACGTGATCAAGATTCAAGATATCCTCGAGTACCTCAAGTCTAAGGATACTTGCACCATTGCTATGATGAGATTATCACCGACACTTAGATAAGGTATCCATGTGATGATCTCATGGCAGTCATCCAATGAACTTACTACCGCTAGTAAGCATCCACATGTCAATTCTAAATATCTCATATTTACAGCTTCGAGATCCACCGCTGATCCAATCAAGGAATATGACATGTGTTAGTCTATCCGGATTAATGATGTCCAGTCTCATTAATCCTATGACTAGGAGAATTTAGATATCGACATAATTGCACATGATAGGAATCTCGTAGTATGATCACATCATAATTTCCTTCATGCTATGTCATATATCATGGACTTCATTAATTCGATTAAAGATCCAATCAATTCATAAACAATGTTTATGAATATCAAATTAATGAATAAAGCCTTTTCTTTATTTATTCATAAAGTCTGCTCACGACTTTGAATAAAACGCGCTAAAGGGGATTGCCTTTAGGGCACAAATGAACAGTACCGTCCTTGAATAAGTCGACTTATCGAATGAACAAGTCGACTTATCGATACCGAACATGTGTAAGTCGACTTACACATGGTACAAGTCGACTTATCACTAACAAATCTCCCACTTGACCTAAAGTCAATCGCCTTAGTATCTAATACCATAAGCGAGTCCATGAGAATCATAATTCTCCTGTGACAATGACTTTGTCAACGAAACAGCAACACTTTGCTCTGTGGGAATTCTCTCTATTAGGATATCATCTCGACTAATGTTCTCCCGAATTGGCGAAGTACCAGTTCGGATCGTCGATAAGACCTTGGTTCCTTTGCTGCAAGACTAGCCCCATTGTATCACAATACAATCCTATGGGCCCATCACAGTAGGGACCAGATCAAGTTCAAGAATGAACTTCTTGTTCCAAACCGCTTCCTTCACGCATCTCACGCAAAGAATGTACTCTGCCTCGGTTGATGAATCGCCAGTCCTCTCTTGTTTGGAACTTTTCCAATCTGACCGCCACGCTTATTCAAAGTGAATGTATATAACCTGATTGTGATTCGTAATCATCCTTATCGATTAAATACTAGCATCCTAATGCCCGCCACTGGGGATTTCCATCTCCATAGATTAAGAAAACATCCTTAAGGCTTCGCAAGTACTTGAGGATATTCTTGACAGCCACCCAGTGACCCTCACCAGGATCCGATTGGTATCTTCTCGTAACACTTAGAGCATACGATACATCGGGCCTCGTACATAGCATTGTTCCATGTTAAACCTCTTTAGCATCTCATCTATGTACGATGATTGTGAAAGACCAAGCAACCTTTTGATTTATCTCTATAAATCTATATCCCAAGGATATAAGTTGCTTCACCAAGGTCTTTCATCGCAAATTGATTGGACAACCAAATTTTAACTGATTGCAGCATAGAGACATCGTTTCCTAGTAACAGTATGTCATCTACATACAACACAAGGAATACGATTGCAGTCCCATTAACCTTCTTATACACACAATGATCATCCGGATTTTGTGAGAAATCAAACTCTTTGAGTACCTCATCAAAACAGATATTCGAACTCCTGGATGCTTGCTTCAATCCAAACATGGATTTCTGAAGCTTGCATACCTTTTCGCCATCGATGGAAGTGAAGCCCTCAGTCGTGTCATACACATCCTGCAGATTTCCTCTCGGAAAGTCGTCTTCACATCCATTTGCCATATCTCATAATCATAATGAGTGGCAATGGCTAGAGTATCCTAATGGATTTAAGCATTGCTACGGGTCAAGGTTTTGTCATAGTCAACTCTTTGTCCGTGATTTAAATCCTTTAACCGAAGCATTGCTTTATAGGTAATCAAATTACCATCCATGTTGGTTTTCTTCTAAAACTCCTTTGCACCCTCGTGGGTTTTATCCTTCGTGTAACAACCAAAGTCCATACTTGGTTTTCATACATGGAATCCATTTGATTTCATGGCATAAAGCCATGTTCCGACTCAACCTTTCGTAACTCGTTCATAGGTAGTAGGCGCATCATCTCATATGAGCAATACGCCATTCTGCTCACTTACAAGAAATTCATATCTCTAGAACAAAGGCATATCCTACTTAACCTCTGAAATAAATTGTGTAGTAGAAGGTTGAACTGTTACCTCATCTATATGAGTTACGCTTTGATTCAGCGGTTGATCTATGTTTGTTCGAGCATCTTGAACTTCTCCAAGTTCAACTTTGCTCCCATTGTCCTCTTGTAAAAGAAACTCTTTCTTTAAGAAAACGGCATGCTTGGAAACAAACAACTTTTGTTCCTCAAAGAGGTAGAATTGATATTCCACGAACAAACACTTATCGATTTTGCATCGCTAATCTGACCGTGTCCGCTTCACATAAGGTGACAACCCCAAACTTTCAAATGAGAAAGATAGGGCTTTCAGCTAGTCCATATCGATATGGAGTAACCACAATCGCTTTAATGGAACTCTGCTTAGCAAGTAAACAATTGTCTTGAAAGATATTCCCAAAACTGCAAAACCTATCATCAATTGCACCAAGTCTAACAAGGTTCGATTTCTCCTTTCAGCCACACCATTGTGCTGCGGCGTGTAAGGTGGAGTATACTGAGATAAAATCCCAATTTCTCTGAGATAATCAAAAACTGTTGGTGTAAGCATTTTCCACCACGATCGATCGTAATGTATTCATACTTTTACCAAGTTAGTTTTCTACTTCATTTCAATTATTTGAACTATTCAAATGCTTGATTTGTATCTCATCGACATCAGATACCTATATCGTGAATAATCACCGATAAAAGTAATGAAGTAAAACAACCACTTCGCATGGATGGACATCGGACCACATACATCCGAATGTATTTGGTCTAATATTCCATTCACTGCTCACCCTTTCCTTAAAGGATAACTTAGTCATCTTGCCTAATAAACAAGATTCGCATGTGTCATATGATTCATAATCAAATGACCTAAACATCCACTCTTATGGAGCTTAGCGATGCGTGTCTCATTTATATGGCCAAGTTCGACAATGCCATAAGTAAGTTGATTTTAAATTATCTCAATTATGCCTTTTCGTCATTGACATTCAGAATCGGATATGACATATCTAATATGTCAATTCAATCGCATAATGTACCAAAGAGCTTAGAGCCTTCCATTCAACTAATAGAACAACCATTGCTACTAAAAGTCCAATGGAAACCAGCTCTAATTAAACATAAAACATACAATATGTTCTTTGTTTAAAACAGGTACAAAATGTTAATCATCCAATTTGAATATAAGCCCACTAGGAGTAACAAGACATAAGTGTCTCACGGCTAATGTAGCAACTCTTGCTCCATTACCTACACAAAGGTCTAGTTCTCCTTGAATGAGCTTTCATCGTCCCCGAGGCCCGCATATCATTTCATATGTATGAGCCACAACCGGTATCAAATACGGATATGTTTGGATCAGGAATAGTATTAACCTCAATGACAAACATATTTGAAGAAGTAGAGGCATCTGATGCCTTCTTCTGCTTCAGGAATTCCAGATAGATTTTACAGTTTCGCCTCTAGTGGCTAGACTTACCACAATGAAAGCAAAATCCTTTTGGGGCAGAATCTTTGGTTTTTCCTTGATGGCACTTCCATTTGGTTTCTTGGCCTTTTTCTTCTTTGAACTAGTAGAAGAAGCATCCACCATTACCACTTGCTTGCTATCCTTCGATAGCACCTTTCACTTTGTCTCGAAAGCAGATTGATCACCAGAATTGTTGTGGATATTTGGTTTATCCGATAGTTTATCACAAACTGTGAATAACCATCAGACAATCCAACTAGAATTAAGTCTCTACTTAACTCATAATCCATTACAAATCCTAAGACAGCCAATCTCTCAATATAGCCATTCATCTTCAGGGCATACTGCACAGCAGATATCCCTGGAGCCATCTTTGTGGTGAAGAGAAGCCTTGAGGTCTCGAACCTTTCAGACCGAGCTTACTCATCAAACAGCTCCCTAAGATGAAATACTATAGAGTGAGCATCCATGGACTCGTGCTGCTCTAGCAGCTCTAGTGACATCGAGGCAAGTAGCCATGTCCCATCGCCCTTAGATGCTTATAATATGCTTCGATCCTTATCGGAAGCATCGACAAAGAGTGCAATTGGAAGTGGAACATCTAGGAAGTATCCGAGTTCCTCAGATCTAAGAACAATTCTCAGATTCCTCAGCCAATCAAGAAAATTCGGTCCAGAATAGAGAGCGAAAATTCACATCGAAAACTTCTTCAATCAACCTAAGCGATAGAGAGAAGGAATGATAGGATAGAAATGCCTGCATGATCATAAGGACTTGCATGACATGCATATGGCTCCCACTAGTTTCCTAGAATCCATAACCCTCTTTACGAATCCAGAGAAACAATGTGACATAATGTCCTAGTGGGTCGATATCCGACATTGCTACGAGTGACCTTGGGTTTGCCCAACAAGCCACAACTTAGGTCAATCGGTAGGTATCGGTCATACCAATTGCATCATCGATAACCGACTTTGAGAATGACCTTGGGTTTGCCCAACAAGCCACCTTAAGTCTCGGGAGGTATCAGATATACCAATTACATCTTAGACACAACTATCGTTCAGTGCTATCAACTTGTTGACGTGTGCACTTCATTGGGTTATCAACTCCTTGATGCGTACATCCCGATGTACACTACCCAACTTCGCCTCATCCACGTTGACCTTGAGTTTGCTCAACAAACCAACGCTTCGGTGAAAACCGACCCATTAATCGAAAAATCTTATTTTCATGGTTCGAACATATCCGTATAGAGTGAGCTTGAGTTTGCCCAACAACCCAAATTTCTATAAGAACTCGGTTCTTACCATATTAATGGAAGGCGTTAGTTTTCATATATCGAGGAGGGATTTCGGGTCTCATCTATTCCAAGCTGAAGGATTATAGTCGCCAGGACTATATGGAATGATTTAGGTTTCATCAATCCAATTGAATCAATCCTTATAATCATCCATCATCTAACCTATGCATGCCACAAGTCGACTTTCATCAAATGCAAGTCGACTTATGCTTCTGCCCACACACAAGTCGACTTATGTCATCTTCCCATGAACAAGTCGACTTACAAGATACTACAAGTCGACTTATACTGAGATCTTGAACAAGTCGACTTATTCTATCACAAGTCGACTTATCCAAAAAAACTTGAACAAGTCGACTTATTTCATATACAAGTCGACTTATCCAGGGAATTTTGCTAAAATCTCTAATCGGCTAATTCCTCAATCAGTGCAATTCCAATTCACAATACCATCATACCTAGGGTAATATCTGTAAGTTGATGTATCAATGAACAATTCATTGAACCATGAAAGCCTTATATGGTCAAACCATATGAAAAGCTTGAAATGAGTCAAAACTCATTAATTTCCAGACAATTTAGGAACACCCAAATTATCATCCTAAGCATCTCTAGCTAGCACATACATTATCAAATTTATTTCAGCACATGCCATAAAAATATGACGGTCAAAACAAACAAGATAATGCAAGATACTACAGACGCTTAATGTGATCAATTCGCATTCAAAATTCTTGGAAAAGCAACTTCAAGCAATTCAGTTTGGCAATCATACTACATCAAGATAACACATTTTAATCACATTAAAATGGTTCAAGGCATTGGAACTGAAAAAGCACACTCAATTAAGCCAAACAAAACAGTCCCAAAAATTTTCACAAAATCGTCCGATTCAGACATTGCTCGAAATGATCAATGAAACATTTTCAATAAATCATGAGAAAATTATATAGGTTAAATGTTCAGAACATGCTACATGAATTTTTCAGGATTTTAGGCCATCAAAACTCAGTCAACCTAAATAACAAAACCGATTCAAAATCTGTGTTCATCAGACAAAGAATTCCCAACAGCATAGAATAAATTCGTGAATAAATATCCAATCACCTTGAAATCCAATTTTCATGCTCACAGACATTCACCAACATCTTAGAGACATGTAGGTGAAGGAAAATCAGAAAACCATTTTCTAGAATTTATTCTCGATTTTATACTCATGCCTGTTCCAGAATCGTTTCACAAAACAGCATCTCAGAACCTTAGGGATTAATTAGCAAACCTATATCAAATCAAATCGATAAATTCTCAAATTTCATAGACATATTCTCTAACATGTTATGAACATTTATGGGCAGAAAATTTCGAAAATACATCTCTATACAGAAACGAAATTTGGACAGCAAGCATGCATCAACAAAGAAATTCAATTAGGGTTTCGATCTCGCTTAGGTTATAGCTTCATACGGGATACCAAACGCTCTGATACCACTGTAGGAAAATCCTGGGAGGTACATCACATGTACCGGCAGCGGAAAACAAAAATTTTTATTCCCGGGACTTTCCCGAATCCCAGGATCCCGGTATCCTTATGAAGACATCAACCTAAATAGCCAAAAGAGACTATCTCTAAAGGTGATCCACACAGAGATCAGAAAATCTAACCGGATCAAACCCCTTTGACCCGGGAATAGCTAGAACAGATTAAAGACTGCTAGACCCTACCTCTGTCCTGGAGAGCTTGGATGAAACGTTGGACCTTGTGCTTGGAGAAGAAGAGAAATCAATGGTTGAAGAAGAAGAAGCCTTGAAATCACCATTCCAACTTTCCTTAACACTTAAGGAAAAATTCTTTTCTTCTTTCTCCATGGAGCAACCGTCGACTCCTCCATCTCATAAGCCTTCTTTTATGTCTCTTTTAACTCTTTTTAAAAGATTCCATAAGCTTATGCCAAGTGTAAGCTTAATAGCCACTCATTTCATAAAGTAAACTTTGAAAAGTCAATGGCTATCTCTTCCTTTCCAATTCCAACGTACATGCCTTATAAAATTCATAATTAATTAATTAATTAATTTAATTAATTAATTAGAATATAATTGCTAAGGTCCAGTCCAACTGAGGTCGGTCCTACTGCCTATCGGCCCCGATCGTCAAAACGACTCCTAAACCTTTCTTAGCAATATTGATGTCGCGATCTCATCGGGACATATCCCAATCCCATTGGGATCCATTTAATCCTAATGTTCTCCATAATTGGAACTCACCCAATTACTATTTTACGATTCTCTGAATCACTCTTATCGTGTGACCCTTTAGGCTCCGGTTATGTTGGCCACTTAGATTAACAATTAATCTGAGCAAGTCATGAGCGGTATCTAGCAACACATCACGACCCCCAATTGACCGGAAAGTAATCGGTTTGATGTATTCATCACGAACCGATCACGAACCCTTCCATGAGACAATTACTGTGCAATTCGTCCTTTCACCATCCTATACCCCACTTGGTTATGAGTATGGTCAAAGTGTCAACTCTCACTAGACCGAGTCTAGCCCAGTGATATCGGTTCTTGTCCGGGACTCATTACTTTATATGTCAATGAAGACACTCTTCATGACATACATGCCGCCACCTTAGTAATGATCCCGACAAGAGGCTATGGGTATCTCTTCCGCTAATCCGTAGTGGTGAATCCTTTATTGGCTACTCAATTATCTTCGAATACCTCAAGTGCACTCCAAGCACCACCCTATGAGTTACCTCTGGAAGGCAACAAGGAATGGAGTCAAAGCAGGATCAAGATTCAAGATATCCTTGAGTACCTCAAGTCAAGGATACTTGCACCATTGCTATGATGAGATTATCAACGACACTTAGATAAGGTATCCATGTGATGATCTCATGGCAGTCATCCAATGAACTTACTACCGCTAGTAAGCATCCACATGTCAATTCTAAATATCTCATATTTACAGCTTCGAGATCCACCGCTGATCCAATCAAGGAATATGACATGTGCTAGTCTATCCGGATTAATGATGTCGGTCTCATTAATCCTATGACTAGGGAGAATTTAGATACTGACATAATTGCACATGATAGGAATCTCAGTAGTATGATCACATCATAATTTCCTTCATGCTATGTCATATATCATGGACTTCATTAATTCGATTAAAGATCCAATCAATTCATAAACAATGTTTATGAATATCAAATTAATGAATAAAGCCTTTTCTTTATTTATTCATAAAGTCTGCTCACGACTTTGAATAAAACGCGCTAAAGGGGATTGCCTTTAGGGCACAAATGAACAGTACCGTCCTTGAATAAGTTGACTTATCGAATGAACAAGTCGACTTATCGGTACCGAACATGTGTAAGTCGACTTACACATGGTACAAGTCGACTTATCACTAACAATATGATTGTATGTTTTTGTGTTTTTAGTTTTGCTTGAGGACAAGCAAAGGTGTAAATGTGGGGATGTAAATAGGTGTAGATTATATTATGTTTTCTAGGTGTTTAAGTGTGTTTTGTGTTTTTTTAGATGATTATCATATATATAAGCTTGGAATTGTGTTCTTATTAATGATTGTATGTGTTCTAAGTGTTTGATTGGTTTAAAGTAAGAATTTGATCTTAATTTTATATTTCAAAATATGTTTGATGTGTTTGTAAACGTATAAAAACAGGAAATTGAAGAAAAGATAAAGAATTTAAAGCATGAAACAATGCATGACAAGATCTTATAAATAAAACCAAATCAGAAATTCAATGCACGATTGTGATAGATCATTACAAACAACATTCCAATAGATTTTAGATTTTCTAGGTTGTGAGTGTTTTTGTACTTTTAATATTTCAGGGCTATTTTTGGAATTAAATTAAGTGGAGAAACCCTAAAAAGAACCCTAGAAGCCTAAAAAATTATTTAAGAAAAAAACAAAAAAATGCAGTAGCCACCAAAATCAAAAGTAGATCGAAAGGAGACATCAAGAGGAGCTTTAAAGAATTCTAGATTTCCAGATCAATACTCAAATGAGTTTTTCTTTCTTTTCCCTTTATTTATTTCTTTGTATTAGATGTTTATTTGGATTTTTATGATATTTATCATGATTATGAGTTTCCAAATCCATGTTAAGGATTGTTTATGAATTATTTTGTTGAACTTTCAATACATCTATCAACGCTTGTGATAATTATTATGCTTATACTTGGTAATAAATCGAGATAGTGAATCGAGTTACATATGTTAACGTGCATAACGAGAGTTGGTAACTTAATAGACCTACAATTATCAAATTAATTAACAATTAAAGAGATATCTTAATTGTGAAATTAATTATCCATAGGATTGCTTCAAATCTAATTGAATAAGTTATGAGTGGTTTTGTGAATTGAGAGATTACAACTCTATGATTATCAAATTCAATTAGGGTCAAGTGATTAGATCTTGAGACAGGATAATCAAAACTTTAGGATATCTATGATCAAGTATATATTGAATCGGCAAGATAAAAGGAAAAACAAAACAAGGATAAAATAATTCCTAAGTCTCCAAACTTTGATTAACCTTATTTTTATTTGGTAGCTCAATTGTTTAGTTTTATTAATTATTTTAATTTCCATTCAAATAACTCTTTAGTACCTTATACAAAGTTTTATTCAAGTTGTTAGGTATCTATTAGTCCTTGTGGGAACGATAACTTTTGTACTAAAAGTTACGATCTGCACACTTACGATATTTAAAGTTTATCTTATAAACCTCGTTACTAGAGATGATTGACTATGTGTGTCTAGTAGTTTTTTGAGGGAACTGTTGGTGAGAGATTCACATGAGGGAAGCTTAATGGGACGCTTTGAAATTAAAAAGACTATAGAGGTCTTAGGTAAACATTTATTTTCTGCATACATGAGGAGAGATGTAAAGAGGGTGGGTCTGAAAAATGTGTTATTTATAAGCAAGAGTGTAACTTTATGACTTATATACCCCTTTACCTATCCCTAATAATTTGTGAGTGGATCTTTCTATGAATTTTGTAGATGTGGATAGGTTTTCTAAGATGTTGCATTTCATTACATATCATAAAACCAATGGTACATCATATAGTATTAAATTCTTCTTCAAGAGATTGTCATATTGCTAGAAGTTCCTAGAACCATGGTATTGATTAGAGATGTTAAGTTTTTGAGCTACTTTTGGAAGAGTTTGTAAGGAAAATTAGAAACTTATTGTTTTCTATGACTTGTGATTCACAAATCAATGATCAAACAAAGGTGGTTAATAGGACTCTAGGAGCATTATTGCATGCTATTATTGGTAAGAATATTATAACTTGAAAAAGGTCATCGTCTTTGATTAAGTTTGCTTATAATGTGACTATATAGGTTTTATGCCCTTTGAGATTGTTTATGGATTGAATCCATGTCGCTTTTAGATCTTGTCCATATTCCTTTACATAAAACGAGTAGTTTAGATGGTAAAAAAAATTAAGCTAATGAAAAAGTTTTATGAGAAGGCAATGCTGAATATAAAGAAAAGAATTTGTCAATACATTAAGCAATCTAACAAGGGGAAGAGGGAAATAATATTTGAATCTAGAGATTAGGTTTGGGTTTACTTGTGAAAAGAGAAGCTTCTAAGTAAACAAAAACCTAATTTATAGCTAAAAGGAGATATATCCTTTTTTTTCAATTTGAGAACAAATCTTTTTTAAGAAAGGGGAAATGATAGGAATAAAGTATCTGGTACTTGAACAACAAAATTTTCTAGAAACCCTTTGAGGACCATTGACATGAAATATCATACAGAAGGTCAAAAAAGTTCTTAATGAATTAATAGTGGATCTCTACATAATAAGTGAGACTTTCCTAGTCCAAAAGGATGAAGTTACACATATAATAATGATCCAAATGAAGGAGCAAACTAAATAATTTCAATTACAAAATGTAAATGACACTAGAGTAAGAGGACAATCAGCACTGAGCTTTCACTAATTGTTGGTTTTAAGAAATAGATTGTAACCAATGTCGGAGTCAGACTTGTGGCACTGGGCTTGCCCTGATTGTTAATATTAAGAAATGGATTGTAACATATGTTAGAGTCATACTTGTGACTAGCACTAAACTTTTGTAGAATATGGCATACTAAAGTTCTAAAAGAAAATTGACATCAAAATTTAATTTGTAGCTAGCATTGGACTCATCTTTATTTTTACTCTATGAGTTTTAGAACAAACCAACACTGATACTGACCAAGATAAGCACTGAATTTGTATTTTAATAAGCTAAATTTTTTATTTCAAGTTGCTATTTTTTTTGAAAATTTTAGGTTTTAGGATTTTATACCTAAAAGAGACCTTCTTATGATTTTATTATAGATCACATTATTATTAATCAAAAATCATTAGAGAGTTGTCTTCCGCCTTTTAGTGTACTATAATTTTAGGTTATCTAAAGGCTTCATTTATCTAAGTTGCTAGTGAGATCAAACCTTAACATCTAATCACTCTCAATCATTTAAATATTTTAATTTTTATTTATAAATTAATATTTGTTTTAATTATTAAAAAATTATTTAAAATTTATATATTTTGAAGATATTTAAAATTTAAAATTATAGTTATTAATAATTATTGAATTAAAACTATAAAATCTTATTTATATATTATTAAATTAAATTGTTTATAATTCTTATTAATAATTAATATTAAATGATTAAATAATAACTATTTAGTTGATAGTAAATCATATTATTAAAAGAACAAAAACAAAAGTAAACCCACTTTTTGAAGTTTTCGTAAGCTATAAAAATTGAAATAAATCAAAACCAAAAACAAAACCAAACATTCGCATAAATTAATAAAAGTAAAATCAAAAATAAAATAACAATAACAATAGAAATAAACAAATCCTTAATTTTATACTTAGAAGAGATATTCTTATAATAATATTAAATATCTCATTATAATCATCAATCAAAAACTATTTGATAGTTTTCTTTCATCTTTAGGATACTCTTGTTTCAAATTTTATAAAAACTACGAACTTACTTTACTTAATAATGGCGATCAAAATCTTAATAATTGATCATTCTCAATCATTTTCTTTTTTGAAGTATAGCAATTCGTATCTTTCTTATTTTGTTTAGTATTCGTGATCTTGAGTCAACCTATTTTTAATAGAATAGTCCTTAATGTTGTCTATAGGCGGAAAAACCCTGCATCTTTTTTAGATCAAGTCATAAGAAGAAAAAGAAGAAAGAGATAAATAAAAAGAGAACTCAAATTTTAGTTCGTTTAAATCCTCTCAACAAGAAATTTTTTACATTAAAATGGTGTAGCAATCAACATTTATAATCAAAATAAGTCAGGTTTGCGAACAAATAAAGTGCAATCCTTAATTTACATTAAGTGATAAGAAGATATAAGATGATAGAATTTAAAATTGGTAAAAGGAGTTTATCTAAAGGAGCAATCATGTTGAAAAAGTTGATTAATTGAAATATTCAAATGCAGAATACTTTTCATATCTTGTAGATTAAACATGTAAAAATTTACGTTACAATCAAAACTTCATGCCTACTGTTAGACCCTTAATCTTCGAAACTCTTCGAAACTCTTCTCAACGACCTTCACGATGCGCTTTAGGAGGAAGATTAGCCGGATGCAAGCAAGAAGGAAGAATGCAAAAACACTAAAGGCAAACATGAGCGAGTGGGATTAGACTTGGTATGAATTTTGGTAAAGTCTCAAACCTTGTGGAGATTGAATCGACCCAAGCTCGACTAGCAGATTTATTGTGGAAAGCATTGGATCAGGCCAGTGTGCTATGTGGGCTTCGGCAAGATCACATTGTATCGTCAACAGATAGATTTTATCTTATCAGTTAGAGTCCTATTTGGATGGGAGTGTCATCCAATTAGTCCACATGATATAATTTGATAGAGATAGACGTGATCTTAGCACGATCTTAGGTAGTTCAGTTTAAGTGAGATTCTGAATGTAACTTGGCTTCCAGGTTAAAGTGTCTATATATAGCTCATTCAAGTTTTGTTCTCCTTATTCAGTCGGAGAGAGTATTCCTTGTATTCTTTTGGGGGAAAGCAATATAAAGTTTAATTTTACTATATATCTCTTATTTCCTTATTGCATTTATTTTCTTAATGATTCCGTAGCATTGTTCTTCGAGTGTGTGAGGTAAACACTTCGAAGGTCATTAAAAGCTGAAGTCTTGCTTAAGTGGACTTAAGTGAGACTGCCGTGAAAAATTCGAGTCGCTAGGTGACCTTTGTATCAACTCATATCAGAGCTAAATTTCGGGATGACAGTAGGCAACTTGATAGAACGAGCGACTAGGGTGGAGGTACTTATTGGGCTAGTTCTCTAAGGGGAAGAGGAGGTCATATCTCATTTCGAGATGTTAGACGTGTGAATCCAGCAGTCGCAACAATCGATGACAGATTTGTTGAAGGTACAAGAGGAGGCCCAGTTTGAGATCACTATGTTGAGGCATGTCATTGCAACGCTAGATGTCGATCAGGTTGAAAGTTCCACACCATAACTTTCATCTGTGAAGGTACGTGAACCTAAGGCGTTCAAAGGCGTGTGGGACGCTAAAGTATTGGAGAATTTCTTGTGGGATATGGAGCAGTACTTTGCGACTGCTAGGGTATCCAATACTAAGAAGATCAATGTGACGGTCATATACTTGGATGGGCATGTCAAGCTTTGGTGGAGGAAGAGGACCTCTGCGGAGATCAGTGTAGGTAGAACTTCCGTGAAAACGTGGGTGCAAATGAAGAAAGAGCTCAATGATCAATTCCTTTCCATGAATACTTCTTGGCTCACGAGAGATGTCTTGAAAAAGCTCAAGCAGGATGGATCAATAAGAGACCATGTAAAATCATTTAGTTCTCCAATGTTGGATATTGAGAATAGCTTAGACGAGGGACAAGCTCATTAATTTTCTGTCCGGGTTATAACCGAGGGCTCAAATAGAGTTACGGAGGCAAAATGTAAAGGACGTGATTGATGCAATTATGGTCGTTGATTCCTTGGTGGATTTTCAAATGGAGAAAGAATTTAAGGCGAGCTCCTCAAATTATTACAAGGGAAAAGGCCATGCCCAATAGGAGAAGACCAAGGGGAAGAAGAAGAAAGACTCCAAGACGGGAGATTTCAAGGGTAAGGGCAAGCAGAATGTTTGGTCTAAAAACGGGGAGATATCCTCAAAGAAGGACAAGGTTACTTGTTACTTGTGCGACGGTCCACAATTTGCCAAAGAGTGCCCTAGAAAGGAGGTGTTAAATGCTCTAATTGTCTAAGAAGACGTTGAATCTTTGGAAGATGCGACACTAAATCCGATCACCTTGCTTAATGCCATTAGTAATGAGTCAGCTCCCTTTGATAGACTAATGCATGTGGGTGTACAGGTTAGGGAGAAAGACGTAACCACAATATTGGATACGGGTGCGATCCACACTTTCGTAGCAGAAAAGATAGTTCAGAAGCTAGGCATAAGAGTGTCCAAGGTCCCAATGAAGATTAAAACCCCTACTAGGAAGGCACAAGTAGTTGTAGGAATTGCTTACAATGTTCCAGTCAGCATTGGAAGTTGGTGTGCCAAGATGAACGTCCTTACCATACCATTGGAGAATTTAAAGATGATATTGGGGGTCGATTTCCTCAAAGCAGCAAGGGTGATACTGTATCTGAGTTTGGGAGGTATGATGTTAATGAACGATCAAAATTTCTTGAATTGTTGTAGGTTCCGTGGTAGAATGACAGATGCTACAACTTCGGTAGGACATATTTTGGCTATGAGCATCGAGAAAGGGTTAAAGAAAGGCATGGAGAACTATCTCGCTGCCATGTAGGAAATTAGTGAAGAGCACGTGGTGGAAGTCCCTGATGCGGTTGCAAGTTTGTTGATGGAGTTTCGGGAGGTGATGCCAAAAGAGTTGCAAAAACTCTTCCCCCTCGTCATGAGGTAGATCACAGGATCAAGTTAGTTCCTGGGGCGATCCCACCTGCATGTGCCCTATATAAGATGTCCCTGATAGAATTGGCGGAACTTCAGAAACAACATGGTGAGTTGTTGGAAGCAGGATTCATCCAACCATCCAAAGCCTCATATGAAGCCCCGATATTATTTCAAAAGAAGCAAGATGATACACTTAGGATGTGTACGGACTATCGAGCGTTGAGCAAGGTAACGATCAAAAACAAGTATCAGGTACCTTTGATTCAAGATTTGATGGACAAGTTGTCAAGGGCTGAGGTGTTCAGTAAGTTGAATCTTCAAAGTGGGTATTGACAAGTGAAATAACTGAGGGTGATGAGAAAAAACAACGTGCGTAATTCAGTATGGATCCTAAAAATTTTTAGTTATGTCATTTGGATTAACTAACTCCCCTGCTACATTTTGTAACCTTATGAATGATGTGTTGTATGACTTCTTGGATGAGCTTTTGGTGGTCTACTTAGACCACATCGTGGTGTATAGTACTAATATGACAGAATATGTGGAACACCTGAGGTAGGTGTTTCAAAGATTAAGGTAGCACAAACTCTACATGAAGATGGAAAAGTGCAAGTTTGCCCAGTTGGAGATCAGATTCTTGGGACACGTAATGAGAAAGAGTTAGGTCAGGATGGAACTAAGAAAGGTGAAAGCGATAGCTGAGGGGCAAGCTCCCATGATAGTATGAGAATTGTGGAGTTTTCTCAGCTTGGCGAACTACTATGAGCGATTCATTGTGGGAGTACTAAGAAAGCGGTTTCATTGATGAACTTGCTAAAGAAGAAGCAAGAGTGGTATTGGTCGAGTGCACGTAAGGAGGCATTCGAGAAACTTAAAACCGCTATCTTAACGAACATGTGTTGAAACTGCCTATGTTTGATTTTCCATTTGAGGTACATACTGATGCTTCGGAAAAAGTCATTGGCGGAGTCCTTATACAAGAAGATCATCCGATAGCATTTGAGAGCCAAAAGTTCAATGGTGTGGAGCAGCATTACTCGACGCATCCGAAGGAGATGCTTACGGTGGTGCATTTTCTTGAGACATGGCAAGTATATTTGCTAGGAACCAGGTTTGTTGTCCGAATGAATAATGTTGCTAACACGTTTTTTAGGACTCAAAAGAAGTTCGCAAAACAAGCCTAGTGGCAGGAGTTTTTTGCTAAGTAGGACTTTAGGTGGGGGCATAAACCGGGGAGATACAACAACATGACAGATGCCTTGAGTAGGAATGAGGTATTTGTGGCCCTTTATTAAGTCATGAAGATGGAGTCCAACCTATTAGAGCAAATTAAGGCGGCAGCTCCATTAGACACCATGTACTGTAAGTTGATTTCTCAAGTCAAGGAAGGTGTTGTAAGCAGGTTTTAGCTCGACGATGGTGGGCTTTTGATGACTAAGAGTAGTCAAGTATATGTGCTACGTTTTAGTGGATTGCGAAAATAGTTGTTGAAGGAGCCACATGACTCGCAGTGAGCTGGTCACTCAAGAGTCCAATAGATGCTAGCACTCCTATCTCGTTCCTATTTTTAGCCGAAGATGGGGAATAATGTGAAATGTTACGTCAAGAGATGCCTCATTTGTCAGTTGGATAAGCTGAAGAGAAAAAAGGAAGTCGACCGCTACAACCCTTATCCATCCCGAGAGACCGTGGATGTCGATTTCAATAAATTTCATTAGTGAGTTTTCAAAGATTGACAACATGACATCAATCATGGTGGTGGTTGATAGATTATCTTGTGACTTTCCCATTAGATGTTGCAGCCAAGTTGCTCTACAAGAGCGTGGTCAAGTATTTTAGAGTTCCAGCAGTTATTGTGAGCAACCGAGACGCCAGATTTACAGGCCAATTCTAGACGTCCTTTTTAATATAAGAGGTTGCAATTTAAAGTTTTCAACAGCAAATCACCCACAAATAAATAGTCAAACAGAAAGGATCAACGGTTTGTTGGAGGAGTGTCATTAACATTATGTAAGTGCAAGTCAACGTAACTGATTGAGTTTACTTGATACCGCACAATTTTGCTATAACTTGTATAGATCTTCGACTGCGTAGAAAAGTTCCTTTGAGATTGTGTTGGGACAACAACCTCTCACACCACTAGAGATTGCTTAACAAAGGATAGTTGGCAAATGTCCTGTGGCACATAAGTTTGCAATGGAGAAGTAAGAATTGTTGGATGAGGCGAGGGATAGTCTTCGAAAAACTTCTCAACAGATGAAGAAGCAAGCGGATCTGCGGAGGAGATTATTAGAATTTGACATGGGAGATAAGAGGCGTGCATTTAAATGCAACAAAACCTTGAGGTCTCGAGTTCGAGTACCAAAGAGGGCAATACTTTTGAAGGTTGTGGTCGCGTGCCAACTTGGGGTACGCTGGGCCTAATTCGCCCCGGTATACAAACACGGACCCAACATAAAAGCTACATGGGAGAAAGATACAACTTTATAGCAATTCAAGAACCAGGTAAATGTCTACCTTCAGATTACTTCAACGAGGGCATCAAATCCATTTGGTGGGGTGGTTTGTTAGACCCTTAAATTTCAGAGCACTTCTCAGTGACCTTCATGATTCGTCTTAGGAGGAAGGTTAGCTAGATTACATACATGAGATAGGCATGCGAAAACACTAAGAAAAATATGGGCAAGTAGGATCAGACTTGGTATGAATTTTGGTAAAGTCTCGGATCTTGTAAAGATTGACTTGACCCAAGCTAAGAACTTGATGGACTAAGGACTTGGCCCATGCTCGGATGAATGGATCACGACTAGCAGACTTGTGGGAAACATTGGATCAAGTCAGTGTTTTATGTGGACTTCGGCAAGATCACACTGCATCATCAGCGGATAGAGATCGTGGGAAGATCTTGAATGATGTGGCGACAACTAGGAGTTAGAGTTGCAGTGAGACTCAATATCTGAAGATAGTGGAGATCTTCGAGGATAAGGATGCTAATTTCTTATTTGAATATAAACTCTATCTTTTTGTTATCTTGTAAATTCTATCTTATCAATTAGAGTCCTATTTAGATGGCGGTGTCATCTAATCGGCCCACGATATATAATCTGATAAAGATAGACGTAATCTTAGCACGATCTTGAGCAGTTTAGTTTAAGTAAGATTATGAATGTAACTTGACTTTCAAGTTAGAGTGTCTATATATAGCTCATTCGAGTTTTGCTCTCCTCATTCAATTAGAAAGAGTGTTCTTTGTATTCTTTTGAGGGAAAGTAATATAAAGGTTGGCTTTACCATATCTCTTTTGCTTCCTTATTACCTTTATTTTCTAATTGCTTCTGTAGCATTGTTTCTTTGACTGCGTAAGGTAAACACTTCGAGGGTCATTGAAGGCTGAAGTCTTATTTCAACAGACCTAAGTGAAATTGTCGTGTAAAGGATGTTGGCGATCAAATCGTCTAAAGACAAAAGAAGAAAGTTGACTATACTTGAAATGCATAATATTTTTCATATCTAACAGCTTAAACATGGACAATCTTTTATGTTTCACTACTGTCTACTTTATTTCTATACCTAACCTGGATCTCAATTATTATGTTAAATGGAAAATAGTAATGCTACTATCCATGAAGCCACTTACGAGTATTTCTTTAACATGTAATACCACTTCACTAACGTAGAATTTGCATACAAAATGTTTCTAATGATCAGATAAATGTTGAACTAATTTGAAGGAGCATGTAAGTGCTAAGTAGTAGGAGAATGAGGAAGTTTCATAAGCCAAGTAGACACTCAAAGTATCTATTGAAAAAGTTCCAAGTTGATTTTATTTATCTTTTAAATTCAAACCTTCCAATATAATTTATTTCATTTATTTTGTCAAACCACGACATTCACACACAATATTTGGTTCATTGAAACCTGCAGTCATTGGAGATTTATTTGATCATTCGAATCGCGGATTTACTACTGTTGGTTTTGCTATAATGCTTGGTCAAGTTTGTAATTCAATTTCTGAAACCTAATTGACAAAGCAAATCTTAGTATCTCGAACGATTTATCTTCCAAGATGAAAGATTTTCCTTTCATTTCTTGGACAAAAAGAAGAAAGGCGTTTTTAGTCGCATAATCAAGATTAGTAATTGAAAAGGTCAAGGACAGCACATCACCATATCACCATATTTCTACATTCCAATCAATTTGAAAGATTAGTAACTATGGGAAGCATTAATCATAAAATAAGAGACCCAAATCTCAACTAAGTACGTGGTCAACAAGGCCAGTTCAGATAAATCTGTCCTGACAAGAAAATTAACAGCTATCGCCCGTTTTTGAGTCCTCATGTCAGCTGGACCTGGGTTTTTGCCTAACTAGCTACTAAAGCTGAATAAAGTTTCATTTAATTACGAAAAAACAAAACAAAAACTCATCACAGTAAAACTAGTGGTTTTTATTTCTTTCTCGTTTCATTGGATCATTAGATAATGAGTTACATAAGCTCTAAACAAGGCTGTTTATAGTCACCGGGTATGAGTTGTCATATAAGCTCTAAGCAATGTGTTACATAAGCTGCCAGTTGTACCTTCAGCATACAAACAGGGTAATCAAGAACCCGAAATTCAATCTTTATTGGCTGGGCAACGAGTTTTCCCTTAGCACCCGAAGATAAAGAATCATAACCAATTGGTAATAAATAATGCTACAACATTATGAACCTCAAATACCACTTTTTAGAAGTTCTTCAGTATTTTCGCACCATCAACTCCCTCACCAATGAGAATTGATGTCACTTCCTGCAAAGAGCAGTCAATTTTAAAATCACCATTCAACTGAAGAAGCGACTTTTACTCATTGGCATGAATACATAACATAATCAATAGATGTGCGGTTAAAAGCATAAGATGCTTGTCAAATTATTCTTTTTATCTAGATCAATGTAAGTTAAAAAAAAAAATGAAATTCTGCCATGGATTAACACTCAAATGGCAGCAAACATATCCATCGAAATGGTAGCCAATCCAGCCAAAGAATGGGAGACTAAACTCTTCAAGTACTAAAAACAATAACAAACGTCATCCTGTTCAGATATTTCTAGCATGTTAACATAAAGCATATTCGCTCCAAGAAAATTGTGGAATCGGTTGACAAGTATCCATATCTAAGTGTTATTAGGGCATGATTATTGTATTTTGATTATTTTATTTTGTATTAATGATTCACTACATCATTTCCTTGTTTAAAGGTAAACTATAAACACTGCAAGAGATTTTTTTTTTGGGTTTCGTTTTAATATTTCTCTTCAAACAACATGATACCAAAGCATGATTATGGTCCCTCGTCACCATCTCTCTTTATATGTCTGAGTTAGTAACCCTAGCCATGACCCTTCTAAACCCTTACTCCAACCATACTCTCGCTCTTCTTTTTTTCATTTTTTGGGTAAATCATAGATGAAAAAAAAAAAACCGTCCAAGAATAGGATTAACCCTCTTTGCATCAGTCCCAGGAAGCTAGATGGAACTAACAATCTTACAAGGTCACGCTTTTGCTTATTGTTATGGCTCATTTGCTCTAGGGAGCCATTGCTCAAGGCCACGCTTTTGCTTATTGTTATGGCTCATTTGCTCTGGGGAGCCACTGCTCAAGGCTACTTATTATTAAATACACTGGAATACAGAATCTCAAACCTACTTCAAGTTCGCAATGATGCCCAATCTTTTGAGTCATGGAATAAGGCGCATAGAACAAGGTCAATTAACAGTTGTTCAATATTTTGCAGAATTGAGTGGATTAAGAAAAGAACTTGACCAGGCCAGACAGACCTTGCCAACCCTATGAAAATGAGTTTCTCATTGGTTTAAAAATGGAAGGCAATCAAATACAATTTCAAGTTCATGTGAAGAACCATTTAGCCTATGTCAAAACTATTCCGATGTGCAACAAGAGGAAAGTTGAAGGAGTGCCATGATTCATCCAGTGTCAATGGAAAAGACAGGAGTAATGGATAAGCTAATTCAGTTTGTGAGCAACTGAAAATAAATAACCAAAAAATTTTGGATAAAGATTTAACTAGTCTGACAGAAATGTAGGAAGCCAAGCACACCAAGAAAAATTGTTGGAAGCTACATGGACGACCTAAGGCCTTAGTGAGACAGCAAGCACATGTATCTAGACTAGAAGCATCAGGCTGCACAATTGGAAATTTTCTAATGAAGAGGTACAAACCTAAGGTGTCTCTTGTCCCAGATTAATTCTGAGTCAACAACAATTGTTTCCTCCGGTTTTTCTAAACGGTTGTTATTGCCAACATTGATAGTCACAATACTAGATTCCAGAGTGAACAGACGTATAATAGGTCCTTAAAAATTCTCAAACTATTCCTCACACTCAGTCAAGAATCCAGTCCATACAGAAGATGTATACTTGGCCCTTGTAGTGAGTATATATTTTGTTTATTAGGCTGTCTTCTGTCCATATTTCTAGTTGTTGGGATAATCGTTTCTCTTCGAGGTCAATCACTAAAGAACCTGGCTGCAAAATGAATATGTTAACCTACATATTATGTGATTCAGCATTTGAAAACAGGAAAATGATTGACACAGTAAATGATAAGATGGCTTATATCTACTAGAAGAAGGTGAGAACCTAAGAATACTCATCAAGAAATAATCCATTGACATTGGTGATTAGGACATCCTTTTTTTAGTGTTAGAAAAGGAGCTATCCCAATTTATTTGAACATTGGAAAGTAGACTCTTTATTTTGTGGTGCCTTTATATTTGTTAAGACACACAAGCACTCATCTTTGATTAATAAGATTCACATTCCTTCTATTACTATTCATTTAGAAGAGTGGGGCCTAATCAAACTATCTCATTGACAAGTTGTAAATGGCTAAGCTTACTTGGATTTTGTGAAAACTAAGAATGAAGTCTTTCTTGTTTAGAACTATTTCATAAAATGATTGACTTTCTTGCCTACCTAGACTCGAACAGGATGTTGCATCAAACTAGCTGTGAGAGCACTAGTGCATAGAATGGAGTATCCGAAAAGAAAAATAGGAATTTATTAGAAGTTGCTAGACATCTCATGTCAACTTGGAAGTCCATAAGGCATATTTCAGCGATGTTGTACTTTCAATTGCCAATTTTATTAACCTAATGCCCTTAAGGATAAGTATCTACAAGGTACTAATTAATATATTGCTCCAAATATATGAAGGTGTATGCCTTGTTTATAAGAGGAATGCAGGGAAGTTAGAACAAGGGTTCTTAAATATGTATTTGTTGGTCACTGCCTTTAAAAAAGAATACAAGTATTATCATCCACCTTCTAGAAAGTATTTTGCAAGTATGGATATTCTCTTTAGAAAGTTTAAACTATATTTTTCTTCACCCCATCACATTTTCAGGTGTATAATAAAGAGGAAGAGGTTGAAGTGAGAACACGAATCAAAACCCAAGTGATGACCAAGAGGAAACATGGGAATGCACAAGCATGATTGGATAACCAAATTTGAAAGCCGACACATCACATGACAAGACAAATATAGTCATCGAGCATGTTGTAGTTAGTCAAGCAACATCTCTAGATTCAATTTCTAAGAAATGATGCAGTTTCTTCTGTAACTTGAGATTGTCCCAATTCTAATTATACTCCTAATGATCTAAATGCTCTTATTGCTATCTAAAAAAGTGGTCAGATCTGGTACTAACACCCTACTTCTAATTTTGTTTCTTATAACTCCTCGTCTTTGTCCTGCAGATCCTTTCTGTTGTCTATTTCTTTATTTCTGTGCTACAAGATTGGCAATTATCTTATCGTAACCTAAAATTGAAGGAGGAAATGGTTCAAGAGAAGAAAGCTTTGGCAAAAAATGAAACATGAGAGCTTTTCACTCTTGAAAAGAGACCAATCAGATGTAAACAGGTCTTTGCTCTAAAATAAAATGGTTCAATTGGAAAACACAAGCCAACAAGTGAAAGCAAACATAAGGAGTGTACAATCAAGGAAAAAAAATTATTGTCAAGATGAACACTCTCAACTTTATTATCATGTGGAACTAACCTTGACTGAGACCTACAAGTTGATATCAAGAATGTGTTCCTACATGGAGACTTGGAAGAAGAACATAGGTAGTATTCCTTTAGGATTTACTAACAAAAAATCAAAAGGAAATTTATGCAAATTGAAGAAGGCATTATATGGTTTAAAGAAATAACTTAGGTAATGGTTTCAAAGGTGCACCAAAGACATAATCTCACTTGGGTATTTTCAAAGCAATGGTACCTTATTTATCAAACATTATACAAGTAATATCACCTTACTTATTATATATAGTTTTGACAAGAGATGATAAAGAGATGGCTCGACTTAAAAAGTTTCTAGCCTTGGATTTTAAAATTGATGAGGTTAGTAAGCTGCAATCTTTCATTGGAATTGAGATTACTGAGTTAGATAAGGGAATTTTGTTAGATCTTCTTGAAAAAACATAAATGTTAGGTTTTAAACCTAGATACTCCTAGAGACTCTCCTATTGAAGTTGAGCACATATTAGCTATTACAAGCAGGGATTGGTAAGTCTGAATTTGAACCAATACCAAAAGTTGATTAGGATATGGGTTCACTCTCTCATACCAATCCAGATGAGAAATAATCTTTGTTGCAAGTATGAAAGTTAGTACATGCCTGAGCCTCGTGATTCTCACTTAGAAGCAATTTTTCTTCTCTAAGCATACTTGAAATAAACTCAGGGTAAAGGACTTCTCTTCTCTAATCATGGCCATCTAAAGACAACAGGTTTTTATAGATTCAAATTGAACAAGATCTCTCCTTTCAACAAGTGGAATTATACTCCTTGATATCAATGATAGGAGATCAACATTTGCTTAATCCACATATGTATGTGGAAATCTGATCACTTGCAAGGACTAAAACAGTGTGGTAACAAGATCCAGTCCAGAAGTAGAATATAGAACTATGTCACAACATTTTTGTGAATTATCAAGGCTAGAAAATATTGTGGAAGAATTGCAATTTTCTGAAGAAGGATACCTCTATACTTGTTTCGTGATAATAAGATTTCCACTAATATAGCTCGTAATCCAATTCAATATGATCAAACAAAGGTTGATTGACATTTCATGAAAGCAAAGATAATCAATAATCTTATAAATGCTTAATACAATATACAGTAGTTGCTTGTCAATTCAAAACAACTTCTTAATGTGTTTACTAAGGGACTTAATAACAAGTTATTTCATACTTCAATTTGCAGGATAGTTATAAGTGACATCCATACACTTGAGGGGAAGCGTTGACCAATGTCTATACATAAATATAACAAAATTAATGTAGGAGTGATCATTGAATATTTTATTAATGCTTGATTATATGATATCCTTATTCGCAAGGTATACATGTATAACTAGAGGGATTGTAAAATTCAGGATGAGCAAGAGAATAATATGCTTCTAATATTTCTCTTTTGCCAAAAGAATCTAATTTCAAATAACCAAACATAAGCTCCAAATAACAATCACCAAATAGCTCACTAGGTTTTTGGCACACAATAATTTTGCTAAAAATTTTATTACTCTCAATCTAAAGGCTTTATGAAATAGTACAAAGCTTCAAAGAGAACGCTTATCAAATTCAATTTAGAAGGCTAATCAAAGAGCATTAATAACACGATCGCTCTCTTTTTCACTTTCTACACGAATCAACTTATAAGTAAAGCTCCAAAAAAAAGGGTCTAGGTAAATGGTCAATTTAGAGATGATGTCAATAATAATTTCAAAATGAAAATGAAAAAAACTTAATAGAAAAGTTAACCATCAATGCCAAAATAACGAGTACTCAAAATGATTATGGAAAACATGATTAGCAAATAGATAAAGCAATGATCCAAAATGCAGCACAAACCTCCATCATCTGCCTCTGCCCACATAGAACAGCACCAGTAGCAATGGGATTAAAGATTTGTTTGGCCTTAACAAAGGCAGCCTGCAAAGCAATAGTGTAAAATGATGTTATTTGTTTTAGGCATCAAAAACAAAGGACTTTGAATATAGCCTACCTGTACAAAGCCACTTTCACCCGTCCAACTATCATCTGGTTGTGATAGAACAGGTACAATCTTGACACCAGAAGATTCCCACTCTTCAAATCTATCCTATTAGAGGGGGAAACACCGTTAGTTCTCCACTTGAGGTAAGAAGATAACATACATGGCTGCAAGAAACCAAACAAAGTAAGAAAAGTGGTCAAACCTGGTAAGCCATTCTTTTAAGATTCCTAGCTCCATAATACAACCTCACATCAGATCTCTTTTTGGCACTAAATCCTGACTCAATGAGGGATCGAATTGGACTGTAGGAAAGTAGAGATCAATTTGTAAACCAACAAGAAGTATTGCTCTTGTAAAAATTACGAATATATGAATATGATCAAAGAAAATTTGATGCTCAGTCACTAGTCAAAGCATCTTGGGGCTTTATATGAGCCTATATCCTTTCATAAATCCAATAGCTTTGTTTTACAAAATGCTAGAGTTTATCAAGATAGCAAAAGAATTCTACAACTACTGCAAATGTTTTATCCTTTATCTGGATTTTATACTCGTAAATTAATGTAATAAGAAAAGGCAGCCTTTCTTGATATCATTTTACCCGACAAAATTCCCATAATTGTTACTAAATGAGCACCAAAAGATGCCAGTTTACCTTCTAGTGATTTACCAGCAAAGTCTACTAGAGTCATCGGAAGTATATGTCTATGACGATTGGGAAAGAATGGATGTATAAAGTGTGGTCACACAAATACATGGTGCTAGGGATGGCATTTGGGCCTAGGCTCGCTTTAGCCCAGCACTAGGTCAAAGGGCCAAGCACAGGTTGACCAGCCTTGGGCCCAAAAACTGTAGAGGCTCAAGCTTACACTATTTTAAATTTGACAAAGTAAACGTCGTCGTTTTAGTCTAAGTTTCATTGTCACCCTCCTCTCCTCTGTCTTGCTCTCAGCTTTTAAGAGACACTATTGCCCTCCTCTGTCTTGCTCTCACTGTCGTCCCTTCACAACACCACCCTCGCAATCCCTACTAGCTCTAGCCGTCCTATCGTCGCGTTGCCCTGCTTCCCTACTACCGTCATGGTTTGCTTCTTTGCCACCGACCCACCAAGGTAAAGTTCTTGAATCTTGTGATTGAAGATTTAATTTGAGAAATACTAAAATTTATGAGATTGGTGCTACCTGGAGGATGTTTTCGCAGACTTACACAGTCACATACACAACTTGATTGAAGATTTAATCTATAAAATACCGAAATTTCTAGGATTAATGCCGCTAAAGGGTGTTTTGGCAAACTTACACGTCACATACACGTGACTATGAGTTTCGAGAACTTATATGATTATATACACGCTTGTGTATGTGACTGTTGATGCTGTGTAAGTATGAAAAACATTTACAGTGACTTATAAAATCACCATGTAAGTCCGTGAAAATACTTACACGCCCATGCGTGTTATGTGACATTATCTTAGTGACTTGCACGTTCACATACATGCCCGTATGGTGACCGTGTAACTCACTGATAAGTGATAATTGATAAACTTTAAATCTATGCTTATGATATATATTCTCCTATTCTCTTCCATGTTTATGAATTATAAATTATGATTATGAACAACGTATATGTTTATATATTGATTGTTTCAGTTGAATAAACATATTCTTTCAGTATCAGATATTCGAGACAAAAGTAAAAACATATAATCCCGTAACAAGTGAAAATAAAAGTCCAGGTCAACTGAACAGTGAAGTTTGTAATCACTTCAATAAAACTAGATCAATGAACATAGTAGAAAAAATCAAATATACGTATTATTAAAAAATATTGGCCAGGAGCTCAAAAGGTAAGACCTCTCATTTAAAAAGACATGTGAATTTGTATAATAGAAAAAAGATCGTATTAAGAGGTTAAAAAAAATTTCCCTAGCTGTATGATAGGAAAAAATGAAATGACATCAACATCTTATGACAGCAATAGATCAAAATTTTTTATTGCTTCATGGTAATTTGATAGAACTCTTGCTTAATATGCTAGAGATAGTGTATATTATTGATTATAGTAAAAGATCTCTACTGTTATTACAAGGTGATTCTATTGAACACCTCTTCTTCCAAAGCTAAATATAGCTCCTCAGAGAGAATACAGATTCTCTCTGTCTATTGTATCACTCCTCTCTCCTTTCTTCTCCAATGTCCCCTCTACCTGCTCTCTCTCCCCCTTTCAACTAGTCATCTGTACATTCTGTTATAATCCCACCCTTGCGCCAATTCAGCCCCTCACTACTAACTATAACTAATTAACTCATTCCTCTCAGCCCCCTCTTTCTTTCTCCTCGAGTATACTCTCCATATCTTAGGCTTATTTATGTTTCTATTATTGGCCCTAACATTGCTTCCTTCTAGAAAAGCAACCTTGTCCTCAAGGCTGTAATGAGGAAATTGACTGCGAAGAACAAATTCGTCCTCTCATGTAGCATTCTTCATCGATTTGTCCTTCCATTGAGCTAACCATTGGCGTGTTCAGAGTCCTGCCTTGGTAATTACTTTGCTAGCTAATACAGTTTCAGGTTCAATAACCTCCTCCAACTCCACTTCCATTCCCTCCGACATGGTTCTCTCAACAGTGTAATTTCTCACAACCTTCTTTAGTTGAGACACATGAAACACTGCATGAACTCTAGAATGTAGTCAGAGTTTGAGTTTATATGATACTGCTCCATATTTTTCCAGAATTTGGAAGGGGCCAAAATACCTTGCTGCTAGCTTTTGATTAATACGTCGGGCCACCGTAAGTTGTTTGTGGGGGCGTAGCTTAAGAAATACCCATTCTCCCACCTTGAAAGATAGCAGATTTCTTTTCCTACCTGCCTATTTCTTCATTTGCTCTTGTGCTCTATGTAAATTGTATTTGAGCTGATGCAATGCCTCATCTCTGTCCAATAACTCATAGCCACTGCCTCTACCTTAGTTTCTCCTTGCAAATACTGAACCAAGTTAGGGGTTTCCTCCCTTAAATCATTTCAAAAGGAGTTGAACCCGTAGACATATGGAAGATGGTATTGTACCATAGTTCTACCCATGAAATCTAATAAGATCAATGCTTACGTTGTTCAGAAGCAAAACACCTCAAATAGGTTTATAAACATTTGTTGAGAACTTCAGTTTGTCCATCCGTTTCTAGATGATAAGAGGAGCTCATTTTAAGCATAGTACCCTATAGTCGAAACAATTCTCTCCAAAAATAACTCACAAACAAAGGATCACGATCACTTATGATTGATAATAGAACTCCATGTAGACGTACTACTTCTTTGACAAACACTTCAGCCACACTTTTAGCAATATAAGGATGCTTTAATAGAATGAAATGGCCATATTTAGATAGCCTATCCACAACAACCAGCACTGCTTCATATCCTTTAGACCTAGGAAGTCTTATGATGAAGTACATTGACATATCTTCCCAAATCTAATTGGGAATTGGTAAAGGTTGCAGCAGACCCCCAGGAGATGTGGCAGCATATTTCTTCCTTTGGCATGTGTCACAAGACTTGATAAAATCTTGAATGGACTTCTTCATACCAATCCAATAAAGATTGCTTGCAATTGTCCTATAGGTGCGCAGAAAACCTGAATGGCCTCTGATAGGAAAAGCATGAAACTCTTTTGGGAGTAAAGGAATGAAAGTAGATTGAGCTGAAATCACTAACCTTCCCTTGTACAACAGAACTCCTTGGTGCCATAGAAACCCTATTCTCAAAGTTGGATTTCGCTATAAATCTTTTATAATACCACTTAAAATAAGATCTTGGTCCACCTCCTGCTGAAAGATTCGGCTATCAACCCACAATGGATAAAAAACAATGCTCTTCAATTCACCTTCTTCATGCACCCGTGACAAAGCATCAGCAACTTTGTTTCCTGGAACCGGTTTGTAAATGACCTCAAAATGGTAACCCAAGAGCTTAGCCATCTAGCATTGTTAGTCAGTAGTGGACAACCTTTGTTGCAATAAATGGCGAAAGCTTTTTTGGTCTGAATAAACCACAAATGGCTTGCCCAACAAATGATGGCGCCAATGATGTGCTGCTAATACTAATGCCATTGCCCCAAGCATCACATTCCACCTTAAAAGATTGGGAAAATTTTGGTAGATCTATGTAGGCAAATGCCTTTCTAAAGTTTCAAAGGACTCCAAAGCTACTGAGTTCCCATGAAACCCTTCTTTCTTTGTTAGTTCCATGAGAGGTTTTGCTATTTTACCATAATTCATAATGAATTTTCGGTAGTATCCTGTCAACCCTAAGAATCACCTCACCCCCTTCACATTTCAAGGAATAGGCCAATTCACAAAACTTGAAACCTTAGCTAGATCAACCGCTACCCCTTCTTCGGAAATAACATGACCCAAATATTCCACTGTTCTCCTTCCAAAATTGCATTTCTGCTTGTTAACCACAAATTAAATTCTTTTTAAGACCTCCAAGACATTTCTTAAGTGAAAAAGATGTGTATTCCTATCAACACTCTATATTAGAATGTCATCAAAAAAAAAAAAAAACAGAACAAACCTTTTAAGGAAAGGTCTGAAAATATCATTCATTGCTGACTGAAATGTGGCTGGTGCGTTGGTCAATTCGAATGGCATTACTAAGAATTCATAGTGGCCATCATGTGTTCTGAAAGCCGTTTTATGGATGTCCTCATTCTTGACCCTAATTTGGTGATACCCTGATTTGAGAACTAGTTTAGAGAAGAATCCCGCACTATGCAGCTCATCTAATAGTTCATCCACCACCGGAATATGATACTTGTCTGGTACGATAACTCTATTTAGTGCTCTATAATCGACACACATTCGCCATGAGGCATCTTTTTTCTTAACTAAGATTATTGGACTGGAATAAGCACTAGAACTAGGACAAATGATGCCCATCTGCTACATTTGTTGTACCTGCCTTTCAATCTCATCTTTGTGATGGTGTGGATACTTATACAGGCTCACACTAATAGGACCTTGTCCCTGCTACAAAACAATAGAATGAGAGTGGTTTCGTTAGGGAGGTAACCCTAAACCTCTTGAATACCTCCGGAAATTGGTTCAACATCTAGTTTAGCTCCTCTTCCTCTTTTCTGTTAAGTTGAATCTATTGCTCCTCCCTTATAGCTACTCCTTCAACTGATATGAAATTACCACTTAAGATGGCAAGAAGACCGTGTAATGATGCCGAATCCTCAGGGTACACACGTCCTCTTCTCGGTGTTGCCTGGAGTTCTGCCTTGCCACATAATTGCACCTTTTGACCCTCATGTTGGAATTGCATGGTCGTCTCCTTCCAATCCACGATGACCTTCCCCAAAGTCTATAACCAAGCAACTCCTAAAATCACATCCATTCCTCCTAGATCCAGAACATAAACATCAACCTTCCAGTCAATTTCTCCCACCCGCATAGGAACCCCTCACCTTATGGTCATCACCCAATCTGATTCCTAATGCTTTATTCATCCCTACTATCAACCCAAGGCCACTAACTAGCTCAAGCGAGATGAAATTATGGCTGGCCCCGCTGTCCACCAGAATCACAATAAGAACCTCGTGTAACTTCCCTTCCAGCCTCATTGTTTTAGTTTCGAGTACCAGCACTTCATTAACCCCAAACACTCCCATGGTTCTGCACTCTAAAGCTATCTCACCCTCCTCTTCTGTCTTTGCCTCCATTGCTATAATTTCTCCATCTTCATTCAACTTTTCGTTGTCATCCAAAATTAGCAACCTCAGTTGCCTCTCCGCACATTGGTGTAGAGGGTGGAATCTATCCCCACATCGGAAACAAAGACCTTTAGCCTTTCTATCCATGAGTTCATAGTAAGAGAGGTGACGCAACCCCTTGTTCCTCTCCATCGACACTCTCTTGTCTCCCTCTGACCTCCTTATCGGTGTTGCCATGGGTGGAATAGACATTCGGTTCTGCACATGGAATTTGGGTTGGGACCCAGATGATTCTCGGGTTCTTCCCGCCCCAAATATGCTAGTATATCTCCCACGACCCATTGGGTTTGGGTGATCCGTCTCCCTATGGTTCGGGTTGACCCGAAAATTTCCCCTAAAAGGACTCCCTCAGTGTTAAGTCCAGGCATGCGGTCGAGAACTGAAGTTCTCGGTACCTCCATATTCACCGTTCACCTCATCTTCCACTTACCCCGCGCTTTTCATCATTTGATACATGTTTACCAGCCCAAATGTACATACCCTTCTTCGTATATCAGCTCGCAACCCACTCATGAAGTACCCCATAAATTGCTCCTCCAGTAATCGACCCACTTGCCACGAGATGAACTCAAAGGCCTCAATGCATTCTTCAACTGTGTCAGTTTGTCGCAAATCCAACAGCTCTTTAAATGGGTTATCAAATCGTCTCCCTCCATAACGATATATTAGAGCTCTCTTAAGTTTTCGTAGTCCAGCTCCTCCTCCGTCTCCCTCAGAAGGTTAAACCAATGTATGATTGATCCTTCCATACTTAAAAGAGATAATTTAATTTTCACCGATTCTAAGGTATTATGAACCTTAAAGTATACTTCCGCCCTAGTAATCCACTCCACTGGATCAGACCCGTCGAACATGGGCAGTTCCACTTTACGTACTGACATCCTATATTCCTCCGTAGTGTCATAAGAGTGCTCCATCATAGTTGATTGCCGAGGATGTTCGGTATTCCTTTCACCAGCCATAGTTTTCCCCCTTCTTGAGGCATCGCCACTCCCCTATCCTTCTTCTGGTCTCTTACCCATCATTTTGCTTATTTCCAGCAGAAAGGCTTGCTGCACCTCCCCCATTGCCATCCTCATGGATGACTGAAAATCCTCGACTCCAGCCTCCAAATTCGCCATACAGGATTCCAATAATTCTACATACAGGATTCCAATAATTCTACCTTATTGGACATCTTGGGTGGCATCAAGGTTGGTTTCTCTAACTTCTCAATTCTCTGAAAATAAAATGATCCTTCCTTTCGATATTGGATCCGGCAGGCTGGACCAATGATAGAACTCTAGCTTAATATGCTAAAGATATTGTATATTATTGATTATAATAAAAGATCTCTACTACTAATTCAAGGTGATTCTACTGAAAACCTTTTCTTCCAGAGCTGAATATAGCTCCTCAGAGAGAATACAGATTCTCTCTGTCTATTGTATCACTTTTCTCTCTCCTTTCTCTATCTATAGTCATTCACGATATTGCAATACACAATTAGCGTAAAAAAACTGATTGCATGCATTGATTAGTATGATATGATGGCATTTTAGGAGGCCACAGTCAAATTACAAAAGAACTTCCCTGTTCTTATTAAGAATTAAATGAAATATAAAAGAGGAAAGAGTTCATTCTAACTGTAATTTCTTACGTCTTAGCTCCAAATGATGTGACCTAGTTAACTTGACACCCCCATAGTGTGTAAAGACTTTATACCCTAAACAATGTGCAGGCAACGAGGATGCTCGGATTTTGTTTGAGAAATAAAATCAATAAACGACCTCTAAGTCAGATGCTAAATTAAGAGTTTTGCTTTTTCCGTCTCATATGCCAAACACTTCTGAAAATGCTCCAATTTTCTTAGTCCAGCTAAAGACAAATACTGAAGTCCAAGTTCCATCACCAATACAATGTCTAAGTTAAAACTGACTAACCTAGCAAAAGCGCCTACGAACTAAAATTTATTTGATCATTCAGCACAACTACTCAGACAGCACATAGAATTCAATTTACAACCCACATAACAGATATTACTGCATCAAAGAAGGCAAATAATTTTAAATAAAATAAGTCAAATTTTTTAAAAAAATAACATAAATCACCTGATACCAGATCCAGTGGCGAAAATCAAAACCGTCTTAAAATTCTCAGGCGGATCGATACGATCAATCTCGAAACCTTTGCCAATGGCTTGAGTCAACTCCACCAAATCACCTCTCTTGAGACCGCATAGCAGCTCCGCTGTGGTGCCAGCTACGCTCTTCACCAAGAACTGAAAGGCACCGTTGGACGCGGCGTAGGACGGGGACGAGGCTATGGCGAGGAAGGACGGCTTTTCGACGTCGGGGACGCGGAGCTGCAGGTACTGGCCGGGGAGGGTGTGTGAGTTGGCGAGGTCGGGATAGTCGGAGACGTCGATGGATACGTGGAAGAGGGAATCGGCGGCGGGGGAGATCTCCGAGAGCGGGGCTTGGGTCCAAAGAGTGGTGTCTTGGCGGACTGCGGCGACGGCAACAGAGGAGAAGCGGCGATGGTGGCGGAGGTTGAGAGGAAAAGTTAGGCGGCGGAGGGGAGACATAGGAAAGTGAGAGGGAATAGTAAGAGTTGCATGGAGCAGAGATTGTGGGGAACAAGTGTGGAGTGTTGGAGACATGATATTTGGAGGAGTTGGCTGTTAGAGAAGGTCGTTAGGTCCTAGAGCTTTGGCGGCTTTGCCAGTAATATTACCATCTACTATAGAAAAATTAGATTAATCGTAATTTATTTTAATAATTGATTGACATAATTTTACAAATTAAATTTTTTTTCTTTAATTAAATTTTAATATTCTTAATATACAATTATATTTTAAATTTTGTTCAATATATTTTAAATTTTAAATTTAATTTTCAACCTAATTTTTAAAACCATGTAATACGTGCACGTGTCAGTGCCTTGATTGATCGTTGAGGATAGAGTTAGAAACGGCATCGAATTCTGCAGTTTTCAGAGAGACGACGTCAAAACCAATTCCCCATGAGACAAATACAGGCCAAACCAATCAGGCTATACGGTGCTCCAATTCTATTTGAATACACAGCTACATGTAACTAGCTAAAGCAAACCAAACCCAAATTGTATATTGAATTTTAAAGCACGAATATTAATCAGAAGAAGCGGTTTTGCTGACAATGAGACGTTATGTGATTAATCAGGACAGGAGCACAAGCTGATTGAAAATAATTTTCATAAAGGGAAGATGAGGAAACAAAAAATGTACATGTCGGCCTTACAAGTATCTTTTCCAAATTGAAATAATCACACAAAGGCAGGACAGGCCCCATATATAATTTCCAGTTTCACACTCTACAAACATAACATTCAAGAATAGATAATGGGGCCTGGAGGGGAAAAATCCTTCAAAAGCTGAACATCCTCTTGTTATTGGCATCTCGCCAGCATCATCTAGGTTATTGATTTTCTCGGTTACAAGGACAAGCGAACAAACGGCAAGGTAAAATGATTTCTGATTGTTTTAGGCAGCAGATTCCTTCGCGATCTTTTCAGCCTTGGCAATGACCTCTTCAATGCCTCCAACCATGTAAAACGACTGTTCAGGAAGATCATCGTATTTCCCATCCAAAACTCCCTATCAACCACACAGTACACAAACAAAATCATCCCAGAGATTTCAGACATCAACATCTTCACATGTCGCATACAGTCCACCAAACACGCATGTTTACAGCATAACTCAGAAGGTTAATGAACCTCTATGATGAACAATGCCGCAAAAACAATACAACAGACTAGCAGCGCATCCCCATAACGGAAGGATTTCATGGCAATAGACATAATAAGGCAAAAAGTATATATGTGCTACTGTTACTCCACAAGAGAGAGAGAGTACCTGGAAGCTGCTTATGGTTTCTTTTAACTCGACATACTTTCCAGGGGCACCAGTGAACACTTCAGCAACATGGAATGGCTGGCTCAAGAACCTTTGCATTTTACGCGCCCTGGCAACTGTCAACTTGTCATCTTCACTGAGCTCATCCATACCCAAAATGGCAATAATATCTTGCAAGTTCTTGTAGTTTTGGAGAACCTTCTGAACTCCACGAGCAGTATTATAATGTTCCTCACCCAAAATATGTGGAGACAGCATACGAGATGTAGAATCAAGAGGATCCACAGCAGGATAGATGCCAAGCTCAGAGATCTGTTCAATATGAATTGTACAAGACACTTAAGGTGGAATTTAAGCCAATAATTACATGGCTGCTTCACATAAAAATAACATTACCTGTCTTGAAAGCACAGTTGTGGCATCCAAGTGAGCAAATGTGGTAGCAGGAGCTGGATCTGTTAAGTCATCAGCAGGCACATAGATGGCTTGCACAGAGGTAATGGAACCTTTCTTGGTTGTTGTAATACGCTCCTGAAGGCCTCCAAGATCAGTGGACAAAGTTGGTTGATATCCAACAGCAGATGGGATACGACCAAGCAAGGCAGACACTTCTGAGTTGGCCTGAAGGAGACAAAAGGAAAACCATAGCCAATTTTCATATTAGCTACCATAAAAAAAGGATTATTTCATTTAGCTGCTAGAAATCAGGTGCTACTTGATATCTTGGAAAAACAATGGTTGATAATTCATCTTCACTGCTATTGATAACCAATAGACGTCCATATTTAGTAAAAGTATTTTGTGGTATCAGTTGACCAAGTACAAAATGATAACAAAGATGTATTTTCTTTTGATTCTAATACCTATAATACTTTGGTAATGACGATCAAGTATCACTACACAATCGAAAGTCAAACAGATCAGCAAACAATAAAATTTGAACTCTGCCAATGTAATCAGTCAATGAAAAAAATGTCAAATTTGAAACCATATTGCAGCCCTTTTAATTGTAACCAAATGGGGTTGTAGGAAATAAAGATCCCTAAAACAGTTAATCCCAATTTTTTCAATAGGAGATGGAGTGTCCTAACGGCTATTAAATACTCCAATTCTATGATTCCATTTGCATTCTTACCTGTGTAAAGCGGAAAATGTTGTCAATAAAAAGAAGCACATCTTGTCCTTCGGCATCACGGAAATGTTCAGCCACAGTTAGACCAGTGAGACCAACACGAGCACGAGCACCAGGGGGCTCGTTCATTTGACCATATACAAGAGCACATTTGCTTTCAGACTAATACAATAAAAAAAGATAACCAACATATGTAAGCAAACTTTCAACTGAAAAATTAATAATTAGAGAAAGAAATGTAATCATCCACAGACTCTTACCTGCTTATCCCCTAGTTTAATGACACCACTCTCCATCATTTCCCTGTACAAGTCATTACCCTCACGTGTACGTTCTCCAACACCAGCAAACACCGAGAAACCACCTGATGAAACAAAACCAACGATTACTAAAGCAAGAACTGCATGAAAATCAAAATTAAGGTCACTATCAACATTGGGCGAACCATGAGCTTTCGCAACATTGTTGATAAGTTCCATGATAAGCACAGTTTTGCCAACACCAGCACCACCAAATAGCCCAATCTTGCCTCCTCTTTGGTATGGTGCAAGGAGATCAACAACCTACAATACAGAAACCAGCAATAATTCTTTACCCAAATTGGTATCAAACTACCCATACTGTGGACAGACTTCAAACGTCAGCTATTTCAGGTTTTGATGAGCATATTTAGTACCTTAATACCAGTAACAAGAATCTGTTGCTCAGTTGCCTGATCAACAAAAGCCGGGGCCTCCCTATGAATAGGCAAATAGTGATCGGTCTCTGATCAGACATAGAAACTGCAAGTTAAATACTTCATCTAGCGAGATCCCCCATTTTCTCATCAAATAAGTAAAGTAATATTGACAACTTACTGATATCTCCTCTCTCATCAATGGCTTCTCCAATAACATTCATGATTCGCCCAAGGGTAGCTCTACCCACAGGTACCTGTTAACCACATAAAACAAAGAGATAAAATTGATCCTATTCCAACAAAAAAAAAGAAGGAAGCAGAAGCATCATGGTGAGCAAAAGGGAAGGCCTCTAAAGGAATAAAGTTCAACAAAACCACTAGAAATTAATTGATTGTCATTTGGAAAATTCATACTTTAATATTTCCAGTATTAATAAGTTCACTCAAGTTAACATCATCAGGACACAATTATCCAGTTAAACGTCCAACCCAACAGCAAGCATAAATCTAATTTAGACAAAAAGTTGAACAAATCTCCGTTCTGTGATATTCGAATCAAGCTCTCTGTTTGGCAGCCAACAAAATTCAAATGTCCACTTCCATATTTATTTGCAATCTAACGGTCAGATCCGTGTCCCATTTTATCAACTCTCTCTCCTAACTTCCATTCCCACATTCCTCAGCATTTCCTGATAAATTCCCAGTTTGGCACGAAATATAACTAATCCCCAAACAAATCACAATTAAGACAAACCCAATGAAACAACCCAAACAACGGAAAAAATCCAGCATTCGCCGGAAAGAACCAGTAAAAATTCACATTTCTCATAGATGAGACAATAAAAGTACTAACAGTGATAGGAGACCCAGTGTTGAGCACACGCTGGCCTCTGACCAAACCCTCAGTACCATCCATCGCAATAGTCCTCACAGTATTCTCTCCCAAGTGCTGTGCCACCTCCAAAACCAACCGAATAGGGTTGTCCAGAACCTCCAGAGCCGTCAAAATCGGCGGCAAACCCTCATCATACCTGACATCGACAACAGCGCCGATCACCTGACAGACTTGTCCGATGGCGCCTTTTCCGGTGAACTCATCGGTGATCTTCCCACCGCCCTTCTTTTCATCCAATTTGGTAGGAGGCGGCTGAGAAGCGGTTGTTGCGGCAGAGGCGTACTCGGCCGCGCGCGTGAGAAGATACCCATACGAAGACGAGCGGCGCGTGGAGGAAATACAAGTAGAGGGCTTGGGACTTGAGAGTGCCGGCTTGGAAACACATCGGCGAGTGGATGATCGGAGTAGGGAGGATAAGAGCCTGCGTGACGACATTGGTTCCGCCTTCAATGCTTAGAGAAGAAGACACATAAATGAGAGAGTGAGAGAAAGAGAATTTAAGGCATGTAAGAGCTTGCTTGAAACAATACACGTAGTTGAGGATGAGCAGTAAAAGTGTCAACCTACAAGGGTTTTTTCTCTAACGCTGTTCTAAACAGGTTGGATTACCTTCTTCCGTTGAGATGATCTAATTATCTATAATTTAATTTAATTTGGTCTATGGAAATAGAGAATATGATCTAATTATAAAACTATTCTGTCTGAAAATGGGAATATTCCATTTTCTTTTTTCCTAAAGTCCACTCCCACCGCGTTGGCAATGTCGCTAGCATCAGATCTTCTGTCTCATTAACTTTGTACTTATTCTGTTCCACAACAAATACGTCGACATTTTTATTTAAACCAACGTCGCTCTTCTCAGCTTTTCACCTAAGCCAAGCCAATGTCTCTTCTTCTTATGATTTTGCTTTCCGCTTTACTTCTTCCATCAACTACTCATGTACGATTTGCAACTATTTGCCAATAAAAGCAAGATCTCTTAAAGCCTCGACTTTCATCATTGAAAGCCCATACTCCCTCTGTCTTCCTTTGCTCTATATTCGCTACGCAGGTAGCGTAACCAAAGTGTCCCCACACTTACATTAAATACTCAATCCTTTTCAAGCTTCACATTCACTTTAGTGGTTCTCTGTAAGTTGTTAGTTTATCTCTTCTCTATGCCCAAGAAGCTTTTACTTTATTCATCTTCGATTCTCCTTTCTGCTCTATTTAAATCTATTTTTTGGAGGGTTGATGTAACACCCCACTCCCGTATGACCCGAACCCTAAATTGATGGTGATATCCGAGTTCGTGCCCTACGAGGATAACGTGTTACATCACTCAGTCAAAACTCAATATAACTTTTTTTTGTTTTAAAACACAACATACACTATGCAGAAATCAATAACATACACAATCACCAGTAAGTACAATAACCGACTCCTTTATAAATACAAATTAATTCAATCTGGTGACTTTACAAATTGACCGAATCATTTGTACAAAAATTCAAAAAATACAATGTTATACAGAATTTATCAGACACTAATGCAGACGCGAACTGATCCCCGACCTCTTCTCTCACTCTCATGCGGTTGCTATACGCCCGTTGCCTAACGGAGTATTCTTCTTAGTCTTGAAAAATATGCCGAGAAATGTCATGAATGCATGTACAATCATGTGCATGTGTAAAAATTTCTATTCATGTATATATGGAAGCCATATTATGCATGATCATACCGAGATAAACTTACACACTCATAACTCATTCCAAATTACTATTTTACCCTTCCCATCAGTGATGAGATGTTACAGTTGACCATTTTATTTACGAGTGCTCAACTTGTTGAAACTCTTCTTAGTATGTTATGTGTTCTTTTTGATTAAATTTCCTAATCTTTATGGAATATGGTCTAGTCTATAGTAAATGTTATTTCCTTATTATTCTCATCTTTGTTTGTTGATTTCTCGATTTGGAGTGTTTGAGTTCGATAAACACGTCAATTTCCTTTTCCAACTTGATCGATTTCTGTAACTATGTAATTATCACCAAGTTGATATATATTATAGGTTTTCTTTACTAAATCGACTTGCTTATTGGCTTGACTTTGAAGAATATAGTTTTCCCGATTATGCTATGAGTTATGAATTTTCAGATATGCTCTTATTGTTGAACCCTCTTTGTCGATTTGTTTTCTTCTCTATTTCTTCATCCAGTTTTTTCCCTCTTTTGGACCTTCTCTCTTTTTGTACCTCTGAGCAAGATGCAGTAGATAAGTTGTTAAAGGAAAAAGTGCTAACATGTTCATGTCTGTCCTGGAGCATGCATGGATATGTTTTCTAATGGCTTTTTAATGTATAAAAGTCAAAATTCTTGTTGTAGTAGCGGAAACCTCACAGAAAGTAGATGATTTACTTTGTGAATCATAAAAAAGCTTGTCCTTAAGCTTCTTTCCAAGTCTCAATTAAGATAAGATATTTTCACTTTTCAAAGTTAAACAAGTTTGTCAGTCTGGAGGTTAGTAGCTCTAGTTATATTCAAATCTTAGTATTTTTTATGGTGTAGGAAATATACTTGGGACAATATTAAGAATTTTAGGGGAGTTCACTTGGATATGTTAATGAGGCTTGAAATGAATACATGCAACAGTTCATTTAATTAAGAATGTTAGCAGGTCATACGTCTCTATTTCGTTTATGCCTTCTGCAATCATTGTAATTTCTCAAAATTGTGTATTTGTACTTGGAAGTGAATTGGAGTTACAGGTTCATAAAGTATATAAAGGTGAAGCTGAAAATAAAAGAAAAAGTTTAGACATGTATGTTTTTTGTCATCGATTCCTGATAACATTCTTGCCTCCCCTATCCTGTTTGCCTTATGTATACTTTTATGTTTTAGTTGAACAGTGAATATATCAGAGAAGTTGATCATCTTGTTTCACATTGATCCTGATCTACAATGTACCTCAATGTATAGTAATTTCACATCAGTGAATGTGATCCTGAATCTAGAATGTATCTCAATGCATAGTAATTTTTAAAAATTACGTTAGGTTTAAACTTTAAAATATGAAATATATTTTTTTTATTGTGTCTGCAGTTTTAATGTGGTAAGTATAGCGAAAGGTTTTGCATATAATGTCAATTCACAGTTATCAGGATAAAGTTGAATATGTCCATTTGGCTGAGAACTTAAAAAGATATTATAAAACGGGTCCATCTCTTAGCTTAGCCTAGATTGGGAATAGAGACTGTTTATGTTTTGGAATGTTGATATTAGATAGTACAGAATTCATTTTGATGCATCAACTAATGTGAAATTAATATGGAAGCATAAAGTAAATCATAAAGTTATGATGCTAGTATAGGAACTGATTCATTGACTCGTTAACTAGTGTGCAAACTAATATGGCAGCATCTAGTAAACCATAACTTATGACATGGTCTAAAATATGGATGGCTGGATATCTTATTCTCTGAATTTCTCCAATCATCCCTACCTTTATACCATCATTCTTGCTTCCCTCATTTTTGCAAGTTTCTTATAATGAAAATAGGTGTTGATTGCAAAATATCCTAACTTTCATCCTTTACTTTTCTGATGAAACAAACATGTCTGTTGACTGTGTAGATGAAGTAAATCACTTGTTAATATAGAAATCACGTATAATACGTAAAATACACAAGAAGGGGGGTGTTTAATTATGTAAACTTTTCAAAAATATTAATCTTTCAAGATTTCTTGAATTTCTTTACAAAATTCAGATGATCATAAAAACACTTTACTAAAGTCGATAAGTAATGCAATTGCAAGAATTATTATCTACTCTTCTAATAATAAGAAAATTAAAAGATAAGGGTTAGAGAATAAACGTCGTGATTTTATACCGGTTCAACCTAAACCTTGGGCTACGTCCAATCCTTAGACTTTATCTGAGATTTCACTATACTCTTCAACTTTACAAGTATTCTTTCTACACTTGTAGTGCCTCTTCAGGTCTCTCTCAAAAAGTATTCTTTATCTGCTTTCTTAACCTCTCCAAGCTCTAGCCTTTCTTTCTCTCTCTAGGAAAGATATTTTTGAGCCTCACGTTACAGATGTATTCGTTCTCTTCTTTTCACACTTTAAATACATAATTTCTCTAAGTATTGTACAATCAGATTTTCTTTCTTGTAAAAACATTATTTAGTTTACTACTATAACTAGTATCTATAGCCTAAGTTTTTAACTTTCTTGTTGAGAAATTGCTTCTTGAATCTTCTAGAAACCTTTATTAGTTGAGTCTTGTAACTAACTCCAACTAACTAACTAACTGACGTTCTAGAATAGCATCCTTTTATATCATTTGGAATAATACTTCTTCTGTTATCACGCTTCTTCTGTTGTCACGCTTCTTCTGTTGTCGCATTTCTTTTGTTGTCACGTTTCATCTGACATTGCCCTTCATCTGTTATTTTTTGTCTGTTATTGCACTTCGTCTAGTATTACGCATTGTCTATTATGTTTTGTCTGTTGTTGACGTGTCTCGTTTGTTGCTGACTTATCGTCTATTGTTGACGTGTCGTCTAGTGTTAATATATCGTCTGATGTTGACCACGCTTCTTCAGGGTTTGACTAAGTGTTACTTACATTTTTCTGCATACTTAACAAACTTATCAAACCAGTTTATACATTTCTGAGATTATTATTATTTAATTATCATCAAAATTAATAGAAGTGAAGCCTTTTTGACTTAAAAATCTCCCCTTTTTTTATGATAACAAATAATCATAATTTTAGAAGACAAAATGATATTCAGACGAATAATAATCAAAGCAAAAACACAAGAAATGCATGCACAACATATATACAATGCTTTCTAACAATTTCACTTTTCTCTTTTCTCTATTTCTTTGCACAAGATATATACAATGCTTTCTAATAGTTTCTCTTTTCTCGTTTCTCTTTTCTCTCTTTTTTTCATTTCTTGTTCTCTTCTTCTTTTCTTTTTCTCTTCTCTTTCTCTTCTCGTTCTCCCCCTGTTTGTTATTAATCAAAAAGATAACTCATCATAAATGCTTCAGAATTACAAAAAGCATATGTTGCATGTCAATGCGGGTGGTCTTGAGGTCTTGTTAAATAGTAACATGTAGAAGTGCTATTTTCTCATGAAGGTCACCCACTAAGTCACCCAGTTCATCAACCTTAGTATGAATTTCCTCAATATCTTTTGCTAAGGCTTCCTAAACTTCCTTTTGTTTGTGACTTGCTTCTGTCCAATTAATGAAATGCTTCAAGAACTCCAAATTAATGGTAGGATCTTATTGTATTTCACTAAGTGGATGAAGATTTTCAATAATAGATGGTTCTGTAGGTAAAAGGTCTAACTCTATGATTTTGATTGAGGGTAGTCTGAATGTTTGTTTTCCTTATGGGAGATCAAGATCATTAGGTCTAAGTAGTTTAAGAATTGGTTGCCCAAGAAGGTGTAACATATTTTTGACTGAAGGTATGAAACTTAAGGGTCTGAAATGCGTGATTAAATGCACAAAGGTTTCTAAATTGAAATTGATATCTTCAATCGTGATACTTCTATACCGTCCTTCTATCACTGTGCCAACTACCTTAAAATTTTCATCTTTGGTAGAAACTCCAAATTGACTTTTTGATGCCCTTGAAATGTGATTCAAAACATAAATACCTCCAGGTTAAGCTACAATACATGCATCATCTATATTCTTCATAGTCACTTGAATATGTTCTTCTGTAAGATCATCTACATGTTGTTCAGGAAACATCTTCTTTTGTCCTTTTTCTTCGTTTCTCACAGGGATTGAACATCTTGGTTGTATATCTGGCACAATCATTATCAATGTTCTGCTTGTAATCGGATAGAATGTATACCGATCCTTTGAAATCCTCATTGGATATGGTTCTGCCTTCTCATTTGGCATAATATTATATAGTCTTCATTCTTCATAACTAAAAAGATGGTCTCATCGTTAATCAGTATAGGTTTGGCTTGTAACTTGACTGTCTTCTTTGAAGGTTCTCTGATAATAATTGAGCTTCTGCTTCGAACAGGTACTGATTCTTCTATAATCTTCATTTTCAAATCCTTTTTGTTGATTGGTTGAGAAGGATTTTAAGGTTCTAATTAGTGTTCAAATGTCTTAGCCTTCTATTGAACATCAAATGAAGAAACCTTTTTCAGAATAAACTTCATCTTCTTTTGTTCTTTTATCGGTTTAGAAGAAAGTTGTTATTGAGGCTTCTTCCTCTCAAATACTAACTTCTTTTTTATTTCTGTCTCTCTAGATGATTTTGTTGATTGACTTTGCAAAATAGAGACAATTGATCTAGTAGGTTGCTATCTTTTCTCTTGCTTTTCAGAATCTCCATCAAGAATCAGAGCTTTCTGCTTTTTCTGTTCATGTTGTCGTAAGATCAATAATCTTGATGACCTTCTTGACTATTTGGATTTTTTTTATTGAAGTGTCTCATCCTTTCTCTTCAATGACACTTATTGTGATGATTATTGAACCCGACTTTCCTTTTTCTGTAGAATTGTCTTAGCTTTTATTAGTACATCATACGATTTTTCATTCTTTTCTTCTGCCAATGTTTTTCTTGTCGATCGAGGTTTTTTTTTCAGACGTAACATGTTCACTCCTGCTCCGTCTTACTACCAGCTCCCCCTCAGACCTTACTTTTTGTGTAGAACCTGTATCTACTTCAGCTTTAAACTTTATTCCCATTATGTTAATAGTAATGACATTAATAATGCTCTTCACATCCAACTTTACCCTGTTACCTCTGTCAAGTAAGATTCCAGATTTTCTAAAGATCTTATCAACATCATACCATAAGGTAAAGAGCTAGAATCTCCCTTTGACTTCATCATGTACTTCAAAATCAAGTATGGAAGATTAATAGGTTGTAGATTAAGTAGGTGAAACAAACAATGTTCATCGTTCATTATCACAACGTCCTTCGAGCCTATTTTTGGTAGAACACAGTGGAGAAGCAGTGAATGTTGAACCCTAGCCTTCAGAACAAGGGTTAAAGCCTTCTTAACTCTTGGATCATTACTTTCATATAGTTTTTGATTGATGTGTGCTTTATCTATACAACCTTGAGTAATCCATTTTGTATTATTAAACAGCTTTGCTCCAATACTAGGACACCCAATGACCTTCTCGATAGTATCTTGTGTGACTATAACTGACAACCCATCTATTATTGATATTAAGGTGTTGTCCACCACCTTTGCATTCTTCCAAAACTCATATATCTTATTTAAATAAACCTTTCACGAACGTTGAAAATTTTTTTCCAACCAACTGCTTCAATTTCTGGTTCAATGTCCATCTGATTTTCCTTCAAAGAGATGAAATCAACGTGCCTCCTATAGATAAGAGATTGCTCCATTTTTGATCTGTAACAAATAAAAAATAAATATATAAATGTATTTCGCTTAGTGTAGCAAGGTTAGTATCTAAAAGTAAGAATATGAAACGAAAAGAACTTGAAGTTTAGAACAAAGTATTGAATCGTCTTTGTTGAGAGCACTAAGCAAGTCAGTTTCAAAGTTTTTCAAGAACATTCTAGAGTAAAAGGTATTTTAGAATCTTGAGAAGATTTCCTTCTTATACATACTCTTGAAAAGTTACCATTCATAACTTACCATTACTATTTACTTAAAAACTTTCGACTTTTTATCTTCTTCTTATACGAAATGTCTAGGTCATGACGTGTTAGATGAATGGTCATTCAGCATTACCATATTCAAGTTTTGTTTGATTTTCTTGAATCTATCTTCACACAAAGGTTTAGTGAACATGTCCACCCATTGTTGATTCTTCTTAACAAATTGTAAACTGATGATTCCTCTCTGTACATAGTTTCATATAAAATGATGTCTAACTTCAATATGCTTTACCCTCGAGTGTTGTAATAGATTCTTTGATAGATTGACAGCATTTGTGTTGTCACAGAAGATGGGAATTTTATCTTCTTGTATAGAATAATCTTCTAACTGATACTTAATCCATAACGTCTGTGAACAACAACTTGTAGCTAATATGTATTTAGCTTCTGCAGTAGATAGAGCAATTGAGCTTTACTTATTTCTTAACCAAGAAAGTGACAACCTCCACTTGTACTCTTTCTATCAATCCTATCTCCAGCATAATTAGCATCACAGTAGCCAATTAACCTGAAATCTTTATCTTTCTCATACATTAAACAAAGATCAGTAGAACCTGCCCAATATCTCAAAATTCTTTTGACAGTAATATAATGAGATTGTCTAGGATCTACTTGAAATCTTGCACACAAACAAACATTAAACAGTATATCAAGTCTGCTTGCAGTTAGGTAGAGTTAAAAACTAATAATTCCTCTGAAAAGAGTTTGATCAACCTTCTTACCTGCTTCATCTAGTTTATTTTTGAATACCCATCTGGTTCCTATGATAGACTTATTAGGTGGTCTAGGAACTAAAGACCAAACTTTGTTCTTTGTAAATTGATTTAACTCCTCTTGCATGGCTAAAATCTAAGCTTCATCTTAAAGAGCTTCATTAATTTTCTTAGGTTCTAATTCAGAAACAAAAGCTACATTTGCCTCTCTTCTAAATTTAGACTTAGTTCTCACTCTTTTTGAAGTTTCGCCTATAATTAGGTTTTTTGGGTGAGAAGATTTATATTTTTAGTCTTTTCTAAGACTAAAATTTTCATAAATATCTTCTACCTTATCAGGTGGATCATCTGGTGGTGACATGTCTAGGTCATTAACTAAAGGAGTAGATAGAGTTTCATCATCAGAATCGTCTCTTCTATCTGGATGAGAATAATCATCAAAATTAACATGCATAGATTCTTCAACAGATTTAGAAACAAGATTATAAACTCTAAAAGCTTTAAAAGAAATCGAATATCCTAGAATACCTGAATTGATCTTAGAATCAAATTTATCCTATTTTTCTTTTGTATTCAATATAGTGCATTTGCAACCAAAAGGATGAAAGTAAGAGATATTTGACTTTCTTCCTTTTCATAACTCATATGGAGTTTAATTTAAAATATATCGCAAAAATACTCTATTTTGAATATAACAAGCTATATTTATAGCTTCTCCCTAGAAATACTTAGGAAGATTAATTTCGCATAGCATAATCCTTTCCATTTCCTGAATCGTCCTATTCTTTCTTTCTACAACTCCATTTTGTTGTGGAGTTTTAGGAGCAGAGAAATTATGGAAAATTATATTCTTCTTCACAAAACATTCTGAATTTTTCATTTTTCAAATTCTCCACTATGTTCACTCCTAATTCTAGCAATAGAAATTCCTTTTTCATTTTGTAACTTTTTGGAAGAACTTTAAAGCACTTAAGAGATTCATCTTTATGTGATAAATCAATAACCAACAAAATCTAGTAAAGTCATCAACAATTAAGAGACCATACTTCTTTCCTTCAAGACTTGGTGTTTTGGTTGGACCAAACAAATCTGTATGTAACAACTCTAGAGGTCTAGGCGAAGTTACAACATTTTTAGAAGATAAAATTTTTTTAACTTGTTTTCCTCTTTGACAACTCTCACGAAAGAAATCTTTGTTAATACTTATTTTTGGTAATCCTCTTACCAAATCATGTTGTACCAACTTGGACATATGTTTAAAACTAACATGACCTAGCTTTTTTATGCCAAATAAGTTTTTCCTTATCTGTTGATATAAAACATGAAAAATTTTGACTTTTCAAATTATCTAAGTTATTCTTATAGAGATTATTTCATCTCTTGGCAGAAAAGAATATGGAACCATCCTTTTTTGACTACATAAGAATTTTGATTAAAGGATACTTCCAAACCAGAATCACATAATTGACTTACACTAATTAAATTATGCTTTAATCCTTCAACTAGCGGAACATTATCAATAGACGCAAATGAATCTTTACCAATTTTGCCGATTCCAACTTTTTTCCCTACCAGTTGTCTCCAAAAGTTACTGATCCTCCTTGCTTATTTTGGAGGTTTAGGAACATAGACCTTCTTCCCGTCATATATTGTGAGCATCCACTGTCTAAGTACCATTGGTGTTGATTGCTTTTTCTAAGAAAGGAGATCTGTAGTATATATTATGTCTTTCTTAGGTACCCATATTTTCTTGGGTTCTTTGGGGTTAGGCTTTCAATTATTCATCGAGTAATAAAAATATTGTTTCTTTTTCTTTTTGTTAGGAACAAAACTCGTATTATGACAAACATTACTATTATGAAACCCTAAACCACTCTTATCATTTGGATGTCTATATTTTCCAATCATATCATTCATTCTTTTTGTATTTTCAATAAATGTTGATAAATCTGCAGAAAGACTATTAATCCTTTGTTTAAGTTGATTAATTTCCCCATATTTATCTATAGTTACTTTCTTTTTCATATCTTCTACTTATTGCTTAAGGCAGATGTTTTTTTTTTCTAACACTTCCTTATTCTTCAAACTTTCAGCAAGTTTCTTTTTCAATATCATATATTGTTTTAATATAGCATATGAATCTTCTAACAATTCTAAATACGCATCTTCAAGTTCATTAAAGTTAGAAGTTACCTCATCGTCGCATTCCTTTTCAACTACCAAGCATATATTTGCTTGTTCTGATGCTTCTGAGTCGGAGTCAGATTTAGACGAATCCAAATCTTCCCAAGTTGCAATCATGCTCTTCTTGTAATGTCCTAGTTTGTTGCTGTTGGGACCCGATCCGGGAACTGGATCCTAACCGGAAAAGCAGAACGGAAAACAGAATGCGGAAGACATAATGCAAAGCGAAGCACAAACTAAAGGGAATACGAATCGACCAAAAGGGAAATTACAAACCGAAACGAAAACACAAAGCGAAACATAAGGCGAAACCGAAAGCAAATCGGATCACCAAGCGAATCGAATCAAATCAAACCAACAGTAGCGAAGCGGATCGAATACAAATCGAAAGCGGAAACAAAACATAAAGAAACGGAACCGACATCTGAAAACAAAGAACAGAGAAACACAATCGCGTTGGAAACACTAAGACATTCCAAATCCAGTATAATTTTTTTTCTTTTTCCTTATATTCATCTTTATTCGAACTTAAGCAAATCAAAATACAATGAATTTCCACTTTTGGAAATTCATTCTCATGCAAATCTCGATACTTGAATCATATTCTTATATATTCATACAAATCTCAAATCTCATTTTTATACCCATTTTACCAGAATTTCGGCAGCATAACGGCTACCCTTGACCTAACCCAAAACCTGCAAGGGTTCAAAATACACTTCTAAAGTTCCCAATCAAAACATACAAACATCAAAATTCACCGGACCCTCCGTCCGGGATCTCAGCATACACAAACGCAAACCTGATTCTAAAACACTTTCATAATTGTAATTCAATCTACTAGTCTCATAAATCAATCTCATTCCCAAAGTCATACACAATTTCATATACAATTTCACACTCTCATACATTAATTCATAATCCTCATACATTCTGAAATACATGCTCGAAATACATCATAATCACTTACTTAACGACAATTCAAGCCATAAACAAAATTAATATCCAAATCTCATTTCACAAAAAAATACAGACGATGCAAAATCGGACCAAACGTTTTCACATTCTTTCATCCGATCTCCTGCTTGAAACCTGGAGATGGGGATGAAAGGGGGTGAGCTCGGAAGCTCGTGGATAATATATTTATAAATTGAACAATAAGCGGAAAAACTTATTTTCAAGAAGTTTGTCATTTTTAAACATTTTACGATAGAAACCTTTCAAAGCTTATCTTTCAAATCTTTCACTTTTCAAATCATTCATAAAATATTTCCAAAATCTTACATTTGCAAATCTTATCTTCTCATTTCTCAAAATTCTCAATTCTTTCTTATTTCAAGATCAAACTTAAAAGCATGAATGCATCACACCAAATCACAAAACACATAAAATCATAAACTAAACACATAAAACATATCAAACGGTTTGGGTCGGTCCTAACAGAACGTACTGAACATTCCCGCATAGCGGTTCTGTGCAGTCGTGAACGGAGGGGAGTCTGAAATCAGAACTCCTAAGCCCCTTGCGGGTAGCCAGGAGAAGGATATAAATAGATAGAGACAGTGTACTGACTCACGAAAGGGACCTAACCAAACTCACTTAACACATAATTCAAAACTGAAACTTTCAGATTGCCCGAAGGCACTTTTTGAAATCTTACTTTCAAACTTTTTATATCATAACATCAAATAGTGTCAATACTTGACACATTCTCATAACACATGAAAATCATATAACAATTTTAATGCAATTCAAATCATCAATTTAATCACACATCGCAATCAATCAAAATTCATAACAATGAATGCAATAATTCATTTGAGTCATAATTCAAACTTATTCAAAATTTACAAAGCACGTTTCTCAAATTATTCAAATAATTCGAAAACCCTGAATTTTATAAACCTTGCATTTTCTAAAAATCATTTCCACAATAAGGAATTTAATCCTTCGAAATCATAATTTTTCAAACATTTATATGTTTATCAAAAATCCGCTTCTTAAATTTTCAATTTCACATGTTTAGCTTAAAATTCAACAAATAAATATACTACCCACCTCGAATCGATGCCAGAAACTCGTTCCTAACTCCAATTTGATCAATTCTTCTTTCCTTCTTCCAATTAAATTTTCGCTAAACCAATTTCATCAAAATTCAACCTCATAAATAACATAATTCTTAAAATTGATGTCATAATTCATACTAATTCCAAGACATTTAAATCACCAATTTCTAAAATTCCCAAATTTCAAATTTGACCTAAGCCAATTCACTCCAATTCAATATCATAAATCACAATTTCTTCAAAATTGATATCATATTTCACAAACCCATACTATTATCTATGATTCTACATCAATAATTCACAAAATCCCCAAAATCACAAATTTGGCATAGTCCCTAACTCACATAAATCCAAAATTAAATCCAATTAATCATGATATCTTCAAAATTGAGCTCATAATCCATGAACCCATATCATTTCCCATATTTCTAAACCAAGAACTCATCAAAAATCATACATTAAATTTTCGACCTCACCTTATTTTTCACTGAAATCCGACTTTTCTTGGCTTGGAAGGAAGCTCTTGTGCTCCTCCACCTTTTTCTCTCTTGGGACAATCCCAAAATCCTTCTTCAATTGGTAGAAAAATCGAATTTTTACCTTTCTCTCTCATCTTTCTCCATGGTCGAAGCTTCTCCTCCATTCTTCTTCTTATTTTGTTCTTCTTTCCTTCAAAGTGCCAGCTCTCCTTTAACAAAAACGACATCTCCCTTTTTATATATAATGTCTTGTCATTTAATGATAGTCAATTGACCAAAATGCCCCTAACATTTACTTTAAGTCATGCTTACTTACGGATCTAATTCGCACTATCAATTTGAAGGAATTTGTCAAAACTTCCTTCTAGAGAAATGTTCCTCTATGTCTTAATTTCATAATGCCACAAAAATCATCCAATTCGGAGCACTAAATCAAAAGTTATGCTCAAAACATTTCAGATATGTTCATATTCTAACACATTTTCCATGTACGATTTTTTCCATCCAGAAATTAACATTTTTAATCCCAAAATTTAAACTTGATGTCTTCATAAAAATTGTAGCCCTATTTCTCTAGTTTAATCTAAAACAAGAATCACATTATTTCGATTTCCAGAGCAAAAGTAATGCTCAAAATACTTTCAGATGTTCTTAATCCAAAAACTGCACTCTAATCCAAACTTCCATTCATAATTTGAAGGTCTTATGGGCAAAATTGACATTTCATTTCTTCATATGATTTGTAGCCCCATGTCTTAATTTAATTTTACCTCAATAATTACTTCAATTGGATCACCACAGATCCCAAATTTCTCAAAATACTGAACTATGTTCAGAAAATAGACCAACTTACTTTGATTAAATTAATCACCCTTATTTTAATCTAAAAAATTCACAAATTTTTCATAAAAATGAAATTCATTGTCTTAGGTATCCAACGCTTCAAGAATCAACTCAATCGGATGTCGAACGAAAAAGATATAAGCAAAAGAGTGGAGTATGTTCAGAAAATTACCTTTCTTAAACAAATAGGGAAAGTCGCGATCGTGCGTGTGCACGACCGCGACAATTAGGTAGTCCAGCAGAGTCGCGATCGTGTGTGTGCACGATGGTGGCATTCCGGTGAACCTGCAGAATCGCAATCGTGCGTATACACGACCGCGACATTCGAGTGGACTTGCGACCCTTTCTTCTTAACCGATGTCTCAACTTTTAAACCCCATATCTTTTGACTCAGAACTCCAAATTTTGCAAACTTAGTATCAATAGAAAGCTGAAAGAAAGATCTACAACTTTCATGAAGAACTCAAAAATTAATTTCATCTCTAAAATGATCAAATTTCTAATCAAAGATTCCCTCCATTTAAATTATGTCCTAAGCCATAACTCAACTTTGAAAAATCCTATCTTTCAACTCTAATGTCCAAATATGTCATATTTTATATCAATGTGAAGATCGGAAAGTCACCTACAATTTTTATGAAGGACATAAAAATCAATTTGACCTCTAAAGAAGTCAATTTTCCAATCAAAACTTCTGTCATCTAATAATCATGCTAAAATCATAACAGAAACTTGTAAAAAATCATAACTTATTATTCCTTGATCGAAAAATTCTATACTTTATATCAAAATAAAGATCAAATCAAAATCTTCAACTTTCATGAAGCACTTAATGGCTAATTCCACCTCTAACTAGGTTAATTTCTCAGTCAAAGATTCAACCATACTTAAGTCAACCCATAACACACCTAAACTTTGACTGACCATAACTTTCACTCCTGATATCGAAAAATTGCAAACTTTATGGCGACAGAAAGCTCTCAACATAATCTACAAGTTTCATGTAGACCATTTTCTCAAATTATGCCTGAATCAAAAGTCAACTCTCAATGGTCAAAAAGTCAAATTTTTCATATTTTCACACTTTTTCTCTTTATTTCTTGCTATTTAACTTCATTTCAATCAACTCATCCACTTAAACTTTCATAAACTATACAAATCTCTACAATAATCAAAATTATCAAAACCCAATAATTCCTTTATCATGAGTTTACTCAAAGCATAAATACTTTTATTTCACAATACATATATAAAACTACTCATTTAATTTCACTTAATATTTCTAAACTTTACTCAAAAATTGGGGTCCAACAGTTGCACTCATAGTAGACGATAGAACTTTTCTCATTCTTTGATTCATCTTGGCTATTCTTCTTAAAAGAAAAGTCTTTATTTCCTTTTGTTTTTTGTTTCCACATCTTTCTAATATTTTTTGAAATGAAGGATAGTTCATCATTATCTTCAGTTGAATCTTGATCAGATTCACTAGCATCATCATTCTTGTTTTCTTCAATCTTTAATGCTTTTGAAGATGCACTTTTATTTTTCTGGTTCTTTTGATTCTTCTAACCAGCCTTTAATGTGATAGATTTATCTCTTCTAGGTTTATCTTCTACATCAAGCTCTACTTCATGAATTTTCAGTGAACCAAGCAATTCATCTAACTTAAGCTTACTTAAGTCTTTAGCCTCTTATATTGCCTTAACTTTGGGTCTCCATCTTTTTGGAAGACTTCTGATAATCTTTCTGACATGATCTTGATTTCATAGATTCTCTCAAGAGTTTTAAGTCCGTTAACAATCGTTTGGAATCATCCAAACATTGGATCAATAGTCTCCTTATCTTTCATCTTGAACTGCTCATACTGATGAACAAGAATACTGATCTTGGACTCTTTCACTTGGTTTGTCCCTTTATGTGCAATGGCTAATGTGTCCCACATTTCCTTTGCAGATTCATACCTATGAACCTTGTCATATTCACTTCTACTTAGGGCATAACTTAGAAAGAACGTGGCCTTCGAATTTAACTAAAATCGAGCTTTCTAATTAGCAGACCATTTGTCATGAGAGATGCTATTGCCTTCGTCGTCTGTTGGTGTATATGGACCATTCTTAATGATATCCCAAAGATCAATATGTATGGGTTCTATAAAGAGCCACATCCTGTCCTTCTAATAATGATAATCCTCACCATTGAATGCAGGAGGTCTTATAACCGAGGCACCTTTAGCTATAAAAACATGTGATTCAGCCATGGATCTTTGTCCTCACTTTGTAACAGTATTTTTTGGAAACCTCGCTATGATACTAACTGAAGTAAATCACTTGTTAATATAGAAATCACTTATAATATGTAAAATACACAAGAAGGGGGTTGAATTGTGTAAAGTTTTCAAAGATATTAATCTTTCGGGATTTCTTAAATTTCTTTACAAATTTCAGATGATCATAAATTTTTTTTACTAAAGTCGATAAGTAATGCAATTGCAAGAATTATTATCTACTCTTCTAATAATAAGAAAATTAAAAGATAAGGGTTAGAGAATAGACGTTGCGATTTTATACTAGTTCACCCTAGACCTTGGACTACGTCTAGTCCTCAGAGTTTGTCTGAGATTTCGCTATACTCTTCAACTTTACAAGTATTCTTTCTACACTTACAGAGCCTCTTCAGGTCTCTCTCATAAAGTATTCTTTATCTGCTTTCTTAGCCTCTTCAAGCTCTAGTCTTTCTTTCTCTTTCTAGGAAAGATATTTTTGATCTTTACATTACAGATGTATTCGCTCTCTTCTTTTCACACTTTGAATACATAATTTCTCTAAGTATTGTACAATCAGATTTTCTCTCTTGTAGAAACATTATTTAGTTTATGACTATAACTATTATTTATAGCTTAAGTCTTCAACTGTCTTCTTGAGAAACTATTTCTTGAATCTTCTAGAAACCGTTATTAGTTGAGTCCTGTAACTAACTCCAACAAACTAACTAACTGACATTCTAGAATAGCTTCATTTTGTATTGTCTGGTAGAATGCTTCTTATGTTATCACGCTTCTTCTGTTGTCACGCTTCTTCTATTATCACGTTTTTTCTACTGTCGCATTTCTTCTGTTGTCGCGTTTCATCTAGTATCGCACTCCATCTGTTATATTTTGTCTGTTATCACGCTTCGTCTGGTATTGGGCTTCGTCTATTATGTTTTGTCTGTTATTGACGTGTTTCATTTGTGTTGACGTATATCATCTGTTGCTGATGTATCGTCTGTTGCTAACATGTCGTCTGGTGTTGATATATCGTCTGGTATTGACCACGCATCTTCTAGGTTTGACTAAGTGTTACTTACATTTTTCTACACACTTAACAAACTTATCCAAACAGTTCATACATTTATAAGATTATTATTATTTGATTGTAATCAAAATTAATAGAAGTGAAGTATTCTTGACTTAACAGTAGAGAAGTTATATGAATGCTCTAGTAAGATGTAAATGCTTTAGAGTCTTTGTTTAAGTCTAAGACTACCAAATGCATTGAGCCATATGGGCTCAAAATAGATTTCCACAAGGGAGAGGAGCTGGTACTTCCACTAACCAGTTCCCTAATCAACAACAAGCCCTAATGGTCCCACCAAAGGAAGACACCAACCAATTGCTTCGTAGCATGATGACTCTGATGAAGGAAGAGAGGGATTCTAACGCTAACCAATTTAATGCCATTGTTTCTCTTATTCAACAAGATTCCTCAAAGACTGCTGCTAGGTTCAATGCTTTGGAGAAAAGAATGGAACAATGGGAAACCAAGGCAGAGAACATTAATTCATATGTCACTCAGTTGTCCAACAACATAAGTGAGAATCAAGCAAAAAGAAGTGGAACTATTCCTTCAAATACTGTGATGAATCCTAAGAGCCTCAATGCAATTGCCCGCTGGAGTGGGAAACAAGTGAGGTTTAATCCTCAAGAAGATGAAGAGGCATGTGATGAGGAGATTGAGAGTGAAGAAGTGCCTCCACCCAAGGAAAAGATCAAGAAATCTGAAAGTGTGAGGGAAGAAGCACTATTGAAAGAAAAGAAGCCTGTGTCGAAAAATAAAGGAGCTACTTCAGAGAGTTCCAAGGATCAAGCTTGTTGAGACCCGATCCAGAAATCGGATTTCAACCGGAAAACGAAGGAAACAAAGCGAATTCAAATTGGATAAATTGAATCCGAAGGCGAATCAATAACAAAATGCGGAAGAAACGAATCGAATACAAATAGAATCGAAACTGATTTCCGACATCCGTGAACAAATAGCTTAGAGAATATGATCGCGTTGGAAACCTAGACTATCCGATCTGAAAAAAAATCCAGTATAAATTTTTTTTTCTTTTTCTCTTCTTTCTTCTTCCTTAATCAATTTCTCAATTCATAATCGTTTTCTTATACACCCATTTGAATCTCAATTCTCATTTTCATACCCATCTTACCAAAAATTTTCGGCAAGATAACTACGCATCCTAACTAACTTGACTCGCAAAGTGTTCAAAATACACTTCTATATTTCTCACACAATAACCAGAATCATCGGACTCCCCGTCCGGAATCCAACTCAACACACGCAATCCTATATCTACATATCCATATCCTTTAACATAGTATATCAACACAATCCCCAATAATCATACACGAACTTATATCTTAATTCCATACTCAAATCACAATTCATTTTAGCATTCCATAGACAATTCCATAGAGTATATTAAATCATGAATACGTGCTTACCAAATATTCCATAATACAACATCGATAATAAAATCCGAATACACAATACACAATATCTGAAAACCTTCACTTTCTTTCACCCGATCTTCTTCTCATCACCTGTGGATGGGAATGAAGGGGGGTGAGCTTATAGCTCGTGGGTAACAGTTTATAACAAAAATATAAGCAAAATCCTTGAAATTCTTTTTCTTTTATGGTCTTAGAAAGCATTTCTTTGAAATCCTTAAAGCACATTTTCTAAAAGTTCCGTTCTTGCTATAGTCAAATCACAATTGCAAAATGTATGATTTTTAGGCTTTCAGCCATAAACCCATAGGTTGCAAAACATGAATGCATCAACTTGACAGTTCATAAATGCAATGGCAAATCACATATGCAATGCACAACACATGGCTCGAGAGTTCCGTAAACACGACGGATAAACCGAAGTTTATACCGTAAACACAACGAGTCCGATTTCGGATCTCGTAGGCCCACAAGCGGGCAGCCGGGAGAAGGCTATAATTTTCCATACGTCGACATGCACGTGACTAACACAACGTTCCTCTCTCGCCCACATAAAAGCACATAACAATTTGTGCTCAATCAATTTATCGAATGTTTCCATACCTTCAAGCTTTTCTATCTTTTCATTCATGCAAAATGCCATAACATATTTTAATGGCATAACATGAGCATAACTCACCAATTGCAATGCAATTTCAATGATCATAATAATTCAACAATTTAATCACGTATAGACCAAAGCCAGAACAATGTATGCAAGTTATTTCTTTAAAACATAAACCAAACGTATGCAAATTCATAAAGCACATTTATTCAAAAACATAATTTGCATGAATCTTGTATTTTCTAAAGAAACATTCCGAAAGCATTTTCATAACTTATCGAATTTATCGAAAATAACGAATTTAACAATTTACGCGATTTCTTAAATCCCAACCACTGAAATGAATTTCAAAATCTTTCTTCATTTCTCAATTCATTTTAAAACTCGTAACCCTTTTTCCAAAAATATTCGGGAACAATAAAATTCAATACTTTCTAAATTTTCAATCAATCTGCCAAATCATTTGAAAACCAGAAATTGAACCTTTGTGTCATTTTTCAAAACTTCAGAAATTTTCTTAATTTATCAAACATTTAAAACTTGTATAATTTCATAAAACAATTTCTAAAACCATTTTAAAAGTAAGGAATCTAATCATACGAAGATCAAAGACTTCAAACATTTACATAACTAACATTTTTAAACAATTTCAAACGCATTCCGGAAATCGTACTTTTCAACATTTTAATAAACCTTATTTTCTAAACAATTTCAAACGCATTTCGTAAATCACACTTTGTCAAACATTTTTATAAACAAGTTCAGAAATCGTAAACTTTTCAAACACTTTTATAAACAATGTCGGAAATCATAAATTTTCAAATACTTTTTATAAACATTAGATATTCAGAAATCGAAATCTTTCAACCACTTTTATAAACACAATTTCTAAATAATTTCGAAAGTATTCGAAAATCGTAAATTTTTAAACATTTGCATAAACCATTTTCTAGACCATTTCAAAGCATTTTTAGGAATCAAAACTTTCAAATATTTCCATAAACAATATTTTCTATAGCCTTCCTAATTTATCACGAAATCACAAGTTTTCAAACCTTTACATAAAACCATATTTTATAAACACTCTTAAAACTAATCGAAAATCATAACTTTTCAAACCTTTATCATATTCAAGCTCAATATCATTTATCGAATGCTCTTTTTCGAATATACGAAATGCCATGGAATCTTTCAAGGCATAACACAATGTATTTTTGCAATTCGACAAAAGTTCATGTATTGAATCACTAATGATTTTTCAAATCATTCATACAATGATGCAACATTTACGATGCAATTGAAATTAGAAAATCTCTTTGTTTAAAGAAGGCAGTAGTAGCTTATAAATTCTATTATAAACAGGTACCCACCTCGATTTCCTGCCTAGAAGCTTGTCCTTAACTTCAATTTGACCATTGCCTCTTTCTTCCTTCCAATAAAAAAATTCCCTACACCAATTTCCCACAAATTCAATCTCATAAATAACATAATCCTCAAATTGAACTTAGAACAAACTAATTCCATATGTAACCAAGCCATCTAAATCACAAATTTCCAAAATCCCCAATTTACAAAATTGGGCATAAACCCTAATTAATTTCCATCCAAAACTAAACCCATAATATTAAGCAATCAACAAAATTAACTTCATACTCCACAAACCCATACCCTTTTCCATATTTCTAAACCAGAAATTCATCAAAATTCACAGATCTCAAAATTTCGCATCTTACCTTCTCTCCCACCATTTTCAGATTTTTGGGCTCTATAAGAAGCTTTCATCTTCTTCTTCACTTTTCCATTTGAAAAGCACCAAAAACCCCTCAAGAAACTTAGAAAAAACTGAACCTTTGAAGCTCTCTTCTTCTTCTCTTCGGTTCTTCTCCACCGAAACAAGCTTTCTCTCTTTTCTCCTCTTATTTCTTTTAAGTCTTTTGGGCAATAATCGTGATTCTCCTCCAAACAACTACAGCCCCCTTGCTTTTATAGTGCCAGGTCAATTAATGAATAAGGAATGACCCATAAGCCCCTTCATTTAAGCCTATAAACTTAACCCTTTAAGTAAACTTCCAAAATTGCCCCTTCATTGGTCTTTAAAACTGACATCTTGTCTGATTATTTCGATCAGGTAAACGAAGTCATTTGATAAAACTTTCTTCTAAAGAAATGTTCCTCTATGTCTTAAGAATCCATCGCTTTAAGAATCGGATCGATCGGAGCTCTATAGCTCAAGATATCTCCAAAATACTGAAGTTTGTTCTTCATACCCGAGGCTGAACACTACCCCTAACTTCCCACCCATATTTGGAAGTCTTAGAGGCTAAATTATAGCTCGGCTCCTTCATAACATTTGTAGCCCCATGTCTCTATTTTTATTACCAACAAGAACCAACTCAATCGGAGCTCTATCGGTCAAGATATCTCCAAAATACTGAACACTGCTCAGCCATTACAACACCGGGACTGAACACTACACTAAACTTCCGACCTGTATTTGGAAGTCTTAGAGGCTACATTATAGCTCGGCTCCTTCATAACATTCGTAGCCCCATGTCTCTATTTTCATTAACAACAAGAATCAACTGAATCCGAGCTCTAGCGACCTATAACACTGAACACTGTTCAGCCATTACAACACCGAGACTGAACACTACACTGAACTTCCGACCTATATTTGGAAGTCTTAGAGGCTACATTATCGATCGGCTCCTTCAGATGAATTGTAGATATATGTCTCTAGTTTAATGTCCAAAAAGAATCAACTCAATCCGAGCTCTAGCGATCTCTAGCAACCTATAATACTGAACACTGCTCATACCATTACAAAGCTGAGACTGAACTCTACACTGAACTTCCGACCTATATTTGGAAGTCTTAGAGGCTACATTATAGCTCGGCTCCTTCATAACATTTGTAGCCCCATGTCTCTAGTTTAATTTCCAAAAAGAATCAGATCGATCGTATGTCGGACGAAGAAGTTATGCTCAAAAGAGTGAAGGGAGGTCAAAGCTCGGCCAGAACGAAGATCGGTCGACCATCAGAGGTCGGTCGGCCAACAGAGGTCGGCTCGGCCAACAGAGGTCAGTCGGCCATCAGAGGTCGGCTCGGCCATCAGAGGTCGGTCGGCCAACAGAGGTCGGTCGGCACCCAATCCGACCTTCAAACTTCAAACCCTCATAACTTTTGACTCTGAGCTCCAAATCAGGCGCGGTTTGTTTCGTTGGAAAGCTAAGAGATAGCTCTACCATTTTCAAGAAGGACTCAAAGGCAAGCTCAGACACTAAAGGAATCAAAAGTTTGCACAAAGATGACTGATCGATAATTTCTCAACAGTACCAAAACTTGCAAACATCATAACTTTTGATCCAGAACTTTAAATTTAACAAACTTGGTGTCTATGGAAAGCTTGAAGAAAGATCTACAACTTTCATTAAGGCCTTAAAAATCATATCGACCCCTAAATGGGTCAAAAACTCCACACAAACTGACTGGTCGATCAGCTTCACATTAAACAGTCTCAAAACTTCTAAAAATCATAACTTTCTACTCCCTTGTCCAATATTTTCTTGCCTTATATCAATGGAAAGATAAAGAAATAATCTACCACTTTCATTAAGACCACTTTGGCTAAATCAATCTAAATCAATACAGATTTGCCATTGAAGTCTCTAAACATCATTCCAACACATCCACTTCACATCTCAACACATCAACTTCACATATTCACCCACTACCACAAACTCTTCAACTAATTCATCTCAAACACAATTCAAATCTCCAATAAACTATTCCAAAGTCATTTCCCCACATCAAACTCAACACCAAAGGATATACGCATACACATTTCTCTTTCACAAAAGTCATACGTAATCTTACTCTTAATAACATTTTCCAAACCAAGGCAAAATACACTTAACTTTCATATATCATAACTTTCAATCCCGATATCGAAAAATAGCATACTTTATGGCTACGAAAAGCTCTCAACATAATCTACAAATTTTATGTAGATTATTTCCTCAAAATCTGCCTAAATCAAAAGTCAACTCTTTACTACAAAAAGTCAAACTTTCTAATTTTCTTCAACATATAACACTTTCACTAATCATTTCTTGCTTTTCAACTCCATTTCAATCAACCCATTCACTTTAATTTTCATAACTCATACAAATCTACTCAAATTTCAAAGTCATCAAAACCAATAACTTCATTTGTCATCAATCTTCTTTAAATACAATAACATCCACAACACAATACCTATACAAACACACTCATTGAATTCTATTTTAATAATTCTAATTTCCATCAAAAGATCGGGGTCCAACAATTCGCCCCCTCTTAAAAGAATTTCGCCCACGAAATTCCTCTTAGACATTATCAAGTGACACAATCTCTTAACTAATTTCTTTCCAATAAATCATAATCAATCACTTTTCTCATCTAATGTCCCCATCATACATATTCTCAATCTCTTCACAATTTCTCAATTCTTGAGTCACATAGCACCAATACCATATCAATACACATATTTCTATCATCAAGCTCATCTTTCAAATATTCTGTTATTGCATCTCCTATATATTCAAAGTCAAATCATCCAAACTCATCATGAATTTCTAATCTTAATTTCCATACACACAATCTTAAAATCAATCATACTCTTGACACTTAAATCAAATAGTCACAGTTATTCCTCGAATAATTCATGAACACTTATTCACATCAATATCAGACTCTCACTAATTCAATCATATAACTCATCACCTCAATCAAACAATCATTTAGATTAGTCAAATAATTCATGAAAGACAAACACATCATGCTCACATTCTCACAAGATCAACCTTATCCTCACAAACACTTATCCATTTCTTACTTATACACATACGCCCAAGTAAGATCATATTACTGGGCTCTGATACCACAAATGTTGAGACTCGATCCAGAAACTGGATTCCAACCGGAAAACGAAGGAAACAAAGCGAATTCAAATTGGATAAATTGAATCCGAAGGCGAATCAATAACAAAATGCGGAAGAAACGAATCGAATACAAATAGAATCGAAACTGATTTCCGACATCTGTGAACAAATAGCTTAGAGAATATGATCGCGTTGGAAACCTAGACTATCCGATCTGAAAAAAAATCCAGTATAATTTTTTTTTCTTTTTCTCTTCTTTCTTCTTCCTTAATCAATTTCTCAATTCATAATCGTTTTTTTATACACCCATTTGAATCTCAATTCTCATTTTCATACCCATCTTACCAAAAATTTTCGGCAGCATAACGGCTGCATCCTAACTAACCCAACCTGCAAAGTGTTCAAAATACACTTCTATATTTCTCACAATAACTGAATCATCGGACTCCCGTCCGAATCCAACTCAACACACGCAATCCTATATCTACATATCCATATCCTTTAACATAGTATATCAACACAATCCCCAATAATCATACACGAACTTATATCTTAATTCCATACTCAAATCACAATTCATTTTAGCATTCCATAGACAATTCCATATAGTATATTCGTCATGAATACGTGCTTACCAAATATTCCATAATACAACATCGATAATAAAATCCAAATACACAATACACAATATACGAAAACCTTCACTTTCTTTCACCCGATCTTCTTCTCATCACCTGTGGATGGGAATGAAGGGGGTGAGCTTATAGCTCGTAGGTAACAGTTTATAACAAAAATATAAGCAAAATCCTTGAAATTCTTTTTCTTTTATGGTCTTAGAAAGCATTTCTTTGAAATCCGTAAAGCCCATTTTCTAAAAATTTCGTTCTTGCTATAGTCAAATCACAATTGCAAAACGTATGATTTTTAGGCTTTCAGCCATAAACCCATAGGTTGCAAAACATGAATGCATCAACTTGACAGTTCATAAATGCAATGACAAATCACATATGCAATGCACAACACATGGCTCGAGAGTTCAGAACACGACGGATAAACCAAGTTTATATCAGAAACACAACGAGTCCGATTTGGATCTCGTGGCCCACAAGCGGGCAGCCGGAGAAGGCTATAATTTTCCATACGTCGACGTGCACGTGACTAACACAACGCTCCTCTCTCTTCCACAAAAAGCACATAACAATTTGTGCTCAATCAATTTATCGAATGTTTCCATACCTTCAAGCTTTTCTATCTTTTCATTCATGCAAAATGCCATAACATATTTTAATGACATAACATGAGCATAACTCACCAATTGCAATGCAATTTCAATGATCATAATAATTCAACAATTTAATCACGTATAGACCAAAGCCAGAACAATGTATGCAAGTTATTTCTTTAAAACATAAACCAAACGTATGCAAATTCATAAAGCACATTTATTCAAAAACATAATTTGCATGAATCTTGTATTTTCTAAAGAAACATTCCGAAAGCATTTTCATAACTTATCGAATTTATCGAAAATAACAAATTTAACAATTTTCGCGATTTCTTAAATCCCAACCACTGAAATGAATTTCAAAATCTTTCTTCATTTCTCAATTCATTTTAAAACTCGTAACCCTTTTTCCAAAATATTCGGAACAATAAAATTCAATACTTTCTAAATTTTCAATCAATCGCCAAATCATTTGAAAACCGAAATTGAACCTTTGGTCATTTTTCAAAACTTGAAATTTTCTTAATTTATCAAACATTTAAAACTTGTATAATTTCATAAAACAATTTCTAAAACCATTTTAAAAGTAAGGAATCTAATCATACGAAGATCAAAGACTTCAAACATTTACATAACTAACATTTTAAACAATTTCAAACGCATTCTAAATCGTACTTTTCAACATTTTAATAAACCTTATTTTCTAAACAATTTCAAACGATTTAAGAATCACACTTTGTCAAACATTTTATAAACAAGTTCGTAAATCGTAAACTTTTCAAACACTTTAATAAACAATGTCGGAAATCATAAATTTTCAAATACTTTTTATAAACATTAGATATTCAGAAATCGAAATCTTTCAACCACTTTTATAAACAACAATTTCTAAATAATTTCGAAAGTATTCGAAAATCGTAAATTTTTAAACATTTGCATAAACCATTTTCTAGACCATTTCAAAGCATTTTTAGGAATCAAAACTTTCAAATATTTCCATAAACAATATTTTCTATACCCTTCCGAATTTATGCGGAAATCACAAGTTTTCAAACCTTTACATAAAACCATATTTTATAAACACTCTTAAAACTAATCGAAAATCATAAATTTTCAAACCTTTATCATATTCAAGCTCAATATCATTTATCGAATGCTCTTTTTTAACTATACGAAATGCCATGGAATCTTTCAAGGCATAACACAATGTATTTTTGCAATTCGACAAAAGTTCATGTATTGAATCAATAATGATTTTCAAATCATTCATACAATGATGCAACATTTACGATGCAATTGAAATTAGAAAATCTCTTTGTTTAAAGAAAGCGTTAGTGGCTTATAAATTCTATTATAAACAGTACCCACCTCGATTTCTGCTGAAGCTTGTCCTTAACTTCAATTTGACCATTGCCTCTTTCTTCCTTCCAATAGAAAAATTCCCTACACCAATTTCCCACAAATTCAATCTCATAAATAACATAATCCTCAAATTGAACTTAGAACACACTAATTCCACATGTAACCAAGCCATCTAAATCACAAATTTCCAAAATCCCCAATTTACAAAATTGGGCATAAACCCTAATTAATTTCCATCCAAAACTAAACCCATAATATTAAGCAATCAACAAAATTAACTTCATACTCCACAAACCCATACCCTTTTCCATATTTCTAAACCAGAAATTCATCAAAATTCACAGATCTCAAAATTTCGCATCTTACCTTCTCTCCCACCATTTTCAGATTTTTGGGCTCTATAAGAAGCTTTCATCTTCTTCTTCACCTTTCCCTTTGAAAAGTACCAAAAACCCCTCAAGAAACTTAGAGAAAACTGAACCTTTGAAGCTCTCTTCTTCTTCTCTTCGGTTCTTCTCCACCGAAACAAGCTTTCTCTCTTCTCTCCTCTTTTTTCTTTTAAGTCTTTTGGGCAATAATCGTGATTCTCCTCCACACAACTATAGCCCCCTTTCTTTTATAGTGCCAGGTCAATTAATGAATAAGGAATGACCCATAAGCCCCTCCATTTAAGCCTATAAACTTAACCCTTTAAGTAAACTTCCAAAATTGCCCCTTCATTGGTCTTTAAAACTGACATCTTGTCTGATTATTTCGATCAGGTAAATAAAGTCATTTGATAAAACTTTTTTCTGAAGAAATGTTCCTCTATGTCTTACGAATCCATCGCTTCAAGAATCGGATCGATCGGAGCTCTATAGCTCAAGATATCCCCAAAATACTAAAGTTTGTTCTTCATACCCGAGGCTGAACACTACCCCTAACTTCCCACCCATATTTGGAAGTCTTAGAGGCTAAATTATAGCTCGGCTCCTTCATAACATTTGTAGCCCCATGTCTCTATTTTCATTAACAATAAGAACCAACTCAATCGGAGCTCTATCGGTCGAGATATCTCTAAAATACTGAACACTACTCAGCCATTACAACACCGGGACTGAACACTTCACTGAACTTCCGACCTATATTTGGAAGTCTTAGAGGCTACATTATAGCTCGGCTCCTTCATAACATTCGTAGCCCCATGTCTCTATTTTCATTAACAACAAGAATCAACTGAATCCGAGCTCTAGCGACCTATAACACTGAACACTGTTCAGCCATTATAACACAGAGACTGAACACTACACTGAACTTCCGACCTATATTTGGAAGTCTTAGAGGCTACATTATCGATTGGCTCCTTCAGATGAATTGTAGATATATGTCTCTAGTTTAATTTTCAAAAAGAATCAACTCAATCCGAGCTCTAGCGATCTCTAGCGACCTATAATACTGAACACTGCTCATACCATTACAAAGCTGAGACTGAACTCTACATTGAACTTCCGACCTATATTTGGAAGTCTTAGAGGCTACATTATAGCTCGGCTCCTTCATAACATTTGTAGCCCCATGTCTCTAGTTTAATTTCCAAAAAGAATCAGATAGATCGTATGTCGGACGAAGAAGTTATGCTCAAAAGAGTGAAGGAAGGTCAAAGCTCGGCCAGAAAAATCGAAGCTCGGCCAGAACGAAGATCGGTCGACCATCAGAGGTCGGTCGGCCAACAGAGGTCGGCTCGGCCAACAGAGGTCGGTCAGCCATCCGAGGTCGGTCGGCCAACAGAGGTCGGCTCGGCCATCAGAGGTCAGTCGGCCAACAGAGGTCGGTCGGCACCCAATCCGACCTTCAAACTTCAAACCCTCATAACTTTTGACTCCGAGCTCCAAATCAGGCGCGGTTTGTTTCTTTGGAAAGCTAAGAGACAGATCTACCATTTTCAAGAAGGACTCAAAGGCATGCTCGGACACTAAAGGAATCAGAAGTTTGCACAAAGATGACTGATCGATAATTTCTCAACAGTACCAAAACTTGCAAACATCATAACTTTTGATCCAGAACTTCAAATTTAACAAACTTGGTGTTTATGGAAAGCTTGAAGAAAGATCTACAACTTTCATTAAGGCCTTAAAAATCATATCGACCCCTAAATGGGTCAAAAACTCCACACAAACTGACTGGTCGATCAACTTCACATTAAACAGTCTCAAAACTTCTAAAAATCATAACTTTCTACTCCCTTGTCCAATATTTTCTTGCCTTATATCAATGGAAAGATAAAGACATAATCTACCACTTTCATTAAGACCACTTTGGCTAAATCAATCTAAATCAATACAGATTTGCCATTGAAGTCTCTAAACATCATTCCAACACATCCACTTCACATCTCAACACATCAACTTCACATATTCACCCACTACCACAAACTCTTCAACTAATTCATCTCAAACACAATTCAAATCTCCAATAAACTATTCCAAAGTCATTTCCCCACATCAAACTCAACACCAAAGGATATACGCATACACATTTCTCTTTCACAAAAGTCATACGTAATCTTACTCTTAATAGCATTTTCCAAACCAAGGCAAAATACACTTAACTTTCAAATATCATAACTTTCAATCTCGATATCGAAAAATAGCATACTTTATGGCTACGAAAAGCTCTCAACATAATCTACAAATTTTATGTAGATTATTTCCTCAAAATCTGCCTAAATCAAAAGTCAACTCTTTACTCCAAAAAGTCAAACTTTCTAATTTTCTTCAACATATAACACTTTCACTAATCATTTCTTGCTTTTAAACTCCATTTCAATCAACCCATTCACTTTAATTTTCATAACTCATACAAATCTACTCAAATTTCAAAGTCATCAAAACCAATAACTTCATTTTTCATCAATCTTCTTTAAATACAATAACATCCACAACACAATACCTATACAAACACACTCATTGAATTCCATTTTAATAATTCTAATTTCCATCAAAAGATCGGGGTCCAACAAAGCTGAACATGGAGAATCAAGCAAGCACGCTGGCAAAGGTAAGGAGGTAAGTCTTCAAGACCTTCCTTTTCCAAATTCATATTTGATGAGCAAGCGTATGAATGAGATCAAACATGAAAAGAAATCATTGATTTGTTTGGAAAAGTAGAGGTAAATGTTCCCTTGCTTGATTTAGTGAAGAGAGTTACGGCCTATGCTAAATATCTGAAGGACTTGTGCACTAACAAGAGAAAGTTTAGACCAAATGAGAGTCCAAGTAAGCTCAAATGGTCGGCCCTATTCAAACCACAAATACTTGTGAAAAGTCAAGACCCTGGATCTTTCACCATTCCTTGCATCTTAGGGAAAGTAACTATAGGAAGAGCGTTGTTAGATCTGGGGCAGCGATTAATGTGATGCCCAAATCTGTTTATCAGTCCTTAGGAGTGAAAAGTTTGAAACCCACATCTGTTGTCCTACAGCTAGCTGATAGATCATTTAGGCATCCGGTGGGTACAATTGAGGACATCTTGGTCCAGGTAAAGGGTTTAGCATTTCCTGCTGATTTTTATGTAGTTGATATGTCTTCTAAAGTTATGCAGAATACTTCTTTGATTCTCGGGCGACCCTTTTTGCGGATAGCAAGCACCATGATCAACATGAAGGAAGGTAAGATCACCATGGAGGTAGGCGACCAAAAGGTAAGCTTCAACATGTATGAGGCAATGAAACACCCCCATGAGGACTATTTACTTCTAGGAGTTAATATGCTTGATATGGTTGTTTAAGATGCATGCGCTGATTTTGAACAATCAATGGACCCCTTGACTGACAATTCTTTGGAGAACATTTTTGCTTCCAATGTTTTAGGTGAATCGTTGAGTGTGGATGTTAGCATGGAGCTGGAAAGCAGTCGAATTACCTCACTGATTAAGCCAAGTTTACATTATAAATTGCCTGCATTTTCATAGTTGCTTATGCATTCGTTGACTCTTAATTGATGATTTTTGTGCTTAAACTGGTTCCTGATAACTAGCTCTTTTAATTCACAATTTGTCAGTAAATTGTCATCATTTGATATTAATTTCTCTATAATTTTCATAAGGACAATTGATACTGCAAAATGGTATTTTATATTGCAGGAGCAAAGGAGTCAACCTATCAGGAAGTCAACAGGTCGTGAGTCCAATTCGCACATCGCGACGGAAGTTAATTTGCACGTTGCGAGGAACGTTAATTTGCACGTCATGATGAACGTTAATTCCCACATCGCGAAGAGCAAGTCAATTCTACACATCGCGACGAATATTAATTTACACGTCGCGACGTACGAGCGGATACCCGGACTTCATTTGGAAAGATCTCTCACTATTCCGACCCGACCCGCATACATCATTTAAAAACTTTGCTATTTTTAGGTCAAAGAGAGCTACACGAGACATTGGGAGGTAGCAGTAGAGACGACATTCCTTTCCACCATCATTTTCCATTTTCATCATCTTCGATCATCACCATCATTTCGAGTCCACCGTCAGTATCTTCTGCTACCATGGAAGGCGTCCAATCTTCACTAGTTGTGAGAAAGTCCGGAGTCATGCATAGCTAAACACCATTTCCTCCTGAAAATGTAGCAATGGTTTGAGTTCACCGGTAGCTTAAAAGGGGATTAATCATATAGTGTCTGAAGTTTAGTTATGTTTGTGTAAACTCTGAGTTAGAGATTGCATCTGTATAACTAGATTAGCATGGTTATAGTTTAACCGTGTGCTGAACACTTTGTTGTGATTTGGACATAGTTATTTGTAGAATTTCGATGCTTAATATATGAAGTCTCATATATGTCATTCAGATATTGCATTGACTCTCATAATCTGCCTAGTTGTGTTTGATTTAGATGGTTGTGCTTTTATCCGATTGACCGATTGCATTTACTTGTCCAATTTTCACACTAAGGTTTTTAACAAGGATTTAAGTGATGGAGTTCATTAATTAAATCTTTGGACCTAAAGAGTCCTTTAGGGTTGATCTTTCGAAACTTAGTGGATTCTATCCCCAAAAAATTAGTTTGAACCATGATAGCCTGCGCCCATTTTCAAGAGGATTTATTATCATTTTCTTGTTACTCAAATTTATAATTTCATTTAATTCCATAAAATCCAAAAATATTCTTTTATACTTTTTCCCCAATTTTAATTACTTTTACAATTCCGATCAACATACCAAATCCCATTTTATCAACTTTGATTGCAATTTTTGGTAATTAGGCTAGTTTAGACCTTTTTCATTTGGTTCCTATTAAGTGAGACGACCCGAGGTTGCATCTCGTATTGCAATCTTTGGAATTATTATTTTTGACCGGTTTCTAAGGATCGATCGTAAGGTCGAATCGACAAAGCCGTGATCAAATTGGCGTCGTTATCGGGGAATTAAGAAATTGGTTTACCGTAGGATAGCCATTGTCATTCATTTCAATTGTCGTTGATAACCAGAATCTTTGTTTTTGCAGTGCATTTAGTATAGTTTGATTTTCACACTTGTTCATAGTATAGGTTTGATTTCCCTTTGCACAAGCATACTCCATACTTTAATTTTTCTCTTACTTAACAAGTTTTCCACACATACACACTCATACATACATCCATACACTCATACTCTCGCATTCATCGCATTTCATTTTTATCCGATTTTGTGTGACTGTGAGAATTTTTGTTACCATTTCTTTTATTTGTGGATTGATCTTGTGTATGCCCAGGAGAGGTAGACTTGTTCAATTCCAACCTGAGATTGAGAGACATTTGCGGAGACCTAGGAAAGAGAGAAAAGAACAAGAGAGGAGTAGAGTAGTTGAGCGAGAAAGAGAAAATATGGCTGAGAATCCTCACATTTTTCCAAATCCTGACTTTCCTGCACACCATCCTAGAAATGGAACTAATGGAGGAAATGGTGAGCATGAGAGAGTGGGAGAAAACAATGAGAATCAAAGACGTAGGACAATTAGGGAAGCAACAACTTCTGATGTGCATTATGATCCATTTACTACTGCTTGCCCTAATTTTGATGTTAATTTTGATATTAAAGGTTTGTTGATTAATTCCCTTCCTAAATTTCATGGCTTGGCAGGAGAAGATCCGTACATGCACCTACAAGCTTTGACGATGATCTGTCAGAGTATGAAGCCAGTGGGAGCTACTTTGGACCAAGTGCTATGGAAGGTATTTCATTTGTCCTTGGAAGGAAAGGCTCGAGAGTGGTACATGAGTCTTCCGAGGCATGTGGCCAATGCTTATCATAGCTGGGCCAACCTGAGGAAGGCCTTTTGGAGAAATATTTTCCAGCTTCTAGGACATCTTCGATGAGGAAGGAAATTTATTCAGCCCGCCAGGAGTATGATGAATCACTGTATGACTATTGGAACCGCTTCCAAGATCTTCTGTCCAGATGCCCCCATCACCAAATTCCTGATGAACAATTGGTGCAGTATTTCTATGATGGGTTGAAGAGTCAAGAGAAAGGTATGTTAGATGCTGCATCGGGAGGATCTCTGATTGACCTTACAGCATTGGAAGCATAGGACTTGATCAAGAAGATGGCCTTAAACCATCAACAATACAGTATGAGAGATTCCAGAGGATTGAATGAATTGGGAGCTTTAACAGCTCAAGCCAAGAGAATAGAAAGTCTGGAAACAAAGGTAGATTCACTGGAAAACAGGATAACATCGTAGCTGTCTTGTATTACTGCAGAATTGAAGAACTTGAATGTGCATCGCCCATCATCTTCAACGGATATTACTGCACCCAGTTATGACACTTGTGGGTCGATGATGCACATATCAAGTGTATGCCCTGGAAGATATGAAGAGGTGTCAGCAGTGTATCCAGGGAGAGCAAATCAGAATTGGGATCCCTACTCCAACATATACAATGAAGGATGGAAGTCTAATCCGAGATTCAGTTGGAGGAATGAGGAAAGCAGGGCCCCAAACAAATTTCCACAAGGGGGAGGAGCTGGTACTTCCACTAGCCAATTCTCAAATCAACAGCAAGCCCTAATAGTCCCCCCAAAGGAAGACATCAACCAGTTGCTTCACAGTATGATGACTCTGATGAAGGAAGAGAGGGATTCTAATGCTAACCAGTTTAATGTCATTGCTTCTCTTATTCAACAGGATTCCTCAAAGACTGCTGCTAGGTTCAATGCATTGGAGAAGACAATGGAACAATGGGAAACTAAGGCAGAGAACATAAATTCATATGTCACTCAGTTGTCCAACAACAAGAGTGAGAATCAAGCGAATAACAGTGGGACTATTCCTTCTAATACTATGATGAATCCCAAGAGTCTCAATGCAATTGCCCTCCGGAGTGGGAAGCAAGTGAGGTTTAATCCTCGAGTAGATGAAGAGGCATGTGATGAGGATGTTGAGAGTGCAGAAGCGCCCCTACCCAAGGAAAAGATTAAGAAATCAGAAAGTGTGAGGGAAGAAGAGCTATTGAAAGAGAAAAGGCATGCTTCGAGAAACAAGGGAACTACTTCAGAGAGTTCTAATGATCAAGTTGAACATGGAGAATCAAGCAATCAAGCCGGCAAAGGTAAGGAGGTAAGTATTCAAGACCTTTCTTTTCCAAACTCATATTTGATGAGCAAGAGCATGAATGAGATTAAACATGAAAAAGAAATCATTGATTTTTTTGGGAAAGTAGAGGTGAATGTTCCCTTGCTTGATTTGGTGAAGAGAGTTCCGGTCTATGCTAAATATTTAAAGGACTTGTACACTAACAAGAGAAAGTTTAGGCCGAATGAGAGAGTCCAGGTAAGCTCCAATGTGTCTGCATTGTTCAAGCCCCAAATTCCAGTTAAGTGTCAAGATCCCGGATCGTTCACTATTCCTTGTGTTATAGGAAAGGTGACCATCGGACGAGCACTATTAGATTTAGGGGAGGCCATCAATGTGATGCCTAAATCAGTCTACGAGCCCCTAAGAGTGAAAAGTATAAAATCTTCATCTGTAGTTTTACAATTGGCCGATAGATCCTTTAGGCATCCCGTGGGGATAATTGAGGAAATCTTGGTCCATGTAAAAGGTTTAGTGTTTCCCGCAGACTTTTATGTTCTTGACATGTCTACTGAAGTTGTGCAGGACACTTCACTGATTCTCGGACGACCCTTCCTTCGAACAACAAGCACCATGATAAGCCTGAAGGAAAGAAAGATAACCATGGAGGTAGGTGACCAGCAGGTAAGCTTCAACTTGTATGAAGCAATGAAACACCCCCATGAGGATTATTCTCTGCTTGGAGTAAATATGCTTGATACGGTCATTGACGATGCACGTAGTGATTTTGCACAAACTTTAACATCTTCTACTGACGATCTCTTTGGAGAGAGTTTTCTTGCTGAGGATTTTGCAGGAGAGCCTTTGAGTAAGGGATTGGACATGGAGCTACCCAAGAGCCAAGCTGCTGAGATGAAGCTTGGATATCAACCGGATGACCATCCCGAGCTACAGGACCCACCGTGAGCCCAGGTTGTTTCTCTACCTGCATTCTCAATATATTCATACGCATTACTTGGAATTGATTTGAAATTTTGTGTTGCATGAGTATCTTGATTGAGTGTGGGGGAGAGACCCAACCAGTAGGATTAGCTGTAGTTAGGTAGGATTTCTGTTCCTTGTTCTAATAATTACTTTCACTTTGTGAGCTTTAAATATTTCTGCATTGAAGAAGCATGACATTGGTAGAAGGGTTGGTTTTTGTGAGATTGATTGTTCCTGGATTATGCTAGGATCTTTAGGTTTGTGTTTTCTGTTTGGGTAGAGGCGTCGCGAGGTGCCTCGTTTTTCTTTAACACCTACGTCGCGACATATTTTAATTTATAAGACGCGACGTATCTCGTTCTTTTTGGCGCTTACGTCGCGACATGCCATCAATTGAAATACCTTTTTGCCCTTTCTATCCTTTGGTCTTCTCGTTTTGTCCAGTGCCCCTTTTTGTCTTTTCCCCTCGCGACCTTCTGCCTCCATTCGCCGTTTATCCTTCTTCTTTTCCCCTTCATCTTTTCTCCTCTAACACTCTCTTTCTGCCGTCATCGCTCTCGATTTATCTCGATTCTCTTCGCTGTTCAACTGTGCCCAGAGTCTCCGCCGTCTCCCTTCTTGCGTTTTCGACTTCTGTAAGTGTCCCATTTCCTCTCGTTTTCCTGTTTTTCGTCCTCCTTGTTAGTCGTTTTTAGTTTGATCATCGCGACGAGCGTTGCACGTCGCGATGCATCTGGAAAATCACCATACGTCATGATGAATGCCTTGCCTCGTTGCGACGTACGAAGTACCTTATCTCGTCGCGACGTCTAGTCAAGGGCTTTGCCTCGTCGCGGCGTCTACCCACACGTAGCGACGAGGTGGCTGATTTTTGCTTAACTCCTTATTGATTTCTCTGTTCTCTTTCTTTTTGTGTGCAGGACAATGCCTCAAACCAAGAATGCTAGCAGGTCTGACCGTCCCCATTCTCCTTCTCATGTCCTCCCCTCTTCCTCCAACTCGCTCGACGAGTTTTACTCTGACCCTTCCGTTTCCCATCACCCCGTTGACTCTCCGTCCTCTTTGGGAGTTTTCTCCGCTCATTCTCCTTCTCCTCAACCTTCACATTCTTCGCACCACCAACCTTCTCCTACCCATTCCTCTTCCTTTCTGGTTGATCCGGAGTATGTTGAATTGGCCGCCAAAACTGAGGCCAGGGCCATACTCAAGGAAAAACCTTTTCCTTTAACCCCCCACAACAACCCCTTCGTCCGACAACTATTTCAACTCAACCTCTCCAACCTAGCCCATCCCCGAACCTCTGGGAACCTCACATTCGTCCGCCACTACTATTGTTGGATCCTGTTTTCGAGACCCAACTTCTTACACTAACACTTGAACCCCACTGCTTTACTGCATAAGATCACTCTTAGAACGAGTCCGAAACGGAACGAAAAATAAGCTGAATCGGATCACATATTGAAATGGGAATCAAACACATGAATTGAAAATGAAAAACGGATAACGGAAAAATCGAAACATATGTGCCAAGTGGGTCGAAACTGATTTGAAACAAATGAAAAAAAAAACAAATGAGTCGAACCAAATACCAATGGGAATCGAATAGATCAATTGACACTGAAAGTTCAAATCCCGACATCCGAAGCGTGAAAATAGAAAACTTGTCGCGTTGGAAACCCTTATGACTTGACCTATCCGAAATTCGATGTACATTTTTTTTTCTTATTCATTTCTTTCATCATTTAATTCATCTTATTTAAGAACAAGCAAATAATTTCCCTCTTTGGGAAACTTATCCTTCAACTCATACTAATCTCATATTACCTGATTCTTCTTATTCATCATAGTCTATATTCTTTACCATAATAAACTCATACTCATGTCAATCAATTCATAAATTCATACACAAATTTCTCTTATTCATATACTACTATAAGGAAAATCCGGCGAAGATAAGAATTTGCACTAGCAATTACCCAAACCTCGCAATTAACTTGAATGCACTTCTATATGTATCCGCACAATTACACATACTTCATGATCCACCCGACCCTCCGTCCGGGATCTCAACGGAAACGCAAACCTAAATTCTACACCACTTCAAGTCATTTTCCATATCCAAAATCATATTAATCACATTCAAACTCATGAACAATTTCCATTAACTCATATACAAATTTCATGCTTCCATCAAGCTCAACTAATTGAATTTATCAATCTTCACAATTCATATACAATCATCAAACATGTTCATCCATATCCATATAAATATATTCCAATACATTCATAACTCGATACAATTTATATACAATTCCAATATACACCGTCCATCATCAAATACATTGCTTATTGCCATAAACCAAGATCTTGAACAATTGCATAATCCAAAAATACATTAGGAAACAAAATGCTTACATTATTCTAATGGCATTGTAAGCCATATCCCAATACCAATACTCATAAATCAAAATACACAATTTACTTAACACAAGCACAATTATCGATATCTTGACGTTTTTCACCCAATCTCCCTTCAATACCGGAGATGGGGATGAAAGAGGGGTGAGCTCGGAAGCTCGTGGATAACATGTTTATTTAACAAATGATAAGCAAAAATATTTTCAAATCATATTTTCCATTGATCAACTATTATAGTGAGAAAAACATCGGAGGGTTTATTTCTAAAAAGCTTTTCAATTTCCAGCATCCTTCATAACCATTTTCAAACAGTTTCCAAAGCTATAATAGAGGAAGATCCAAATTTCTCATTTATCAAATTTTCAAAACATTGTAACCATGAAATGCATCACACATATAAATGCAGCACATTTTAAACAAAGCAAAACATATAACACATCAACCAGTTTTGGTTGGTCCATAAAACAAGACGTCTTTGCACATACATGCAGCGGTCCCATGCGTGAAGTAAACACGTGGGAGTCCGAAACGAGCTCCTATGCCACTAGCGGGCAGTCGGGCGAAGGCTTTTAAAAATTGAGACCAGTGCACTGACTCCACATGAAGGACCTAACCAAACCCATCTAACACGTATTCATGCTTGAAAACTCATATTGCCCGAAGTCATATTTCAGAAATTCAATTTTTCATGTAATGTCAAATTCAACATGATGTCAATCATTCACAATATCAAACAAGTTCACATAATCATATCATCAATCAATTTAACACAATGAATTCCAATGAGTATCTCATTTTTATCAATTCACTCAAAAAAATCCATTTAATAAACAATTCAAGTCATTTTCGGACAATTCCAAACCATTGTAGATTTTCGTAAATCATTTGGAAACAATGAATTTAACACTTTACAAATCATTTCAAAAGCAATTGATTCAATCATTTATAAAACAATAGCTTATAAAACCACCATTTATAATTAGTTCATAATTTGAAAAATAAACACATTACCCACCTCATAACCATGCCATAAGCTTGTCCAAAGCTTCGATTTGTTCTTTTCTTCTATCTCTCTTCCCATATAAAGTTACCTAAACCATAATCATCCAAATCCAATATCATAACCATCACAATTCTCAAAATTGATTACATAGCTAACAAACCCATACTAAATTCATGATAGCTAAACCAAGAATTTCTAAAATCTCCAACTTTTATCCACTTGTATAACCCTTAATACTTTTCATTCAAAATTAAACATAACTCAAGACAAAATCACCAACATTAACTTAATAATTCACATGCCCATATCAATCTCAAGCCAAATCAACCACAAACTCACTAAAACCCAAATATCAACACTTAACTCTTACCTTTACTTTCTCTATTTTTGAAATTCTTCTTGCTTGGAATGAAGCTCTTGACTTCTTCCATCCTTTCCTTCATAAATCAACAAGAAAACAAGCTTGGAACCATCAAAAATCTGGAACCCTAGCTTCCTCCTTCTTTCTCCACGAGCTCTCCCTCTCTTCTCTCTTTTCTATCATTTTTTTCTCCTCTTTCTCTTATGAATTTGGGCTTTCTTCTAGAACCCACGACCCCTACTCCCTTTAATACATGCCATGTCATTAAAATGGGTGTCAAAGACCCAAATGCCCTTCCTCATATGCCTTTAAACTTTGATATTTAAGTTAACTTCCAAAACTGCCCCTGAAGTTTATCCTACTTTAGGACATTGTTTTCACCATCAAGATAAATGAATTAGTCCAAACTTCCTTCTATATAATTGTTCCTCTATGTATTAATTTTATTATACCTCAAACATCGCTTCAATCGGATCTCTACAGATCCCGAAATTCGTAAAATACTGAACTATGTTCAGAAACTTTCCTATCTCACTTTGATTTAAATAATCTTACTCAATTAAATCTCTAAAATTTAAAATTTTCACATAATCATGAACTTCATTGTCTTAGGAATCCAACGCTTCAATAACGGAGTCATTCAGATGTCGGACGGAAAAGATATAAGCAAATGATTTGACAAGGTCGGATGAGGAAGGAAAAATAGCAAGCTCAGAATGAGACAAATCATTCCGATTTTCATATGATTAAATCAAACTTTTTCAATTCAATTCCAATTGATACAAATTTTTATGGAGAGAAAGATACATGTGTTAGGAATTCAATGCTTCAAGAATCGCCTCAATCCGAGGTCGGATGAGTGAGTTATGATCAAAACATTAACCCATGCTTAAACTCTAAATCCATTTGAAACTCTTTTGGCGCAAACGCCATACCGTTTTCTACAAATATCCAAATGTCTTCGTTCTTATGCCATTTGAAATATAAAATCAAGATCTAAAACTCTTATTAGAAGCCTCAAAACGATATTCGGACTCAAAACTGGTGAAAATCGTATTTTTCTCCAGTTAACCCGTTACGGCCCAAAATGTTCCAAATCATCCGAGTAAGTCCGTTTAACGGACATCCGTGTCCGTCTAACGGACATACACATAGCAAGGGGCCCTTTTGACCTGAGGCTGTCCGTTAAACGGACTTCCATGTCCGTTTAACGGACATGCTAATTCCAAAACCTCTTCAACTTTCTTTCAATGTTTCTCAATTCCAAACTACCATCATATACACTAATACACTCCACATATTTACTTATTCCAAGGCCTAATCACTTCATAACTATGCAAGCAACAAAATCAATTCATGAACTTCTCAAATCTCAACTAAATTGATTCATCTAAACCACAATTCTCAATCATTCATCAAAGCTGTCACTTACATCAATCTTATATAACATCATAACTTGTATCAACTATAACTCTTAACTCCGATCTCGAAATCTCGCATACTTAGTCTCGTTGGAAAGATAAAAGATCAAGCTACAACTTCAAAGAATGCTACTTTAGCCAATTCTATTTCAATCATTCCTTAATTTCCCTTAAATCAGCATACACATTTTTATCTACATGCAAAAACTCAACATTCATGCTAACTTCACTTTCTTAATTGCACAACATTTATAATAATTCAACTATCATTTGGAATTTATCCAAATCTCAACCTCAATTCATATGATTTCTTACATTCCATATCATCTTGTCATTTAAACTCTCTTGCTTTTTCCATAATACCTTACATAGCTAATCATGATTCATGCTTAAGGCTTCTCAGCCCTTCATCTTACGCAAATCACATTTCCTCATCTATAACACAAATCACATACAAAACACTCATTTGATTTCATTTATTATTTCTAAATTTTCACTCGAAGGTTCAGGGTCCAACATTTCTCCCTCTCTTAAAAGAATTTCTTCCTCGAAATTCATACTTAAGCAAACACCAAGTAAATACATTCTCTTAACTCATGTCTTCCAAATAATCCTACCACACATATTCATAATGTTTTTCACCTCCAAGATCATATACCATCCATCTCTTATATCATATGCCATCTATATCATATTCACACTCCAATAGTTCTCATCATATTTTCACAAGTACATATATTTAACTCACCTTATCCAGAAATCAATGTTCCTCAACCTATAGACACAAATTAATGGTCCGATTCTTAATGGACCCTTCATTTATACATATATCTCTATTTTCAATGTTTATATTTTCCTTTCACAAAAGGATAAACAATATCCATTTATCCCAATTCATCAAGAATTCTACTCTCATTCATTAACACATTCAAATACAAATGATCACAACTCATTACCCCAAAATCACATATATTCAAAGTCACATCATCCTAATTCATCAAGCCTTTTTTGATCTTAACTTCCATTATCATAATCCTAACTCAATAATAATTCTTCATTTTAATCAAACCATCATATAGATTCTTCCAATTATTCATAACAAAGACAAATACATCATGTTCACATGCTCACTAAGTCAATTCTATCCATTTAAACACTTTTCAATATCTCGTACATATCACTTATATACATACGCCCCAGTAAGATCCTATAACCTGGCTCTGATACCATAACTGTTGGATCCCGTTTCCGAGACCCAACTTCTTACACTAACACTTGAACCCCACTGCTTTACTGCATAAGATCACTCTTAAAACGAGTCCGAAATGGAACGAAAAATAAGCTGAATCAGATCACATAACGAAATAGGAATCAAACACATGAATCGAAAATGAAAAGCGGATAACGGAAAAATCGAAACATATGTGCCAAATGGGTTGAAACTGATTTGAAACAAATGAAAAAGAAACAAATGAGTCAAACCAAATACCAATGGGAATCGAATAGATCAATTGACACTGAAAGTTCAAATCCCGACATCCGAAACGTCAAAATAGAAAACTTGTCGCGTTGGAAATCCTTATGACTTGACCTATCCGAAAGTCGATGTATATTTTTTTTTCTTATTCATTTCTTTCATCATTTAATTCATCTTATTTAAGAACAAGCAAATAATTTCCCTCTTTGGGAAACTTATCCTTCAACTCATACTAATCTCATATTACCTGATTCTTCTTATTCATCATAGTCTATATTCTTTACCATAACAAACTCATACTCATGTCAATCAATTCATAAATTCATACACAAATTTCTCTTATTCATATACTACTAAGGAAAATCCGGCAGCATAACGGCTGCACTAGCAATTACCCAAACCTGCAATTAACTTGAATGCACTTCTATATGTATCCAGACAATTACACATACTTCATGATCCACCCGATCCTCCGTCCGGGATCTCAACAGAAACGCAAACCTAAATTCTACACCACTTCAAGTCATTTTCCATATCCAAAATCATATTAATCACATTCAAACTCATGAACAATTTCCATTAACTCATATACAAATTTCATGCTTCCATCAAGCTCAACTAATTGAATTTATCAATCTTCACAATTCATATACAATCATCAAACATGTTCATCCATATCCATATAAATATATTCCAATACATTCATAACTCGATACAATTTGTATACAATTCCAATATATACCGTCCATCATCAAATACATTGCTATTTGCCATAAACCAAGATCTTGAACAATTGCATAATCCAAAAATACATTAGGAAACAAAATGCTTACATTATTCTAATGGCATTGTAAGCCATATCCCAATACCAATACTCATAAATCAAAATACACAATTTACGAACATAAGCACAATTACTGATATCTTGACGTCTTTCACCCAATCTCCTGCTCGAATACCTGGAGATGGGGATGAAAGGGGGGCGAGCTCGGAAGCTCGTGGATAACATGTTTATTTAACAAATGATAAGCAAAAATATTTTCAAATCGAATTTTCCATTGATCAACTATTATAGTGAGAAAAACATCGGAGGGTTTATTTCTAAAAAGCTTTTCAATTTCCAGCATCCTTCATAACCATTTTTAAACAGTTTCCAAAACTATCATAGAGGAAGATCCAAATTTCTCATTTGTCAAATTTTCAAAACATTGTAACCATGAAATGCATCACACATATAAATGCAGCACATTTTAAACAAAGTAAAACATATAACACATCAACCGGTTTGGGTTGATCCATAAAACAGGACGTACTGCACATTCTCGCAGAGCAGTCCTGTGCAGCCGTGAAACACATGGGGAGTCCAAAAACGAAGCTCCTATGCCACTAGCGGGCAGCCGGGCGAAGGCTTTTAAAAATTGAGACCAGTGCACTGACTCCACATGAAGGACCTAACCAAACCCATGTAACACATATTCATGCTTGAAAACTCATATTGCCCGAAGGCATATTTCGGAAATTCAATTTTTCATGTAATGTCAAATTCAACATGATGTCAATCATTCACAATATCACACAAGTTCACATAATCATATCATCAATCAATTTAACACAATGAATTCCAATGAGTATCTCATCTTTATCAATTCACTCAAAAAAATCCATTTAATAAACAATTCAAGTCATTTTCGAACAATTCCGAACCATTGTAGATTTTCGTAAATCATTTGGAAACAATGAATTTAACACTTTACAAATCATTTCAAAAGCAATTGATTCAATCATTTATAAAATAATAGCTTATAAAACCACCATTTATAATTAGCTCATAATTTGAAAAATAAACACATTACCCACCTCATAACCATGCCATAAGCTTGTCCAAAGCTTTGATTTGTTCTTTTCTTCTATCTCTCTTCCCATATAAAGTTACCTAAACCATAATCATCCAAATCCAATATCATAACCATCATAAATCTCAAAATTAATTACATAGCTAACAAACCCATACTAAATTCATGATAGCTAAACCAAGAATTTCTAAAATCTCCAACTTTTATCCACTTGTATAACCCTTAATACTTTTCATTCAAAATTAAACATAACTCAAGACAAAATCACCAACGTTAACTTAATAATTCACATGCCCATATCAATCTCAAGCCAAATCAACCACAAACTCACTAAAACCCAAAGATCAACACTTAACTCTTACCTTTACTTTCTCTATTTTCAAAATTCTTCTTGCTTGGAAAGAAGCTCTTGACTTCTTCCATCCTTTCCTTCATAAATCAACAAGAAAACAAGCGGGGAACCTTCAAAAATTTGGAACCCTAGCTTCCTCCTTCTTTCTCCACAAGCTCTCCCTCTCTTCTCTCTTTTCTATCATTTTTTTCTCCTATTTCTCTTATGAATTTCGGCTTTCTTCTAGAACCCAAAACCACTACTCCCTTTAATACATGCCATGTCATTAAAGTGGGTGTCAAAGACCCAAATGCCCTTCCTCATATGCCTTTAAACTTTGATATTTAAGTTAACTTCCAAAACTGCCCCTGAAGTTTATCCTGCTTTAGGACATTGTTTTCACCATCAAGATGATTGAATTAGTCCAAACTTCCTTCTATATAATTTTTCCTCTATGTATTAATTTTGTTATGCCTTAAACATCGTTTCAATCGGATCTCTACAGATCCCGAAATTTGCAAAATACTGAACTATGTTCAGAAACTTTCCTGTCTCACTTTGATTCAAATAATCTTACTCAATTAAATCTCTAAAATTTAAAATTTTCACATAATCATGAACTTCATTGTCTTAGGAATCCAACGCTTCAATAACCGAGTCATTCGGATGTCGGACAGAAAAGATATAAGCAAATGATTTGACAAGGTCGGATGAGGAAGGAAAAATAGCAAGCTCAGAATGAGACAAATCATTCCGATTTTCATATGATTAAATCAAACTTTTTCAATTCAATTCCAATTGATACAAATTTTTATGGAGAGAAAGATACATGTGTTAGGAATTCAATGCTTCAAGAATCGCCTCAATCCGAGGTCGGATGAGTGAGTTATGATCAAAACATTAACCCATGCTTAAACTCTAAATCCATTTGAAACTCTTTTGGCGCAAACGCCATAACGTTTTCTACAAATATCCAAATGTCTTCGTTCTTATGCCATTTGAAAGATAACATCAAGATGTACAACTATTATTATAGGCCTCAAAATGAGATTCGGCCTCAAAACTGGTGAAAATCGCGTTTTTCTCCAACTGACCTGTAGCTGTCCGTTAAACGGACATGCATGTCCGTTTAATGGACACATACGGCCCAAAATGTTCCAAATCATCCGAGTAAGTCCGTTTAACGGACATCCGTGTCCGTCTAACGGACATACATATAGCAAAGGGCCCTTTTGACCCGAGACTGTCCGTTAAACGGACTTCCATGTCCGTTTAACGGACATGCTAATTCCAAAACTTCTTCAACTTTCTTCCAATGTTTCTCAATTCCAAACTACCATCATATACACTAATACACTCCACATATTTACTTATTCCAAGGCCTAATCAATTCATAACTATGCAAGCAACAAAATCAATTCATGAACTTCTCAAATCTCAACTAAATTGATTCATCTAAACCACAATTCTCAATCATTCATCAAAGTTGTCACTTACATCAATCTTATATAACATCATAACTTGTATCAACTATAACTCTTAACTCCGATCTCGAAATCTCGCATACTTAGTCTCGTTGGAAAGATAAAAGATCAAGCTACAACTTCAAAGAATGCTACTTTGGCCAATTCTATTTCAATCATTCCTTAATTTCCCTTAAATCAGCATACACATTTTTATCTACATGCAAAAACTCAACATTCATGCTAACTTCACTTTCTTAATTGCACAACATTTATAATAATTCAACTATTATTTGGAATTTATCCAAATCTCAACCTCAATTCATATGATTTCTTACATTCCATATCATCTTGTCATTTAAAATCTCTTTCTTTTCCATAATACCTTACATAGCTAATCATGATTCATGCTTAAGGCTTCTCAGCCCTTCATCTTACACAAATCACATTTCCTCATCTATAACAAAAATCACATACAAAACACTCATTTGATTTCATTTATTATTTCTAAATTTTCACTCCAAGGTTCGGGGTCCAACAACTATACCCATGCCCGTTACTCCGGCACCTACGGAATCGAGTTCCGTGGTGTTACCATTACCCGCGCTTTCACTGCTGTCTTCATTAGGGAGCATTACCATCTTCCTCCTACCCCCCGTTGCCACTACTCCGAACTCATCCATGAGTACCCTTAGGCCGATGTCCTTCGTACCCTCTATCCTGAGGGTACTGACTGGTATCAACCCAATGGGGCTCAGCGCTATATCTGCCGCTCCGACCTTCGCTCCGAAGCCCGTCCGCGGCTTCATTTCATTTGCAACAACATCCTCCCCACCTCCCACCTTGCCATGGTTCCTAAGGAGCAGGCTCTCTACATCTACCTGTTGATGGTCGGCCGACCCGTCAACCTCGCTCAAGCCATCACCTCCATCCTCCGCCAATGCATCCTATCCTCTAACATCAACCATTCCCTCATCTTTCCCCACCTGATCACCAACATGTTTCAGGCCTATCGGGTTTCGGAACATCTGATCGATCTAACTTTTGAGCCTACCCCTGCTTTCAAATATATTCATCTCCGGCAACCTTGTCATCTACACACCCCACCTGACCCTTCCCCACCTTCTTCTCCCTCCCCTCCCCCTGTCCCTTCTACCCCTTTTCCCCCCACTCCTACTCCCTCCGTTATTGCACCTCCATCCGAGGCTCCGCCTCGCAGCCCTATCCGTCCACCACCTTCACCTTCTGCCCTTCCTGGTCAGGTCGCCCTTCTTCGTGAGGACTTACGGCGCATTGAGGCCCAGATGGCAACTGACCGCCAATTCTACCATTCCATGTTCACCTTGATTGCAGATCGTCTTCAATTGCCCATTCCTCTTGCGCCCCGGGATTCTTCAGCTGGCCCTAGCACTTCTCAGGCTCCCCCTTCAGACCCGCCGACTGATAATCCTCCGGCTTAATTTTGGCATTTTGTTCTTTTCTTTTCTTGTATTTATTTTCTTTTCTTGTCTTTTCTTTTCTGTATTTAGTTCCTTTATTCTTTTGTCCTTTTTGTACTTGATTTGTTCCAATTAATGATCAATCTTCATTCCCTCTTCTCTCCCTTTGTGCCTTATTCTTCTTATATTTTCCTTGCTGCTTTTTCATTGAGGACAATGTGTGCTTTAAGTGTGGGGGAGCTGTTTCCCCATTTATCTTTCTTATTGCATGCCTGTTAACATTATGTTTATGAATTGCTGGCCTATGGTGCATTCTGTCGATAACCTTGGTAAATTTTAAAAAAATTTCTGTCATTCTGCATCTCCTCGTCGCGACGAGCGATCACACGTCGCGGCAAGGCTGTTCATTCGAGTGCGCACGTCATGACGTACGCTGTTATACGTCGCGACGTCACCTTTATGCATGAATGATTTTTTGCCTAACTCTTCCACTCAATTCAAACATTTTCTGCACTGGACTTTTGTGGCTGCTATTTTCAAAGCTTTTACTAGTTTCAAAATGATGCTTGAGTTTCTGAAAACACCTCTCATCCTTTTAACGATAGTTGGAATTGACAAAATCTTGCTTTTCATGTTTTCAAAACAAAGTGAATGGAAGCATGCTAACAAAGTAGCATTTTAAGTTTTTGAGACTTGAGATTGTTCATAGAGACAATACCCTTGTTGGAAGGATATTTGAGCCAAAATTTTCTTTTATCTTTATGTGCGTCTGCTTATTTCATACTTCTCTAGAACTTGTTTCAATTCTTACTCAAAGCTTGATGGCCTAGATTTTTGTTAGTGTGATAGAGGCGTTCCTTCTTCAAATCCTTTTCCCAAACACAGTCCCATAAACACTTATCTCTTGCTAGCCCCTTGAGCCCTCTTATTATGAGCATTTGCATTCATACTTTTATGGTGTCAGTAGTTATTTTACTTTCACTTCTAGTTAAAAATAATGTTAAAAAAAAGGTTTATCCCAAACAAGGATAGTGAATTTTGTGTGTCCATAAAGGGACAATATCTCAAAAAAGAAAAAAAAATATGCATTCTGTTTATGCAAGTGTTTAGTTTGAGTTTCACTGTTGACATCAGTTCGTCGTTTAGTGCATGTGCTCATATTTTCTTTCTTTCACTTCATCCATTCATTTAGCCTTCCATACATTACAACCCTAAAAGTCCTCTTGATTTTCGAAATGATAGTTCTTGTAGTGGAGAAATAAATTTGACACAAGCCTATGGTAGGAGATGGATTAAGCAGATTGAGAGCAAAAATATCCCTAAACACAAGTGACACGAGCACAAACACTATATCCTGAGTGATTCTCTTTTGTTCAATCTCTTGTACTTGAATTCTTTTAGTGTTTTTTTTATTAGCACTCTTTCAATTTGCTGGGGTTGAATTCTGACGAAGTGAATTGAGTCAATTTCTTTTTATTGTTTTGAGCATGGGCAAATATTTTCTTTCCCTCTTATATTCTTTTTAACTCTTGTAAACTTTGTCTAGGAGTACAAAGGTCTAAGTGTGGGAGAATTTGATTGAGCTAAGTTTACATTATAAATTGGATGCATTTTCATAGCTGCTTATGCATTCGTTGACTCTTAATTGATGATTTTTGTGCTTAAACTGGTTCTTGATAACTAGCTCTTTTAATTCACAATTTGTCAGTAAATTGTCATCATTTGATATTAATTTCTCTATAATTTTCATAAGGACAATTGATACTACAAAATGTTATTTTATATTGCAGGAGCAAAGGAGTCAACCCATCAGGAAGTCAATAGGTCGTGAGTCCAATTCGCACGTCGCGACGTACGTTAATTCGCACGTCGCGACGAACGTTAATTCCCACATCGCGACAAGCAAGTCAATTCTACACGTCGCGACGTACGAGCGGATACCCGGACTTCATTTGGAAATATCTCTCACTATTCCGACCCAACCCACATCCATCATTTAAAAACTTTGCTATTTTTAGGTCAAAGAGAGCTACACGAGACATCGGGAGGCAGCAATAGAGACGACATTCCTTTCCACCATCATTTTCCATTTTCATCATCTTTGATCATCACCATCATTTCGACTCCACCGTCAGTATCTTCTACTACCACGGAAGGTGTCCAATCTTCACCAATTGTGAGAAAGTCCGGAGTCATGCGTAGCTAAACACCATTTCCTCCTGAAAATGTAACAATGGTTTGAGTTCACCGGTAGCTTAAAAGGGGAGTAATCATATAGTGTCTGAAGTTTAGTTATGTTTGTGTAAACTCTGAGTTAGAGATTGCATCTGTATAACTAGATTAGCATGGTTATAGTTTAACCGTGTGCTGAACACTTTGTTGTGATTTGGACATAGTTATTTGTAGAATTTCGATGCTTAATATATGAAGTCTCATATATGTCATTCGGATATTGCATTGACTCTCATAATCTGCCTAGTTGTGTTTGATTTAGATGGTTGTGTTTTTATCTGAATGACCGATTGCATTTACTTGTCCAATTTTCACACTAAGGTTTTTAACAAGGATTTAAGTGATGGAGTTCATTAATTAAATCTTTGGACCTAAAGAGTCCTTTAGGGTTGATCTTTCGAAACTTAGTGGATTCTATCCCCGGAAAATTATTTTGAACCATGATAGCCTGCCCCCATTTTCAAGAGGATTTTTATCATTTGCTTGTTACTCAAATTTATAATTTCATTTAATTCCATAAAATCCAAAAATATTATTTTATACTTTTTCTCCAATTTTAATTACTTTTACAGTTTCGATCAACATACCAAATCCCATTTTATCAACTTTGATTGCAATTTTTGGTAATTAGGCTAGTTTAGACCTTTTTCATTTGGTTCCTATTAAATGAGACGACCCGAGGTTGCATCCCGTATTGCAATCTTTGGAATTATTATTTTTGACCGGTTTTCAATGATCGATCGTAAGGTCAAATCGACAAAGCCGCGATCACTCCCGAGGTATGGAAACAAGCCAGAAATTAACAAAAGACAAAAAGATCCACCTTAAGCACCGGGTAGTTTCTTTCCTTTCACTTATCATATATTTGTGCATATTGATTGAAAATTGGAGTGACACTGTTGTGCATGAATATGTTGTCTAAGTGTGGGGGAGAAACTTAATCAGTAGAATTAGGTTTAGTTCAGTAGGATTTTGGTTCAGTTATTTTTAATAATTTCTCTCTCTTTTGGAACCCATGATCTTAGTGAATGCATGATACATGTAGATTGGTCGAAGAAATTTTTGTGCAAGAGTGGTCAGGAATAGTGAGCTTAGGATCCTTGTTAATTTTCGGGAAGTTTCGCCGCGACGTGGGATGTCTCGTTGCGACGTATTGTCACCATAATTAATAACATGTCTCTATTCTCATTTTCATTGAGGACAATGTGTTGTTTAAGTGTGGGGGAGCTGTTCCTATGTTCTTATTTTTGTTCTGCTCCATATTAACATTTTTTATGTGTGTGTTAGCCAATCTTGCATAATGTTACACATTTTAGACTTGGTGCAAATTATTTTTTTCTGCCTTTCTGTTGTTTCTCGTCGCGGCGAGCCACGGTTCATGCCAACACGTCGCGGCGTGCATGCTGCACGTCATCGCAGCGAGTCGCGGTTCACACCTACACATCGCGGTGTGCATGCTGAACATCGCGATGCCCACCCTTTTTACAGAAGGTTTGTAAGAACTTTTTTCTAATTCTAACTTTTTCCGCATTGACTCTTGTCACTTTTGTGTTTCAAAGACCTTATAGGTTTCAAAGTGGTACTTGAGTTTATGAAAATACCTTCCATTCTTTTAATGATAGTTGGTCTTGGCTAATCTTACTTTTGATGTTTTCAATACAAAGTGAATGAAGGCATGCTAACAAAGTAACACTTTAAGTTTTTGAGATTTGAGATTGTTCATTAGGATATTACCCCTGTTGGAAGGATATTTGAGCCTAATTTTTCCTTCGATATTGTGTGCATCTGCTTATTTCATATCTCTCTAGAACTTGTTTCAATTCGTAATCAAAGCTTTGTGGACTAGAATTTCCTTGATATGATAGAGGCATTCTTTCTTCAACCCTTTTCCCAAACACAGTCCCACAAACACTTATCACTTGCTAGCCCCTTGAGCCATTTTTTTTATGAGTACTTGCATGTATGCACCCCTACATGATGTCAGTAGTTTAATTTTATTATTTAAAAAAGTGTGTTTCAAAAAGGGACAGAGAAGTGTTTATCAATAAAAAAGATACAAAAAGAAAAGAAAAGAAAGAGCAATAAAAATTCAAGCAGTATATATAAAAAAAGTGTCAATATTAGTTTATCTTTCGACATCCAATTCATAATTGTAGTGCATGTGTTCATACTTTTTCTTTCTTCCATTCCATCCATTCATCTAGCCCCCCGTACATTAAAACCCGAAAAGTCCTCTTGATCTTCAAATTATAGTTTTTGTAGTGGAGAAATAGAATTGCTACAAGCTTATGGTAAAGAATGGGTTAAGTAGATTGAGAGTGAAATATCCCCAATATGTGAGGAGAGAGCAAACACCTTATCTTGAGTGACATCCCTTTTGTCCAATCTCTTGAATTGAATTCTTTTAGTGTTTTTTTTATTAGCACTCTTTCAATTTGCTTTGATTGAATTTTAAGGAAGTGATTTGTGCCAAGTTCCTGTTATTGTTTTGAGCATGGACGAATTTTCTTTTACAATTGTATCTTTTTGACTCTTATAAACTTTTTCCAGTAGTACAAAGGTCTAAGTGTGGGGGAATTTGATTAAGCTCAAGTTTATCTTATTAATTGGCTACACTTTTACTGTTCTTAATGTACTTTTTGACTCTTAATTTGTGATTTTTGTTCCTTAATTAGTCCCTTACAGTGAGCTTACACTTTATACAATTTGACAGCAAAATTGTCACAAATTGACATTAATTCCATCATAATTTTTCCAAGGACAATTGATACTGCAAATTGTTGTTTGATATTGTAGGGTACAAAGAGAGTCAAAAGGTTGAGAAGAAGTCTACACGCCGCGACGAAGATCCAAGAAGTGCACGCCGCAACGCCTACAAAGCAGCACACCGCGGCGAGGATCAAGAGGAGCACGCCGCAACGCCAATCAAGTAGCATGCCGCGGCGAGCAATCCAGGAAGACACGCCGCGACATCTAAGAATCATCTCGCCGCGGCGAGCAGAAAAATATCCGAACTTCATTTGGAAAGATCTCTCACTGTACCGACCCGACCCACATCCATCATTTAAAAACCTTGCCATTTTTAGGTCAAAGATGACGGATATCTTTTGGAGACACTTTGGAGGTAGCAGACGATTATCTCTTCCACTATCATTTTCCATTTTTCTCATCTTCGACCATCACCTTCATCTCTACACCACCGCCAGTATCTACTGCAACCATGGGTGACATCCAATCTTCAACAATTGTGAGAGAGTTCAGAGTCATGCGTAGCTAAACCACATTTCCTTGAAGATGTAGCATCGACTTGAGTTCACCAGTTCTAAAAAGGGAGTTAATCTTACATCGTCAAGTTTAATTACAGTGTTGTAAATTCCTGAGTTAGGGTTTACTTCTTGTTGTTAGATTAGCTTGGTTATAGTTTAATCAAGTGTTGAACGATGTATTGTGTTATAGATTAGTTAATGTAGAACTTCGATGCTCAATATATGAAGTCTCATATATGTCTTTTGGTGATTGTGTTAACCCTCTTCATCTGCCTAGTTGTGTTTGATATTGAGATTGTGCTTGAACCAATTGACCTATTACATTAACTTTTCCATTTCACACACTAAGATGCATTTAACAAGGTTTTAGTTAATGGAGTTTGTTGATTAAAACCTTGGACTTAAAGAATCCCTCAAGGTTCTAAGGCTTAAGAGCACTTAATGGGATCTTGAGAAATGGAGTTCGTTGATCAAGATCATGGACTTGAGGAGAAGTCTTTAAGGTTTTTATTTGAAAACTTGGTGAATTTCACTTCCCGAAAATTGTTTTGAACAATGATAGCCTAAGCTCATTTTCAAGAGGATTTATTATCATTTTCTTATTACTCAAATTTTCAATTCCATTTACTTCTTAAAAATCCAAAAATATACTTTTTATACTTTGTCCTTCAATTTAGTTAAATTTCCTTAGTTCTTTTTAATGACCAAAACCCCCCATTTTATCAACTTTAATTGCAATTTTTGACAATTAGGCTAGCTTAGACCTTTTTCACTTGGTTCCAATTAAGTGAGACGACCCAAGGTTGCATCCTGTATTGAAATCCTTGGAATTTTTATTTTTGACTCAGTTTCCAAGGGATTGATCTTTAGATCGATACGAAGAGCCCCGATCATTGTGATAGTTGGAAATTAGAAATTGTTAGAAATTGATAAAAATGGAAATTGTTGACGTATGTTTTGTGATTGTGGGAAATTAGAACTTGTTGAAAATGGAATTTGTTGATGTATGTTTTATGATTGTTGGAAATTGGAAATTGTTAGAAATTGATAAAATAGAAATTATTGATGTATGTCTTGTGATTGTGTGAAATTGGAAATTAATAAAATAAAATTGTTGATGTATGTTTTATGATTGTTGGAAATTAGAAATTGTTAGAGATTGATAAAAATGGAAATTGTTGCTATATGTTTTGTGATTCAAATGAAATTGGAAATTGTTGTGAATTGAAAAAATGAAAATTATTGATGTATGTTTTGTGATTGTTAGGATTGGAAATTGTAGGTTATTATTAGAATGGAAATGAAATTATGAATGTTTTGCGATTGTTGGAATTGGAGATAGTTAGGAATGAAAAAACAATAATGAATGTTTAGTGATTGTTAGAATTGGAAATTGTTAGAAATGGAAGGAAATGGAAAATGACATTATGATTGTTTTGTAATTGTTGAAATTGCAAATTATTAGAGTATGTTTTTGGCTATGCACTGAAAAGCAGCATCAATGTTGAATCCTTCTTTTGCAGAAGTTTCAAAGTATGGCATGTTTCCTTTAGAGGCACACCATGCCTTTGCCTTCTTCTCAGAAACCTGCAACCAATCACAAGGATAACTTTTACACACAACTAGATTGAAACAAATGCGTCAACGCCTTCAAGAATAAAGATAACATCTTTTCGTACCATATATGCCTATGAGGAGGAGGTTGTTTCTTCTATCCCAACTCGAATATCATATTCTCAGATTGAGGATTCCAAAATTATCTCAAAGGTAAAAGAAAAAGGAATACACCACTCAACTATTTTGTTACCTAACACGACAAATGGAAAGTTTTCAGGGTCGGATGGACTAGCCTGTAGATTAGTTACATAGATCAAAACTTCCAATCATTGTTAAGAATTTGCAGAACATGTGTCCAACTAAAGGTTCAACAGCCACCTGAATCAGAAACTCTTCTCGTCAATTATTAAGATTATCAAATGACTTCATCACATTCACATCGTACACAAGAACGCAACAATCTGCACCTTGTTAGAAAACCACCCTAAGACTTTGAAACCTCTCCTGCCCAGCAATATCCCAAATATGCATAGACTAATAGCAAGTCACATAAATGAATAACTTGCTTGTAAACAAACAGTAATTCAACTCAAGTCACGTGAGGGCAACAACAATTATGATTCTATCCATACTAGAAATACTTCTGGAGATTTTACGGCATATTCTCTTTCGATAATCAGTTTCAAAAGTACCTAAATAACAGCTAAAATCACTCTAGAAATTGCATCTCAATGAATTGCATCAAGCAATCATGGTAAATAAACATAGTTTCTACTATGCTTCAATTAATCCAAACCAATAATTGGCATTACCAATTTATTTCCCATGCTTCTACCATTTTCATGCCAACAGCAGTCAACTAAAACATTACTCATTCTTCTGCATCATTTTTTCCTACTTTCCAAACATAAGGTGCAGAACTTAGACAACTCATAGACCTAAACCACAAAAGAGAAGTCCATGACCACATATGATTAGAATTCATCTAATATACATGGACATAACCTCAAAATTTGCACCTTCTAGTTGTTACATGCTGAATTGTCACCTTTGTTCCCATATATGCATTCCATTCCTCATCATCCTCATGATCATCATGAGTGATTATTCAGATCATAACATAACCACCCAAATAAGGAGCAAACTCCTCTATATAATGTTCAAATTAAATAACCTCGCAATATTATCACCTAAAATTCATTGGTTAAACCCAAAAAAGAAAATCTAAAATTGTAACCTAAAATGTGAACAACCTAACCTCGAACTGGACGTCCTTCATTAAGAAATTAGCACCAATAGTTGCCTTGAATTGATTTCTGAACTTTCGATTCACATACCTAGAAAACAAACATTTACAGAAATTGAAATAAAAGAAAATTACCATAAAACACTAAAAATATCTAACAAAATATAGAGATTTGAGATGAAACACAATTGATGATCTGGGTTTTGGAGATTAATACTAGTTCATTAGCGATGTCTTGCCAACCCTATAAACCGAATCCAAAAAATTATTATTCAGTGAAGAACAGTAAAAAAATCATAAATTTAGAATATAAACCAAATTGAAGAGAATTTCAAATTTTCAAAGTACCCGCTATCACCAAGGATTATGACCTTCAAAACCATACCCCTACGAGAAGCCGTTGATTGAAATCTTTGAGTAACTTTGTTTTTCTGTTTCTAAGTTTGTAGAGTTTGAACATAAGGGTACAAAAACCTCAAACCCAGAAGAGGGTAGGCCCCTAAGGCAAGAACATGAAATAGAACAAAATGGAAAAAAGAGAAAAGAAACATAAAAAATCATGGAATACACATGTACAGGAATTGGGCTTTGGTGCCAACGTTCGAGTTGTCGATAATGGCACGTATGACGCTTTTATGGCCACTCAAGAATTGGGCTTTGTCTAAAATGGTTTGTAACTTGTAAAGATTGAAATGTTTCTCAAGCTCTTCAATAAGATAAGGGTATGATGGTGGGCAAGTCATGAGCACGCCGACAGACTTGATTTCCTGGCGAGAGGTGGAGACGGCGGGAGGAGAGGGATGAACTTGTGTGAGAGACATATGTTTACCTATTTCGGTAAAGACAAGGAATAGGTAATCTTAAGGATAGATATTCCGTTAGCTTTGTTCCAACCAAATAACATAATACTTAATAATTAGGAATAGATGGGTAATAGAATATCTATTACCCTCAACCAAACAGGTCGTAAGAGTCTTAGTTAGATATTGAGGGAATGACGAAGTGCAATGAGATAGTTAAAATAAGATATTTTAATTATTTTTTAAATTACATTATAAATTAGATTTTTTATTACAAAAAATAATAATAGAGAGAGTGAAGCGCTCATTTTAGAGAACGTACATAAATGTGTGGATGAGATGAGTTGGAATAGAGTTGGAATAGCACAATTGGCACAGGTGATTTCATTTACTATTTTGGTACTACCGATTCCACATTTGAATAAGAAATACAATATCATATGAGAGAAATACCATTCTGTCCCTCCTCCATAACTTCATCCTCTAACTTGCTATTCACAATAGACTTAAGACCTTTAATTGACTCCATCACTTAATAATTAAATCTCACAATAATCATTCTCTTTGTTTATTCAACTAGTTATTTGTTATTAAGCTTATGATAATGCAATACCTTCTAATAGATACACACATGGTCATTTGTTATTAAGCTTATGAAAATGCAATACCTTCTAATAGATACACACATTAATATAATTTAATCTTCTTTCTCCTTTCTATTTAAAATAATACTTAACATTTACGTCTACTCAATTTAGTCCAAAAATAAAAAATAAAAAACTTAAAAAAACTCCCACAAATTACAAAATCACTTCTAACCAACTCAAACAATCATAACCTTACAACCTACTAAAATTAAAACTTGTTATCTCACAATTTAGCAACCTCTCCCCTTTTCTTTTTTATTATTTTCTTTCACAAAAAGGAAAGTAGACACTAACTAATTGAATTTTTATTAACAAAAGTTTTCGTCATAACAAGTATGTAGGCTTTTAATAACAAAACTCAGTGATAAAAGAAAATTTGACAATATTATATTAATAGTGACAATTTGTTGGCCCCTGAATTTTTTTTATTTGATTAAGCATGTCTAAATTATTTGGAGGTATTGTTGAAATTATTTTGAGGTTTTAGCTCTTAAGAAATGGAAATTAAATGAGGGATTAAGTTTAAATTTGAATGGAGAAAATTGTTAGAGATTAAAGGAATAAAACGGCTTGAGGGCAATTTGGGTATATCATCTATGTTTTAAAGACTTAAGGCTAAAAAGGAGGGGCCCTTTGGTCTTGTAACTATCATTAGAATAAAAAGTAAAGAGACAAATGATGAATAGCCAATTGGTGAAGGGGATACAAGAAATTAACAAGGAAAAGAAGAGGGGATCAATTGAATGTTTAAAGGAGAATGAAACTACGTAGTTTTACCTAGGTTTTTAAGTTTAAAAGCCTACAAGTTAAGTCTTCTAGAGGATGGGGCACGAAAATTCTAAAAGGAAGAAAGGAGAGGGTGAGTCATCGTGGGAAAGAAGAAGAAGAAGAAGAAGAAGAAGAAGAGAGAGAGAGAAGAAGAAAGAGGTTAAGGCTATGGTTTTTCTTGCTTTAAAGAAGAGTTCTAATATTTCTATCAAAAGGAAAAAGGGAAAGGAGATGGATCAAGCTTCCATTTGAAGCAAAGGAGATTTTCGTGGGTCTCTCCTTAAGGTAAGAAAAATATGATTTCTTTTGCAATTATGGAGGGGTTTTGGTGAAAATAGCTTAAGTTAGGTATGGGTAAAGTTAGATGGGTTTAATTTCATGTTTTCATCTCCTTAAAATGGCCAATTTTAAGATCACATGCTTCCTATGGGATTTATTGTTTGATGAAGGTTAAGGGAAGGAATTGAAGTGAAGGGAATGGCCATTGTTCAAGCTCCTAGCTAAAGGAATTGAGGTGGGTAATATTTTAATGATTGAGATAATAGGCTACTCTATTGTTTGAAATAAATGTCATTGAAGGTTTTTATTTTTGCCTATGACCTTTCATTTGTAAATGAGTTGCTTTTTATGATGGTTTAATCATGTATATGATGTTTTTGATGAAAATGTTGTATGGAAATGTTTGTTACTTTGTTTTATCAAGTGAAAGAGATTTTAAATGTGATATTTTAACGATTATGTGAAAATGATTTTGCCATTTGAGGCTAATGATCAAGATTTGTGTGAATTATTTGATATACATGTTTGTTTGGATTTGTGGTGGTCCCTCATGTGTGATAGGTGCACTTGTCAAAATTATAGCCTTCTCCCGGCTGCCCGCTAGTGGCAATGGAGCTCCTCACGGACTCCTTCATGTGTTCACGGCTACACATGACTGCTCTGCGGAAATGTGTAGTACGTCCTGTTTGGATCCACCCAAACCATCTTATATGTGATCATGTGATATGCTTATTATGTTGTTATTATATGTTATGTTGTTTAATAAATGCTTTTGATAAATTGACTTATTGCTTTCTCTATGCTTATGTGATCTTGATGTGATTGCTGGGATGAAATGAGATTTTCATAAAGGTTTTGATAAACATATAAAGTTTCGATCAATGCGATATTGGTTTTAAAAACAAGGAGTTTTGATGAAGTGATAGTGCTTTTGATCAATGAAAATTGGTCTTGATAAGCTTGAAAGATTTTTATCAATCTAAAAGTTGCTTTGAGAATAAGAAATAAAGAATGTTTTTGCTTATTTTCTTAATTATTAAGCTGTTACCCACTGAGCTGTCGAGCTCACACCCCTTTTCCCCCTCCACAGGTGACAAGCGGGAACCCAAGTTAAAGTATTGGATTGAAGCATTACTTTAATGTTGCTAATTATAGAATTCACTTTTTGGAAACTAAGAGTTAGGTTGTATTTTGGAGAATTGATCCACCTTGTATTTTTGTCATTTGATCTTTTCGATTGTAATCGGGCGAAATGCCTCTAAAGCGTTGTAATAACATTCAAATACAAGAATGTTGGGTTTGAATGTAATCTATGTAATTTGCATATGTCATATTCAAATGCATTATTGTATGATTTAAATTAGCAAAAGAAAAAGGATTGAGATTGTATTGTTTTATAATTTGGAATGGTATAGATTTCTAGGAGTGTGATTGTTGCCCTTGAATTGTGTTTGGAGACATTTGGGATTGAATGATGTGGTATGTAATTGGATATTGAGTTTTATGCAGGTGAAGGTGTATGAATTGAAGATTGGTTAGTTGAAGTTTCTAGGGAAGTGCTGTCAAATTTTCATAGAATTTGACAGAAACTTCACTTTAATTTTAGGTCCTCATAGGGCTTGAATTGGAACAAGGAGTCTTCATGAAGATTGTAGTAGAGGTTTAGATCTTTCCAATGATATAGATTTTTCACTTTCGGACTTAGGATGAAGAAGTTATGGTGTTGGAATCACATTCGATTCTTCGTTAAATGCCGATATTTTCTTCGTTCCATTGGTCATTATAGGAGCTATTCATTTGAGTGAGTTTTACCTCCTTTAATGACGGAATTGAGTTTTGCATCCTTAATGAAACTTGTAGAGCATCTTGTTATCTTTTCATTGAGGTATAATTTGTAATTTTTAGGATTTGGAGTAAGAAGTTATGAGAATTGGCAGATAATAGCTAAGGTTCATTTTGATGTTCATATTGCTTGTGAGTTTATGATAGCCTTGACGATTAAGAAATAAATTCATGCTTTGATGAACCAATTAAGCTAGAAACTGTGAATTTGGTGAGTTGAACTTGGGTTTTGAAGGGTTATGAAGTGTTTAGGCTTGGGAATGAATAAATTTGTGAAGTGTACAAGTGGTTATGAAGTTGGTTTAAGGTGAGATGCATTGGAAGAGGTTTTGGAGTTTTGAAGTTTGGCATGTCTGTTAAACGGACATGGATGTCCCTTAAACGGACAGCCTCAGGTGCAAAAACACTCCTTATCCTGCCCATGTCCGTTAAACGGACTTGCATGTCCATTTAACGGACATTCTCGAAGCATTTGGTACCATTTCACCCGATTGTGTCCGTTAAACGGACATGGCTGTCCGTTTAACGGACAGCTATGGGGAAAAGTGTGAATTTGGACATAGTTAGAAACTGAATCTTGTTTTGGGGTCTTCATAAGAGTTGTAGATATAGATGTATTGTTTCTAATGGTCAAATAACAAACACAATCCGACATCTAGATTAAAAGTTATGATAATGACGCCAAAAGAGTTTGAATTTGATTTTGGAAGTGAACATAGTCAATTCTTTTGGGCATAACTCCCTCATATGACATCCAATTGAGGTGAGACTTGAACCATTAGTTTTATAAGACATGTATCTTTATCCCTACAAAAATTTGTACCATTTGGAGTTAGATTGAAAATGTTTGCATTAAAGTAAGTGAGAGGTCGGTTTGGAGATCATATTTGGAGTATGAGCTCTTTTAGGCTTTTTGAGCATAACTTGAGTTATACAACTCCGTTTGAGGTGATTCTTGTTTCGAATCGATCTCGAGACATAAGGTACATTTTGTATGTATAAGTCAACCTATGATTTTGGTGTTTACATAGTGTGCGCTCGCCACGAATGTAGAGTTACAGCTAAGGACCCTGCAAGGTTATAAGCACAAGGCTTCGGGACTCCGGAAATTGGATTCTAGAAACGGGTCCATTAGATGTGGAATTAAAGCAAGCGTAAGAGTATTAAGTTATAAGTCGTTGGGGTCTGGTCTCCGGATCGGGTCTAACACAATTTAATTGTGAAGGTACTAAATTGTCACAATTCCCATTGTATTAGTGACACAAAAATAAATCATCACAGTTAATCCAAACAATAGTATCAATCAATTATTTTGTCACAATAAACCTCATATCTGTGACGAAATAATACTTAGGCACAAAAAAATTGTCACTAAATTACAAATAGTAGTGACCACAGTTATAGTTTGGTGATTGTGGCAATATTAAATAGACACTAATTAATTGAATATTTATTGACAAAAGTTTTCATCACAACAAGTAAAATATTGTGTGACAATAAACCGTTTCGTCATAACAAGAAAAAAAATATTAGTGACCAAACTATGTTTTGTCACAACAAATAGAAAATATTAGTTACTAACATATGTTTTGTCACAATTACAATTTATTCCTACCAAAATTATTTTGGCGTCAAATTGCATAGGCATTTAATGACAAAACTTAGTGATAAAAGAAAAGTTGTCATCGTTAATATATTAATAGTGACAACTTAATTGTGAAAGATACTAAATTGTCACAATTAATATTGTATTAGTGACAAAAAAAAATAAATCATCACAACTAATCTAAACAATAGTATCAATCAATTATCTTGTCACAAAAAACCTCGTATTTGTGACGAAACAATAGTTAGTCACTAATAAATTTTCACTAAATATCTTAACTCTTGTAGTGAAATGACATTATGATTGTTTTGTAATTGTTGAAATTGCAAATTGTTGGAGTGTGTTTTGTGTTAATTATTATATATGTTGAATGTTTTGAATTGTTAGCTTTTGACTTATATAGAATGAGTTATATTATATAAGATGGATATGCATATTGTCATTGTGTACTGAAATTATGTGTTATTTGTTTTTGTGTATAGATAAATGGAAGGAAATTCAAATAATCCTGATCAACCTACTTTAGGAAGATACAGTGATTCAGCTTGGGCTCACACTGATACAGTTCCCGGTCAAAAGAATCATACCGTTTGCTTGTTTTGTAACAAGCATTTGAAAGGTGGAGGAATTACTCGATTGAAAAGACATTTAGTTGGGGTTAAAAGAGTTGTGGAAGCATGTAAAAAGGTAAGTCATGATGTGAAGTGTTAGATGAAAACATTGCTTGATGAACATCAATTTGAGAAAGATAGAAGGGAAAGATTGAATTTTGAAATTGGTAGTGGAAGTTCGTTTTCTGGTTTCCATGGTGATTATGGAAATGTTGAAGGTGGAATTGGTAGTGGTAATGGTAGTGTTCCATCTCCGCCTCAGGATCATGAAGAATCTGATGTGAGGAAGAGAAGGCAGGTGACTAGTTTCTTTGCACCATGAACAACTCCTGGAAGCAGCTAGATGGTGGTATGATACAAGTTCGTCATTCAATGCTTCTTAGTCTTATTATTATCAACCTATGATAGATGCAATAGCCTCTCATAGTTCAGGATACAAAGGGCCATCGATTGATGACTTAAGAGGTAAATTTTTGAGTTGTATTGTTTCTGAAATTAGTACTAATTTGGCTGAAAGAAGAGTAAGTTGGGGTACTTATAGATGTTCAATTATGTGTGATGGTTAGAAAAATATGAGACAAGAGCCTATTATAAATTTTTTTGTTTATTTTTCAAATGACTCTTTGTTTTTGAAATCTATTGATGCATCTGGCCTTATTAGAAATGCTGAGACTTTGTTTAGGATATTTGATGAAGTTGTGAATGAATTACTGCCGAAAAATGTGAGTGACCAATGAGAGGCTTATAAATGCTTCTTTATGCTCATGCATAGTATGCCATACACATATATTTGTGACTAGTGAATTTATCTGTATATGAAAATACTTGTACATGCATTCATGAATAATTCCGGGTATAATTAGATTGATTTGTGAATTTTTTAGAATTATGAATGTTAGACATGGGAAATATTAGTGATCAGTAGAAGTATGGTGTTTGGGGATTTGGGAATTGTAGACAATAGGAAAAAGAAATTAAAAGAGAGATTTGGAGATGGTTGGATTATAAAGATGTTAGTTAAGGGAGTTAGTTTCAAAAGAAACTAAGTTAGAACTTAGGTATGGGGAAAGTGACAAGTGTCACTTAGGCTTTTATACTCTTGCTAGAAGTAGGTTACTATTCTTTGAGAGTTGACAGGTTAAGTCTTGTCCAAGTCCCTTCTTTATTATCATCTTTTTCAAACTTCCTTTTGAAACACAGAGTTTTCCATCAAATACTTTCTAAGAGACTTCTGTGTTTTTCCTTTCCTTCACCAAACCTACTTTGCCATTTGTGTCCTCTACCTTTAGAAAAAGAGAAGTTGGTCAATGTACTCAGTGAAGTACGTAAAACGTATGGAGTTTAGGACTTAAAGATTTAGGAGTTTTCAGTAAGTAAGTAGTGAAGAAATCCTTTAGAGTTGGGGATTTGTGAAAAAAAGTTGATAAATTACTGTCATTTGCATGAAAATGACATTTATGTGTTTGTTCATAAATACTAGGTGGTTGGGAGGAAATAAATTCAGTTATAGTGTTAAATTAGTCTTTTAAAAAAATTTTGGTGTTTTGGTGATGTAAAATATTGAAAGGTTAAAAATCTGGAAAAATGTTCACTGAATGTGCTTTAGTATGTTTGCCATAAATTTTCCTCTAGTTGTCCAAAAGAGATGATTCTTTATTTGGATTAAACTAGAGATATATGGCTACATTTCTTATGGAGACATCGAATTTCAGTTCTGTATCTAAAAGTCTCAAAATTTTATGAAGTTATGAGGTTGGTCCAGTACATTGGTGTGTGTGTGAAAATTTTGTCTTCGAACTTTAGGGGCAAATTTGGGATTGATATAAAGATATTTTAGCCAAGATGCCTTCTGGAAAGTTGTAGATCTTTCTTTTATATTATCAAAGGTATATAGTATGAAAATTTTAGACATCGGAGTCAAAAGTTATGATTCTTATAAGTGGAGACATTCAGGGGAAGAAATGAGACGGAAGAAAATGAGACGGAAGAAAATGAGACGGAAGAAATGAGACGGAAGAAAATGAGACGAAAGAAAATGAGATGATAGAAATGAGATGGCGGAGATGAGACGGAAGAAATGAGACGGAAGAAAATGAGACGATGGAAATGAGACGATAGAACTAAGACGAAAGGAAAGTGAGACGATGCAATAGTGAGACGATACAAAAGTCAAACGATAGAATTAGCCTTTGAAGTCTTCATAAAAGTTGTATATCTCGAAAGCCTCGTTCCAATAGTCTAAAAATGAAGTCATTCTGACACCTGTAATGAGAGTTATGGCAATTGCGCCAAGAAATGTACAATATGCATAAGAACATGAACATATTGGATTCATTTAGCCATAACTTCTTCTCTAGACATCCAAATGATTTGATTCATGAACCATTAGATTCTTAAGACATTTATCTACATCTCCAGTAAGAATAGTAGCGATCTAGAATGAATGGAGAAAGATTGATTGAAAATATTGGGACAGATGTAGTGAGTGTGGTATTAAAGGAGTATGAACTAGTGTTATTCTACTAAACATACTTCAGTATTTTGATGATATTTTGATCTGTAGGATTCCAATTGAGGTGATTTTTAATTTGGAATAAACTAGAGAAATACGACTACAAATATCATGAAGAATCTTAATCTTGATTCAATTTCTAAGGTGTCCAATTGCTTGATGGAAGTTGTATATAGAAAACTGTTTTGATTAAGAACAGTCAGAAAAAACTTGAGATATATCTTCCATATTACTGAACCAAATTGGGTGATTTTGGTGTCAATGGAAATATAAGACTTAGGGGAACACCTTTTTAGAAGAGAGTATGACCAAATTACCTCAGTTTCACCTTTTGATTGTATGTGAACAGTAGACCCAAAGGGGTGTTTTGGAAAGTCTGAAAGTAAGCTAGTGAGTAATGAATTGAGTTTTCAATGGTTCCAATGAGGCACAAACCTAAGTTTTAGTTATACTTAGATGAGTTTTGGTATGAGGATAGTGTTGTGAAGACTTTTTGGAGTGATACCCGAGATTATCATGGACATGCATTATACATAATTCATTTCATACATGTGCATTATTGAATACTCTTAATGGTGCAAATTGTGATATCGTGTATGCTATTTGTTATAGAGGAGCAAATGGAACGTTAACTTCCAGACGTTGTCAGATCTTCTAAGCATTAGCTTCGAGAGCAACCTGTGAGTCAATCTAGATGATTCTTAGGATTGATTTGCTTTGAATTATTTGAGGTGTTAGCTTCCAATTATAAATTGTTTGTGATTTGATTTGAATTCCGGACTTAAAGTCCGAGGAGTTTGTTATGTTAATATGGGTATTGGAAGTGCTTTGTTTTGATCTGAAATCCTGTATGATGTGTGAATTCTCAACGAGAGTTGAATGCCGGACTTAGGTCTAATGATAATGAGTTTCTGATTAACTATCACGTGCGATTATCTGATATGACATAATCAGTATGTGGTGAATTTCAAAAAATGCATGCTCAGATAAAGTTGTTGTGACTTGAGTGGCCAATGAAGCACTTCCACATAGAGCTTTGCTCCGTGATATATGTTTTGTGTACAGAGCTATGCTCTGTGATTCTATTTTGACTGAGCCCTATGAGCCAGTAATTGTGTATAAGTATGTGATAGGCACTCGGTCACAATAAGAACAACGAATGTGAGTCTCATGCATATAACATTAGAAGATTGAATCCATTGAATGAATATTTGTGAAATATGTGACATGTGTGTTAGATCCGGTGAACTCATCAATGATGGTTCACTCATTGAGTTTGCAAAACTCATCAAAATTGCAACGTTGTCTTTTCAGGACAGAGGGGCGATTCACTTCACTAAGGGACTCCACTGTCGTGTAGATTGTGTTTTGGCGAGTGAGGTCATGGCTCAAAGGTCAGTCAGTTGGGACTCTTGGATGGCTTAGATAGATTTGATACACTTCCTCTTTCATATAGGATTTTTGTATTAGGTTTTTGATGATGTACATAAGGAAAAACGTGAAAGACACAATGTAATCATCGATTTTGTTAAAAGAAATTAGGAAAGAGTGGTTTAAACAAAAAAAATATATTGTGATTTTTTTATGATTCCTTATAAGTGAATATTGATATGATGCCATATGAAGTTAATGTAGTGTTCGAACACAACTTATCCTTAACGTAGGATATGTACCGGAATGACCTCCGGGCATCCCAGTGTGTACCCTGCAGTAAGGGGGCACTAAATGCAACAAAACCTTGAGGTCTCGAGTTCGAGTACCAAAGAGGACAATACCTTTGAAGGTTGTGGTCGCATGCCAATTTGAGGTACGCTGGGCCTAGTTCGCCTCGGTAAACAAAATACGGACCCAACATTAAAAAACTTGAGGTATGCGGGACCTAACAACCTAGCTTACCAGTGGTGGAAGACTGTTCCAAGCAGTACCACCAGGCCTTGCCAATTGAAGTGGGAAGACTTTTTAAGGGTCTTCAAAGACAACTATATACCCAAGATCTATTTAGACATGAAGATGCAAGAGTTCTTAGAATTGAAGCAGGGCAAGATGTTAGTGGCTGAGTATGAGGTCAAATTCAATGAGTTGATGGGTTATACTACTACTCTGATTCCTACAGAAGAAGACAAGTGCAGGAGATTTAAGAATGGGCTTAATATGGATATCAGAACAAGGTTGGCAAAATCAGATATGGGCATTTTCACTGAGTTAAGAGCTGCCTTAATTAGAATTGAACAGCTGATGAAAGAGAAACAAGTAGAGACTAGGCAAGGGTCCAGAGGAAAGAGGTCTAGTGAGAGTCCGGGCAGTTCTGGCAGGAGCTTCATTAAGCGCTAGAATGGAGCAATCAGATCATCAGGTAGATCCAGGCAGTCAGGATCTAGGCAGAGGGGCAGGTTGTCACAGACTGACAGTGGAAGAGGCTCAGCTCAGAATCAATTTTCAGTTTATGAATATTGTGAGAGGAGGCATAGTGGTGAGTGTTGGAGATCGATTGGAGATTATTTTAAATGCGGCTCCATGGACCACCAGATCAGAGAATGCCCAGATATGTTGGAAACTCAGTTTGCTGTCAGTGGACGATCTGGGAGTAATATGACAGTCTAGCAGAGCAGAGGTAGTGGATCTAGACAGAGAGGTCGAGGTAGAGGCAGGGGAGAGTTGGGAGTTCTTCCTTGAGGAATGAGTGAAAAGGCAATGGACCGCAATCCCAAGCTAGGGTATACGCTATGACTAGGCAGAGGCCGAAGACTCACCAGATGTAGTAGCAGGTGCGCTTTCTATTTATGACTTTGAGGCATTTGCACTACTAGATCCTAGATCCACACACTCCTTTATCGTACCAAATTTGGCATATAGATTGCATTATGGTAGGGAGTTACTACAATATGGATTAGAGGTGAGTACACCTCTAAGTAGTACTACTGTTTTAGGAGAGGTTTGCAAGGAGTGCTCGATTAAGATTGATCAAGTAGAGCTGGAGGTAAACCTTATTATATTACAGTTGAGGGAGATAGATGTGATCCTAGGCATAGATTGGCTCATTGCCCATAGGGCCATCGTGAACTGCTACACTAAGGAGGTAGTACTGGAATCTCCTGGTCATCTGAGGGTAGTACTCAGAGGAGCTAGTTAGGTAGTGCCAGCTAAGATGATATCATTCATGAGTGCTTTGAGGTTGATGCAGGGAGGATGTGAGGCTCATTTGTCACACATCATTAACACTAGGGTTAAGCAGAGAGTACAAGATATGCCAGTGGTTAGGGAATTCCTAGATGTGTTTTCCTAAGAGTTACCTAGTTTACCACCAGATCAGGAAATAAAGTTCACAATTGATCTGGTTCCAGGTATTGCTCCTATATCCATTCCTCCATATAGGATGGCACCTGTGGAATTGAAAGAGCTAAAGGCTCAGTTGCAAGAGTTATTGGAAAAGGGCTTCATAAGGCCTAGTGTTTCGCCTTGGGGAGCTCCAGTGCTGTTTGTGAAGAAGAAGGATGGGACTTTGAGGTTATGCATTGATTATAGGCAACTAAACCAGGTGACAGTGAAGGACAAGTATCCGTTGCCTAGGATTGATAATTTGTTTGATCAGTTACAAGGAGCTCAGGTATTTACTAAGTTGGATATGAGCTCAGGGTATTATCAGTTGAAGATAGCAGAGGATGATATCCCTAAGAGTGCATTCAGGAGCAGGTATGGGCACTATGAGTTCCTAGTGATGCCATTTGGACTGACTAATGCCCCGGCAGCTTTTATGGCCTTGATGAATAAGGTATTTCAGCCCTACCTGGATCGATTTGTGATAGCGTTCATTGATGATATCTTGGTGTATTCGAAGAGCAGAAAGGAGCAAGTTGAGCATCTGAGAGTCATCTTACATATCTACCACCAGGTCTAAAAGTCAAAGGGTGTAAATGGATCTACAAAAAGAAAAGGGGATCGGATGGAAAGGTTGTTGGATCCAGGTGGATTTTAACCCCACGAAGGGGACCCACCACCAGACCCAGGTACTCCACCACCCCATTAATTGGTATTGTCCTCTTTGGTCAAGGGTGAGCCACGACTCGAACCCAAGACCTCAAGGTTTTATTCCACTTAGTGGACGCCTCCACTACCATTGAGCCAATCCCTATTAATTGGTATTGTCCTCTTTGGTCAAGGGTGAGCCACGACTCGAACACCCTTGACCAAAGAGGACAATACCAATTAATGGGGTGGTGGAGTACCTGGGTCTGGTGGTGGGTCCCCTTCGTGGGGTTAAAATCCACCCAGATCCATGGGTCAAGTGGTGGGTCCCCTTCGTGGGGTTAAAATCCACCCGGATCCAACAAAGGTAGAGACCTTTAAAGCTAGATTGGTAGCTAAAGGCTATACTCAAAAGGAGGGTATAGACTATGAGGAGACTTTTTCTCCGGTTGCCATGCTTAAGTCCATCAGGATTCTTTTGGCCATAGCAGCCTATTTCGATTATGAAATATGACAAATGGATATCAACACTGCATTTTTAATGGGATCTTGAGGAGACCATTTATATAGCCCAACCAGAAGGATTCATTGAGCCAAGTAATGAGAATAAGGTTGGCAAGTTGCAAAGGTCCATTTATGGACTTAAGCAGGCATCTAGGTCTTGGAACATTAGGTTTGATAAGGCTATCAAAACCTATGGGTTCATACAAAACCTATATGAGCCTTGTGTTTATAAAAAAAATACAAGAAGGTAAGGTTACTTTCCTAATCCTGTATGTTGATGACATTCTGCTCATTAGGAATGATGTGGGAATGTTATCTGAAGTTAAGGGATGGCTGAATGAACAGTTTTCAATGAAGGATTTGGGAGAGGCTACCTATGTTCTAGGGATTAAACTTATAAGGGATCGAAAGAACAAGCAGATAGCTTTGTCTCAACTAACCTACATTGAGAATATGCTCAATAAGTTTGCCATGCAAGATTCCAATAGGGGTTTTACTCCTACTAGACATGGAATCAAACTTTCAAAGGAATGAGCACCTAAAACCTAAGAGGAGGTTGAACGCATGCGTAACATTCCATATGCTTCGGTAGTTGGTAGTTTGATGTATGCAATGTTGTGCACTAGACCAGATATCTATTACAGTGGGGTTTGTAGCGATTTCACCAATCCAGAATGGAACATTGAATCATGGTTAAGTGTATACTTAAGTATCTTCATAGGACGAAGAACTTAATGCTTGTTTACTATAGAAGTAATCTTATTCCGACATGATATACAGATTCTGATTTCCAATCAGATGTTGATTCAAGGAAATCAACTTCTAGTTCTATATTTACTTTAGGAGGTGGAGCCATAGTTTGGAGGAGTGTCGAGCAATCTTGTATTGTGATTCAACTATAGAGGTTGAGTATATTCTTGCTTGTGAAGCAAAGAAGGAAGCGATTTGGCTCGGAAGTTCCTAAATGATTTGGAGGTAGTTCGAGAGGCGTAAAAGGCCATTACACTTTATTGTGATAATAGTGGGCGTTGGCTAATTCTAAAGAACCTCGAAACCACAAAGCTGCCAAACACATTGAGCGAAAGTATCATCTTATAAGGGAGATAATACAACGTGGAGAAGTGGACGTGGTAAAGATTCCCACCGAGCAAAACCTTGCTGATCCGTTCATAAAGACATTGACTCAAAAGAGCTTTGAGGGTCACCTAGAAGGGATGGGAATGAGGGATATGTCAAACTTGCTTTAGGGAAAGTGGGAGATTGTTGGAGTTATGTAAATATAGTGCCCTGGAAAGCAAGTGTATTTACATGTAACTTTATCTTCTTCAATTACAATTTTGTAATGAAAATATTTATTATTAATAAAACAAAAGAGTTTGGTTTTATCTGTATGAGCATTATATATGTTGGACCCCGAACTTTCGGTGGAAATTAGGAATATTAAAATGGAATTAAATGAGTGTGTTTGTATAGGTATTGTGTTATAGATGTTATTGTACTTAAAGGAGATTGATGAGAAATGAAGTGATTGGTTTTGATGACTTTGAAATTTGAGTAGAGTTGTATGAGTTATGAAAGTTAAAATGAATTAGTTGATTGAAATAGGAGTTGAAAAGCAAGAAATGATTGGTGAAAGTGTTATATTTTGGAGAATTAAGAAATTTGACTTTTTGGAGTAAAGAGTTGACTTTTGATTTAGGCAGATTTTGAGGAAATAATCTACATGAAATTTGTAGATTATGTTGAGAGCTTTTCGTAGCCATAAAGTATGCTATTTTTCGATATCGGGATTGAAAGTTATGATATTTGAAAGTTAAGTGTATTTTGCCTTGGTTTGGAAAATGCTATTAAGAGTAAGATTGCGTATGACTTTTGTGAAAGAGAAATGTGTATGCGTATATCCTTTGGTGTTGAGTTTGATGTGTTGGAATGGTGTTTAGAGACTTCAATGGCAAATCTGTATTGATTTAGATTGATTTAGCCAAAGTGATCTTAATGAAAGTGGTAGATTATGTTTTTATCTTTCCATTGATATAAAGCACGAAAATATTGGACAAGGGAGTAGAAAGTTATGATTTTTAGAAGTTCTGATGCTATTTAGTGTGAAGCTGACCGACCAGTCAGCTTTGTGTGGAGTTTTTGACCCATTTAGAGGTCGATCTGATTCTTAAGGCCCTCATAAAAGTTGTAGAGGGTTCTTTTACCTTTCCATAGACACCAAGTTTGTTAAATTTGGAGTTCTGGATCAAAAGTTATGATGTTTGCAAGTTTTGGTACTATTGAGAAATTATCGATCAGTCATCTTTGTGCAAACTTTTGATTCCTTTAGTGTCCGAGCTTGCCTTTGAGTCCTGCTTGAAAATGGTAGAGCTGTCTCTTAGCTTTCCAACGAAACAAACCGCGCCTGATTTGGAGCTCGGAGTCAAAAGTTATGAGGGTTTGAAGTTTGAAGGTCGGATTGGGTGCCGACCGACCTCTGATGGCCGAGCCGATCTCTGTTGGCCGACCGACCTCTGATGGCCGAGCCGACCTCTGTTGGCCGACCGACCTCTGATGGCCGAGCTGACCTCTGTTGGCCGACCGACCTCTGATGGCCGACCGACCTCTGTTGGCCGACCGATCTTCGTTCTGGCCGAGCTTTGATTTTTCTGGCCGAGCTCTAACCTCCCTTCACTCTTTTGAGCATAACGTCTTAGTCCGGCATCCGATCAATATGATTCTTTTTGCAAATTAAAGTAGAGAGATGAGGCTACAAATGTTATGAAGGAGCCGAGCTATAATGTAGCCTCTAAGACTTTCAAATATAGGTCGGAAGTTCAGTGTAGTGTTTAGTCCCAGTGTTGTAATGGCTGAGCAGTTTTTAGTATTTTGGAGATATCTCGACCGATAGAGCTCTGATTGAGTTGGTTCTTGTTGGTAATGAAAATAAAGACATGGGGCTACAAATGTTATGAAGGAGCCGAGATATAATTTAGCCTCTAAGACTTCCAAATATGGGTCGGAAGTTAGGGGTAGTGTTCAGCCTCGGGTATGAAGAACAGACTTCAGTATTTTGGAGATATCTTGAGCTATAGAGCTCCGATCGATCCGATTCTTGAAGCGATGGATTTGTAAGACATGGAGGAACATTTCTTTAGAAGAAAGTTTTATCAAATGACTTCATTTACCCGATCGAAATAATCAGACAAGATGTCAGTTTTAAAGACCAATGAAGGGGCAATTTTGGAAGTTTACTTAAAGGGTTAAGTTTATAGGCTTTAATGGAGGGGCTTATGGGTCATTCCCCATTCATTAAATGACATGGCACTATAAAAAGGGTTGGGCTGTTGTTTTTATGAAGTGAGGCACGACACTTGAACAGAAAAGAAAGAAGAGAAAAAGAGAGAAGAAGAGTGTTTTGGATGGGAGAAGAAGAAGAAGCTAGGTCACGATTTTTGCTGGATTTTAAATGTGATTTTGATATTTCTTCATGGAGGAAAAACGTGGAGGATGACGAGAGCTCCAACATGAGCTAAGAAATCTGAAAATTTGAGAAGGATGAGGTAAGACCCGAAATTTTGATTTGTAAATTTTGGAAGATTGTTGGTTTAGAATCATGAAAAATGATATGGGTTTGTGTATTGTGGAGTCGATTTTGGTGATTGCTAAGTATGATAGGTTTAATTTGGGATTTTGAGAATTAGGGTTTATGCCCAAATTTGAAATTTGGGGCTTTTGGAAATTTCTAATTTAGAAAGCTTGAATATATGAGGGATTTATGTTTTCTAAGTTCAATTTGAGGATTAAGTTATTTATGATGTTGAATTTGGGTGAAATTGCTTTAGGTGAAGTTAAATTGGAAGAAAGAAAGAACCAATGGACAAATTGGAGCTAGGAACACTTTCTAACATCGAATCAAGGTGGGTACCTGTTTATAATAGAATTTATAAGCCACTACTGCTTTCTTTAAATAAAGGAATTTTCTGATTTCAATTGCATCATAAGTGTTGCATCATTGTGTGAATGATTTGAAAAATCATCATTGATTCCATACATGAGCTTTTGATGAATTGCAAAATACATTTGTGTTATGCCTCGAAAGATTCCATGGCATTTCGTATATTCGAAAGAAAGAGCATTCAATAAATGATATTGAGCTTGAATATGATAAAGGTTTGAAAAATTATGATTTCCGACTAGTTTTAAGAGCTTTTATAAAACATGATTTTATGTAAAAGTTTGAAAACTTGTGATTTCCGTATAAATTCGGAAGTGTATAGAAAATATTGTTTATGGAAATATTTGAAAGTTTTGTCTCCTAAAAATGCTTTGAAATTGTCTAGAAAATGGTTTATGCAAATGTTTGAAAATTTATGATTTCTGAATACTTTCAAAATTAGCTAGAAAATGTTGTTTATAAAAGTGGTTGGAAGATTTCGATTTCCGAATGTCTAATGTTTATAAAAAGTATTTGAAAAATGATGATTTCCGACATTGTTTATAAAAGTGTTTGAAAAGTTTACGATTTCCAAACTTGTTTATAAAAATGTTTGACAAAGTGTGATTTCCGAAATGCATTTGAAATTATTTAGAAAATAAGGTTTATTTAAATGTTGAAAAGTACGATTTTCGAAAGACGTTTGAAATAGTTTTAGAAACTGTTTTAAGAATGTATACAAGTTTTAAATGTTTGATAAATTAAGAAAATTTTTGAAGTTTCGAAAAATGACACAAAGGCCCAATTTCTTGTCTTTAAATGATTTGGGAGATTGATTGAAAAATTGAGAAAGTATTGAATTTTATTGTTCCCGAATATTTTTGAAAAATGGTTACGAGTTTTAAAATGAATTGAGAAATGAAGAAAGATTTTGAAATTTATTTCCGTGATTTGGATTTAAGAAATTTTGTAAATTGTTAAATTCGTTATTTTCGACGAATTTGATAAGTTATGAAAATATTTTTGGAATGTTTTTAAGAAAATACAATATTTATAAAATAATAATAATAATAATAATAAAATAAAAATTGAATAATGTGCTTTATGAACCTGCATACGTTGATTTATGTCTTAAAGAAATCACTTGCATTCATTGTTCTGATGTTGATCCATACGTGATTACATTGTTGAATTGAGATTGAATATGTTTATTGATGTGATAATGTTATGCCATTGGAGTGTGCCATGGCATTGTGTTTTGAATGGAAAGAAGAAAAGAAAATGGAAGCATATCATTTTGATAAATGATCTTGAGCATTGCTTATATGCTTTTGTGTGGGCGAGAGAGTTACGGATGGATAGTCACGTGCACGTCGACGTATGGAAAATTATAGCCTTCTCCCGGCTACCCGCTTGAGGCCACGAGATCCTGAGAAATAGGACTCGAATAGATTACGGTATAAACTTTGGTTTATCCGTCGTGTTTACGGAACTCTCGAGCCTTGTGTTGTTGTGCATTGCTTATGTGATTGCCATTGCATCTATGAATCGTCAAGTTGATGCATTCATGTTTTATAAACTTATGGGTTTATGACTGAAAGCCTAAAAATCATATGTTTTGTAAATTGCGATTTTGAATACAAAGAAGGAAAGAACTTTTGGAAAATGTGATTTACTGATTTCAAAGCAATGTTTTCTAAGACCGAAAAGAAAAAGAATTTCAAGGGTTTTGCTTATATTTTGTTATAAACTGTTACCCACAGTTAGTCAGAAGCTCACCCCCTTCATTCCCATCCACAGTGATGAGAAGAAGATCGGTGAAAGAAAATGAAGATTTCTATTTGCATGTGTTATAATGTATTATTGGTAAGTTAAATGGTTCTTTGAAGTCTAGAATTTGTTGTGTATTATGTACTTTGGATTTTGGTGTTGATATTGTATATGGCCTGAATTGCCACGAGTATATGAAGAGTAGTCATTCCAGGACATATGTGATTTATGAAATTGTGTGTATAGTGAGTATAAGGTGTATGGACTTCTAGAATTATGTATTGATTTAAGTTATGTTTGGGATGTGAGTATGAGTATGAATGTGATAATGTATTTTGGATTGAGTTTAGTTATGAAAGAAATGAAAAGGAAAGGAATAAGAAAGAAAGAAAAGAAAAGAAAAATTTATACCGGATTTAGAATGTCTTAAGGTTTCCAACGCGACAGTAATTTCTAAGATTTTGTTCGCGGATGTCGGTACTAACGTTTCATTCAATGCTTCAATTCGATTTGTGATTCGTGATCGCTTGTTTGGTTTGTCTCTGAGCCAATTTGATTTGACTTTGTTTGTATGCTTCGCCCAAGTTGGCTTTCGATTCATTAATGATTTGTTTCGCTTTGTGATCAATCGTTTATTCGTTCCACCTCTTTGTGATTCGTTCCGTCTTCCATTTTCGGGTTGGGGCGCCGGTCTCCAGATCGGGTCCCAACAATATATCTGGTCATAAGGTACCAAGATTCTTTTGTAAGTAATATACATATACATAGAGATGTATGGAAACATGTATATTATTAGAATCAATTAATTGATTCACAGTTGAATAATCAAGTTGGTCGCTGATTATGGTTTAGATCAGTAGTGTTGCGATTTATCTCCATATAAGTAAAGGAGTTTACTTCAAGGAATGATGAGTTTCATATCATGATAGTAGTTGACTATCGATAATGGCTACTATTAAATGAATTGAATTAAGTATGTTTTCAAGAATAAAGTGGTCGTTACTTTAATCTTAAAACATACAACTTAAGCATTCGCTATTATGAACCATAATCTTGATGAGTGGTGAACTCATATATGTTTCATTATAATTCTTGATATGATCGAATGGATTTTTACAGAGTATTAATCCGAAGGTCGCATGTTGGAATTATTAATTAAAACATGTATCGTGAACATTCACTCAAATAAAGAGTTTATAGTGTTATCATCTCTTCTGATGTTTTAAGGAGATTTGGTGGTTAAACCGGCACCAGATGGTTTGATGGACTAGCTACCCATCAAGTCTTAACACCGAGATGAGATCTTATGTGTTAATCACCATATAAAGTAAAATGAGAGATCTAGAAGGAAAAAACCAACATAAGGGCAAAACGGTAATTTTACCCTTTGTTGTGCAGATGGCTATAATAAGGTTCTAAATAGGGTTTGTAATTGGACATATTCTCATAATATTTAATAATTCAAGAGTTCAACTAATTGTCTTTAGTGGAATGACATTTAGTTAATAAGCTAGAATTAATTCCAATGAGATTGAATTAATTATGGGCTTATTGGAGCTTGAATTATCAAAGTCCAATAAGATTCCCCACTTGGCTTTAAGGAAGGATATCAAGCTAAGTAAGAAATATAAATGGAGGTTAATTATAAGCCCATAATTGAATCTTGGGCTTGGTCTAATTAAAGAAGCCCAAATGTACTTTTAGTAATGGGCTTGGTTTTTGGTTTAATGTAATTAATTAGATTAATTATATTAAAACAATTTTTTGTTAAGAAGAAGATAGCAATTTCAGTTATTCCTAGGTTAAATGTGTAACCACACATTTGACATTAAAATGCTAAATAAAGATGGTCTTTATTATGGTTAATCATCATTAAATGGAGTTATGAACTTACCATTAAATGGTTTAATGGTTGTCTTTTAATGTTGGCTAGTAACCTATTTGCATTCATTAGATTAAAGATGAAAGATGTACATTATATGGATCATCTTCCTTCATTCTTCTTGGCAAAACCGAAATTGGGTATTCAATTTTAGGTTATGGTCTTTACAAATAGCCATCATAAAGATAAATGAAGATAATCTCATTTATTGGCTATTTTATGAGTGATTAATGAAAGAAGTGATGCACTTGATGCCTCTCTCTCCTTCCATCCATGCATAAATGAAATTGGTAGGCAAGAAAGAGTTCTTTCATGTTCTTTACACCTTCTCTCCTTTCATGAAAGAGAGAATCGAAAATACCAATTGAAAGAGTTTCAATTTTGCTTCTTCTTCTTCTAAGAAAATCTCCTCCAAACATTTCTTCTCCTTTCCCACCAAAGGATTTAGTTAACCTAATTGTCTTTGAAGAACAGGTGGTAAATCTAACTGGTTGAGTATACTACAACAAGGAGAAAGTAGATTGCTAAAGGAAAAGAGTCAAAGTCAAAGGATTTGGACACACAAAGAAGGAGAGGATAGCGCAGCGAGGATTTAAAGCTGTAGCGAAGGAGTCGATGATGCTCCTGATCTTATTTATATTTTATTATCCTTATACCATATCATGTATGGATTGGCATGTTGATTTGGATTTGTTGCTTCGGCTGCAAGTAATGATTTCTTAAAAGTTTTGAAATCTACCGTTTTTCTAAACAAAGCATGTTTTCCTTTTCCGATCCAACAATCAAGACTATTGAGGATATGCTTAGAGCTTGTGTATTAGAGTTTAGAGGAGCTTGGGATCATTATATGGCACTGATAGAGTTTGCCTACAACAACCATTACCACGGTAGTATCGGAATGGCACCGTATGAGGCACTGTATGGTAGAAAGTGTCGGTCATCATTGTATTGCATTGAAGAAGGCTTGAGAATGATTGAAGGTCCAGAGTTAATACAGGATATAGTAGATAAGGTGAAGTTGATCCGAAGTTAGATTAAAGCGACTCAGGATAGACAGAAGAGTTATGTGGATCAACATCGATGTGATATGGAGTCCAGTGTGGGAGATAGAGTATTCTTGAAAGTGTCACCCTGAAGGGGAGTTTTGAGATTCGATAAAAAGGGCAAATTAAGCCCTAGGTATATTGGTCCTTATGAGATCATTGAGAGGATAGGACCTTTGGCTTATAAGTTGGCTTTACCGAATGAGATGTCTCAATTGCATAATGTGTTTCATGTGAGTATGCTCCGAAGATACGGATCAGATTTGACACATGTGACACTGGCTCAAGAGATTGAGGTTGTTAGTAACTTAAGCTATGTTAAGCAGCCGATCAAGATTGTGGGATCACGGATCAAGCAGTTGAGAAATAGGGTTATTCCATTGGTAAAAGTCCTTTTGAGGAACCACTCAACTAAAGAAACAACATGGAAGATAGAGGAGAATATGAGGAGACAATATCCCTACCTATTCGAGCAAACAGGTAAGAATTTCGAGGGAGAAATTTTTTTAAGGAGGGGACAGTTGTAACATCTCATTACTTATGCGAGGGTCAGAATAGTAGATGTGAGTGAGCAATGAGAGGCTTATAAATGCTTCTTTATGCTCATTCATAGTTTGCCATACACATATATATGTGACTAGTGAATTTATCTGCACATGAAAATAATTGTACATGCATTCATGAATAATTCCGGGTATAATTGAATTGATTTGTGAATTTTTGATAATTATAAATGTTAGATATGGGAAATATTAGTGATTAGTGGAAGTATGGTATTTGTGAATTTGGGAATTGTAGAAAATAGGAAAAAGAAATTAAAAGGGAGCTTTAGAGATAGTTGGATTTTAAAGATGATATTTAAGGGAGTTAGTTTCAAAAGAAACTAAGTTAGAACTTAGGTACGGGGAAAGTAACAAGTGTCACTTAGGCTTTTATACTCTGGGTAAAAGTAGGTTACTACTCTTTGAGAGTTGACAGGTTAAGTCTTGTCCAAGTCCCTTCTTTATTATCATCTTTTTCAAACTTCCTTTTGAAACACAGAGTTTTCCATCAAATACTTTCTAAGAGACTTCTGTGTTTTTCCTTTCCTTCACCAACCCTACTTTTCCATTTTTGTTCTCTTCACTGAGAAAAATGAGAAGTTGGTCATTGTATTCAGTGAAGTACGCAAAACATGTGGAGTTTAGGGCTTAAAAATTTTGGAGTTTTCAGTAGGTAAGTGGTAAAAAAATCCTTTAGAGTTGGAGATTTGTGAAAAAGAAGTTGATAAATTACTGTCATCTGTATGAAAATGACATTTATGTATTTGTTCATAAATACTGGGTGGTTGGGAGGAAATAAATTCAGTTATAGTGTTAAATTAGTCTTTGAAAAAAATTTTGGTGTTTTGGTGATGTAAAATATTGAAAGGTTAAAAATCTGGAAAAATGTTCACTGAGTGTGCTTTAGTCTATTAGCCATAACATTTCCTCTAGTTATCCAAAAGAGATGATTCTTGATTTGAATTAAACTAGAGATATACGGATACATTTCTTATTAAGACATCAAATTTCAGTTGTGTCTCTAAAAGTCTCAAAATTTTATGAAGTCATGAGATTGGTCCAGTACGTTGGTGTGTGTGTGGAAAATTCGTCTTCAAATTTTATGGGCAAATTTAGTATTGATATAAAGAAATTTTAGCTAAGATTCCTTCAGAAACATTGTAGACCTTTTGTTTATCTTTCCAGCGGTATATAGTATGAAAATTTTTGACATCGGTGTCAAAAGTTATGATCCTTATAAGTGGAGACGTTCTGGGGAAGAAATGAGACTGAAGAAATGAGACGGAACAAAATGAGATGGAAGAAAATGAGATGGAAGAAATGAGATGGAAGAAAATGAGATGGAAGAAAATGAGACGAAAGAAAATGAGAAGAAAGGAAATGAGACGGAAGAAATGAGATGGAAGAAAATGAGACTACAAAAATGAGACGGAAGAAAATGAGATGGAAGAAAATGAGACAGAAGAAATGAGATGAAAGAAATGAGATGAAAGAAAATGAGTCAGAAGAAAATGAGACGGAAGGAATGAAACGGAAGAAAATGAGATGATAGAAATGAGATGGAAGAAATGAGACGGAAGAAAATGAGACTATGGAAATGAGACAAAAGGAAAGTGAGACGATACAGAATTCAGACGATATAATTAGCCTTTTAGGTCTTCATAAAAGTTGTAGATCTCGAAGTCCTCTTTTCAATAGTCTAAAAAAGAAGTCATTCTGACACCTATAATGAGAGTTATGGCAATTGCTCCAAGACATGTACAATATGCATAAGAACATGAACATGTTGGATTCTTTTAACCATAACTTCTTCTCTAGACATCCAAATGATTTGATTCTTGAACCATTATATTCGTAAGACATTTATCTACATCTTCACCAAGAATCATAGCTATCTGGGATGCATAGGGATTGAGTGAAAAGAGTTGGATAGATGCAGTGAGTGTGGTCTTAAAGGAGTATGAACTGGTGTTATTCTACTGAACTTACTTCAGTATTTTCATGATATTTTGATCTATAGCATTCCAATTGAGGTTATTTTCAATTTGAAGTAAACTAGAGAAATAGGGCTACAAATATCATAAACAAGCTTAATCTTGATTCAGTTTCTAAGGTGTCCAATTTCTTAATGGAATAGAAAACTGTTTTGATTAAGAACAGCTCGAAAAACTTGAGGTATGTCTTCCATATTACAGAACCAAATTGGGTGATTGGTGTCAATGGAAATATAAGACTTAGGGGAACACTTTTCTAGAAGAGAGTATGACCAAATTACCTCAGTTTCACCTTCTAATTGTATGTGAACAAGAGACCCAAAAGGGTGTTTTGGAAAGTCTGAAAGTAAGCCAGTGAGTAATGAATTGAGTTTTCAATGGTTCCAGTGAGGCACAAACCTAAGTGTTAGTTATATTTAGATGATTTTTGGTATGGGGATAGTGTTGCGAAGAATTTTTGGAGTGATACCCGAGATTATCATGGACATGCATTGTACATAATTCATTTCATATATGTGCATTATTGAATACTCTTAATGGTGCAAATTATGATATCGTGTATGCTATTTGTTATAGAGGAGCAACTGAAACATCAATTTCTAGACATTGTCGGATCTTCCAGACATTAGCTTCAGGAGCAACCTGTGAGTCAACCTAGATGATTCCCAGGATTGATTTGCTTTAAATTATTTGAGGTGTTAGCTTCCAATTATAAATTGTTTATGATTTGATTTGAATTCCCGACTTAAAGTCCGAGGAGTTTGTTGTGTGAATATAGGTATTGGAAGTGCTTTGTTTTAATCTGAAATCATGTATGATGTGTGAATTCTCAACAAGAGTTGAATGCTGGACTTAGGTCCGATGATAATGAGTTTCTGATTAACTATCGCATGTGATTATCTGATATGACATAATCCGTATGTGGTGCATTTCATAAAATGCATACTCAGATAAAGGTGTTGTGACTTGAGTGACCAATGAAGCACTTCCACGTAGAGCTTTGCTCCGTGATATATGTTTTGTGTATAGAACTATGCTCTGTGATTCTGTTCTGACTGAGCCCTATGGGCTAGTAATTGTGTATAAGTATGTGATGGGCACTCGGTCACAACAATAACAACAAATGTGAGTCTCATGCATATAACATTATAAGATTGAATCCATTGAATGAATATTTATGAAATATGTGATATGTGTGTTTGATCCGATGAACTCATCAATGATGGTTCACTCATTGAGTTCACAAAACCCTTTAAAATTGTAACGTTGTCTTTTCAGGACAAAGGGGTGGCAATTCACTTCACTGAGGGACTCCACTGTCGTGTAGATTGTGTTTTGATAAGTGAGGACGTGGTTCAGAGGTCGATCAACTGGGACTTTTGGATGGCTTAGATAGATTTGATACACTTCCTCTTTTATGTAGGACTTTTGTATTAGGTTTTTGATGATATACACAAGGAAAACGTGAAAGACACAATGTAATCATCGATTTTGTGAAAGGAAATGAGGAAAGAGTGGTTTAAACAAAAATATATATATTGTGATTTTCTTATGATTCCTTATAAGTGAATATTGATATGATGCCATATGCAGTGAATGTAGTGTTCGAACGTACTCACCCTTAATGTAGGATATGTATCGGAATGACCTTCGAGCATCCCGGTATGTACCCTGCAGTAAGAGGGCACTACATTTAGACTGGATCTTCCTAAGTAAATGAGGTTAGTAGACGAATGCTTTTCACAATTACAACAATTGTTCCTCATAACGCAATGCAAGATCTTTTATACTCACAAATAGAGCTTTATAAGTTGTCTTATGGAGATTTTGGAATGCCGATTGCTATTCGAAAAAGAGGAAAACTTTCTCCAAGTATTACTTATTTCCTATTTCTTATTTGTTGAAAATTAATTATCACTTTATTTTATTTATAACACTACTTTTATTATCTTATAACTTGCAATTTCTTGGTAGGATCAATTCGGAAATAGTATTCCATAATTGAAAGGTTTGTGATTCAGAGTTTAAGTTAATTTGTGAGTGCAACTGGGTGTGAACGAAACTGGAGAACATTTAAATTTATCCACTCAAAGAAAAGGAATATATTGGAGCATAAAAAGTTGAATGACTTAGTTTATGTTCATTACAATTTAAAGCTTCAGGAAAGGTATGTTATTTTCATTATTATCATTATTAATCTCTATATAATTTATTATAATTTTTTAATAATTAAATTTAATTGTTTATTAGGAGTCTTAATAGCATAAGTAGTTCAAATGATCCAACTGCCATTGATAATATTGATGTTTTGGCATATTGGGTTTCTGAAGAACCCAATTTGATTTATGTGAATTATTTGGATTTGGAAGATAATCTTATATGGGAAAGCATTGACATGCCATTTGATGCATTAAATTTGAATGATAATGATAATGAATCTCCTCTCAATGATGAGGATTTTGTACTAAATGATCATTGGAGTCAGTGCAGTTCTAGCGGGTTTCCTCCCGTTGACAATTGAATTCCAGGTTTTTATTTTTCATCTTCTTTTAATTTTAATTGTATTTGATGTTTATGTTAAATTCTATATATGTAATGTAACTGTAATGTTTTTGTTTCAGGTTTAACTTCTACTTGATTACTTCTTCGTCATCAACTCTATTTGTAAATTGTTTAACGATATTTATTGTTCTTTTTATTGGATGTTTTGAATCTTTTGATGTAATAGTATTTATTAAAATGATGAAATTGTATTATTGTAATATTTTAACACTTTGTATTATTTTTAATTTTATAATTGTATGATGATAATTGTATTTGTTTATATTAATTTTGGTTATTATTTATATGTCAAATATTTAAAATTATTATTATTTCATATTAATTGTCATTATTATTTATTATTAAGATTTTTAAAACATGATTGATGTAAACAGTAAACTAGTAAAGTATACAGTACAACTGTACAATATACTAATAGACTATTTTGTAAATTTTAGGGACTATTTTATAAATTTAAAAATTACCCGAAATGATACCCGATACTGACCAGTATCGGTACAATTATGTTCTAGAACTCAATCCGATACTGAGCCCGATACGGTATTCATAACTTTAAAACTACGTATTACAATTAGTCCATATCTAGTAATCTAGATATTCTTGCCACATCGAAATTCGTTATCATGAAGAAGACAACAAGAATAACAAACATGAAAAAGCATGAAATTATTGTTGGATATATTTTCTCATTAGAATGAGTGGCATTTTCCCTTAATTTTTGGATTAATTATTGGACTTTATATATATTTTTCCTGCTAAATTGTTTAGTTTACTAAAATTTGCATTTATAGTTGTTCATGTTTAATTTGTAGGAAATGTACTGTAGCGATGTTGAGTGATTTTTGAAACACTTGCAAGAGTCACAAAACTCTCCTAATACTCACTAAGAGGAATCATGCTCCCGGATGTATAAGCAAGCATTAGAGGTGGACATGTGCTCTTCACGTGGTCACTTAGGTAACCTCTTCATAACTATTGCGTTTGGTTATGCAGCGTGACTTTCTAATTAGTGAGGCATCTGATGCATGAAACAACTGTGTGTTGATTCCCTTTTTGTCTTTGGCTTTAATGAATCAAGTGGAGTTGTCTGATGCAAGTTAATGTTGGCTTCTGAAACTCAAAAACTTCGATAGCCTCTCTTGTCTCCTTCTTCGACATTTTAGACACAGACTTCTTAGTTTCTTCATGTTTTCGTTGCTTTTGCATGTGATTAATGGAGAATCGGTGATCTTTTCTCATAAGCAAAGGGGGGAGCACCATAACGACGCAGCTGGTTAAAGAAAAGACCACACCAAAGACGTTGACCCACCACTGAGAGCCGCAACACAAGGAGCACCAGGAAAAAGAAAAGAAATAAGGAAAGTAGCTTTTAATTGAAGACGCAGCACACGAAGAGAGCAGATGCTGGGACATCAATCAAGGACCCACGTAGAAGAGAGAACCATGCAGACACCAACACACAGAGAGCTACATCACCAAAATAGTGGAAACACAATGAGGAGCAACCCCACCACAACAACGCACCATAAAGAGCTCCAGCAGACAATCCACGCCAAAGCAGAAGAGGATAGCTGGAAAGAAAAAGAGGAGAGATGGAGTGATTAGACAAAAAAAAAGGCATAACAACCCCACCACGAGGAGCTCCAGATGCAATACACAGAGACGAATTAAATAAAAGGAGGCAGACAACAACCAGCTGGGGGAGGAACGTAAGCTGAGGTGAATAGAGGCAGCTACGGGAGATACACGAAACCAACAAAAATGCTGGCCCATCAAGGGAAATTTTGGGGGAATATCACGCTACATCAGTGGAGTGACCATCAGTACACAAGAGAAAATTGAACATCAAGCTACAGTGGAGGCTAGATATTGTTGCTGGGAAGGCTAACGCACTCCAGAAGGCACGCACCATGCAAAAAGCTGAGAGCATTTTAATTAGACAGACTATTTTACACCAAGAGGGACATAACGCTACAGTGAAGCATCACACAAATGCCAACAAGGAGCTCATCAGCGGACACAACGCACACAGCTGCTGGAGACGCACCAACAATGAGGGACGCAACCATAGATTCCAAAACTCACTTATTTTTTTATCTTTTTTTGTGTCTTTCTATGTTGTTTGCTGATCCTGATTTATGTAGTCTTCATCTTATTATGTTTGAGTAGCTTCCTCAAAGTTTCAAGGTTGGGGCAAGCTTTTAGCTAATTTTCTGTGGATTGAATTTCGGTTGATTTATGAGTATTGATTTATAGGTTTGATTTTTCTGTTTTGATATTAATTTGGCTGGTATTGTGTTTGGCCAACCATTACTTAGCATTAGTTGTTAATTGAAGAACCGATAGGTGAAAATTGATCACGGAACTCCAAACAGGGAACTTATAAATTTCAGATTTAGACATAGACTAAATTTATGAGAGAAAACCAAGTTAGAAAAAATCTTAATGGTTTATGTTTGATTGCTAGGCTACGATAGTAGACTAGGATTATTGCATAATACTCCTTTGATACCTTGAAAATGATCTAAGAAACTCTAGGCTCAACCGTCTATCAACCAAAAATTTGCCTAATAAATTGATCCAGTTAAAGTCCATAGAAAACGCTAAAAGTGGAACCATCCTCGAAGCTTACCACATTCCATTCGAATTAATCCCTAGAGATATTCGCATCTTTGTTTAGCATTGAATTTATTTATTTATTTATTCTGATAGTTGAATTTCTTTTAATTTAAATTCCCCATTCTTACACAATTGCTTAATCCAATTAATTGAGTGATCTAAGCCTAGTACTTACACAATTACTCCCTGTGGGACGATATTATACTATACTACTTGGGATCCGTGAACTTGCGGAGACATATCTGTTAGAGTAGTGCCCTAAAGGCAATCCCCTTAGCGCATTTTGTTCATAGTCATGTACAGACTTTATGAATAAATAAAGCGAGGCATATTTCATTATTTGATATTCATTTATTATGAATTGATAATGATCTTTAATCAATTAATGAAGTCACGATACATGACATAGCATGAAGGAAATTATGATGTGATCATACTCTTGAGATTCCTATCATGTGCCATTATGTCGATATCTAAATTCTCCTAGTCATAGGATTAACGAGGCGGGACATCGTTAATCCGGATAGACTAACACATGTCAAACTCCTTGATTTGATCAGCGGTGGATCTCGACAACCGTAAATATTGAGATATTTAGATTTGACATGTGGATGCTTACTAGTGGTAGTAAGTACATTGGATGACCTCTTATGAGATCATCACATGGATGTCCTATACAAATGTCGGTGATAATCTCATCATAGCAATGGTGCAAGTATCCTTAGACTTGAGGTACTCGAGGATATCTTGGATCTTGATTCGTACTTTGACTCCATTCCTTGTTGCCTTTGAGAGGTCGCTCATAGGGTGGTGATTGGAGTGCACTTGAGGTATTCAAGATAATTGAGTAGCCAATAGAGGACATTTGTATAGACATCCATGTGATGATCTCATAGAGGTCATCCAATGTACTTACTACCACTAGAAGCATCCACATGTCAAATCTAAATATCTCAATATTTACAGCTTGTTCGAGATCCACCGCTGATCAAATCAAGGAGTTTGACATGTGTTAGTCATCCGGATTAACGATGTCCCGTCTCGTTAATCCTATGACTAGGAGAATTTAGATATCGACATAATGGCACATGATAGGAATCTCAGAGTATGATCACATCATAATTTCCTTCATGCTACGTCATGTATCGTGGACTTCATTAATTTGATTAAAGATCATTATCAATTCATAATAAAATGAATATCAAATAAATGAAATATGCCTTGCTTTATTTATTCATAAAGTCCGTATATGACTATGAACAAAATGCGCTAAGGGATTGCCTTTAGGCACTACTCTAACAATCTCCCACTGACCTAAAGCCAATCGCCTTGGTATCTAATACCATGTTTAGTACATGAGAATCAAAATTCTTCCGTGACAACGGCTTTGTCAACGGATCAAGAATGTTCGCTCAGGAATTCTCTCTATCGTGACATCACCCCGCCGCAATGATCTCCGAATCAAATGGTATCGGTGAGTACGTGTTTGGACCGCTGATGAGACCTTAGTTCTTCGCTGTGAATAGCTCCATTGTTGTCACAATACAATCAGATGGGTCCATCACAACTAGGAACCACACCAAGTTCGAAATGAACTTCTTGATCCAAACCGCTTCCTTTCTTTGCGTCGATGCGGCAATGTACTCGCCTCGGTCGTTGAATCGTGATGCGTCTCTGCTTGGAACTCTTCCAACTGACTTTTGTCCCGGTTAGGTTTTCCGACCTCTGCGTGGATACCGTTAGAGACGGTCTCCTTTGGTCGTTATGGTTTGATTGTTTGTACATACACATGGATCCTGGCTTTCGGGAATGTCCCGGGACTTAAAAATTTTAATTCCGCACCCTGGGCATGTGATGCCCACCCCGGGATTTTCCTACAATATCAAGTTTCTTGGCGTCGTTGCCAGGGAGTAATCCCTGAGTAATATTAGGCGACTGATTGTTTGGTTAAATTGGACATTTTTGTTTTTTTTTTGTGTTAATAGATTTCGTTAAAATTGATTTTTTTTATTTGTTCTCTTTACTGTCTACTTCTTATTTTGCATTTTCTGCACCTTGCATTTGAACTTGCTTTGTGTTTTTTTAGTCTATATGAAGGGCCGTTAGTGCTGAAGAGTTATTGTTTGATTCTAAAATCGAGAAGACAGCTAAGGCACTAAGGAAGGAAGCAAAAGCTAGAAAAGCACGAGCAAAAGTATCCAACTCACAGCCTGTGCAGGAACGCTGGATCGAACCAGAATTTACTACAACTTTTCCAATAGAGGAGACAGTTGATTCAGAAATGGCTGAACAGAATCAAAGAACTATGAGGGACCATGCAGTCCCAAATTTTGGGGAATTTCTCCCTAACATTACAAGGCCTCCTGTGCAAGCGAATAATTTTGAGTTAAAACCTGGCCTTGTACAGATGGTGCAACAGAATCAGTTCGGAGGGCATCCAACAAAAAACCCACATGTCCACCTGCAGTAATTTTTGGAGATTTGCGAAATGTTGAAGCAGAATGGGGTACCTGAGGATGCTATAAGGCTTCGGTTGTTTCCTTTTTATGTGAGAGATCAGGCTAAGGATTGGCTCCATTCATTACCACCTGGTTCGATAAACAATTGGCAAGAATTGTCTAGAGCATTTATGGCTCAATATTTTCCACCTGGGAAGACGACAAAACTTAGAAGTGAGCTTACCTCATTTCAACCCAAATAAGATGAGTTGTTGTACGAAGTATGGGAGAGGTACAAGGAGCTTCAATGCAAATATCCACATCACGGTGTCCCGAAGTGGATGATTGTTCAAATATTCTATAATGGAGTTTCTCCGGTTATGGGAAGTGCAATAGATGTTGCAGCTCGAGGTGATTTAATGGAAAAGAATGAAGATGAGGCCTTCATGTTGCTTGGAGAAAATTGCCTACAATAACTATCAGTGGAATAATGATTGGAAGGAGATTAAGCAAGAGGGGAAGAAACCTCAAGGAATCTTCGAATTGGATGCTTTTACCTTGTTGAATTCAAAATTTGAAGCTCTTTCAAGGAAAGTGGATAAGTTTGCTGCAGTTGCTGTGAGTAATGTGAATGCCTTACAGGATTAGGATTTTGGGTCGAATATGGGAACAAAATTTCAGAACATTGGGCAAGAATTTGGGGCTGAACATATGAATTTTGTGGGAAATTATGGGCAGAAGAACCAAGGTGGAGCTTTTTCAAACACTTATAACCTTGAATGACGAAATCACACAAATTTCTCCTGTTCTCAACAATCTAAGACACCACAAAGTTTCCTAACCAAACCCATTACCCACAAAATCAACAGCATTACCAACAGAGTCAGCAATAACAAAACCATGTCCCTCCAGGTTGCTCAAACTTGAGATAACAAGCCCAGCCATTGGAACCTATGTCCAACCTTGAATCAATGATAGAAACCTTTATGCAGAAGCAAGGAGACTTGATCTAACAATTTACTACTCGAATGGACCAATTGATGATCCATAATAAGATGCTTGAGACTCAGATTGCACAGCAAGCCACATCACTAAGATTTGACAAGGTTAAGCTACCAGCACAACCAGAGGCTCCTAAGGAAACCAAGTGATATGTGCTTAATTGTCGATACTTTTAATCATTTACACTTAGCAATTATTGACATAAAAATGTTTAAGATACTCACTTTAATTTATATTTGATTTTAGGTACAATTTGGGAGTAAGGTAATTAAAGTGAGTTGGAAGCATTACATTTGCGTTATTGTTCGAAGATTTATTTTTGCTTGTCGTTATGGAGCAAGAAAAAAAAAGAATTTAAAAATAGTAGATGGAGGAGTGAAGCCGAAGAAGTAACCTAGAGAGCAAAACGCTGAAGCAACAAATTAATTAAGAGACAAGAGGAGTGAAGGCAGCCAAGTGGAAGATGCTACACTGGAGAACGACGACGCACAAGTAAATGGGAAGAGAAATTAATCAACAGCTGGAGACACAATAAACCTGAGGCAAAAACGCAACGTGGAATGGAGCATAAGCGTGGTCTGCGTTTCATATGGAGCACGCAACGTTTTGGCTGCAAACCCAGTCAAGTTTTGCGTTTAATCAAAACACAAATGAGGAGAAGCAAAATGCGCAATCAGCTCCAGCAAGGCAGGCGTCGTTTTGAAGAATGAACAAGCAGAGGTTTTTAAAGGGTTTGATGTGAGACCCTTATTTGTCTAATCAGGGAATAGTCAAAGCAAGAATAAAACAAGCTACAAGAGAGGAATAAGAAGCACAGCGCAGGCAATAAGGCGGCAGCAGTTTGGACGGCGCTAGGCAGGAACGTGAGCCGTGCCTTGGTGCTGCTACGGCTTGGGCTGGAACACAGACGCCGAGAGCAACACGCAAGCAAGCAAGGAGCTACAGTAGACACACAGAAATAAATCAACACAAGGAGATCAGCAACTGCAGTTTGTTTCATTGAAAAACTCCAATGCTTATTTGTCAAATCAATGAACATTATAATCGTTAGGAGCTTGCGATAGTGGGAAGAAGTTAAGGAGTTTTTGGCTAGGGATTGGAACGAGGGTTAGAGCTATTTGTCGGAAAGTACCTATGAAGGGTTAAACGTCTCGACACCGATTCGGAGGTAATATCGACGCCGACGACCCAGGTTAAGTGGTTTTATTATTATTGTTGTTTCTTTCTCTCATTATAAATTGTTTGTGTTATCCAATTTTTGGGTTTTGTGTATGGATAATCGGATTTTCGCTATTATTCGGTTATTTGTGTATGAACCTATTGGGTTTTGTGAATCGATGATTTTAATGCATTCATTGAATTGTTAATTTCGAACCCATTGCTAGAATTTCGATATAATCCGTAATTGTTATGTTGAAATTCATGTGTAGCGACTAATGATTCGTAATCATTAGGGATAACATGACCTAGGTTAAATGACGCATCGTATGTGGTTGTTGCCTTGATTAATCAGTTTTCCTAATTCGTAATGCTACCATCTAATTAAATCTAGAGATCGTATCCTAGGTTGTTAGGTGATTAAGTTTAATTAACGATCGTATCTTGATTAAACACAACCTAAGGGAAAACTCGGGTTAATTTTTAACCCACGATTAATAGTTTCTAGGAGAGGTTAAAGAACAACAAATTAATAAAATTCACTTGCTTAGGGTTTAGGCCGAGATTGAACCGAAGAACCGGGTCCATACCGAATTTCCTGTTTTTATCATTTTTGCATTTTTTCTTTAATTTGTTTTTATTAGTTAGTTTCATTTATTATTTTAATTTATTTTTCTTTTTTTCCAAAAATCCAAAATCCCTTATTAGTGTAAACCCCGATTAATTTCATTTCATAGACTTTACATGCACTCTCTGTGGGATCGACCTAGACTCACCACTCTACAGTAGTAGTCTAGAAATTTTAATTTTGATTAGCGTTACGACGCGCGGTTAAATTTTGGCATCGTTGCAGGGGAGTGTGCTGTTTTTGTTTTTGTTTGTGATTTAATTGGTGTTTTGTATATTTTTGTTTGTGATTAATTTCTTTTCTATTATTTGGTGATCTTTTCATTTTCTTATTTTGTGTTTGAAAAAAAATTCGATATGGACGGAAGTAATTTCTTTTATAATTCATATTCTCAATCCTATAACAATGTTTGGACTGATCACCCTAACTTTTTTTCTGGATGGGATAATCAGCATAATTACTTCCATGATAGTTTGCAGGACATACAACAATTCTGGTACAGACCAGAAGCTTCCTATCACAACTCCGGACCATCTCTGGAAGAGTTGATGTTACAATTGCAGGAGAATGCTTTACAATTCCAGAATGATGGAAGGCAATTTTCAAAAGACACATATTCTAACGCCCAAGATCCGAAGAGTCAACATAATTCACTTGCATCTTTAGAAAAACTTGTTAATACTATGGCTGCTATTTGCAATTTCAACAGAATATGCAGCAGGAGATGCAAGAATTTCGACAAGAGACAAAAGCTAGCCCACCTGGTTCAGGTGCATCTTTAGAAGAAATGGTTAACAAACTTGTTGATAACACTTTGCAATTTCATCAGGAGATAAAGGTACACCAACAGAGGATGGAAAACCTACTGGGTCAGATGGCAATAAGCCTTGATCACCTGGAGTCACAACGAGAAGAGGTGCAACCGTATCAACCCGAGGTGTATCCAATTGAAGTCTGTGCGGAAAATTTGCAAAGTGATGAGGAGCTTGAGAATTTTGAGGTCAACCCTCAACGAATTGTTTGTGTCGAAGAAGTGGAGAAGGAGCCTGAAGCTAAAAAGGACACATCTTTTAGCTCAGAGGTAAGTATTGAGTCTATGATTATTTTTTAGACTAACTCTTTACCTTTACATTACAGATTGGAGGAATTGAATGATGAAGAAAAAGGTTAAGAGACGTTCGAAATATTTCCAAAGTGTATGGACTCAGCCGAAATTGAGAAGCTGAGGATAGGGAAGATACTGAAGGAGGATGATGATCACCAAAGGCCCTATCCGAAATTATCTCACGTAGAGAAGCCGCATGTGCTACATGAAGATCACAACTTTGTCACGTGAGGAGAAAAAGGAGTCGAGCCAGTGACCCTAAATAAAGGCGCTTCTTGGGAGGCAACCCAAAGGAAGTAAATTTCTTTTTCTTTATATTTTCGTATTACTTTTTATTTGCATGTGTGTTTTCGAATTTGTTTGTTTTACTTGTTTTTAAGTTTTCAATCAAAATGAGAGAAAGAATAAAACAAATGAAACAAACATTTTCTCATTTTTTATTGCTTCTGGGATTATATAATCATGATTAGAGTGTGGATTGATTAGAGAATTTCATAGCAACTTTAGCATGTACTTTTTCTCTTGTGATTGGTCGATATGCATTATCTTTAGAAGAGTAGTGACTAATGGTAGACAAAGCTGGTGAGATTTTGAGCCATATTTGACTGACACATTCATATCAGTCTCATTGCCTTTTGATAATGTGTGACCTTCATGACATGTACGTCTTGATTTTGCATTGAATTTCTATTCGAGACCACATTTTATCACATGCATTAACATGAATATGATTAGGCTTTTTTAATAAGCTACATTGGCCAAATGACCTACCCTAATGACATGATTTATCCCTTGATAAACCCCTTTGAGCTTTAACATTTCTTTTTGTATAAACCACATTTTATGCTTTTAAACTTAACCAAGTGTCTTACCTAAGTCATAAAGCTAGTGGAACATTTGTGATTGTTGAGGTTATGGATATATAAAATTCTAAGTGTGGGGGTGTATATATGTGAGGGTTGGTTATAATCTTGGGATGTTATTTTATGTCTTATCATTGAGATTCTCATGTTGATGTAGTTTATTTTAATTTTTACAAGGAAATGAAAATGAAAAAAAAAGAAAGAAAAAAAAGAAAAAAAAAGAGAAAGAAAAGAAATTGAAAAAAAAGAAAAAAAAAGAAAAAAATACATTTATCAAGGAATAATTGCTTATGTGTTTAAAAGTTGTTTATGATTCATGCATCTTCGTAAAGTTGTAATGTTTGAGTTATTTGAGAATGTTGAATATGAGGTAGGGATTTGCTTGAAAGGGTCACTCTTCTGATTTCATTGAGATAAATTTTAAGAGTGATTCCTTTAGATTGATATATGCTTCATGTGGTTTGTGTGTGAGAGCTGAATGAGGTTGTGAGATGTAATTTTTGCATTCTTCATAACTGATGGTACCCAGTTTGTGATTGAGTGTTACTTTGTTTCACTAGCTTTGATGACTTTCATGCTACTTGACCCAAATATATCTCACCTTACCCCTGCCTACATTACAACCTTGAAAAGTCCTTTGATTCATGATTTTGCGCGTGAACATTAGTGGTGGAGAAATGAAATAATTTGCAAAATTATGGATTGTCATGATCATGAATGGTGTTGAGTGTACCCATGGATATATTTTAATCAAATACATTTTCCGAGTCTACCATTAGATTGCTCAGTTTTTGAAGATATTAAATGTTGATTGATCATAAGTAAAAGCTTGGAATGTTGACTTCTTGCTATGATTTTTAAAAGTTATTCATCTTTGTTTATGATTATATTGCCTTGAAAAATGTGGGAATTGACTAAATGTTTTGGGTCATGAGCTTAATTTTGATGTTTTGCCCAAGGACGGTCAAAAGCTAAGTGTGGGAGTATTTGATATGTGCTTAATTGTCGATACTTTTAATCATTTACACTTAGCAATTATTGACATAAAAATGCTTAAGATACTCACTTTAATTTATATTTGATTTTAGGTACAATTTGGGAGTAAAGTAATTAAAGTGAGTTGGAAGCATTACATTTGTGTTATTGTTCGAAGATTTATTTTTGCTTGTCGTTATGGAGCAAGAAAAAAAAAAGAATTTAAAAATAATAGTTGGAGGCTCAAAAAGACAACCGAAGAAGTAACCTAGGGAGCAAAACTCTGAAGCAACAAATTAATTAAGAGACAAGAGGCGTGAAGGCAGCCAAGTGGAAGACGCAACACTGGAGAACGACGACGCACAGGTAAATGGGCAGAGAAATTAATCAACAGCTGGAGACACAATAAACCTGAGGCAAAAACACAGCGTGGAATGGAGCATAAGCGTGGTCTGCGTTTCATACGGAGCACGCAGCGTTTTGGCTACAAACGCAGTCAAGTTTTGTGTTTAATCAAAACGCAAATGAGGAGAAGCAAAACGCGCAATCAGCTCCAGCAAGGCAGGCGTCGTTTTGAAGAATGAACAAGCAGAGGTTTTTAAAGGGTTTGATGTGAGACCCTTATTTGTCTAATCAGGGAATAGTCGAAGTAAGAATAAAACAAGCTGCAAGAGAGGAATAAGAAGCACAGCGCAGGCAATAAGGTGGCAGCAGCTTGGACGGCGCTAGGCAGGAATGTGAGCCGTGCCTTGGTGCTACTGCAGCTTGGGCTGGAGCGCAGATGCCGAGAGCAACATGCAAGCAAGCAAGGAGCTACAATAGACACACAGAAATAAATCAACACAAGGAGATCAGCAACTGCAGTTTGTTTCATTGAAAAACTCCAATGCTTATTTGTCAAATCAATGAGCAGTATAATCATTAGGAGCTTGCGATAGTGGGGAGAAGTTAAGGAGTTTTTGGCTAGGGATTAGAACGAGGGTTAGAGCTATTTGTCAGAAAGTACCTATGAAGGGCTAAACATCCCGACACCGATTCGGAGGTAATATCGACACCGACAACCCGGGTTAAGTGGTTTTATTATTATTGTTGTTTCTTTCTCTCATTATAAATTGTTTGTGTTATCCAATTTTAACTGATTTGGGTTTTATGTATGGATAATCAGATTTTCGTTATTATTCGGTTATTTGTGTATGAACCTATTGGGTTTTATGAATCGATGATTTTAATGCGTTCATTGAATTGTTAATTTCGAACCCATTGCTAGAATTTCGATATAATCCGTAATTGTTATGTTGAAATTCATGTGTAGCGACTAATGATTCGTAATCATTAGGGATAACATGATCTAGGTTAAATGAAGCATCGTATGTGATTGTTGCCTTGATTAATCGGTTTTCCTAATTCGTAATGCTACCGTCTAATTAAATCTAGAGATCCTATCCTAGGTTGTTAGGTGGTTAGGTCTAATTAACGATCGTATCTTGATTAAACACAACCTAAGAGAAAACTCGAGTTAATTTTTAATCCACGATTAATAGTTTCTAGGAGAGGTTAAAGAACAACAAATTAATAAAATTCACTTGCTTAGGGTTTAGGCCGAGATTGAACCGAAGAACCGGGTCCTTACCGAATTTCTCGTTTTTATCATTTTTGCATGTTTTCTTTAATTTGTTTTTATTAGTTAGTCTCATTTTATTATTTGAATTTATTTTTCTTTTTTTCCAAAAATCCAAAACCCCCCATTGGTGTAAACACCGATTAATTTCATTTCATAGACTTTACATGCACTCCCTTTGGGATCGACCTAGACTTACCACTCTACAGTAGTAGTCTAGAAATTTTAATTTTGATTAGCGTTACAACGCGCGGTCACCAAGGCAGTGGTACTAAGGAGTGGAAAGGTTTTGAAGCCTATGGTGCAGAAGAACAGAGATGAAAAGGAATCTGAAGGAACAAACTAGGATGCACAACCTATGCAATTCGATGCACAACCTGTGCAACAATCACCTGAGCTTGAAAAATACATACCACCACCACCATATAAGCCACCAATCTCATTCCCTCGGAGAATTCATAGAGTTAAGCTAGACCAACAGTTTTGAAAATTTGTTGATATTCTGAAGAAGCATTATGTTAACATCCCCTTCACGGAAGCCCTTACCCAAATGCCTACTTATGTCAAGTTCTTAAAGGAAATCTTATCCAACAAAATAAGGCTAGAGGAATATGCGACTGTGGCTCTTACAGAGGAATCAAGTGCCATTCTTTAAAACAAACTCCCTCCCAAGCTTCAAGATCTGGGAGTTTCTCGATACCTTGCCAAATTGGAACCACAACAATTGTGGGAGCATTATGTGATTTGGGGGCAAGTGTGAGCTTATTGCCATTATCTATCTGTTAGAAATTGGACATCGGAGAGCTTAAACGAACCACCATATCATTGCAGCTAGCCGACAGGTCCATAATAGTTGTGAAAAATGTAGGTAATGAATTAATACCAACTAGGACAGTTACGGGATGGTGGATGTGTATAGATTATAGAAAATTGAACAAGGCTACCCGTAAAGACCATTTCCTTTTGCCATTTATTGACCAAAATTTGGAAAGACTTCCTAAACATGATTATTTTTGCTATTTGGATGGTTTCTCTGGTTTCTTTCAAATTCCCATTCACCCTAATGACCAAGAGAGAACTGCTTTCACATGCCCCTATGGTACCTTTGCATATCGAAGGATGCCATTCGGGTTGTGTAATACACTAGCTACGTTTCAGCATTGCATGACAGCAATCTTTTCAAGTTTTATTGAGGAAATTATGGAAGTCTTCATGGATGACTTTTCTGTTCATGGACTAATGTTTGACTCTTGTTTATCTAATCTTGCCAAGGTTTTAAGCAGGTGTGAAGAGGTTGATCTAGTGTTGAATTGGGAGAAGGGTCATTTCATGGTACAAGAAGGAATAGTCCTAGGCCACCTAGTCTCCAATCGTGGAATAGAAATGGATAAGGCTAAAACCGAAGTGACAGAGAATTTACCTCCACCAACTTCAATCAAGGAGATCAAAAGTTTCTTGGGACATGCAGGCTTTTATAGGAGTTTCATTAAAGATTTTTTTCATATAGCAAAGCCTTTGACTAATTTGCTGAGTAATTATGTGTCATTCAATTTTAACCAATCTTGTTTTGATGCTTTTTGCAGGATTAAGCAAGCCTTGACTTCGCCACCTATTCTTCAACCCCAGGATTGGTCCCTCCCCTTTGAAATCATGTGTAATGCTTCAGATTCTGCTGTGGGAGCTGTTTTTCACCAAAGAAGGAACAAGGTGGCCCATGTGATCTATTATGCGACCAAGACATTGGATGATGCTCAAATCAATTATGCCACAACTGAAAAGGAGTTGCTAGCTGTAGTCTTTGCAGTGGATAAATTCAAGTCATATATCATGGGTTCGAAAGCGATAGTCTACTTAGATCATACAGCCATCCGCTATCTACTCGAAAAAAAGGGGGCTAAACCAAGGCTTATAAGACGGGTCCTTCGTCTTTAAGGATTCAACCTCGAGATTCGCGATAAAAAGGGAGTTGAGAATTAGGTCGCAGATCACCTCTCGAGGCTCACTGCAGATCAGAAGGAACCCCTTCGAGAAGAACCACCGATTAATGAATCCTTCAGTGACTAGCATTTGTTCTGTTGAGCAGATTTACCAAAACTGTGTCATTCATTACAAAAAAATTGTTGCAGTAAGATTACAAGTTCCATGGTATGCTGACATTTTAGACACAAACTTCTTAGTTTCTTCATGCTTTCTGTGCTTTTGTATGTGATTGATTGAGAATCAGTGATCTTTTCTCACAAGCAAAGGGGGGAGCACCATAACGACGCAGCTGGTTAGAGAAATGACCACACCAAAGACGTTGACCCACCACTGAGAGCCACAACATGAGTGAAGTGAATCACAGGTTAATACAATACTAATAAAACGATATAGAATGCACGAGAAGGGGGGTTGAATTGTGTATTCCCCTTTTTTGAAAAATCTTTCAAAAACTGTTTGTTAAAAATAAGATTCTTTACAGAACTTCCGATAGATTCTAATTAATCAAAACTTTTGAAAACTTTGTTTACTGATTAAGTAATGATAAAACTTGAATCCAAAATAGAGATAATGTAGCACTCCCTTACCATAGGATATGTGTCGGGACACCCGTGGGTCAATTCCGATACACACCCTATGATAAGGTTGCGCTACGAACCATCTCTAACACTCCACATGGCATCAAAAATCATAAAACATTAATATAAAATTCACTAATTTTTGAAACCATAAATTTCTCATTTCATAACCTCAAAGCAAGAATTACATAACCGGTATTTTACATACATTACTCCAACAGAAAATCAAACATAAACCTAACTAGGTCATCCCTCAAAAAGTGCCAGTTGACCGACCTGCGTGCCATGACTTCTCTTGCCAACTCGATCTACACAGCAGGAAAAGTCTCTCTGGAGCTATGAGACTACTCTCTCAGTCCTGAAAAATAATTTGCAATTTTAGGTGAGTTTGCGAACTTAGTGAGGAACCATCATCGATGGTTCACCCAATTCATGCATATACACAGGTATAACACAGATACACACAATTATTTCACCAAAACACATTCAGAAGTACCACATGATTACTATATCAGTCAAAGGAACCAATTCAAATGCACATGAAACAATGAAAACGTATACAATGCATGTTCATGGCATTCCCGACCCTAAACCAAAATTTTCCCATAATAAAAATTCCACCTAAAAATTAGAAATCTAACTGCAGCTCCCCCTCACCGTAGGGTACACATCGAGAAACCCAAAGGTCGCACCGATATGTATCCCACGATAAAGGTGCACCACCAGAACATTTCCACTAATAGTCCACATGGCATCGCAATAATTAAAACCATAATATAACACAATATTAGAAATCAATAACTTTTTAAAATCATAATATCAATCTGGTACAGTCGTCCAATAACAGAATAGACAAGTCTATCAGTCCCCTAAACAAAACCAAAAAGGAAACTGATACAAACATCTATCCTAAGTCATCCTCAAAAGCTAACCCAGCTGACCGACCTGTGTGCCATCGCGTCTCTTGTCAGCAGCTCGTACGGCAGGAAAAATATCTTCGGAGCTAGGGGTCTACGCTATCAGTCCTGAAAAATAGGTTGCAATTTTGGGTGAGTTTGCAAACTCAGTGAGAAACCATCATCGATGGTTCACTCAAATCATGCATTACGCAAATCATGCGTGAGACGGCACAGTAATATTCGATTAACAAAGATTATATAACAATTTCGCAGTAGTCTATAACAGTTTACGATGTCGTAGACAATATTACGAAGCATAGAACATTTTATAGTATCACATCACAATTTACATAAATCATGGCATCACGATTCAAGAATCATCACACAATGTGGCAATTCAATCACCATGTATATAATGCATATGAGACTCTTTCCAGTTATTCAAGACAGCCCAAGTGCTCGATCAAGAAGCATGTAGGGACGCTGTCGAGATTTTCCCTCTGGCTAAGCCCGGTCGAGACAATGTTCGAGCTCTAGGCTCTTTTCAAAGGATATTAGCAACTTGGGACACGCCCATTATCGATCATGCATTTATGCATGCGGTGCGATGTTTAGTAATTTATGTTGTATGGCTATAAGCCCGATATTGCGATTCAAGAATCGCTATGATATGGCTATAAAGCCCAATATTCGATCTCGATGTCACGTAACAAGATGCGGTTCCGCTCAAGAATAACATGCAATTCAATCCAATACATGCCAAGAATCATACAATAGTCATACAATTCATCTTTGCATGTAATTCATGTAGAGCATGTAAGCAATCGAAATTTGAGAAACCAACTAGGTTACTCACCAGAATCTCCGAACTCTTGCTGAAGTCCCAAAGAATGTTCGTGGAGCGACGGTCTAACGGTGCCTCTATAACAGTAAAGTACAGTCTATTACTAATTCCTCAATTAAATAGTACAGTAATGCATATGTCTCAGTGAGATGATGTACAATGCATGTTCATGATTTTACCGGCGCTAAAACCCAATTTATAACTCTTATATCCCAATCTAACTCTTCGCTCAATTGGTCGACAATAATTGATCCAATCCTATAATTCGGTTCAATTTCCTCAATTCATAATCCCTATAGAAATTTCCTATCCATCGGGTCAAAACCCCTATTGAAAATCCCAATTAAACTCTAATCGTCTCAATTCAGTATTTAGGTCACACTATGAACCATAATCGACCTTATTCTCTATAAATCAATGTCACTTAAATCAATTCTAATTCCTATAATTATCCTCAATTGTAGACCTCTTTCTAGTTCATAACTAATCGGAATCACCTCAATCGGAGGTCTATACCATAAATTATGCCCAATATACTAACAATCATCCCTTCAATTGCCATCTTCGCGCGACCTACGTCCGTCATCACGACGATATCTGAGACGCTCGCATGGCTCGTCATGACGACGAAGCAGGAAGGCTCGTCATGACGATATCCAGGCGCCGCATGGCATACTCATCACGCCGTAGTGGCGAACACTAAATTTATTCGCCGCGGCGAGGCACGCCAGACGTCGCGACGTGCAACCGAGCCACCTTCTTCTCCGATCGATTTTCCGCCATAAACGCTATTTAAAACCTCTATTAACACTCTAACCACTCAATCTAACCCAATAAATGCCATAAATGCTTGAAACAACTACTAATAACAACAATAAAGCCTTAACAACTTACCAATCGCAGATCAAAGCCACAAATCACCGTAAACCCTAAATCCTTCAAAATCAACGATAACTCACTCCAATCCTTCTCAACCTTCATCAATCACAATAAATCAGTTAGGCTAACACAATAGGAAGAAAACCATAGAGGAAAGATTGAAGAATCCTTACCTATGGAGGAAATCGAAATCACCGTGGAGAAGAGGAAGAAGAAAAACGTTAATGCCTTAGGTAACTTTCTCAAATCTCAAACCTAGGCTATATATAGACCTAAGTCTCCAAATCAGTCCAAATTTCAGTCTCTAAATTTCAATGGCTCAACATTTTAATTTCCTTTCAGTATAACCCTAATATTTCCTTTGCCATTGGACAATTATTTCGCACTATCTGATCAATAATCATCACACCCAAAATTTCCTATCCGCATTTCTCCTAATTTCTGAAAATTTCTCATTGACCACTATCAATTGCCAATCACTCTTAAACTATTCTAAATCCGTCATTCGAGCTCACTTACTCTTAATTTCTCAGTCAATTACAATCCAGTCAGTCCAGTCAGTTCACAATCCAATCAGTTCATACTTCTACTCAAAATGCCGAAAAATCATGAATGCATGTACCTATGAATAAATGCATATGCAAGAAACATGTTCCTCTATAATTAGAGGCCAGTAACATGCTCAATCGGTGAATGCAAAGAAACCTATCGGTGTAACCTAATTACTATAATACCTTGCTAACATAGAAGGATGTTACACTAACAGCACCGAAATTACTCAATTCGGGCCTCGATCGGTCCAAAAATAAATAAATCAGTGGCCACATAACTAGTATGCATGAACAGTCCTATCCATGAACAGTCCTAATGAAGCTCATTCACTCTCATCCTATGCCAAATTACTATTCTACCCTTCCCGTTGAGGGTGGGATGTTGCAGATAAAGTGAGAGTGGTTGACACAGTGATTTATCCTGGTTCACCCCAAACCGTGGGCTACGTCCAATCCTTAGAGTTCTTTCTGAGATTTCCACTATCTCTTTCAACGTTACAAGTATTCTTTTCGAGCCTCTTCAGGTCTCTACAACCAGTATTCTTTCACACTTAGCCTCTGCCGGCTATCTGCACTACTTTTTCTCAGAAAAGTGTTTGCACACTTGTTACAGTAAAATAGCTCTCAGCTAATTGAACAGAATGCTTTTTGCTATCTGCACTAATTTTTCTCACTTTGTCTAATTTTTCTAACTTTGCAATCTTCGACTTCGACTTGTATTTATAGCCTTTGTTTCCAACTGCTTCTTGATTCTTGTTTCTTGAATCTTTAAAGAAACGGTTATTCAGTTGAGTTCTGTAACTAACTCGAACTAACTCCTTCGTCTTCTTTTCGAATTCTGCATCTGTTTTTCTTCGTCAGTATTTTATCGTCTATGCTTCTGCGTCTGCGTCTTGCGTCTGCTTTTACTTCATCTGTGTCTGCTTTTATTTTGCGTCTTCGTCTGCTTTACTATTTCACGTCTTCGTCTGCTTTACTATTTTGCATCTGCGTCTTCTTTGCTTAGCGTCTGCGTCTGTGTTTGCGTTTGTTTCATTTAGCGTCTGCGTCTGTGTTCCTTCGCTCAGATGACTTAAATCAGATTTCTTTTCTTTTTTATTTTGATCTTTTGTTATACATCAAAATCATATCTAAGTAAAGTCATTTGGACTTAACAATCTCCCCCTTTTTTATGATAACAAATTATATACAAAAGAAAACAAAATACAATGTTTTGAAAAGAACACAAAAAAACTTATCTGCAGAACTTCTTCTTTGACTTCTTCCTTTCTTCATCTGCTTCAGTCACACCTTCTATACTGAACATCCTCTTCTCTTCTCTTCTCTTCTGCTCATTCTCTTCTCCACTTATTCATTATCTTCTTTTCTGCTCTTCTCCCCCTATTTGTTATAATCAAAAATGATTAACGATGATGGCTCTTCAGCAGTTCTGTCATCATCTTCTTCAGGTCATTCATCGTCTCCTTGATCTCGTTGACTTCACCACGTAATTTGTTGATTTCAACTTGTGAGTCCAACGGTGAGGAGGATTAATCAGCCTCTGCTGAGGGAGCAGTGAACGGAATTGTCGTAGTATAAGCATCAGAGGTAGGAATGTATTCATCATTGATCTCAATAGTTGGTGGAAGAATAAATGTATCAGCTTCAGGAAGATCTAAGTCAAACGAAGCAGGCAGCATCAACAACTGTCTTCCTTGCAGGGTTATGCCTTCAGCTTCAATAGACAGTGTACCAGATTAAGGTCTAATACGCAAAACTATCTGAACAAGGAACTCAATAAACGTCCCTGTTATTACTCATCCCCTTACTGAACAGTCTTCTTGCTTGTTAGTATGGCTACAACTAGCTCCATCTTCATTCTTGTTCGAAGCGCATGCATCATCAATTTTACGCACTTCTTCTTTAATTTGATCTGCGGACAGATCGTCACGAACTTCTTCAGGAAATAGTTTCGACTTTCCTTTAGTCAAATCCAAAGGATATCTTGGCTGGATATCCGGTACAATCTTTATTTCTATCTTTTCTGTGATCGGAAAAATAGTACACGGCTTACAAGGAATTTTTGTAGGGTATGGCTTCGTAGCAGCATCCCTCAAAGCATAGTAGAACATCTTTTCATCTTCTTTCAGTAAGTCCCATGTGTCACTATTTATTGACATAGGTTGTACAAGAACTACTGTCTTCTTCATTGGTTGACTTCCGATGGCGATAGCAGTTGTCCTAGTAACATAATGAATCATTTTGATCTTCAGCTTTTGCTTTCTCAAAAACTTATGATAGTTGTATACCATCAGACAAGGTTTATCATTATCCGAGTCTAATTCTGTTGTTGCCTCTGGTTGTGCTTCAATAGGATTCTCCAAAACTAGGCTTTGCTTCACTGGTTCCTCCTGTTGAGCAATGGGGATTTCCTGAACTCTGCTCTGCTCAATTTCTTTTTCTTGTTGAGCAGCATCAGAGGTTTCTTTCTTTCGACTAACCTCCTCAGCAGTTAAGACGGTCTTCTTCTAACTAATCTTCATAGTCTTGTCTTCTGCTTCAGTCAGTCTTGAAGATTTCTGAACTTGAGATTTTTCTCTTTCAGATTCTGATTTTCTCTTCTTGTTAGTCTCTTTGGCTTTTCTGGCTGTATCCTCTTCTAGAATAGAAACTAACGACCTTGCCATTTTAGGTGCACGAGATTGAGGAGTTTGTTCTTGACTCTGTTCTCTGGCATTCTTCTCTTCTTGTTGCCTTAGAGTCTGAATCCTCGGTGATCTCTTTGCCTTCTTTGTAACTTCACTTAAAAGACTTTCTCCTTGTCTTTTTGACGCACCTTCTTCTGTCCTTCGAGGTAGACTTACTTCGACTTGAGGACTTTCCCGTTTTATCAGCAGTCTTCCCGTAAATCTTCTTATTTCATCCGCAGGCGATCTTATACTCACTTGAGTTCGGAGACTTGAAACGGGAGACTTCTTCGATACACGCTCCCCCTCAGTTCTTGTTCTCCTTGAAGAGTCTGTTTCTTCTTTATTTACTGTCCTCAGACCCATTCGTCGTATAGTGATTGAATCAATTTTACTTTTCACTGGAACAATACTTCTATTTCCTCTGTGGAGAGGGATTCCGAATTCCTTAAAAATCCTTGTAAGAAGCATGCCGTAAGGATAGTTGTTTGTATCCTTTATCCCCTTAATCATATAATGGAAGATTAAGAAGGTAAATCGACAGGATTGCGATTCAGTAGGTAAAACAGGCATTGTTCATCCAGGGTAGTAACCAAATGTCTGGAACCTACTCTGGGTAGAATGCAATTAAACAAAATTGCATGGAGAACCCTAGCTTTTGGGATCAGATTCGAAGTCTTCCTTTCTGAAGGGTTATTGGCTCCATATAGTTGTCTTCTGAGAGACATCCAACCGGCCTTGGTAGACAGAGTCTCATCAACCAATGGACAATCGGTCACCTTCTTTATCAGCTCCTTAGTCACAACAACAGATATACCATCTACTGAAGATACCACAGTGTTGCCTACAAGTCGAGCATTCTTCCAAAATCGAAACCTCATTGGTGTAGACCGTTCTCGCACTGAAGAAATTTCTCCAACCAGCTCTTACAATCTCGTTCTACGTCCATACCATCATTTCTCAATGACTCAAATCCACATGCCTTAGAAAATCATGGTCGCTTCCATTGTTTCGTAACGAAACCGCCTCCGTAAGCTTTTCGCTCAGGTAGGATGATTGAGAGAATTTGGAAAGCAAGATGAATCATCTGGTGATGAGAGTAACCGCAATGATATCAACTTCAGGCAACTTGAAAGGTCTTATCACGTGTATTCTAGAATCATAGGGATTCTGAAGATCGTGATGTAACATCCCGTTACTGTTAGCAAGGGTATTATAGTAATTCTGGGTTACACTGATAGGTTTCATTGCATTCACTGACTGAGCATGTTACTTGTAACATCCCGTCACTGTCATTAAGGGTATTTTGGTTATTATGAGTCATACTGATAGGTTTCACTGCATTCATTGAATGAGCATGTTACTGGCCTCTAATTGTAGAGGAACAGGTTTAACGCATATGCATTTATCCATAGGTACATGCATTCATGATTTCCGGTATTTAATTGTAAGTAAGAACTGACTGAGTTGACTGAAACTGACTGGATTGAGAGTTAATTGAGAATTTGAGTAATCGAGTGCAATTGACTAATTTGATACTGTTTATGAATGACTGGCAATTTATAATGGCTTATAGGAAATTCTCGTGAAATTCGGGAGATAATGCCCGACCGAAAGTTTTGGGTGATCGATCGATCGACCTACAAGATCTTGAAAGCACCGCCCAATGGCAATGGAAAATTAGAATTTTACCGATAGGAAATAATTATGTGGAACCATTGGGATTTAGAGACCAAATTTGACCGACTTGGAGACTTAGGTCTATAAATACTAGGTTTGAGGAATTTGGGGAAAACACCTAAGGCAATTTCACGCTTTCTTCTTTCCCCATCTTGTGACTTCATGATTTCCTCCCATTGGTAAGGATTCCTCGATTTTCTTTATGGATTCTTTCCTCGAGATGAGGTTAATCGATTGATTGTTATTGGTGAAGGTTAGAGGCTGGGATTAGTGAATCGTTGAGCTTGAAGGATTTTAGGGTTTCGGAGGATTTTGAGGAATCCGTAGCTTGATCTGTGATTTGGTAAGTTTTAAGAGCTTTGATGTTGTTATGGATGATTCTTATTGTATTTATGGCATTTATTATATTTGATCGGGTAGTTGGGAGTGTTTATGGATGGGTTTTGTTATTGATGATTACCGTAGGAGTGTATAGAATTCGAAGTGTGGATTTGTGGAGGTAGATTATCGATTTGTTGATGGATAGAGTTATATGGATGATTGAATATGCTAAGGTTGCCGATGATGATATTGCTTGATTTATGTGTATTGAGTTCTTGGTGAGTTGCGTAATCGAAACTGGAAATCTCGGACTGGTGTGTTTAAAAGCTATGTGTTGGGGAAGAAGGAGAGGCGTGCGTAGTGGATTTAGGTTGGAGACCGCTGACAACCGTGAGGAGCTCGGCATGCAGACGGCGCAAGGAGGAGCTTCGGCATGCGGACGAAGCGATGGAGTAGCTTCGGCATGCGGGACGAAGCGATGAGGAGCTTCGGCATGCGGACGAAGAGCGGAGTAGCTTCGGCATGCGGACGAAGGTGAGTAACTTCGGCATGCAGACGAAGCATGAGGAGCTTCGGCATGCGGACGGCGGTGAGGAGCTTCGGCATGCGGACGGCGGTGAGGAACTTCGGCATCGCGGACGAAAGCGGTAGTAGCTTCGGCATGCGGACGAAAGAAGCGAGGAGCTTCGGCATGCGACGAGCCAGCTGCGAGTAGCCCGACATCTGAGCAGCTGCGGATCGATCGATCATTCGAGCGACCGACCGACGAAGTTCGCGATCGTTCGGCTATGTGAGCGACCGAGCGACGAGCTTTGGGAGTCGCTCGGCACGCGGGCGAGCAGTGGACGGGCGGTCCTGCGTAGCTAGTCAGATGAGCGAGCGGTTTAGCGTGCGGGCTAGGGCTCACGTCCAGGTCGACCTGTGGCATGCGGGTGAACGCCAGCGCACTCCATGGTCGCAACCTTTGCCCTAGTCGTCCGAAGAGGAGTGTTTGAGGCTTTTGGCATTGGGACTTAGGAAATTAACCGATTGAGGTGATTAAGGATTAGATTTGATTTGAAGTTTAAATTGGAATTTTTATGGATGTGTTCGACCCAAGGAATAGGAAATTGCTATTGGGGATCTAATTGAGGTAAATTATTTGGATTTTAGGAATGGATCAATTATTGTCAATCAACTCAATGAAGAGTCGAATTGGGTTTTAGCACCGGAATCGTGGCGTGCATTGTACATTATTTCACCGAGACATATGCATTCTTGTCTTTGTTTTATTGGGCTATAAGTGATGGGTTGTACTTTATTGTTATAGAGGCACCGCTGGACCGTCGTTCCACGGACATTCTTTGGGACTTCGAGCAAGAGCTCGGAAGTTACAGTGAGTAACCTAGTTGGTTTCTCAAATTCACGATTGCTTACATGCTCTACATGAATTACATGCAAAGATGAATTGTATGACTCTTGTATGATTCTTGGCATGTATTGGATTGAATTGCATGTCTTTCTTGAACCAACTGTCTTTCTACGTGATCTTGAGGCCAATCTTGGGCTTTTATAGCCATACATCGAACTCTTGAATCTGAATTTATTGAACATTTGCATTGCATGCATAAATGCATGATCGGATAATGGGCGTGTCCCAGTTGCTAATTTCATTGAAAAGAGCCTAGTGCTCGAATCTTTGTCTTGACGGGCTTAGCAGGGAGAAAATCCTGACGTCGTCCCTACTTGTTCTTGTTGAGCACTTGGGCACAACATGAATAAGCGGAAAAGAGACACATATGCATTGTATACACATGGTGATTGATTTGTGACATTGGTGATTACGTGATGACATGATTTCTTGTGTATTACGATATGATGCTGCAAATTGTTACATGCTCATAAAAACCGTGAAATGACATTGTAAATGGTTTATCATCTTGTAAATCGTTTTATAACCTTGTATATGGCTATATGATCTTTATTAAGTGAATACTCTTGTCTTATCTTTATGCGCCGTGCGTAATGCATGATTTAGTGAACCATCGATGATGGTTTCTCCTTTGAGTTCATGAAACTCACCCAAATTTGCAACCTATTTTTCAGAATTTGTTAGAGTAGACTTCTAGCTCAAGATCTTTCTTTCTGCCGTCTTGCGAGCTTTGGTGAGGGTCATTGATGGCACATGGGTCGGTCAATTTGGATTAGTGTTTTGAGGATGACTTAGGATAGATGTTTGTGTCGGTCTCTTTTTGGTTTTGTTAGGAGACCGATAGACTTGTCTATTCTGGATTGGATTCTTGTCTTTGGATAATTATTACTTTGGATGTCAATTTGTTGATTCTTGTTATTTTGTGATTTAAAATACTTGATGCCATGGATTTTAGCGAAATTTTCTGGTAGTAAATCCTTTATCGTGGGATACGTGTGGGAGCGACCTTGGGTTTCCGATGTGTACCCTACGGTGAGGCGCTACATTTAGTGGTATCGAGCATGGTTGGCATCTTTTGGGCATAGAGCATTATTAGGCGGAATCCTTGTGTAAGGATATGAGCTGATCGAAATTTCTTGTGCATTTAGGTCATCCGTTATGGGAGATCAGTAGAATGACGGTGACCAAGAATCGGTAGGAGCTAGTAGGGAGTCCCTATGCCTCTCTCGGAGGTTACCTCCTCGAGTTCTGTGAGGCAGGAACAGCAGTGCGATCGGCTAGCATGGCGGCGATTGATTTCTATGGCGGCCTTGACCTGCGGAGGTGAGGATGGCTTGAGAGGGCTGGCGAGTCCTCGATCGGATGGGCTGCGACCTTGAGGAGAGGTTCGACTACTCTGTCTCCTTACTCTGAGGTCCTGCATATCGGTGGTGGAGGCTCGTCCCAGGCGGTACCACAGGCCCCGCACTCGACATGGGATGATTTTCCGAGGGCCTTGAGGACAATTTCATGCCCAAGGTCTATCTGGAGATGAAGATGCAAGAGTTCTTAGAGTTGAGGCGAGGACGGATGGTGTGGTGACTATGAGTTGATTTAATGAGTTGATGGGCTATGTACTTCACTGATTTCTCGAGGACGACGGATGCCGTAGATTTGAGGTGGACTCAATTTGAGATCCGCACCCGTGGCGGATCGATATGAGCTCATTCTTGGTGAGAGCTGCAGTTGTCGAGGATAAAGCATTACTTCTGGCGAAATCTGTTGAGGCCAGACGAGGATCCGACATAAGAGACCTAGTGATAGCCATGGCAGACTTGGCGAGAGGCTCTGATGGCGTGAGTAGGCCCTTGGTCCATTGGAGGGCAGACAGACTGGATATGGGCGGAGGCGGTTCGCCTGCATCTAGTGGTGGTGGTAGCGCCAGGAGGATCGAGACAGATCGCCCTTGATTTGTGAGCATTGTGGCAAGAGGCACGATGGAAGTGCCGATGGTTATCTGGAGCTCGCTGAGGTGCGGCTCGATGGAGCATTGGTGAGGCCCCAAGACATTGGGAGCCAGTCTCTATGATTGGTAGATCGGCGAGAATATCCGATCCAGCAGAGCCGTGGAGGTGGATCAGCCGGAGGTCGAGGCCGAGGCCGAGGCGAAGGGTTCTGTAGTGGTCAGGGGACTGAGTGGCGGCGGCGATCTCGGCGGGTCTATGCCATGACACGGCGGGAGGCCGGACTCACCGGATGTTGTTCTTGGTATGCTTCTTATTTACGGTATAGATGCATATGCATTGTTGGATTCTGGATCCACCCGTTCTTTTATTACACCGCATCTAGCATGTAGACTGCATGGGGATAGGCGAGAGGTTATAGTATGGGTTAGAGGTGAGTACACCTCTAGGTAGTCAACTGTATTGGGAGAGGTATGTATAGGATGTCCGTCCAGTTGACGAAACGGTTGAGTGCAAATTTGATAGTACTGGCTCTGCGGGAGATTGATGTGATATTGGGGATGGGCTGGTTAACTGTGCATAGGGCTGTTATGGACTGTTACACCAAGGAGGTTGTATTGGATTCCCCTGGACAGCCCAAGGTGGTGTTTAGAGGAGTCAGTCAGGCTGTACCTGCGAGGATGATATCCTTTATGAGTGCCCTGAGATTGATGCAGGGAGGTTGTGAGGCCTATCTGGCTCATGTAGTGGATTCTCGAGTTGAGCGAGATTGGAGGATGTTCCGTAGTGAGGGAATTTCGGATGTTTTTCGTGGAGTTACTGGGATTGCCGCTTTCGGCGAGAGATAGAGTTTGAGATTGATCTCGTTCCGGTGCCGCTTCTATATCGATCCCTCCATATAGGATGACACCGTGGGCGAGAGAGCTTAAGGCTCGATTGCGGGAACTTTTAGACAAGGGGTTTATCGGGACGAGTGTTTAGCCATGGGGAGCTCCGGTATTGTTTGTAAAGAAGAAGGATGGGACTACGAGGCATGCATTGATTATAGGCGGTTGAGCCGAGTGGCGATGAAGAATAAGTATCCTTTGCCTAGGATTGACGATCTATTTGATCGATTCAGAGGAGCTCGGTGTTTACTAAGTTAGACCTGCGATCGGGTTACTATCGATTGAGGATTGCGAGGCCGATGTGCCTAAGAGTGCTTTCCGGAGTAGATACGGGCATTTCGAGTTCTTAGTGATGCCGTTTGGGTTGACTAATGCCCCGGCCTTCATGGCTTTGATGAATAGGATTTTTCAGCCTACCGGATCGATTTGTGATAGTGTTTATTGATGACATCTTGGTTTATTCGAGAGATGAGCGAGAACACCGAGCATCTGAGGATAGTGTTGCGGTCATGAGAGAGAGGCGGTTGTTCGCCAAATTAAGCTAAGTATAAATTTTGGCTTGATGAGATCGTGTTTACGGGACACGTGGTGTCCGTGAGGGTATCGGTGGATCCTCACAAGATAGAGGCGATGATAGTGGGAGATTCCGAGGACTGTGCCAGAGTTGAGGAGTTTCCTAGGACTGGCCGGTTATTACCGGAGATTCGTCGAGGGATTTTCGTTGATCTCCGCCCCTCTGACGAAGCTATTGAGGAAGAATGTACCGTTCAGATGGACTGAGGATTGCCAGAAGAGCTTTAAGGAGCTGAAACATCGGTTGACGACCGCACCGGTGTTGGGCATTCCTTCTGGGACTGGAGGCTTTGTGGTTTACAGTGATGCCTCGCACCAGGGGTTGGGATGTGTATTGATGCAGCATGGGAAAGTTATAGCGTATGCCTCAAGACAGTTGAGGTCTCACGAGGTGAATTATCCAGTGCATGACTTGGAGTTAGCTGCAGTAGTATTTGCTCTGAAGATCTGGAGACACTATCTGTATGGGGAGACGTTCCAGATCTTCACAGACCATAAGAGTTTGAGGTATCTGTTGAGTCAGAGGGAGCTCAATTTGAGACAGAGAAGATGGATAGAAACTCTTGAAGGATTCTGACTGCACGATTGAGTACCATCCAGGAAAGGCCAATGTAGTGGCCGATGCTTTGAGCAGGAGATCGCATGGTATTGTAGCTCAGATTCAGATGGAGAGATTGCCTAGTCTGATACAGTTGAGAGCTCTTAATGTACAGATGGATTTGGGGCAGGATGGAGCACGATTGCTCTGCCGAGGCTCGAGCCGATCTTTGCGTGCGAGATTCGGAGGTTCGGACCAGGACCAGTACTAGTGAAACTGATTGATAGAGTTCAGACTGGTACAGATTCAGAGTTTGAGTTGAGAGATGGGACATTATGGATGGGACAGAGGCTGTGTGTGCCGGATATTGATGATTTGTGACGGGAGATCCTAGAGGAGGCTCATGTAGCCGCTTATGCTATGCATCTGGTTCGACCAAGATGTATAACACTGCTGAGGCGACATTTACGGTGGCTGGTATGAAGAGGCAAGTGGCAGAATATGTGTCCAGGTGTCTGACATGTCAACAGGTTAAGGTAGAGCATCAAGCTCCAGTGGGAAAGTTGCATTCGTTGCCCATTCCGGAGTGGAAGTGGGAGCGAATTACCATGGATTCGTGTGAGGTTGCCTAGGACACCAAGGCAACATGATGCTATCTGGGTCATAGTGGACCGATTGACCAAATCGGCTCACTTCTTGCCGATGAGAGAGTAATACTCTCGTCGGTTAGCCAGTATATGTAGCGAAGATTATGCGATTGTATGGGGTTCCGTTGTCGATAGTTTCGCGAGGATCGAGTTTATCGAGTTACAGAGCGACCTCGATCGCTATGGGTACTCGATGAATTTCAGCACCGCATTCCATCCTCGGTGATGGATGAGTGAGAGGGCGATCAAGATTGTTGAGGACATGCTTGGGCATGTGTCTTTGGAGTTTAGAGTGCGTGGGATCAATACTTGGCATCGATAGAATTTGCATACAATAACGATGTCGAGCGATATTGGGATGGCATCGTATGAGGCCTTGTATGGCGGCCGTGTAGATCACCACCGTGTTGGGATGAAGAGGTCGAGATCGATAGAGGGTCCGAGCTGATCCAGATACTGACAGATAAGATCTGATTGATCGAGAGTCGCATCAAGGCGGCTCGGATGAACGAAGAGTTATCGCGGATCGGCGTCGGCGGCTATGGAGTATAGTGTGGGTGATCGAGTATTCCTTGAGTGTCTCCTTGGAAAGAATCTTGAGATTTGGCCGTAAGGGCAAATTGAGCCCTCGGTATATTGGTCCGTTTGAGATCCTTGAGAGGATAGGACCAGCGCTTCTGGTTGGCTTTCTGGAGCGAGATGTCCGGTTGCATGGCGTGTTTCACGTTAGTATGCTCCGACGGTACCGATCAGACCCGACGCATGTGATTCCGGCTCAGGATATCGAGATAGCCAGTGATATGAGTTATGTGGAGGAGCCGGTACAGATCATTGGATCACGGGTCAAGCAATTGCAAAACCGGGTGATTCCATTGGTAAAGTACTTTGGAAGAACCACTCTGCTGAGGAAGCTACTTGGGAGACTGAGGAGCATATGAGGAGCCAAGTATCCTCATTTATTTGATGGAGACGGTATGAAATTTGAGGACGAAATTTTTATTAGGAGGGGAATTGTAACATCCGTCACCGTCATTAAAGGTATTTTGGTTATTATGAGTCATCTTGATAGGTTTCCTTGCATTCATTGAATGAGCATATTCTTGGCCTCTAATTGTAGAGGAGCAGGTTTAATGCATATGCATTTATCCATAGGTACATGCATTCATGATTTCGGTATTTAATTGTAAGTAAATGGTGAGTTGGTCAAATATTTGGATTGAGAGTTAATTGAGAATTTGAGTAATCGAGTGCAATTGACTAATTTGATCATGCTTATGAATGGTGGCAATTTATAATGGCTTATAGGAAATTCTCGTGAAATTAGGAGATAATGCGGACCGGAAAGTTTTTGGGTGGTCGATTGATGACCTACGATCTTTGAAAGCATCGTCGAATGGCAATGGAAAAATTAGAATTTTCTTGATAGGAAATAATTATATGGAACCATTGGGATTTAGAGGCTGAAATTTGGATGACTTGGAGACTTAGGTCTATAAATACTAGGTTTGAGGAATTTGGGGAAAACACTAAGGCAATTTCACGTTTCTCTTCTTTCCCCTCTTGTGACTTGCGATTTCCTCCCATTGGTAAGGATTCCTCGATTTTCTTTATGGATTCTTTCCTTGAGATGAGGTTAAGCGATTGGTTATTGGTGAAGGTTAGAGGCTCTGGGATTAGTGAATCGTTGAGCTTGAAGGATTTTAGGGTTTGGAGGATTTTGAGGAATCCGTAGCTTGATCTGTGATTTGGTAAGTTTTAAGAGCTTTGATGTTGTTATGGATGATTCTTCTTGTATTTATGGCATTTATTATATTTGATCGGGTAGTTGGGAGTGTTTATGGATGGGTTTTGTTATTGATGATTCTGGTAGGAGTGTATAGGGTTCGAAGTGTGGATTTGTGGAGGTAGATTATCGATTTGTTGATGGATAGAGTTATATGGATGATTGAATATGCTAAGGTTGCGATGATGATATTGCTTGATTTATGTGTATTGAGTTCTTGGTGAGTTGCGAGAATCGAAATCTGGAAATCTGGTGGTGTGTTTAAAAGCTATGTGTTGGGGAAGAAGGAGAGTCGTCGTAGTGGATTTAGGTTGGAGACCGCACAACTTCGTGAGGAGCTCGGCATGCGGACAAGCGATGAGGAGCTTCGGCATCGACGACAGCGATGAGTAGCTCGGCATGCGGACGGCGATGAGGAGCTTCGGTATCGGACGAAGCGGTGAGAGCTTCAGCATGCGGACGAGCGGTGAATAGCTTCGGCATCGCGACGAAGCGGTAAAGTAGCTTCGGCATGCGGACGAGCGGTGAGGAGCTTCAGCATCGCGGACGAAGCGATGAGGAGCTTCAGCATGCGGACGAAGCGGTGAGGCTTCGGCATGCGGACGAGCGATGAGAGCTTCGGCATGCGGACGAAAGATGAAGTAGCTTCGGCATGCGGACGAAAGCGATGAGGAGCTTCGGCATGCGGACGAGCCGCGAGTAACCCGCATCTGAGCGAAGCTGCGGATCGATCGATCATCCGAGCGACCGGCCAAGCGAGTTGCGTATCGTTCGGCTATCTGGCGAGCGGCGGCGAAGCTTTAGGAGTCGCTCGACGCATGGCGGCGATGGGCGGCGGTCTGCGTAGCTAGTCGATGAGCGGCGGTTTAGCGTGCGGGCTAGGGCTCACGTCGAGTCGACTGTGGCATGCGGGTGAGCGCCCGAGCATACCCATGGTCGCACCTTTGCCTAGTCGTCCAAGAGGAGTGTTTGAGGCTTTTGGCATTGGGACTTAGAAATTAACGATTGAGGTGATTAAGGATTATATTTGATTTGAAGTTTAAATTGGAATTTTTATGGATGTGTTCGACCCAAGGAATAGGAAATTGCTATTGGGGATCCTAATTGAGGTAAATTGACCGGATTTTAGGAATGGATCAATTATTGTCAATCAACTCGATGAAGAGTCGAATTGGGTTTTTAGCACCGGAATCGTGGCGTGCATTGTACATTATTTCACCGAGACATATGCATTCTTGTCTTTGTTTATCGGGCTATAAGTGATGGGTTGTACTTTATTGTTATAGAGCACCGCTTGGACCGTCGTTCCACGGACATTCTTTGGGACTTCGAGCGCGAGCTTCGGAAGTTACAGTGAGTAACCTAGTTGGTTTCTCAAATTCTGATTGCTTACATGCTCTACATGAATTACATGCAAAGATGAATTGTATGACTCTTGTATGATTCTTGGCATGTATTGGATTGAATTGCATGTCTTTCTTGAACCATTGTCTTCGCTACGTGATCTGAGGCCCGAATCTTGAGCTTTTATAGCCATACAACTGAACTCTTGAATCTGAATTTCTTGAACATCGCATTGCATGCATAAATGCATGATCGGATAATGGGCGTGTCCCAAGTTGCTAATTTCCTTTGAAAAGAGCCTAGTGCTCGAATCTTTGTCTTGACCGGGCTTAGCCCGAGGGGAGAAATCTCGACGCAGCGTCCCTACTGCTTTCTTGATGAGCACTTGGGCACACCTTTGAATAAGCGGAAAAGAGTCACATATGCATTGTATACATGGTGATTGATTTGTGACATTGGTGATTACGTGATGACATGATTTCTTGTATATTACGATATGATCTTTGCAAATTGTTACATGCTCTCAGAAAGCGTGAAATGACATTGTAAATGGTTTATCCTTTGTAAATCGTTTTATAATCAGATATGGCTATATGATCTTTATTAAGTGAATACTCTTGTCTATCTTTGTCGCCGTGTGCGTAATGCATGATTTAGTGAACCATCGATGATGGTTTCTCCGAGTTCATAAACTCACCCAAATTTGCAACCTATTTTTCAGAATTTGTTAGAGTAGACTTCTAGCTCAGAGATCTTTCTTTCTGCCGTGCGAGCTTCTTTGGCGAGGGTCGTGATGTACATAGGTCGGTCACCGGATTAGTGTTTTGAGGATGACTTAGGATAGATGTTTGTATCAGTCTCTTTTTGGTTTTGTTAGGAGACTGATAGACTTGTCTATTCTGGATTGGATTACTGTACTGGATAATTATTACTTTGGATGTCAATTTGTTGATTACTGTTATTTTGTGATTTAAAATACATCGATGCCATGGATTTTAGCGAAAATTTCTGGTAGTAAATCCTTTATCGTGGGATACGTGTCGGAGCGACCTTCGGGTTTCCCGATGTGTACCCTACGGTGAGGGAGCGCTACATTACTGGCCTCTAATTATAGAGGAATAAGTTTCTTGCATATGCATTTATTCATAGGTACATGCATTCATGATTTTCCGGCAGTTTAAGTAGAAGTATGAACTGATTGAATTGTGAACTGACTGGACTGACTGGATTGAAATTGACTGAGAAATTAAGAGTAAGCGAGCTCGAATGACAGATTTAGAATAGTTTAAGAGTGACTGGTAATTGATAGTGATTTATAGGAAATTTTCGAGATATTCGGGAGAAAATGCTCGGACCAAAAATTTTGGAGTGACAGACTGATTGACTGTATAGTACTGAAAAAATGGTCCAATGGCAAGGGAAATATTAGGGTTATACTGTTAGGAAATTAAAATATTGAGCTATTGAAATTTAGAGACTAAAATTTGGACTGATTTGGAGACCTATGTCTATAAATAGATAGGTTTGAAAGAAATTTGGGAAAGTTACCTAAGGCATTTCGTTTTCTCCTTCTCTTCTTCCACGGTGGGTTCGATTTCTTCCTCATTGGTGAGTTTCATCGATTCTTCCTTATGTTTCCTTCTTATTGTACTAGGCTAAGTGATTTATTGTGATTGTTGAAGTTTGAGAAGGATTTGGAGTGGATTAATCGTTGATTTTGAAGGATTTAGGGTTTACGGTGATTTGGGGCTTTAATCTGCAATTGGTAAGTTGTTAAGGCTCTATTGTTGTTATTAGTAGTTGTTTCTAGCAGTTATGGCATGTATTGGGATGGATTGAGTAGTTAGAGTGTTAATGGTAGTTTTAGAAAGAGATTCGGGGGAAAAATCGATCGGAGAAGACGAAGAGTCGTCATGACGCCGCGACTAACGTCTTGCGTCTACGCTGGCATGGCGCGTCTTGAGGATGCTTGTGATGGCGTCAAATATTTGACCTTGTGGCGAGTATGTTTAAATCTCATGGCCAGAATCGATCGCTTCGTCGTCATGGCGATTCTCACGCCACGACGAATGAACCTTTCTACGCCGCGGCGAGACACTCTTGGCCGTGGCGAAGGGGACTGTTCCATTGAATTAATTTCAAATTATTGGGTATAATTCATGGTGTAGACCTCCGATTGAGGTGATTCTAGATTCGTTACGGACTAGAGAAAGAGGTCTATAATTGAGGATAATTATGGAAGTTAGAATTTAATTTAATTGGTATTGATTTATCGAGATTAAGGTCAATTATGGTTTATAGTGTGACCTAAGTGTCGAATTGAGACAATTGGAGTTTTAATTGGGATTTTCAATAGAGGTTTTAACCTAATGGATAGGAAATTGCTATGAGGATTATGAATTGAGGAAAATTGAACTGAATTATAGGATTGGATCAATTAGTCTCGATCTATTGAGCGAAGTGTTAGAATGGGATATAAGAGTTCAAAATTGGGTTTTAGTGCTGGGGAAAATCATAAGCATGAATTGTACATAATTTCACTGAGACATATGCATTACTGAACTATTTAATTGAGCATCTAGTAATGGGACTGTATTTTCTTTGTTATAGGCGTCGTTGGATCGTCATTCCACGGACATTCTTTGGAACTTCCGAAGCGAGGCTCGGAAGTTCTGGTGAGTAACCTAGTTGGTTTCTCAAATTCTGGATTTAATTGCTCAACGTGAATTTACTTGGCAAATGTGAAATGTATGATTCTTGAAATATACATGATCGGATGGTATGCCTCTCTTGTATTGGATCGTGAAATTGCATGATTCTTTGAAATGTCGTGATCAAATGACATATTTCTATTGTCTTCGGATTGGATTCTTGTCTTGACCTGAATTCTCAGATATTATTGAGAATCACAATCTTGGGCTTTTATAGCCATACATTTGAATTATCGAATCTTGCATTGCATGCATAAATGCATGATCGATAATGGACATGTGACCCAGTGCTATTATCATCGAAAAGAGCCTCGAGCTCGAACCTTTATCTTGACCGACCACGAGTCCGAGGGAGAAATCACAGCGTCCCCATCAACACCGATGAGCACTTGGCACAATCTTGAATAAGCGGAAAGAGTCTCATATGCATTATATACATGGTGATTGAATTGCCAAATTGTGTGACGATTCTTGAATCGCGTGATGCCATGATTTATCAGTAAATTGTGATGTGAACTGCTTTTATGCTATTGTAAATTATTACCGATACTATAAACTGTTATGACTCATGTGAAATTGTTATATAATCTTGTTAATCGAATATTACCGTGCGTGCTGTCATGATTTCGTGCATGATTTGAGTGAACCATCGATGATGGCTTTTCATCGAGTTCGCAAACTCACCCAAAATTGCATCTAATTTTTCAGATCGATAGAGTAGACCCTAGCTCCGGAGATAGCCTTTTCCTATCGTCTGACGTCTTTGGCGAGATAGCGATGGCACATTCGGTCGGTGGGGGTTGGATTTTGAGGATGACTTAGGATAGATGCTTGTATCGCTTTCCTTTTGGTTTTGTTCGGGGACCGATAGACTTATGCATTACATTATTGGATGACTGTATGTGATTGATATTATGATATTAAAATTTAGTGGTTTCTGATATCGTGTTGTGTTATGGTTTTAAATTATTGCGATGTCATGTGGATTATTAAGGGAAATGTTCTGGTGGTGCACCTTTATCGTGGGATACGTATCGGAGTGACCTTCGGGTTTCCCAATATGTACCCTACGGTGAGGGGGCGCTACATTAAGTAGTATCAGAGCATGGTTTGGCATCTTTTGGGCATAGTGTATTGTTAGGCTTGAATCACTGTAAGAATAGCAAAACTGATCGAAATTTCTTGTCTATTTTAGGTCATCCGTTCTTGGAGATCGAGTTGAACAACCAGCTGACCTGGAATCGGTAGGAGCTAGTAGGGAGTCCCCTGCGCCTCGTTCAGAGGAGTTGCCTCCTCGAGTTCCTGTGAGACGGGAACGGAGATATGATCTACTGCGTAAGCAGGGGGCGGTTGACTTCTATGGTAGCACCGACCCTGCGGAGGCTGAGGGATGGCTAGAGAGGACAGAGAGAGTCCTCGACCAGATGGATGCGGACCGGATGAGCGCTTGATTCGCGGTTTTTCTACTGCTTCTGAGGTTACGCATATCGGTGGTGGAAGATCTGCTTTGAGCAAGCACCACCGGCCCTGCACACATGGGATGATTTTACGAGGCGTTGAGGACAATTTCATGCCCAAGATTTATCTAGAGATGAAGTTCTGGAGTTCTTAGAGGTGAGACGAGGCGATTGACCGTGGTCGACTATGAGTCTTGATTCAACGAGTTAGTGGTATATGCTTCTTCACCGGTGGCTTCGAGGTGACAAATGTCGGCGTTTGAGGTGGACTCAATCTGGAGATCCGCACCTATTGGCTAGATCGATATGGGCGCTTTATTGAGTTGAGGGCTTGCGGATGAGGATAGAGCATTCTTGAGACAATACAGGATCGAGACCGGTCGAGGACCGAGATTAAGAGATCCATTGACAATCGAGGCGGTCTTGCGAGAGGGTTTAGCAGCGCATGAGTAGGCCCTTCAGTCCGTCGGAGGGTTAAACAGACCGTTATGGCGGAGAACAGATTTATCTGATCGTTAGTGGAGGCGGCGGTGCAGGCGGCAGCTACTGTGAGCCTCAGGCAAGAGACACAGCGGAGCGTGTCGATGACTGTCTGGAGCCTGCTTGAGGTGTGGTTCGATGGACCACCTAGTGAGGAGCTGCCCAGAGACTTTAGGAGCCCAGTCTACTATGACTGGAAGATCAGGCAGTAATACCATAGTGCAGCAGAGCCGTGGAGGTGGATCCGGATGGAGAGGCCGAGGCCGAGGCCGAGGTCGAGCAGAGGGGTTCGCAGTGAGGTCAGAGGGACCGAGCAGACAGCAGTCGCAGGCTAGAGTCTATGCCATGACTCGGCAAGAGACCCAGGATTCTCCGGATGTTGTTGCGGGTATGCTTCTTGTTTCTGGTCTTGAAGCATATGCATTGTTGGATCCTGGATCTTCTCATTCCTTCATTGCACCGCATTTAGCATGTAGACTGCATGGGGATAGGCAGAGGTTACAGCATGGGTTAGAGGTGAGTACACCTCTGGTAGTCTGTTCGTATTGGGAGAGGTCTGTATGGGATGTCAGGTTCAGATCGATCGAGCAGTTTTGAGTGTCGATCTGATCGTTTTGGCTCTGAGGGAGATTGACGTGATATTGGGGATGGATTGGTTGACTGCTCATAGGGCTATCATGGACTGTTATACCAAGGAGGCTATATTGAGTCTCCGGTCACCCAGAGTCAGATTCGAGGAGTTAGTCGGCGAAGGCTCGCGAGGATGATATCCTTCTTGAGTGCCCTGAGATTGATGCAGGGAGGTTGTGAGGCCTATCTGGCTCATGTAGTGGATACCAGAGTCGAGCCGAGATTGTAGGATGTTCCTGTAGTCAGGGATTTTCCAGATGTGTTTCCCGAGGAGTTGCCGGGATTGCCGCCAGAGCGGGAGATAGAGTTTGAGATCGATTTAGTTCCCGGTACAGCCCCTATATCGATTCCTCCGTATAGGATGGCACCGGCGGAACTTAGAGAGCTTAAGGCTCAGTTGCAGGAGCTACTGGATAAGGGGTTTATTAGACCGAGTGTTTCGCCATGGGGAGCGCCGGTACTGTTTGTGAAGAAGAAGGACGGGACACTGAGACTGTGTATCGATTATAGGCAGTTGAATCGGGTAACAGTAAAGAATAAGTATCCACTGCCTAGGATTGACGATCTATTTGATCGATTCTGGTTCTCGGTGTTCACTAAATTGGATCTGAGATCAGGCTATTACCAGTTGAGGATTGCAGAGGCCGATGTGCCTAAGAGTGCCTTCAGGAGTAAGTACGGGCATTTTGAGTTCCTAGTGATGTCGTTTGGGTTGACTAATGCCCCGGCAGCCATCATGGCTTTGATGAATAGAGTTTTTCAGCCCTACCTCGATCGGTTCGTGATAGTGTTTATTGACGATATACTGGTTTATTCGAGGAGTAGACAGGAGCACGCTGAGCACCTGAGGATTGTTCTGCAGGTCATGAGAGAGAGGCAGTTGTTCGCCAAATTCACTAAGTGTGAATTCTGGCTTCATGAGATTGTATTTCTGGGGCACGTAGTGTCTGGTGAGGGTATCCAGGTGGATCCTCACAAGATAGAGGCGGTTATGAGTTGGGAGATTCCGAGGAGTGTGCCAGAGTTGCGGAGTTTCCTAGGACTGGCCGGATATTACTGGAGATTCGTCGAGGGTTTTTTGTTGATCTCCGCCCCTTTGACGAAGCTATTGAGGAAAAATGTGTCATTCAGATGGTCTGAGGAGTGCCAAAAGAGCTTTGAGGAGCTGAAACATCGGTTGACTACTGCACCGGTGTTAGGTATTCCTTCTGGTACTGGAGGCTTCGTGGTGTACAGTGATGCCTCGCATCAGGGATTGGGTTGTGTCTTGATGCAAAGATGGGAGAGTTATAAGCGTATGCCTCGAGATGCTTGAGGTCTCACGAGGTGAATTATCCAGTCATGACTTAGAGTTGGCGCGATGGTTTTGCTCAAGATCCGGAGACATTATCCAGATGGTGAAACGCGTTCGGATCTTCATCGATCATAAGAGTCTCGAGATATCTGCTGAGTCGAGAGAATTCAACTGAGATGAGAGGAGATGGATAGAGTTATTGAAGGACTATGACCGCATCGATTGAGTATCATCCAGGAAGGCCAATGTGGTGGCGATGCAATCGAGTAGGAGATCGCGTGGTAGTCAAACTCGAGTTCGAGTTTCAGATTACCCGGTCTGATTCAGTTGAGGGCTCTTAATGTACAGATGGATATGGGTCAGGATGGAGCTCTGATTGCTACTCTGAGGCTGAGGCCGATGTTGCATGATAGGATCCGGAGAGTTCAGGATCAAGACCCAGTGTTAGTGAGACTGATTGAGAGAGTCCAGACTGGTACTGATTCAGAGTTTGAGTTGAGAGATGGGACTTTATGGATGGGACAGAGGCTGTGTGTGCCGGACATTGATGACTTGAGACGGGAGATCCTAGAGGAAGCTCATGTAGCTGCCTATGCGATGCATCCTGGTACGACCAAGATGTATCGTACTCTGAGACAGCATTTCTAGTGGCCTGGTATGAAGAGGCAAGTTGTAGCGCCCCCTTACCATAGGGTATCCACCGGAACGCCCGTAGGTCATTCCGATACATATCCTACGACAAGAGACCACTACTGACAACAACCACTACACTCCTCATGGCATCACAATCATAAGACAGTAATAAGAAATTGACCACTTTTTAAAACCAAATTAGATTCCATTTCATTCACTCAAAGCTCAGTAATTTACAACTGTCAGTACTTTTTAATTTACACATGATCCAAACACTGCACACTAAGTATCATACTGTACTGTACAAGAAACAGATCTAACTATAAGTCTCCAAAAGAAAGCCCAGCTGACCGACCTTTGAGTCATCGCTTCTCTCGCCAATCCACGAGATACTGCTCTACAGTCTGAGGGGAGCTATCATACATGCTTATGCCTCGAAAAATAATTGCAATTTTGGATGAGTTTGCGAACTCAATGAGAAACCATCATCGATGGTTCTCCCAATTCATGCATCATATAAGCATGTAACAGATACACTCGGATGTTATACAAAACACAATAGTAATTCATCACGACGGTAAATATACAGCGAATAATAACATTGTCAAATGTTCGATTCAAGATGCAATGCACATGTGACTCTTTTCCAGTTCATTTCAGATTGTGGACCGAAAGCATAACAAAGGATCAAGATAGACGCGTCTGGGAGAATTATCTCCGTCGAGCTCGAGGCTCGGTTCAAGATATCGAGCTCTAGGCTCGGTTCAAGATCTGATGGCGTCTCGGTTCACAATTTTCCTTTTAACAGTGATGCGATTGTGCATGAATGCACATGTCCCATATCGAGAAACATGGTAATACACACCAAATACACAATATAATCATACAATCCAATTAACGGTTGCCTAATGCTTATTTCACGATCAATTGGGCCATATATAACCACATAATCCCGTAGGCGCCAATTCACGCCTTAATCCACGTAATCCCGTAGGCAATCAATTTACAACAATAATTCATGTATTTCCGTAGGCAATCAAACCACAGCTTAACACATAGATTGGAATAACCAACTAGGTTACTCACCTAATAACTTCCACGCTAGTGCCGGAAGTCTCGCCAAGTCCGTGGAACGACGGTCCACTTGAGCCTCTATAAGACATTAAATGAATAGCCATTACCATCGGTATACTTGAAATGACTAAATAATGCACATGAAATCAGTAAAATGTGTATAATGCATGTTCATGGCAATCCCGGCCCTAATCCAATATTTTTCTATAATAAAATTATATCAAAAATTAGAAATCTATAGGCGCTGACGGTGCGCCAATCGGACCTCTATAGGTCCCCAATTAAGGCTACGTCAAATTCCCGTCTAAAAATTCCCGTTTTCTCATAAAATGAAATTAAATATTCAACGAATCCGATGCCTCTGGAATCAAGTCAATCGGACATCGGACGGAAAAGAAATTGACAAAGGAAGCTAGAAATTCTAAAATACCATTTAACAAATAAATAAAAATAAATAAATAAAAAAGGACAGCATCGCTGGGGCGAGACGTCGCCCCAACGGGGCCGTTTCATCCGGCCTCGTCGCTAGGGCGAGGCGTCGCCCTAGCGATGCGAGCCCTTAACGCCTCGTCACTAGGGCGAGGCGTCGCCCTAGTGACCATGCTCCATTCCCTTAACTTTTCCCCTGCTTTTCACCTTTTTGTTCTAACTTCCAATACCCATAATTCTTAGCACATGATTTAGAAAAATACAAACTATACCTTGTTGGAAAGCTTATGAAAAGCTCTACAATTCTCAAGAAGACCATAAAAATCAATTCCAACCCTAAGGGTGTCAAATATCCCATCAAACCTTTTGCCTACTCAATTTCCATTAACACAGGGCAGTACATTGACAATTGCATAACTCACTGATTCTTCAGAAATAAATTACCACACAAATATGGTCAATAAGTTCACAATGTCCTTAACAACTTTCATGAACAATCCAACATCAAAGTATATTGCTAAACAAGTCAATTAATTCATCTAATGTTACTATCCCTGAAATCCTACAATTTGGGCAGTAACCTTATAACAACCATAACTCCCTGTATACAAGTCAGTAAAATCAGAACTTTATATCCCTGTAAAGATAACATCATAAGCTTCATTTTTTATGAAGCACTCTTCATCCAATTCGATCTCTATCAATTTCAAAACTGTTATGGAAGCTACTGTTATGATCAGCCATTCTTAACCTAATGTAGGGTTCATTTTTTGAAAAATCATAACTCTCAATTCTGACTTCTAAAAATTACACACCAAATATCAATTTCAATTTAATCTCTTCCTCTACAACTTTTCAGAAGCTCACTCATACCAATTCAGTCCACATAAAATGTTAAAATTGCCTCTAATCAGTAAACTCACAAAACCACACTTATGCTAGGTTTCATCCAAAATGCTCAAAACCAGTCATTAGTAATCAATTCATATCTCCCAATATACAATTATAAAAATAGCAAGATCAGTATCAATGGAAAGATAATTCAATATGCCACAACTTCCATGAAGACCATTTTCCCTAATTCCATCTCAATTAATTCATAAAAATCAACAAAACTCAGATGTCATGGTTGCGGTTACTGTTCACAGGCAATAGAACAGTAACTTTCCATTCAAAAATTCACCCTTCTATCATTGAAATTCAACAACACCTATTTCACACTAAATTGAAGCCAACATCCCAAAGTTTCAGTGGCCACTGACCTTACCTCATTTGCATTTCTACACAATAAGTTATGAATAAATCTGTAGCATCAATTATAATTCCAATTTCCCAGATTCAATGTTAACCTTAGTTCAATCACTTCCAATGCCTTTTTCACATCATTAGACATCAAAATAAATACAAATTAAGTATTACTACAGTCATACATATACTAGGGCTAATAATGAAAAATTGGCAGCATTAAATTCCTCAATTCAAATACCCAAATAATTTTCCATATTCAATTCAACATCAAACCCTATCATTAATTTCAATACATCTTCACCTAGCCTCATACCCATTTCTTCAAATCATACTAATCATCACTTTAATGCCTACATGAACCTAATACATGCTTTAAACCCTTTTATTAATCACTCCTCACTATCATGGCATTTAATTCCATATGCAAATCTTATTTAAAACTCAAACCTTAAATGAAATCTTACCTAATGCAAAACCTCCTTCAAGCTTCAACTTCTAACTTCTAACTTCTACACCAAAGTACCAACCTCCTTCCCTTCCCAAGCATATACCAAACTCATCATCATCTAGCTTTGATGGGAGTAAGAGATGGTAGCATAAAGTTATGGAGAAAATGAGAAAAGGAGAGCAAAATTCGATGGTTACAATGAAGAGTGGAGTTTCGGATGAGCTAAAACTAAAAGCCTTAAATTCATTTCCTTTCCTTTTAAGCATATCCGAGAGAATTGAGAGAAGCAGTCAATGTTGCCTTTTGTAATGGCAATTTATAATTGGTTCTTTTGAATTTGAAAAGTCAAATTATCATTTATTTAATCCAGTCCAAAATTTTACTCCATTTAACTCCAATAACCCTACTTTCAGTCCCAAAATAATATACCCCATATTACTGTGCCATTGGGTAGCGATCTTTGCTACCGAAAATCGATCGATTCGCCAATTGGTGATTTTTCCGGTCCAGAAATTGTCTCCGAAAAAATCCAGAAAAATTCCTAAAAATCCCTAAAAATATAAAACAATTTATGGTGCAATCCAAATAATTTTTCAAACTCGATTATCCCATTAATTTCATACAGAAGTTCAATTTCAACCTTAAGCCGGAAAATGTCATGAATGCATGTATACTATGTGCATGTACAACCAATCAGTAATTATTGAGGCTATATGCTGTATGCGCATGCCGAGATATAATTTAATATCCCGAACCCGTCCCAATTATTAAAATACCCTTTCCTATAGGAGAGGGGATGTTACACAAGTGACAGTGTATGTTTCCAGGTGTCTGATTTGTCAGCAGGTTAAGGCAGAGCATCAGGCTCCAGTGGGAAAGTTGCATTCGTTGCCCATTCCGGAGTGGAAATGGGAGCGAATCACTATGGATTTTGTGATGGGATTGTCTATGTTGGACCCCGAACTTTTGATGATAATTAGAAATATTACAATGAATATTAATGAGAAAGAAATTGGTGAGACAATTTATGAATTTAAAAAAATTTGCTAAAATTAAGAAAAATTTATGAGAAAAGAATTGTTTAGTTTAGAGGACTTTGATATTTGAATGAATTTATATGAATTATGAGAGGAAAGTGGATGAGTTGATTGAAATGAAGTTAAATAGCAAGAATTAAAAAGAAAAAGTGTGAAAATTTGAAAGATTTAGAAAGTTTGACTTTTTGGAGAGAGAATGTTTGACTTTGAGAGTTGACTTTTGTTTGAGGCAAAATTTTATAAAGTGATCTACATGAAACTTGTAGATTATGTTAAGAGATTTCTGTAGACATAAAGTTTGCAATTTTTCGATATCGGAAGTGAAAGTTATGATCAGTCAAAGTTTATGTTTGATAAGGTTCACTTTTGACTTTAAGTATGGCTGAATCTTTGACTGAGAAATTAACCTAGTTAGAGGTTAATTGAGTTTTGATGTTCTTCATGAAAGTTGAAGGATTTGATTTGATCTTTATTTCGATATAAAGTATGAAATTTTTCGATCTCGGAATAATAAGATATGATTTTTACAAGTTTGTATAGAGAATAGTATCTTTGACCGGAGAATGGACTCCCGTAGGAGTCAAATTGATTTTTATGTCCTTCGTGAAAGATGTAGAGCTTCCTTAAAGCTTTCTATAGAGACTAAGTTTGTCAAAATTGGAGTTCGGGATTAAGAGTTATGAATTTTGGAAGTTTTGGATTTTTTGTATAAAAAAAAAAAGTCTCCCGTCACTAGGGTGACGCGTCGCCGTAGTGATGGCGAGCGTTCAGCTCGCGTCGCTAGGGTGACGCGTCGCCGTAGTGACCGCGCCCTGATACGACGTCGTTTTGCTCCTTCAGTTTTCTTGCTTTCTCCTCCAATCCGACCTTTGTTCACTGTTTTGCTCATATCTTTTTCGTCCGACATCCGATTGAGTTGATTCTTGCGGCGTTGGATTCGTAATACAATTCTATACATTCTCATGGGAAATTTGTAATTTTATGAGATTAAATTAATGGTGATTAATTTAATCAAAGTGAGTCGGGAAATTTTCCGACCATAGTTCAGTGTTTTGTGAAATTCGGGAACTGTAGAGATCCGATTGAAGTGATTCTTGAGGCAAAATAAAGATAAGACAAGGGGATACAAATCATATGAAGAAATTAATTGTCAATTTTGCCCCTAAGACCCTCAAAGTGTGGATGGAAGTTCAAATTCGTGTGCAGTTTTTGGATTTGGAACATCTGAGAGTAATTTGAGCATAACTTTTGATCTGGGAATCGAAATGAGACGATTCTTGTTTTGAATTAAACTAGAGACATAAGGCTACAATTTTTATGAAGACATTGAGTTTCAATTCTTGGATTAAGAATGTGAAATTTTTGACGGAAATAATCGTTCATGGAAAATGTGTTAGAATATGGATATGTCCGAACTGTTTTGCGTATAACTTTTGGTGTAGTGATCCGAATTGAGCGCGGTCGGTGGCGTTGGATTCATATGATCGAGAGGAACATTTCTAGAGAAGGATGTTTTGACAAATTCCTTCAGATTGATAGTGCGAATTAGACCCGCATGTGTGAATAACATAAAGTAATTTCTGTTTTGGAGTAATTTTAGTAATTTTTGTGAACTGAACTGGTTTTAGGGGTCTACTGAAGAGTTTTAGATGACACATTGATCTTGAAATTGGTGTATGGCATGTAATTTTTGGAAATCATATGTGGGAGATATGGAATTTCAAAAGCTGAACTTACATTGTGATGTTAAGTCTTGATTAGGTCGATAACTTGCATAATGATTTGAAATTGTTAGAAATCGAATTGGAGATTGAGTTCTTCATGAAACTTGAATTTTGAGGAGTTATCTTTTCAGGAATATAAAGTTTGGATTTTCTGACTTGTGTATAGGGAGTTATGCTTGTTATAAGTGTCTTGCTCAAATTGAATGATTTCGAGAACGGCACCATTGAGTGAATTAATTGACTTGTTTAGCAATGGAATTTGATTTTGATTGATTTCGGACCATGGGTGTCTGAAATATTTGGAATGAAATATCAAAGTGCTATAATTGATTTTCATGTGATTACTTGGGATTGACATATGTGAATATGTTAAATGGGAGATTTGGCTATTTGGACATTTGCATTCGTACATAATTGCATGATCGATGATGGCGGTTGTGACGGAGCGAACCAACGAGAGCTTTAAGCTCAACGTGATTGGGCCTTGAGTCCACAAAGTGATTTAGAGCCTATGGCTCACCGATTAATCGCGCCTTTAAGGGACGGTTTGAGCGCCATCACAACAACGTAATAAATTGGAAAAGCGTCACATACGTATTTCTTGTGCATTTGAATTGGTTTTTTTGACTGATATAGTGATAATCATGTGGTACTTCTGAATGTGTTTTAATACTATAACTATGTGAATCTGTGTTATACTGTGTATATGCATGAATTGGGTGAACCATCGATGATGGTTCCTCACTGAGTTCGCAAACTCACCCAAAATTGCAAATTATTTTTCAAGACCGAGATAGTAGACTCATAGCTCCGAAGAGACTTTTCCTGCCGTGTAGATTGAGTGGGCAAGAGAAGTCATGGCACACAGGTTGGTCAGCTGGCACTTTTTGAGGGATGACCTAGCTAGCTTTTTGTTTGATTTTCTTTTGGAGTAATGTCTGAAAAATATCGGTTGTGTAAATTCTTGCTTTGAGGTTATGAAATGAGAATTTATGGTTTCAAAAAAATTAGTGGATTTCATATTAATGCTTTATGATACTTGGATGCCATGTGGAGTGTTAGTGATTGTTCGTAGTGCACCCTTATCGTCGGGTGTGTATGGGAATGACCTACGGGCGTCCCGGTACATATCCTATGGTAAGGGGGCGCTACATTAGGTGGTATCAGAGCATGGTTTGGCATCTGTTGAGACTAGTACATAATTAGGCTTGAATTATGGTGAGCAATGCAGAAACTGATCAAAGTTCTTGTTTTGTTATAGGTCATCTGTTTTAGGCGATCAGATAGATCAACCAGCTGACCAGGGATCTGTTGGAGCTAGCAAAGAGTCCTCGGTACCTCGATCTGAGGAGTTACCTCCTAGAGTCCCCGTGAGACGGGAGAGGAGATATGATTTATTAAATGGCGGGGGCATGAACTTCATGGCGATGCACTCCCGAGAGCCGAGGGATGGCTGGAGAGGACTGATAGAGTCCTTGATCAGATGGATTGCGAACCTGATGAGAGGTTCGATTACGCAGTATCTCTTCTGCAGGGCCCCGCTTATACATGGTGGAAGACTGTTCCGGGCAGTACCACTAGGCCTTGCTTACTGACATGGGCAGATTTTCTGAGGGCTTTTAGAGATAATTATATGCCCAAGGTGTTTCTGGAAATGAAGATGCAGGAGTTTTTGGAGCTGAGATAGTGTAGGATGTGATGGCACGAGGTGAGGTTTAATGAGTTGATGGGGTATGTCTGACTCGTGGTTTCTCTTGAGACAGACAGTGCCGGAGGTTTGAGATGGGGCTGAATTTGGAGATTCGTCTTTGGATGGCCCGTTCGATATGGGCTCCTTTATAGAGTTGAGAGCTGCTGCTGTGAGAGTAGAGCAGATAGTGAGACAGAGACAGTCGGAGATGGGTCGAGGTCGAGAGGGAAGAGAGTTAGTGACGATCAGGCGCCTCTGGTAGGAGTTTTAGCGGCGCCAGAGCAGACCTTTAGATCTTGAGAGGATCGAGCGATCGAGTTTTTGGACAGAGAGGAGATTTGTACAGACCGGCAATGGCGGCGATGGGCAGAGGTTTTGGGCGATTCCTCCATTCTCAGAGCACCGTGAGAAGAGGCACTTTGGAGAGTGTTGGCGATTGACTGAGCTTGCCTTAAATGCGGCTCCATGGATCACCAGATTCTGGACCCGCCACTACTTTGGGAGCTCGATCGTGGGAAGTGTGAGAGGGAGTAGTACTCTGATCTGTGAGTAGAGTGGGTGGATCCGGGCGTGGATCAGTACAGAGGGGCCGAGGCAGAGGCCGAGGTAGAGCTGAGGGATCCTTTGGGCGGACTGAGGGTCAGGCGATCGACCACAATCCTGAGCCGAGTATATGCCATGACGAGGCGAGGCCCAGATTCCCGATGTTGTAGTTGGTATGCTTCTCATCTCGATATTGAGGCATTTGCATTCTTTGGATCCCGGATCCGCGATTCTTTATTGCACCTCATATGGCATGTAGATTGCATGGAGATAGGGAGATATTACGGTATGGGCTAGAGGTGAGCACATCTCTAAGTACTACTACTGCATTGGGAGAGGTCTGCAGGGGATGCTCGATCCAGATTGATCAAGCAGTGTTGAGGGTAGACCTTATAGTATTACCTCTGAGAGAGATCGATGTCATTACGAGGATGGATGGTGACGCCCATAGGGCTATTATGGACTGCTATACCAGGAGGTTGTTTTGGAGTCTCTGGTCGACTGAAGCGAAGTTTCGAGGAGTTAGTCAGCGATATCGGCCGGATGATCTCTTTCCTTAGTGCCACGAGATCGATGCGAGGGAGGCGTGAGGCATATCGGCTCATGTGGTTGATACCCGAGTTGAAAGCGAGAGGCTTGTGGATATTCCGTGGTTAGGGAATTCTAGATGTGTTTCTGATAAGCTACTGGGTTTGCCGCCGGATCGGAGACGAGTTTACTATTAACCTCGTTCCGTGCACCGCCCTATATCTATACCTCCATATAGGATGGCACCTGTGGGCCGAGGGAGCTTAAGATTAATTGCGGGAGTTCTTTGGAGAAGGGTTTATCGGACCTAGTGTTTCACCACGGGAGCTCCAGTTTTATTTGTGAAGAAAAGGATGGGACTTTGAGGTCGTGCATCGATTACGAGCGATTGAATCGGGTGACAGTAAAGAATAAGTATCCACTGCCTAGGATCGATGACTTATTTAATCAGTTGCAGGGGGCTCAGGTATTCACCAAGTTAGATCTGCGATCTGGTTACTATCAGTTGAAGATTGCAGAGGCCGATGTGCCTAAGAGTGCCTTCAGGAGCAGGTATGGGCATTTCGAGTTTCTAGTGATGCCGTTCGGGTTGACTAATGCCCCGACAGCCTTCATGGCCTTGATGAATAAGGTATTTCAGCCCTACCTGGATCAGTTTGTTATTGTGTTTATTGATGATATTTTGGTGTATTCGAGGAACAGACAGGAGCATAGTGAGCATTTGAGGATTGTGTTACAGACAATGAGGGAGAGACAGTTGTATGCCAAGTTTAGTAAATGTGAATTTTGGCTGGATCAGGTGATATTTTTGGGGCATATAGTATCGGAGAGAGTATTGGTGGATCCGAGTAAGGTTGAGGCAGTGCTGAAGTGGGAGGCTCCTAGGAATGTGTCAGAGATTCGGAGTTTCCTCAGATTAGCGGGTTATTACCGGAGGTTTGTCGAAGGGTTTTCATTGATTTCAGCCCCTTTGACAAAACTTCTGAGAAAGAATGTGCCATTTAGATGGAGTGAGGAGTGTCAGAAGAGCTTTGAGGAGCTGAAACATCGGTTGACTACTGTACTAGTGTTGGCTATTCCATCTGGGACTGGAGGATTTGAGGTATACAGTGATGCATCGCATCAGGGATTGGGGTGTGTTCTGATGCAGCATGGCAGAGTCATTGCTTATACCTCGAGACAGTTGAGGTCTCACGAGGTAAACTATCCTGTTCATGATTTGGAGTTAGCTGCAGTAGTGTTTGTTTTAAAGATTTGGAGGCATTACCTGTATGGTGAGACCTTCCAGATCTTCACTGATCATAAGAGTTTGCGATATTTACTGAGCCAGAGAGAATTGAATTTGAGACAGAGGAGGTGGCTTGAGTTGTTGAAGGACTATGACTGTACTATCGAGTATCACCCGAGAAAAGCCAATGTAGTGGCTGATGTTCTAAGTAGGAAGTCACATACTAGTACAACTCAGATTCAGGCAATGAGGTTGCCTAACTTGATTTAGTTGAGGGCTTTGAATGTTCAGATGAATCTGGAGCAGGGTGGAGTCTTATTGGCTACTTTGAAACTGAGACCGATGCTACTGGACAGGATCAGGAGAGTTCAGGACAAGGATCCTGTTTTGGTGAGACTGATTGAGAAAATTAAAGCTGATTCGAGTTCTGAGTTTGAGTTGAGAGATGAGACTTTATGGAAAGGGTAGAGATTATGTGTGCCTGATGTGGATGATCTGAGGCGAGAGATATTGGAGGAGGCTCATATGGCTACTTATACTATGCATCCTGGTACTACCAAGATGTATAACACTCTTAAGCAACATTTCTGGTGGCCTGGCATGAAGAAGCAGGTAGCGGAGTTTGTATCTAGATGTTTGACGTGCCCGGCGAGTTAAGGTGAGCACCGTGCTCGATGAGGAAGCTCCATTCGTTGCCCATTCCGGAGTGGAAATGGGAACGAATTACCATGGATTTTATTATGGGTTTGCCTAGGACACCGAGGCAACATGATGCTATCTGGGTCATCGTGGACGGTTATTCATCGGCCCATTTCTTGCCAAGGGAGAACAATACTATGGATCAGTTGGCCCAGAAGTATGTGACGGAGATAGTGAGACTACATGGGGTCCCAGTGTCGATAGTGTCTGACAGGGATCCCAGATTTACCTCGAGGTTCTCGCGAGTTTGCGATGCACTTATGGGTACTAGGTGAACTTGAAGACAAATTTCATCCTCAAACAGATGGGCAGAGTGAGAGGACTATTAAGACTGTTGAAGATATGCTACGGGCCTGTGTATTGGAGTTCAGAGGAGCATGGGATCAGTATTTAGCCCTGATTGAGTTTGCATACAACAACCATTATCACAGTAGCATCGGGATGGCACCATACGAGGCACTGTATGGGCGACCGTGTAGATCGCCGTTATATTGAGATGAAGAGGGTGTGAGGATGATTGAGGGTCCTGAACTGATTCAGGACACTGTGGATAAGGTGAAACTGATTCGGAGTCGCATCAAGGCGGCTCAGGATAGACAGAAGAGCTATGTGGATCAGCATAGGAGGGAGATGGAGTATAATGTGGGCGACAAAGTATTCCTACGGGTGTCACCGTGGCGTGGTGTACTGAGATTCGGGAAAAAGGGTAAGTTAAGCCCTAGGTACATTGGTCCATATGAGATCACTGAGAGGATAGGACCTTTGGCCTCTGAGCTAGCTTTCTTAAGTGAGATGTCTCGGTTGCATGACGTCTTCCATGTGAGTATGCTCCATGAGATATCGGTCGATCCGACTCATGTGATTCCTCCAGAGATTGAGGTCTCTAGCAATCTGAAAGTTATGTGGAGGAGCCGATCTGATTGCTCGGGTCACAGGTGAAACAGTTGAGGAATAAGAGTATTCCTTTAGTGAAGGTTCTCTGGAGGAATCATTCGACTGAGGAAGCTACTTGGGAGACCGAGGAGCATATGAGGAGACAATATCCTCATCTTTTCGATTAACCAGGTAAGAATTTCGGGGACGAAATTTTTATTAGGAGGGGAGAATTGTAACATCCCATCTCCAATAGGAATGGTATTTTGGTAATTTGGGATGGGTTAGACGTATTGAATTGAATCTCGGTATGAACATACAGCATATAGCCTCCATGATTAACGATTAGTTGCACATGCACATAGTATACATACATTCATGACATTTTTCGGCTTAGGTTTCAAATTGAGACTCTTTGTGAAATTTACGGGATAATTGTGTTTAAAAAAATTATACGGAGTGTGCCATTAAGTGTTTTATATTTTTTGGGATTTATGAGAATTTTTCTAGAATTTTTCGGGGTTCGTGCTCAGACCGGAAAATTCCAACTGACTGACTGAGTGAGCCTTTTCTGTACTGAAAGGGGACTGCCTAATGACATGAGATTATTGGATAAATGATTTTAGGAATTTTTTTTAAGAGCCTTTAGCATTGATTAATTTGTATTAGGATTAAAAAGGTATTAATTAATGTTAAATTAGATTTTGTCTTTTTCCCATTTAAATAGCCAAGTGTCTTCTCATTTATTAATTTTGTCTTATATTAGTCTTCATCTACGACCTTCTCCTTGGAAAGGGTTAAAAATCACTTTGAAAGCTTAGCAACTTCTCTCATCCGTAGCTTTGCTTCATCCTTCCTTGGTGTTCTTTTCCTTCCTCCTTCCTTCTTCCTTGTTGGTTTCCTCTTTCCTTAAGTTGCTACTCTTCTCTTCTACCTTAAGTGCCTCCTTATCATGTATCCAAGCTTAGGCCTTGTGATGGTGAGTGTTGTGTGTGTGAGTGGATGATTGTGTGGGGTAGGGAGGAAGGTAGAGACTTGGAAAAAGATTGAAGAATTTGAGAGCTTATAACTTAGTTAAGGTAAGAATTGTGTTTGTTCTTATGCTTTTGGTAGTTAGAGGCATTCATGGAGAGTACTTAGACATGTAGTTGATCATCCTAGTAGTAGGGTTGAATGGGTTTAAATGTATACTTGGTTATGGATGAATGAATGACTATACTTTCTATTGATTTTAGCTTGGTTTTGGATTGAGTTTGTAAGGTTAGATGGATGGAAAACTTAGGAAGATCATTTGTGTAAGTGCTGCCAATTTTTGTATCATTATAGAAGTGTATGTTGTGATGAATTTGTGGTTGAATTAGTGGTAGAAATGGATGCTTAGTGATGTGTTATTGATGTTAGAAGTGTTAGGAGTTAGGTTAATGTGGAAAGCTGGAAAATGAATCTTTGACCTATTGTAATGTTTTGATCATAACTAATTGTGTAGGTGTGCAAATGAGGTAAGGTTTGTGCCTAATGAAACTTTGAGATGTTGGCTTCAATTTAGTGTGAAATAGGTGTTGTTGAATTGTAATGTTAGAGGGTCGAAATTTTGCATGGGAAGTTACTGTTTTATTGCCTGTGAACACTAACCGAAACCTTAACCTGTGAGTTTTGCTGATTTTTATAAATTAATTGATATGGAATTTGGGAAAAGAGTCTTCATGAAAGTTGTAGCATATTGAGTTAGCTTTCCATTTCCACTGATCTTGCTATTTTTCGAGTTGTATATTAGGAGTTATGGCCTGATAACTATTGACTGTTGTTATGTATTGAGTGAAACCTAGCTGGATTAGCAAATTTGGTGTACATTCTGTTTTGGAGTAATTTTAGTAATTTTTGTGAACTGAACTGGTTTTAGGGGTCTACTGAAGAGTTTTAGATGACACATTGATCTTGAAATTGGTGTATGGCATGTAATTTTTGAAAATCATATATGGGAGATATGGAATTTCAAAAGCTGAACTTACATTGTGATGTTAAGTGCTGATTAGGTCAGTAACTTGCATAACAGATTTGAAATTGTTAGAAATCGAATTGGAGATTGAGTTCTTCATGAAACTTGAATTTTGAGGAGTTATCTTTTCAGGAATATAAAGTTTGGATTTTTCTGACTTGTGTATAGGGAGTTATGCTTGTTATAAGTGTACTGCTCAAATTGAATGATTTCAGGAACAGCACCATTGAGTGAATTAATTGACTTGTTTAGCAATGGAATTTGATTTTGATTGATTTCGAACCATGGGTGTCTGAAATATTTGAAATGAAATATCGAAGTGCTATAATTGATTTTCATGTGATTACTTGGGATTGACATATGTGAATATGTTAAATGGGAGATTTGGCTATTTGGACATTTGCATTCGTACATAATTGCATGATCGATAATTGGCGATTGTGACGGAAGCGATAACGAGAGCTTTAAGCTCAACGTGATTGGGCCTTGAGTCCACAGTGATTTAGAGCCTATGGCTCACCGATTAATGCACCCTTTAAGGGACAGTTTCAGGCGCTCAGTCACAACAACGTAATAAATTGGAAAAGCGTCACATACGTATTTCTTGTGCATTTGAATTGGTTTTTTTTGACTGATATAGTGATAATCATGTGGTACTTCTGAATGTGTTTTAATACTATAACTATGTGAATCTGTGTTATACTGTGTATATGCATGAATTGGGTGAACCATCGATGATGGTTCCTCACTGAGCTCGCAAACTCACCCAAAATTGCAAATTATTTTTCAGGACCGAGATAGTAGACTCATAGCTCCGAAGAGACTTTTCCTGCCGTGTAGATTGAGTGGGCAAGAGAAGTCATGACACACAGGTCGGTCAGCTGGCACTTTTTGAGGGATGACCTAGCTAGCTTTTTGTTTGATTTTCTTTTGGAGTAATGTACAGAAAATACCAGTTGTGTAAATTTACTGCTTTGAGGTTATGAAATGAGAATTTATGGTTTCAAAAAAATTAGTGGATTTCATATTAATGCTTTATGATACTTGGATGCCATGTGGAGTGTTAGTGATTATTCGTAGTGCACCCTTATCGTCGGGTGTGTATCGGAATGACCTACGGGCGTCCCGGTACATATCATATGGTAAGGGGGCGCTACATGTATAATTTTGGGAGATATATATATTGGAAATTGAGATGGCAAATTTAATTGAATTATGAGTTTGGTATTGATTGATTTGAGCATTATGGAAGTTTTAGATGTTAGGTTTGCGTTTTGTTGGTGTTTGGATTTCCGGACGGGAGTGTCCGATGATTCTGAGGTCTGTTTGAGATTATAGAAGTGTTTATTTGCCTTTGCATAAATTTTTGGGTTAGGATAAAGGCAGTCGTTATGCTGCCGAAATTTCGATAAAATTAGATGAAAATGAGATTTTGGATTTGTATTATTTGTTTTTGCATGAGATCAATAACATGAGAAAATGAGAATAAGAATAAGAAAGAAAAAAAATTCATACCGAATTTTGGAACGTCTTAGAGTTTCCAACGCGATTGTTTTCTTTGATTAGTTGTTCTCGGATGTCAGATCCGCTTTGCTAAGTGTTTGTTTCCGCTTTCGATTGGTATTCGATCCGATTCGCTTTTGATATCGATTCCTGGCTTCCGCATTTTGTTTCCGATTCGAAATTTCGATCCGAAATTTCCGTTTTCATTCGATTCCGCTTCCTTCGTTCGGTTGGGATCCGGTTCCCGGATCGGGTCCCAACAGTTTAGGACACCGAGGCAGCATGATGCTATCTGGGTCATAGTGGACCGATTGACCAAATCGGCTCACTTCTTGCTAGTGAGAGAGAGCAATACTCTCTATCAGTTGGCCCAGAAGTATGTGGCGAAGATTATACGGTTGCGTGGGGTTCCTTTGTCGATAGTCTCGCATGGGGATCCTGAGTTCACCTCGAGGTTCCGGAAGAGCCTCTGATCGCTATAGTACGAGGTTGAACTTGATCGCATTTCATCCTCAGACGGATGGACAGAGTGAGAGGACGATTAAGACTATTGAGGACATGCTTCGGGCATGTGTGTTGGAGTTTCGAGGATCATGGGATCAGCATCTGGCTCTGATTGAGTTTGCCTACAACAATCAGTATCAGATGGCACCGTATGAGGCCTTGTATGGGAGGCCGTGCAGATCGCCACTGTATTGGGATGAAGAGGGTATGAGATCGATAGAGGGTCCCGAGCTGATTCAAGATACAGTGGATAAGGTACAATTGATCCGGAGTCGCATCAAGGTGGCTCAGGACAGACAGAAGAGCTATGTGGATCAGCATCGGCGATAGATGGAATATAGTGTAGGTGACAGAGTGTTTCTCCGAGTGTCTCCTTGGAAAGGAGTACTGAGATTTGGCCGTAAGGGCAAGTTGAGCCCTCGGTATATCGGTCCGTATGAGATCCTTGAGAGGATAGGACCGTTGGCTTACAGATTGGCATTACCGAGTGAGATGTCCCAGATGCATGATGTATTTCATGTTAGTATGCTCCGACGGTGCCGTTCGACCCGGCGATGTGATTCCTACTCGGGGAGATTGAGGTAGCGATGATTTGACCTATGTTGAGGAGCCGGTACGGATTACAGGATCACGGGTCAAGCAGCTGAGGAATAGGATGATTCCATTGGTGAAAGTCCTTTGGAAGAACCACTCTTCTGAGGAAGCTACATGGGAGACTGAGGAGCATATGAGGTCGGTATCCTCATTTATTCGATCGGACGGTATTAAATTTCGAGGACGAAATTTTTATTAGGAGGGTGAATTGTAACATCCGTTCTTCATAGCGAGGTATTATAGTAATTACAGGTTACTTGATAGGTTTCACTGCATTCACCGATGAGCATATTCTTGGCCTCTAATTATAGAGAACAGGTTTCTTGCATATGCATTTATTCATAGGTACATGCATTCATGATTTTCGGCGATTTAAGTGGAAGTATGAATGATTGAATTGTGGTATTTGGGTATTTGGATTGAAATTGACCGAGAAATTAAGAGTAAGCGAGCTCGAATGACGGATTTAGAATAATTTAAGAGTGACTGGTAATTGATAGTGATTTATAGAAAATTTTCGGGATATTCGGGAGAAAATGCTCGGACCGGAAATTTTGGAGTGACAGACTGATTGACTGTATAGTACTAAAAAAATGGTCCAATGGCAAAGGAAATATTAGGGTTATACTGTTAGGAAATTAAAATGTTGAGCTATTGAAATTTAGAGACTGAAATTTGGACTGATTTGGAGACCTATGTCTATAAATAGATAGGTTTGAAAGAAATTTGGGAAAGTTACCTAAGGCATTTCGTTTTCTCCTTCTCTTCTTCCACGGTGGGTTCGATTTCTTCCTCATTGGTGAGTTTCATCGATTCTTCCTTATATTTCCTTCTTATTGTGCTAGGCTAAGTGATTTATTGTGATTGTTGAAGGTTGAGAAGGATTTGGAGTGGATTAATCGTTGATTTTGAAGAATTTAGGGTTCTACGTGATTTGGGGCTTTGATCTGCAATTGGTAAGTTATTAGCGCCTATTGTTGTTATTAGTAGTTGTTTCTAGCAGTTATGGCATGTATTGGGATGGATTGAGTAGTTAGAGTAGTAATGGTAGTTTTAAAGCAGATTGATGGAAAAATCGATCGGAGAAGGCGAAGAGTAAATCGCGCCGCGACCTGCGTCTTGGCGTCTCGCTTGGCAAATATTTATTAGTTATGCCAAGCGAAGTCGAGAGATGCCGCGCGCGACGTCAAATATTTGACGCCGCATGGCGGTATGCTTCGTCTCATGACGCCTGAATTGATCGTTAAATGGCGGCGATTCTCACGTCGTGGCGAGTGAACCTTTCTACGCCGCGGCTAGACACTCTTGGCCGCGGCGAAGGGGACTGTTCCATTGAATTAATTTCAAATTATTGGGCATAATTCATGGTGTAGACCTCCGATTGAGGTGATTCTAGATTCGTTACGGACTAGAGAAAGAGGTCTATAATTGAGGATAATTATGGAAGTTAGAATTTAATTTAATTGGTATTGATTTATCGAGATTAAGGTCAATTATGGTTTATAGTGTGACCTAAGTGTCGAATTGAGACAATTGAAGTTTTAATTGGGATTTTCAATAGAGGTTTTGACCTAATGGATAGGAAATTGCTATGGGGATTATGAATTGAGGAAAATTGAACTCAATTATAGGATTGGATCAATTAGTGTCGATCTATTGAGCGAAGTGTTAGAATGGGATATAAGAGTTCAAAATTGGGTTTTAGCGCCGGGGAAAATCATGAGCATGCATTGTACATAATTTCACTGAGACATATGCATTACTGAACTATTTAATTGAGCATCTAGTAATGGGACTGTATTTTACTGTTATAGAGGCGCCGTTGGATCGTCATTCCATGGACATTCTTTGAAACTTCGAGCGGTTGCTCGGAAGTTACAGGTGAGTAACCTAGTTGGTTTCTCAAATTCCTGACTGTTTAATTGCTCAACGTGAATTTACTTGCCAAATGTGAAATCAGATGATTATTGAAATATACATGATCGGATGGTATGCCTCTCTTGTATTGGATTTGTGAAATTGTATGATTCTTGAAATGTACGTGATCAAATGACATATTTCTATTAGATCGGATTGGATTCTTGTCTTTGGAATTATCAGATATTATTGAGAATCACAAAATCGGGCTTTATAGCCATACACCGAATTATCGAACATCGCATTGCATGCATAAATGCATGATCGATAATGGACATGTGACCCAAGTGCTATTATCACTTTGAAAAGAGCCTCGAGCTCGAACATCGATCTTGGCCGACCCACGAGCCCGAGGGAGAAATCTCGACGCGTCCCCATCAACACCGATCGAGCACTTGGGCACAATCTTGAATAATGGAAAGAGTCTCATATGCATTATATCATGGTGATTGAATTGCCAAATTGTGTGACGATTCTTGAATCTGCGTGATGCCATGATTTATCAGAAATTGTGATGTGAACTGCTTTATGCTATTGTAAATTATTACGATCTCGTAAACCGTTATAGACTCTCGTGAAATTGTTATATAATACTGTTAATCGAATATTATCGTGCCATGCTGTACACAATTTGCGTAATGCATGATTTGATTGAACCATCGATGATGGTTTCTCACTGAGTTCGCAAACTCACCCAAAATTGCATCTAATTTTTCAGGATCGATAGAGTAGACCCTAGCTCAGGAGATAGCCTTTTCTACCGTATGCGAGCATCTTTGGCGGGAGAAGCGATGGCACATGTGTCGGTCACCGGGTTGGATTTTGAGGATGACTTAGGATAGATGCTTGTATCAGTTTCCTTTTTGGTTTTGTTCAGGGGACTGATAGACTTGTCTATTCTATTATTGGATGACTGTATGTGATTGATATTATGATATTAAAATTTAGTGGTTTCTGATATCGTGTTGTGTTATAGTTTTAAATTATTGCGATGCCATGTGGATTATTAAGGGAAATGTTCTGGTGGTGCACCTTTATCGTGGGATACGTATCGGAGTGACCTTCGGGTTTCCCGATGTGTACCCTACGGTGAGGGGGCGCTACATTAAGTGGTATCAGAGCATGGTTTGGCATCTTTTGGGCATAGTGTATTGTTAGGCTTGAATCACTGTAAGAATAGCAGAACTGATCGAAATTTCTTGTCTGTTTTAGGTCATCCGTTCTTGGAGATCGAGTTGAACAACCAGCTGACCTGGAATCGGTAGGAGCTAGTAGGGAGTCCCCTGCGCCTCGTTCAGAGGAGTTGCCTCCTCGAGTTCCTGTAAGACGGGAACGGAGATATGATCTACTGCGTAAGCAGGGGGCGGTTGACTTCTATGATTGCACCGACAAAATCTCTTCGGTCTGCTTAACTTGCAACCTAAGAAAGAACTTTAATTCACCCATCATGCTCATTTCAAAATCTTTCTTCATTAGACTCTCATAGCTTGTTTGAAGTAGCACCAAAAATAATATCATCAACGTAAATCTGAACTAAAATAAAATCATTCTGAAAGTTCTTCCTAAAGAGCGTCTTATCAACTTAACCTCTACTAAAACCATTCTCTAAGAGAAAAGTACTCAGACGATCATACCAAGCTCTAGGAGCTTGCTTCAGGCCGTATAAGGCTTTATGAAGTCTATAGACATGGTCTGGATTCTTAACATCCTCGAAACCAGGTGGTTGCTTAACATACACCTCTTCGTCTATAAAACCATTCAGAAAGGCACTCTTCACATCCATCTGAAATAGCTTTATATCATGACACACAGCATGTGCCAGCAGAATCCTAATGGCTTCAAGTCTTGCTACTGGAGCATACGTCTCATTGTAGTCTATTCCTTCTTGCTGATTATAGCCTTGTGCTACTAATCTAGCTTTATTTCGACTCACTCTTCCTGATTCGTCTAACTTATTCTTAAAGACCCATCTGGTTCCTATGATGGATTTCTTAGGGGGTTTCGGAACTAAGGACCACACCTTATTCCTAGTAAATTGATTCAACTCCTCTTGCATGGCTAACACCCAAGCTTCGTCTTGAAGAGCTTCCTCAACTTTCTTAGGTTTTATTTCAGAGATAAAAGCCACATTAGCTTCTCTTCTGAATCTGGACCTTGTTCTAACTCCTTCTGAGGTCCCTCCGATAATCAACTCTTCTGGATGAGAACTTTTATATTTCCAGTCTCTTTTCAGTTCGATAGTTTCTGGAATATCTTCAACTTTGTCTACTTAAGTTCCTGGTGATGGAGTTTCTGTACTATCATCTAAGTTCTTTGAAGGACCTTCACTCTCCATGTCATCTTCCTTATGGGGTTGGGAACTATCATCAAATTTGACATGGATGGTCTCCTCAACTGTCTTTAAAGTAAGGTTGTACACTCGAAATGCCTTAGACGATGATGAGTAGCCTAGAAAAATTCCTGGATAGGTTTTTGAATCGAATTTATCCAACAGCTCCTTTGTATTAAGAATAGAGCACTTGCACCCGAATGGATGAAAGTAAGATACGTTTGGTCTTTTTTCATTCCATAACTCATAAGGAGTCTTCTTCAACATGGGTCGCAACAGAATTCTATTCTGTATCTAGCAAGTTGTATTCACTGATTCTGCCCAGAAGTATTTAGGAAGATTCATCTCATACAGCGTGGTCCTTGCCACCTCTTGAATCGTCCTATTCTTCCTTTCAACAATTCCATTCTGTTGTGGAGTCCTGGGAGCAGAGAAATTGTGAAAATTTCCATTCTCCTCACAGAATAACCTAAACTTCTCATTCTCAAATTCTCCACCATGGTCACTCCCGATCATCGCTATAGATACTCCTTTTCATTCTCAGAACTTTACGGATAAGGTCCTAAAGCACTTAAAAGATTCATCTTTGTGTGATAAAAACAATATCCAACAAAATCGAGTAAAGTCATCAACAATAACAAGTCCATATTTCTTTCCGCCAAGACTTATTGTCCTTGTTGGACCAAACAAATCCATATGTAACAGCTCTAAAGGTTTAGATGATGTTACAAAATTTTTAGAAGAAAAAGAGGTTTTAACTTGTTTTCCTTTCAAACAGTTTTCCCAGAAAAACTCTTTGTCAAAACTTATTTTTGGCAATCCTCTTACCAAATCATGTTTTGCCAACTTTGAAATATGTTTAAACGAGACATGACCTAGCATTTTATGCCAGATTAGTTTTTCTTCTTCGAAAGATAGAAAACATGAAATATTTTGGCTTTAAAAATCTTCTAAATCAATTTTGTAAAGATTGTTTCTTCTCTTGGAAGAGAAAAGTATAGACCCATCTTTGTTTCTGACTACGCAAAGATTTTGATTGAATGTGACTGTGAAACCAGAATCACACAATTAACTGACGCTAATCAAGTTATGCTTCAGACCATCAACAAGTAGTACATTATTTATGCATGCAAAGGAATCTTTACCAATTTTACCGATTCCAATGATTTTGCCCTGCTGGTTGTCTCCGAAAGTTACCGATCCTCCCTTCTTATACTGAATGTCTAGGAGCATAGACCTTTTTCCCATCATATGTCGCGAGCATCCACTGTCTAAATACCAATGGCGCTTGCCATATCTTCCAAGGAAGGATATCTGCAGGAGAAACTATTTTATTTTTTGGTACCCAAATTTTCTTGGGTCCTTTATGGTTAGTAGTATGCATATGATGAGTTCTTTGATGCATATAACTAGAATGTTGATTAAAACGAGATTTATTAGGGTTTCTCTTTTGAAATAAAGGTTTTTTATGAGACTGAGTTTTGTTAGCTGTAAACCCTAATCCGGTTTTATCACTCGGATGTCTACATTTTTCAAGGATCTCATTCATTTTCTTAGTGCTCTCTGTGAAGGTAGCTAAATCAGCTGACAGATTCTTAATTCTTTGTTTAAGCTGATTAATCTCTTCTGATCTGTCTATGAATTTATTTTTCTCCTCTAATTGCTTATTTAGACAGACATTTTCTCTCTCTATTACTTCAGTACGTCTAATATTTTCTGCATACTTTTTCTTTAACAGTTTGTACTGTTTCAGAATAGCATGAAAATCTTCTAACAATTCTGAGTAGGCATCATGCAAATTATCGTAGTCAGATTTTACCTCCTCATCACTATCTTCCTCGACTACCAGGCAGATGTTTGCATGTTCAGACGACTCGAAACCTGTATCTGATTCTGATGAATCTAGGTCCTCCCACGTTGCCATCATGCTTTTCTTACCATCTCTACTCTTCTTTGGTTTCTTCTTTAGAGTCGGACATTCGGACTTATAGTATCCAGGCTGATTGCACTCGTAGCAGATGATAGATGACTTCTCTGGCTTAGCTTCATCTTTGACATTCTTCTTGAAAGTCTGGTTTTCTCTGGACTTCTTCTTCCACATGCGTCTTATCTTTCTAGAGATGACAGATAACTCGTCGTCTTCATCACTTGACTCTGGTTCTGATTGGCTGGATTCGTCATCCTTTGATTCTTCAATCTTTAATGCTTTTGATGATTTCCTCCGTCTTTGAGTATTGTGATTCTTATGTCCGGCCTTCAGCGCTATCGACTTGTCCCGTTTGGGCTTGTCTTCAGCATCGAGTTCAACTTCATGAATCTTCAAGGATCCAAGCAACTCGTCTAGTTTTAGCACGCTCAAATCTTTGGCTTCTTGCACCGCAGTAAATTTAGGTCTCCACCTCTTTAGAAGACTTCTTAAGATCTTTCGAACATGGTCTTGATTGTTGTACGTTCTTCCAAGAGCTTTCAATCCATTGACAATTGTTTGAAATCTTCCAAACATTTGATCAATAGATTCTTCATCTTTCATCCCGAAAAGTTCATACTGGTACACAAGAATACTTATCTTGGATTCTTTAACTTGGCTTGTGCCTTCGTGAGCGATGGACAATGTGTCCCACATCTCCTTCGCGGTATCGCATCCGTGGACTTTGTCATACTCGCTCCTGCTTAAGGCACACGTCAAGAAGAATTTTGCTTTTGAGTTCAGTTGTATTCTCGCCTTCTGGTCAGCCGTCCATCTGACTCGTGGAATGGAATTTCCATCTTCGTCTACTGGTGTATAAGGTTCGTTCTCTATTACGTCCCAAAGGTAGACATGAGTAGATTCTATGAATAGTCGCATCCTATCTTTCCAGTAATGATAATCCTCTCCGTTGAATGCTGGAGGTCTAGTGACTGAGGCTCCTTCTGCGATGTATACATGTGATTCCGCCATTATCTTTGATCCACACTTTGCTAAAGTGATCTTTGGATACCAGGCTCTGATACCAATTGAAGTGAATCACATGTTAATACAATACTAATAAAACGATATAGAATGCACGAGAAGGGGGGGTTGAATTGTGTATTCCCCTTTTTTGAAAAATCTTTCAAAAACTGTTTGTTAAAAATAAGATTCTTTATAGAACTTCCGATAGATTCTAATTAATCAAAACTTTTGAAAACTTTGTTTACTGATTAAGTAATGATAAAACTTGAATCCAAAATAGAGATAAAGTGAGAGTGGTTGACACAATGATTTATCCTGGTTCATCCCAAACCGTGGGCTACGTTCAGTCCTCAGAGTTCTTTCTGAGATTTTCACTATCTCTTTCAACGTTACAAGTATTCTTTTCGAGCCTCTTCAGGTCTCTACAACCAGTATTCTTTCACACTTAGCCTCTGCAGGCTATCTACACTACTTTTTCTCAGAGAAGTGTTTGCACACTTATTACAGTAAAATAGCTCTCAGCTAATTGAACAGAATGCTTTTTGCTATCTGCACTAATTTTTCTTGCTTTGTCTAATTTTTCTAACTTTGCAATCTTCGACTTCGACTTGTATTTATAGCCTTCGTTTCCAACTGCTTTTTGATTCTTGTTTCTTGAATCTTTAAAGAAACGGTTATTCAGTTGAGTTCTGTAACTAACTTGAACTAACTCCTTCGTCTTTTTTTTGAATTCCGCATCTGTTTTTTTCATATGTATTTTATAAATGCAGGCTTCGCTCAAGGCTTTTACTTAAATCAGGTTCGCTTTTATTTAGCGTCTTAAATACGCTTTACTATTTTGCGTCTTAAATCGCTTTACTATTTAGCATCTCGTCTGCAAATGCATGTTTGTATTTGTTTCATTTAGCGTCTGCGTCTGTGTTCCTTCGTCTGTATTTCTTTTCTTTTTTTTATTTTGCTCTTTTGTTATACATCAAAATCATATCTAAGTAAAGTCATTTGGACTTAACAACAAGGAGCACTAGGGAAAAGAAAAGAAACAAGGAAAGTAGCTTTTAATTGAAGACGCAGCACACAAAAAGACCAGACATTGGGACATCAAGCAAGGACCCACGCAGAAGAGAGACCCATCCAGACACCACTACACAGAGAGCTACATCACCAAAATAGTGGAAACACAATGAGGAGCAACCCCACCACAACAATGCACCATAAGGAGCTCCAGCAGACAATCCATACCAAAGCAGAAGAGGATAGCTGGAAAGAAAGAGAGGAGAGCTGGAGTGATTAAACCAAAAAAAAAGGCACAACAACCCTACCACGAGGAGCTCCAGACACACTACACAGAGAGGAATTAAATAAAAGGAGGCAGACAACAACCAGCTAGGGGAGGAACATGAGCTGAGGTGAATAGAGGGAGCTACGGGAGATACACAAAACCAGCAAAAACGTTGGCACATCAAGGGAAATTCTGGGGGAATATCACACTTCATCAGTGGAGTGACCATTAGCACACAAGAGAAAATCAAACATCATGCTACAATGGAGGCTAGATATTGCTGCTGGGAAGGCTAACGCACTCCAGGAGGCACGCACCACACATAAAGCAGAGAGGATTTTAATTAGGTAGACTTTTTTACACCAAGAGGGACATCACGCTATAGTGAAGCATCACGCAGACGCCAACAAGGAGCTCATCAGCAGACGCAACGCACGCAGCTGCTGGAGACGCACCAACAGTGAGGGACGCAACCATAGATTCCAAAATTCACTTATTTTTATATCTTTTCTTTTTGTCTTTCTATGTTGTTTGCTGATCCTAATTTATGTGGTCTTCGTCTTATTATGTTTGAGTAGCTTCCTCAAAACTTCAAGGTTAGGGCAAGCTTTTAGCTAATTTTATGTAGATTGAATTTCGGTTGATTTATGAGTATGGATTTATAGGTTTGATTTTTTTTGTTTTGATATTAATTTTGCTGGTATTGTGTTTGGCTAACCATTACTTAGCATTAGTTATTAATTGAAGAACCGATAAGTGAAAATTGATAACGGAACTCCAAACAGGAAACTTATAAATTTCAGATTTAGACATAGATTAAATTTATGAGAAAAAACCAGGTTAGCAAAGATCTTAATGAATTATGTTTGATTACTAGGTTACGATAGTAGACTAGGATTATTGCATAATACTTCTTTGATACCTTAAAAAAAGATCTAAGAAACTCTACGCTCAACCGTATATTAACAAAAAAATCGCCTAATAAATTGATCCAGGTACAGTGCATAGAAAACGCTAAAAGTGGAACCATCCTTGAAGCTTACCACATTCCATTTGGATTAATCCCTAGAGATATTCGCATCTTTGTTTAACATTGGTTTTATTTATTTATTTATTTATTTTGATAGTTGAATTTTCTTTTAATTTAAATTCTCCATTCTTACACAATTGCTTAGTCCAATTAATTGAGTGATCCAAGCCTAGTACTTACACAATTACTCCATATGGGACGATATTATACTATACTACTTGAGACATGTGAACTTGCAGAGCCACATCAATTATTCGACATCATCCTGCAAAGCAAATTGGGAAAAGTTAAATTACTCCATAAGGAAATTCAATCACAGACACTAGAGAGCACTAGAGTAATGAAAAAATGTAGTGCACAAATTAGTCTTCATTGAAGATATAAGAGAAAAAGGAAAAGAAAGAAAAGGAGAAATCTTGCACGAACCAGTGCTGACAAAAACTCGATATTTGCTCCTAAGATAAGTTAAACCATAGGAGGATGCATTGGCATGGGACCCCCAATGAAGCGAAGACTAATGAATATTTTCACTTCTTTGGCGCTAAGATGTTTGGTGAATGGAGATCTGATGGGAGCTTCGCCCCCTGCTCCTAAAGACTAATCGAGTAGAGTTTATGATCATCTTTATTAGATAGTTAATCCCAGGAGGGAATTTAAGTTATTTCTTTCAAGTTGAAAAGGAAATAGATCCGGTCTCTTCCCAAATACTTATTTTGGAGTAGACAAAATAACAGCTTTTAATCCTCTGTTAGTAAAAAAAAAAATAACAGAGGCTTAACAGCTTTTAATGGGCTAGGTTTATCATTACATAAGTCAACAATAATACCATGCAACATAATTCTATTGGAGCTTGTTACATTAATACTAATTTCCTTTAATTTAAATAATAATAAAAAGAACACAGGCCAGGACTTTTGAGACCAGTGACTGAGGCGAAAGAAGAGGTCATGGAAGCACTAGAAAGAGCAAGCTCACCCAGATGCGCAACAAACATAACTGATGTTACTTGTAAAACAGCCTTGAGTGTTAAAAGAGGCCCAGCAAGCCGTACTTGCTGGAACAGCCTTGAGTGTCACAAGAGGCCCAGCAAGCCGTAATTGGTTCTTCGATTCTTCAATAAATTCACCCCTCTAACTCTAAGCCAGCCAGCCCTGTTCGGCCACTTCCTTCTCAAGTTGATGGTTTTCGTCAATCAAAAAAAGATTACAGACACTGGCAAAACCAACAATGGAATAGCACGTTGGCACCTTTAGTGCGCTACTTGTAATTTGTGTGCTTTTGGTTGCTCAAATGTCAATTTGTATTCATGGACAAAAAAGGGTCACATATTTTACTTAAATGATTGGCAGAGGTGGTGCCCAATAAAGTGGAATCTAAAGATTCGGTAACAAAATTGACGATCGATAGCGTGGGCCTTCGCATTCCCGGTCAAATTACTTCTAAGGATTCGATTTTATTTCTTTATTTTTAAAATATTTTTTAGCAAGAACAAAATTCTCTTTCATTACCAGTTTCAATATAGTTGTACTGTTATTAATTAATATAGTTAAACATCAAATAAAATTTAGTACTAAATTAGGTCAAGTATTTTAATCCTTACATAATACTTACTAATACTTTTTAAAATTTAATTATTTGATAATAATATTCACTTGTTGTATATTTTAATTATTAAAACTTATTTCATTATCTAGAATTAAATATTTAATATTTTAAAATATCATATTTATACAATTTTGAATTTTATGTATTTTAAAAGATATATAATAAATAATTACTAAATTTTAAAATATTAAAATTTTTACATTTTAAAGTAGTTATAAAACTAAAATAAATTTAATAATTAAATTATATTAGCCATAATTTTAACAGTAATAAATATTAAATAATTATATATTATATATTTATTTTATAGTAAATTATATTATGAAAAATCACAAATAAAAAACTGATTTTCATAATTTTTATAAGTTATAAAATTGATATATATATATATATATATATATTGAAATTACATTTCCTATTTCTAAATCGATGAATTTTCACGTAATTAAGAAAAAATAAAACAAAACAAAAGAATAAAAATTTTGAAAATATGTATTCAATTAAAAATGTGGAAATTACAAAGTGAAATAAAATTCACCCCAACGATTGGAGTGTGACAAACAACATAATACAACAATGGTCGAGGAATTTCAGCAAAATTTAGACCATAGAGCGAACCAAGTATGTCAACAATAGACCCTTATAGATTTCATAAGACTAGGGTTCAATGCGGTTAACCAAGGAGTAGCTAAGCCACCCGTACAAGCAGCACCATTTGAAATCAAACCAACCCTCCTAAACATGCTTCAACAGAATATGTAGTTTTATGGACTAACGAACAAAGATCCTAACGCACATATAGTGAACTTCCTTAAAATCTGTGATACCTTTTAATACTATCAGATGTCAAAAGATGCGGTCAGAATTAGGCTTTTCCCTTTTACCCTTAGAGATAAAGCAAAGGCTTTGTATCATTCCCTTAACCCAACCAATGTCACAACGTGGGATTAGCTAGTTTGTGCCTTCTTAGAAAGATATTTTCCCTGACTAAAGCCACTAAGATCATCAAGGAAATTACTAACTTTCAACAAAGTGATGGGAATCAATTTACGAAGCATGAGAAAGATACAAGGATTTGCAACAGAAGTACCCACACCACAACTTACCTAAGGAATTCTTATTGCAAATATTTTATAGTGGAGTAACCCCACATACGAGAGGCATGATTGATGCAACTTCAGGAGGATCACTAATTAGAAAGATGGTTGATGAAGCGGAAGAGCTAATAAAGGAGATGGCAAGCAATAGTTGCCTGAGGACAAACAAGCAGAGTAGGCAAACTACCACCTTTCGAGAATAAAAAGAAATTGTAGTTGTTGATCAAATGACAGAAATGCAAGCTAAAATTGATAACTTGACTTGACAACTTAACAACATAAAGGCTTCATCCTCAACTCCGTTAAAGGTCGTGCAACTTAAGTGTGAACTCTGTGGACAATTGGAACATGATACGGTGGATTGTTTCTTGATGAAGAAAAGCGATCCAAAGAAAGTGAATTATATAGGAGCTTAATATGGATAAGGAGGGGGCAAGAATCTCTACTCTAACACCTATAACCCTAGGTGGAAAAATCAACCTAACTTCTCTTGGATGAATAATGCTGGAGGACAGTTCAGATCTCAAGGATAATCAGGCTTCCAACAAGATAAACCAAGCCTAATGGAATCCAAGTTAGATAAGATTTTAGATAAAATTGGAGGCATCGAGGATGCACACAGGAGGCTTGAAAGCAAATTCGAACAAGTCACCAAGAACTATGCCTCTTAAATACACAATCTGGAAGTCCAACTAGGTCAACTGGTGGAGGTAATATCTACTCAAAATGTGGGAACCCTTCTGAACAATACCGAGTCTAACCCAAAGGAATGGATCATAGTCGTCACTCAAACCCAGGAAAAGGAACTTGAACATGCAAAGGAAGACATGATAAAAGAAAAGTACAACTAATTATGGAATTCTTTCCAAGTGAGCTCGTAATTGAGTCAATCAAGGAACCTCAACCTGAAATTTCATACCCTATTGTAGCTCAGCAAAAGTCAATTTCAAGTAGAGCAACGCAAAATTTTAAGGAGGTTGAATCCAACAAGGTTGAGGACATAATGAAACAACTACAAACGAGGCTCACACTAAAGGAATCGATCACACGAGAAGTTTCAGAGACATTCAGGCCAAAACAACGACCCACGATTGTGGAACAACAGGCCACGATCGTGATAGAAGCCCAGGACATGGCTCACGATCATGGCATATGTTGGGCCCCAAATTTGTTTTTCTTGATGTTATTAAGTATGAATTAATTTGATTCTATTAATTGTTGTTTAGTTTGATTTCATTGAAGGTATTAGAGGAAAATTAAGAATTATTTGAGATAAGTGTGGAATAAATGGTTATGGAAGGGTAAAAGTATATATGAGGGCAAAATGGGCAAGGCACTTAAGTTATGATGTTTAAGGCTTACCAAGGAGGGGTAATAGGTTACTTGTGCTATCCTTTAGGTTTAAGGAATTAAAAGAAGAAAAGAATAGAAAATAAAATAAAAAGAAGAGAGAACGGAGAAGAGGAGTCGTGGGAAGAGAGGAAGAAGAAGAAGCTCAAGTTTGACGATTTCCGTAGGATTGAAGCACTTGTTGGTAAGTTTATGTTCTTTTACTCTTGTTTGAGGTGGATTGAAACCTAGAATGGGTTCTATGAAGTTAGAATCGTTTGAGTTAGGGTTTCAGAAACTTTGGTAGAAACTCATGGGTTGTTGTTTTGTTGATGATTTTATGTTAGAATGAGCTTAGAAATGGAGTTTAAGGCATGATTTAGGGTTTAGATGTGTTGTAATTGAAGGATGGGAGGTTTAGGGTTTAAAAAAAGTGAGAAAATCAAGTTACGGGAGATTTATGGGCGCTTGGCTTTCTACCGCAATGAAATGACCAATTTCTCTTGCGACATACTTTGGTATTTTGGATATAACTTTTGATGTAGATGTCCAAATGAGGTGATTCTTTCTGCGTTGTAAACTAGAGGCATAGGGCTACAAGTTTTGTGAAGCAATAAAGTTCTGATTCAGTCTCTAAGGATATCCAATTTTGGATAGAAGTTGAGAATAGAATTTGTGTTTCATAATAAGTTATAGTTTGAACTATTAAAGTATGACTTTCCGATTTCTACACCAAATTGATTGGAATTTGGTTGTTTGGTTAAGGAAATCAAGTGAGGCAAGAGGAGCAAGGGGAACAAGAGGAAAGACATTCCTAAGCAAGTTTTAAGCAAGAATTCCATGGTGGGTTCATGTTTATAATAGAGTAAATAAGTTACTCATTGTTTTGTTCAAATCAAGAAAGATTTAAGGCATTGAAATTGCATCATCAACGATTGCATTACATGTTATTATGAATGATTATATTCTGCTATATGATTTTCATTCATGATTATTAACAAGGTTTTCAAAAAGGGGTGTTCTCCTTTGACGAATACAAGTATACGAAATCAAGTTTTACGAAATATATGACAAGCAAGTTTACAAGCAAGTGCCAGTTTGGCAAACAAGTTTACAAGAACAAGAATCATGCATATTTATGTGGGTTTGTGGTATGTCCCTCACGAATAGTCAAGTGCACATTGACTCAAAAAAATGCTTCTCCCGCCTGCCCGCTAGTGGCACAGGGTTTCTCACAAGGATTCTCTCACGAAACTACGTCTACACATCAACATTTCGATGGAATGTGTAGTACGTCATGAAACAGGGACAACCCAAACCATCATGTTATGTTATGTATTTGATGATCTGTTATTATGAATCATGCATCATGAATTGTTCAAGAATCAAGCATATTTCAAGATAATGACTCATGCATGTTCAATCGCTATGATTTCAACAAGTATCACGGCAATGAGTTATTTTTTATTACTTTTGCTTATTTCTATATTATAAATATGTTCCCACGAGCTTTATAGCTCACTCCCTCTAATCTCCCCCATCCAGGTGACGAGCAGGAGACCGAGTGAGTCACGAGTTACGGCAGCACTCCATTTTGTCATGTTTATTTTTAAGCTTTAGTTACATTTCAAGTATTATTGGTTCAAGAGTATTTTGTATTTTTGGCTCTTGAACTCAAAGTTGTAATTTGGTTTGAGATGTTCTTCAAGCCTAGTAAAACTCATCTTTTGGAGCATGAATTATGAATTTGTTTGTTTAAATCAGATGAAAGCAGGTTTCAAGTTTGTTTTCCAGCCGGCACATTGATCTTCCGCAGGTCTTTTTCTTAAATGTATAATTAGCATGTTTCACGCCACGCTCTTATGTCCGATGTTGAGCTCCGGCAGCGGGGTCCAACATGTTGTAGTATTAGAGCGCCTAGGTTTTTGATCTAGGGCTGCATGACATTGCTTTCAACTACTTGCATTGTTTTACATTATTTGAACTGTATTTGCATATTTTGAAACTTGTCTACTAGAACTGAAATTTTCAATGATTTTCTATTCAAGGAGTGAACATGCCACCTCGAAGGAGAACTCGGGGAGCTATGACTCGATCTCATTCTCGTCAGGAGAGTACGGATGAATCTCATATTCCTCAGGATGCCGGGACACATTCTGTTTCGATTTCAGAGGCACCTAGTTTGCAGCAAGAAGTGCCTCCTCCGCCTCCTCCTATGCCTCAGGGAACTCCCATGGATCCGAGTTTCTTTCAAGCCTTTGCTCAGGCTTTCACATATGCCATGGGTCAGAGATCTCAGATTTCGATGCAAGCTCCAGTAGACAGGAGTGGGCAGTATGATAAGCTCCAGAAGTTTGGGGCTGTGGATTTCAGTGGGACGATAAATCCAGAAGAGGCAGAAGCTTGGTTGAAGAGGACCGAGCGGGTTCTAGTTCAGATGAAATGCTCAGATGAGGAAAAGTTAGATTATGCGATCACATGCATTGCGGTGGCGACTTACATTGGTGGAATCGGTGCCTCACAACAGTTGTTCCTTGGTCTTGACATGGAGGGATTTTGTAGAAGTGTTCCGAAAGAAGTATCTCTCTAGGGTCTATGTGCAAGATAAGGCCAGGAAATTTCTGAATCTCATGCAGAGGGACATGAGTGTGAGCGAGTATGAGCTGAAGTTCACACAGCTTTCCCGTTATGCAGCTAACATTGTGGCAACAGAGGAAGACAAGTATCGCAAGTTTGAAGGAGGTCTTCACTTGGAGATCAGGGAGAAAGTCATGATCCATAATTTCTGTGACTACCAGCAGTTGGTGGATGCTGCTCTCCAGGCTGAGAAGTTGGAGAATATCAGAAATGAAGCGAACAAGAAGAGGAAGAACAGGGAGCAGACTTTCAGGAAAGGTGCTAGTACTCCATTGCCTAAGAGGAGCACGAGGAGCTCTTACAGTCAGAATGAAGTGGGTAGCAGTGGGGCTACCAGGAACAAGCAGGTGAGGGCAGTATCAGGGCAAGCCTCTAATGTGGGAGGCACCAGTAGAGCTGGAAGGAGTGGTTCACCCACCCTTATGTGATCGATGTGGGAAACATCACGGGGAGAGTGCCTCAGTCACTTGGAGTTTGTTTTAGATGCGGAGAGAAGGGACATATAGCCAAGAATTGTCCACAGGCACCGAGACAAAAGGGGTCGCAGTTTCAAGTTCCAAGGCGTGCAGAAACAGTGGAAACCAGGCCAGTTACTGAGATAGGCAGCTCTGGGACTGCAAGGAAGGCTATTCCTCCAGGAAGGCCAATGGGTCAGGCACCGGCAAGAGTGTTTGCCATGACCAGGGAGGAAGCTGCAGCCGCACCTGAGGTTGTCACGGGTATGGCTCAATTATTTGATTCAGCAGTATTTGTTTTGATTGATTCTGGTTCCACGCACTCTTTTGTTTCTGCGAGCATAGCATTGCATGGTGTGAATTCTGTGCCGTTGGATAGGCCTTTAATTGTTAATACTCCTCTAGGGAGGAATGTGGTGGTCAGTCAGGTGTATGAGCAGTGTGAGCTCTTCATTGATGATGCTAGATTGGTAGTGGACTTACTACCGCTAGACCTTAGACGATTAGATGTTATTCTGGGGATGGATACTATGGAGAAGTATCCGCCGTTGGATTATGGTCGAAAAGAGGTAGAGTTTGATCTGGGCAATGGTGAGAAGGTGATCTTCAGAGGGGATAGGAAGACACCCTCGTCAATACTGATTTCAGCTATGTTAGCTGAAAGGATGATGGGCCAGGGATGTGAAGCTTTCTTGGCGCATGTTATAGATGTCGATGTGCATGAAGGGAAGTTAGAGGAATTCCCGATTATGAGGGAGTTTCCAGATGTGTTCCCAGATGAATTGCCAGGTTTGCCGCCGGTGAGGAAAATCGAGTTTGCCATTGACTTGATTCCCGGAACCGCGCCTATTTCAATACCGTCGTACAGGATGGCTCCAGCTGAGTTGAGGGAGCTTAAGGAACAGTTGGAGGAACTGTTAGAGAAGGGGTATGTCAGATCGAGTTCGTCTCCTTGGGGAGCACCGATTCTGTTTGTCAAGAAAAAGGATGGATCATGGCGGATGTGTATTGACTATCGGAGACTCAACAAGGTGACAGTTAAGAACAAGTATCCGTTGCCACGGATAGATGACTGCTTGACCACCGCGAGGAGCTAGGGTCTTCTCCAAGATTGATCTCGGTCGCTATCATCACCGTAATCAAGGAGTCTGATGTAAGCAAGACAGCATTCAGGACTCGATATGGGCATTATGAGTTTTTGGTTATGCCATTCGGCTTAACTAATGCTCCAGCTGCTTTCATGGATCTTATGAATAGGGTCTTCAAGGAGTTTCTGGATCAGTTTGTCATAGTGTTTATAGATGACATTCTGGTGTATTCTAAGAGTGAAGAAGAGCATGAGGAGCATCTCAGGATTATTTTGCAGACTTTTAGGGAGAGAGAGCTTTATTCCAAATTCAGCAAGTATGAGTTCTGGCTTCATGAGGTGACTTTCCTTGGGCATGTGATTTCGCAGGATGGTGTGCATGTTGATCTGAGGAAAGTTGAAGCAATGGTGAATTGGCATACACCCAAGACAGCGACAAAGGTGAGAAGTTTTCTGGGTCTGGCAGGTTACTACAGGAGGTTTGTAGAAGGATTCTCCATGATAGCTGCTCCGATGACTAAGCTATTGAGGAAGAATCAGAAATTTATTTGGACTGATGAATGCCAGAAGAGCTTTGAGGAGCTCAAGTGCAGGTTGACAAGTGCTCCAGTGCTCATTTTGCCTTCGGGTGATGAGGGCTATACGGTATATAGTGACGCTTCGAGGAAGGGTCTCGATTGTGTGTTGATGCAGGGAGACAGGGTGATAGCATATGCTTCAATGCAACTGAAGCAGTATGAGTTGAATTATCCGACTCATGACTTGGAGTTGGCAGCAGTGATCTTTGCCTTGAAGATTTGGAGGCACTATCTGTATGGGGTTCAGACGAGGATCTTTACGGATCATAAGAGTCTCAAGTACTTACTGAGCCAGAAGGAATTGAATTTGAGACAGAGAAGGTGGATTGAGTTACTCAAGGACTATGATTTGTTGATTGAGTATCATCTAGGCAAAGCAAATATAGTGGCTGATGCCTTGAGCAGGAAGTCTTCCATTGCTCACATTCAGATAGTTTATCTTCCTTTATTGGAAGAGATGGCCAAGCTTAAGATAAGCTTGAGGCAGGAGGAACCAAATTGCCTCCTAGCTAATTTCAGAGTAAGGCCTATACTCAGGGAGAAGGTTAGGGAGTTGCAGACACAGGATGCAGATTTGAACAAGCTTAGGGAGGAAATTCGAAATGGTAAGGTTTCTGAGGTAGTAGTGAGAGAGGATGGACTCATGACAGTGGGTGACAGACTTTGTATTTCAGATAACAAGGAAGTTAAGGATGAGATTTTGGATGAGGCACACAATCGCGCTTATCTATGCACCTGTGTAGCACCGGGATGTCTGAGATTTGAGAGAGCATTTACGGTGGAAGGGCATGAAGAGGATGTAGCAGAGTATGTCGATAAGTGTCTCGTGTGTCGCCAGTTAAGGTTTGAACACCAGCGCCTTCAGCAAGTTAAGGCCATTGGCCATTCCTGAGTGGAAGTGGCAAAGAGTAACCATGGATTTTCTGATGGGTTTTCCTAAGACTAGTAGGAAGCATGATGCCATATGGGTTATTGTGGATAGGTTGACGAAGTCAGCCCATTTTCTGGCAATCAAGCAGACTGATTCGTTGCATGTGTTAACCAAGAAGTATATTGATGAGGTAGTAAGATTGCATGGGATTCCAGATTCTATAGTTTCTGACAGGGATCCTCGGTTCACTTCGAGATTCTGGGGAAACTTGCAGGAAGCTTTAGATACTAAGCTGCATTTTAGTGCGGCATTTCACCCTCAGACGGATGGTCAATTTGAGAGGACCATTCGGACACTTGAGGGAATGCTTAGGGCATGTGTGTTGGATTTCAAGGGAGCTTGGGATGAGCATTTACCATTGGTCGAATTTGCTTATAATAATTCATACCATTCGAGCATTCAGATGGCTCCATATGAGGCTTTATATAGAAGGAGGTGTAGAACTCCGATATGTTGGGATGAAGAAGGAGAGAGAAAAATGGTAGGACCAGAGTTGATTCAGTTGACAGTGGATAAAGTCAATCTGGTTAAGCAGCGACTTAAGGCAGCCCATGATAGGATGAAGAGTTATACTGATGCTCATCGGAAATAGATGGAGTATAAAGTCGGTGAGAAGGTGTTTCTTAAGACGTCTCCTTGGACGGGAGTAATGAGGTTTGGCAAGAAAGGCAAGTTGAGTCCAAGATATGTAGGTCATTATGAGATTCTTGAGAGGATCGAACCTCTAGCTTACAGGTTGGCATTGCCGCCAGAGTTGTCTCAGATTCATGATGTCTTTCATGTTTCCATGCTGAGGAAGTACAGATCAGATCTTTCTCATGTCATTCAGGTTTCAGAGGTTCAGTTAAGAGACGACTTGAGTTATGAGGAAATCCCGTAGAGATCTTGGACACAAAGGAAAAGGTCCTCAAGAATAAGACAGTTCAGCTAGTTAAAGTTCTGTGGAGGAACCATTCAGTAGAAGAAGCCACGTGGGAGCCATTGGACGTCATGAAAGAGAAGTTCCAAGTCTTTTCGATGATTTAAGTAAATTTCGAGGACGAAATTTCTTTTAAAAGAGGGAGAAATGTTGGGCCCCAAATTTGTTTTTCTTGATGTTATTAAGTATGAATTAATTTGATTGTATTAATTGTTGTTTAGTTTGATTTCATTGAAGGTATTAGAGGAAAATTAAGAATTATTTGAGATTAGTGTGGAATAAATGGTTATGGAAGGGTAAAAGTATATATGAGGGCAAAATGGGCAAGGCACTTAAGTTATGATGTTTAAGGCTTACCAAGGAGGGGTAATAGGGTACTTGTGCTATCCTTTAGGTTTAAGGAATTAAAAGAAGAAAAGAATAGAAAATAAAATAAAAAGAAGAGAGAACGGAGAAGAGGAGTCGTGGGAAGAGAGGAAGAAGAAGAGAAAGAGAAGGAAGCTCAAGTTTGACGATTTCCGTAGGATTGAAGCACTTGTTGGTAAGTTTATGTTCTTTTACTCTTGTTTGAGATGGATTGAAACCTAGAATGGGTTGTATGAAGTTAGAATCGTTTGAGTTAGGGTTTTCAGAAACTTTGGTAGAAACTCATGGGTTGTTGTTTTGTTGATGATTTTCTGTTAGAATGAGCTTAGAAATGGAGTTTAAGGCATGATTTAGGGTTTAGATGTATTGTAATTGAAGGATGGGAGGTTTAGGGTTGAAAAAAAGTGAGAAAATCAAGTTACGGAGATTTACGGCTCGCTCATGCTGGCGCACCCCATGCCCTGCCATGGCCCTAGCTTTTCACATGCCAAGACGACGGCCAATTTCTCAAGCGACATACTTTGGTATTTTAGGCATAACTTTTGATGTCGATGTCCAAATGAGGTGATTATTTTTGCGTTGTAAACTAGAGGTATAGGGCTACAAGTTTTGTGAATAAATGAAGTTCTGATTCAGTCTCTAAGGATATCCAATTTTGGATGGAAGTTGAGTATATAATTTATGTTTCATAATAAGTTATAGTTTGAACTGTTAAAGTATGACTTTCCGATTTCTGCACCAAATTGATTGGAATTTGGTTGTTTGGTTAAGTAAATCAAGTGAGGCAAGAGGAGCAAGGGGAACAAGAGGAAAGACATTCCTAAGCAAGTTTTAAGCAAGAATTCCAATGTGGGTTCATGTTTATAATAGAGTAAATAAGTTACTCATTGTTTTGTTCAAATCAAGAAAGATTTAAGGCATTGAAATTGCATCATCAACGATTGCATTACATGTTATTATGAATGATTATATTCTGCTATATGATTTGCATTCATGATTATTAACAAGGTTTTCAAAAATGGGTGTTCTCCTTTCACGAATACAAGTATATGAAATCAAGTTTTACGAAATATATGACAAGCAAGTTTACAAGCAAGTGCCAGTTTGGCAAACAAGTTTACAAGAACAAGAATCATGCATATTTATGTGGGTTTGCGGTATGTCCCTCACGAATAGTCAAGTGCACATTGACTCACGAAAAGGCTTCTCCCGCCTACCCGCTAGTGGCACAGGGTTTCTCACAAGGATTCCCTCACGAAACTACGTCTACACATCAACATTTCGATGGAATGTGTAGTACGTCATGAACCAGGGACAACCCAAACCATCATGTTATGTTATGTATTTGATGATCTGTTATTATGAATCATGCATCATGAATTGTTCAAGAATCAAGCATATTTCAAGATAATGACTCATGCATGTTCAATCGCTATGATTTCAACAAGTATCACCACGAATGAGTTATTTTTATTACTTTTGCTTATTTCTATATTATAAATATGTTCCCACGAGCTTTATAGCTCACTCCCTCTAATCTCCCCCATCCAGGTGACGAGCAGGAGACCGAGTGAGTCACGAGTTACGGCAGCACTCCATTTTGTCATATTTATTTTTAAGCTTTAGTTACATTTCAAGTATTATTGGTTCAAGAGTATTTTGTATTTTTGGCTCTTAAACTCAAAGTTGTAATTTGGTTTGAGATGTTCTTCAAGCCTAGTAAAACTCATCTTTTGGAGCATGAATTATGAATTTGTTTGTTTAAATCAGATGAAAGCAGGTTTCAAGTTTGTTTTCCAGCAGGCCCATTGATCTTCTATGGGTCTTTTTCTTAAATGTATAATTAGCATGTTTCACGCCACGCTCTTATGTCCGATGTTGGGCTCCGGAAGCGGGATCCAACAGCATAATAGGCCATAATCGTGACATAAGGCTTAGATGTAGGCCATAATCATAGCCTACGTCGGGCAGACGCGTAGCCACTCCCAAACTTTGCGTTTCAAGAAATTTTTTGGACCTTTCAGATCCTGAAAAAATCCTAGTTCAACCCTAAACACAAAATAACATAAATAGAATAAGAAGAACAGAAAGAAAGAGCTTTTGCATTAGCCACTTTGGAGAGAAACCCTAGAGAGAATTGTTGAGAGATTGAGAAAGAGAAGAAGGAAGAGAGAAGTGCAGAAGCAGTTGACATCGATGTACTTCTTAGTTTGGAGTTTCTCGATGTCGCTACCTCTCGTCTTCGTTTAGAATCATATTTCCTGTTATTTTACATTTTTATTATCATATAGAATTGGGAATATCAGTTTGATGATAGGATTATGAATGTTGAGATATTTTTGCGTTTTTTTATTGTTGATTTAATAAAATGTGATTGTTTATGTTTATTGAATTTATTCTAATTGATTTATATTATTGCATAATTTGGTAACAGATTGAGAGGGTGAATTGAATGAAAAATAATTAATTGGGTTACGAGAATTAGGTGATTTAATAAGAATGAGAAATTAATCAAATAAGTAATTGTGTAAAGAGAGATCTTATATAGGTTTCAGATAGTTTATTGGACAACTTCAGATCTAATTAGGGTTTTGAATAGATTATTAATTGAGAGATTGCAATTTTCATAATCTGATTAGGGTTTATAATTTAGGGTTAATGGGTATAACTCGAGAGAAAGTAATCAACACAAGATTTGTTTAGGACCAATAGTCCAATAATTCATAATCAATTAGGTTAGCATTAAAGATGGGTAAAAATTTCCCTTTCTCTCAATTGATAGTTCTTTTAGGTTAATTTTTGAGTATGTGTTGCAACTGTTACTTTGTTAATATTTTCATAATTAATTCTTGGAATTGAGTTGAGTGATTGAATTAAATTCTTGCTTAGTTTTGTTACATTTTGAATTATTGCGAATTGTTTTAGCCTTAGATTTTAGGATTAGATTATCCCTCCCTATGGATCGACACCTTAGGTACTACGTGAACGACCCGTGCGCTTGCGGATTATCAAAGTTATTAATTAGAATTTACATATATCGGAGAACCACGATTAATGTTATATTAATGTTCAATCTTAATAGAACAATGACTAGGGATAATTTATAAATGCAATGTGAATCTTATAATTATAGTCTCATCATAATTTCATTTACAATGTATAATTATCCCTTTGGCTTTATCATAGACATCTAAATATATACAAGACAAAGAATGCCTTTAAATTATTTTGTTACTGAACTATAACCAACCAATTGGCTTTAGAGTATAAACCAACAATCTTCCACTTGCAATAAGCCAACCATTTAAGTATTATATATTATATCACCATATGATGATCATGTTACTATTGTGGCAATGGCTTAATAAGATAATTCTATAAGATTCTCTATAGTGAGCACTTGCTTAAATATTACAACTTTCATCCTAATTTTCATCATAATTAAGAAAAGTTTCCTAAATAAATCCTTGTATCTTTAATGAGACCTTAGCTCCTTTTACATCCCAATGGCTCTAATGTTCAGTACATTACTATCTTACGCAGTGCGAGGAACTATATCAAGTTCACTAATGAACTTATTGATCCAATTAATCATTTCCACTAAAAGAAAATTGTATTATGGCTTAACTAGTGATATATGCTTAATTGATTATGAATTTATTTCATAACACTTAGTGGTTAATGATATGAAATGTTTTAGACATTTACTTTAGTTCATATTTGGTTTAAGTACATTTTGGAAGTGAGAAGGCTAAAGTGAGTTGAAAGTGCTATATTTGAGTTGTCTTTTTGAGATTCACACTCACATATCTTCATATATCTTCATAGAGTAAGAAGAAAAAGGATTAAAAGAAAAGGAGACAAGATAGAGCATAAGAATTGAAGAATAAAGTTGTCGCCGCCATGACATGGCCGTGAGACTCATGTCATGACCATGAAAAATTTGTTATAGGCCTGAGTCACGCCCATGCAAGGTGGCTCACAGACATGACACCACCATACAGGCCCTTAAGAAATGGCCAACTCACCCAAACCTTAAGCATTTAGTGTAGAAACATTGTTTGTGACGGCAGAAGATATGAAAGGTTGGAGGAAACTTTTTAGGGGTTTTGGGAGGCAACAAAGGGGGCAGAAATCTCATCCTTTGGAGACCCATAAAGGGGTAACTTTTTGATACTAGTTTGGAGGTGATATCAATGCCAAAGAACCTAATCAAGCATTTTTCTCATTGTTTTTTGTCCTTCTCTTAGGGATTAATTATGTTATCCTATATCTATTGTTTGAGTGTTATAAGAATTATTGAATGCTCTATTTGATTGTTTTTATATATGAGCCTATTGTTAGAATTACAATATAATCCGTAATTCTTATATTGAGATTCATATATGGTAACTAGTAGTTTTTAGTCGTTAAGGATAACATAGCATAGGTTAAATGACCCGAGTTTATGTGGTTGTTTCCTTGATTAATCTATTTTACCAATATCGTAATGTGACTGTCCAATTAAATCTAGAGAGCTTGTTCTAGGTTATTCGATAACTAAGTTTAATTAACGAGCTCTTCTTTCTTAATTAAACATAACCTAATAAAAAATCAAGGTTAATAGAGCTTATTGTTAACCTACAATTACTAGTTGCGAGGAGAGGCATGAGAATAACAATTCAGTAAAGTATATTTAATTGTGTGTAAGCTGAGATTGAACCGATGACCATGTCTCCAGCGAATTCATCGTTTTTATATTGTTTTCTTTAATTTGCTTCGTTAGTTTAATTTTACTTATTTTCGTTATGCAAACAAAATCCCCCATAACCTAAACACTAATTATTTTCATTACAAAAGCTAACCAAACACTCCCTATGGGGTTGATCTAAACTCATCACTGCTTAATTGTAAGTCTAGTCAATTTTAGTGTTAAGACGTGCTACGTCAATTTTGGTTTCGTTGTTAAAGAGTGCAGTGTTTTAATTTTTGTTCTTAATTTTAATTGGTGTTTTGTACATATTTGCTTATAATTAGTTTCTTTTCAATTATGTATTGATCTTTTCACTTTTTGTTTAGTGTTTGTACATTGAAAAATTTTAAAAAAATGCATGGACAAAATTAATTTTTTATAACTCATATTCTTAATCCTATAACCTTGTTTCAAGTTATCATACAAATTTTAGTTATAGATGGGATAACTAGTAAAATTACTTCCATGATAGTTTATAGGATACCCAACAATTCTCGTATAGACCAGAAGCTTCTTATTACGACTTAGGTCCACCTCTAGAAGAATTAGTTAATGTTGTCGTTGCTAACACTTTGCAATTTTAACAAGAGGAAAGGCAATATTGGCATGATACAAGGTTTAGTGTCCAATATTTGGAGTAACAGTAAAACACAACTCTGGAAGAATTGGTTAATATTACAACTACTAATAATAGTCAACTTCAACAAAGTGTACATGTAACGCCCCCTTACCGTAGGGTACACACCGGAACGCCCGTAGGTCATTCTGACACATAACCCACGACGAGGGTGCACTACAAACGATCATTTCTACCATTCACATGGCATCAGAAAAAATAAAACTGAAATGACAATTTCACTAAATTTTTAAAACCAAAAGATACTTATCATTTCATTTCTTAAAAACCATAAATACACAATTACATCAAGATTACATCTTGTATAAAACCAAAAGGGACTACAATAACTCCTAACTAGGTCATCCCCAAAAGATCCCAAATGACCGACACATGAGCCATACTTCTCTTGCCAGCGTTCACACAGCAGGAAAAGTCTCGCTAACTGGAGCTAGGAGTCTACTATCGCTGACCTGAAAGATAATTGCAACGTTGGGTGAGTTTGGGAACTCAATGAGAAACCATCATCGATGGTTCACCCAATTCATGCATTATGCAAATTGCGTATAGATCAACACAATAACACATTCAGAACAGCAATCAGAAACTTCACTAAACAATTATCACACATACACAGTTAACCCATTTCAAGATTTCAGCACAATCAGATACTTAATGCATGACATTTTTCTATTTTATTTCAGTGTTGTGACTGGGCGTCCGTATAGTCCCATTTTGGGCACATCAAACAGTGATCACGTTTTAGGGGTAGGAGAGCCCTCTGGGTATGCACTACTGCCCACGCGCATTAAGGATAGGAGAACCCTCAGGGTATGCACTATTCCCTTTTGACCTTAGGCCCCTTTTTCCCAGTGGTTGAGCTTATAGCTCCGATCAGTAATTGCTCCAGTCACAACTGTTAATAACCAATTTCTGATCATGCCTAGCATCCGTTCACAATTACATAGTAACACATTTCACTTAACAGTATTTATCGAAGTCAAACAGATCATTCACAGACAGTTCACACAGAGCATTTAACACATCAGAAATTGAGGAACCAACTAGGTTACTCACCCGTAACTTCCGAGCTACTGCCTGGAAGTCCCAGCAATATCCATGGAATGACGATCCAACGGTGCCTCTATAACAGTTAAAGAATTGCCCATTACTAGATGCTCAATCAAAACAATTCAATGATGCACATGTCTTAACTAAAAGATGTACAATGCATGTTCATGATTTTCCGGCGCTAAAACCCAATTTCGCTATCTTATGCCCAAATCTAACTCACTCAACTGATCAATAATGATTTATTTTACTCCTAGAATTCAGTTCAATCCATCATATCACACACCCTATAGTAATTCCCAAGAAAACCTATTCATTGGGTCAATTTCATCCATTGAAGACCCCAATTTATACTCCAATTAACATAGTACAATTTTTAGGTTGCAATAGGAACTATAATCGACTATCTCTCTATGATAGAGACCACACTAAATAAAATTCTAACTTTCATTCATTTCCTCAATTGCAGACCTCTTTCAATAGTTCATAACGAATCAGGAATCACTTCAATTGGAGGTCTACACCATAAGTTATGCCCCAAAAACTAAACTAAATCAATTCAGAAAATCATCCTCGTCGCGGCGAAGGATCACTTGTCGCGGCGTCTACACAGTGGCTCGTCGCGACGTCCATTCACCGCTCGTCCCAACGTCTCGCTCGTCGTGGCGTACAATTATTCTCACGTCGCGACGTGCGAGTCCTGGTTCGTCTTCTTCGATCGACTTTTTCCCATTTCTCTCTCTAAAAACCAGCATTAATCACTCTCAACTACCCATTCTTACACTATAAATACCATAAATGCATCAAACAACAATAAATAACAACATTAAACCATTAAACTTACCAATCAAGCTCTCAAATCCTCAAGCCCTAAAACCTCCGAAAATCAACTCCAACCTCTAACAGCCACGGGGAACCCTTTAACACTCACCAATCTTCATTTTCTCAAGGATCAAGCTAGATCTTGCACAAAGGAAAGAAAGCAAGCAACGATCGAGAAGGATCACACCAAGGAAAGGAATCGGAAAACACAGAAGGAAGGAGGAAGGAGAAATTTGCCCTAAGTTGAATATGTCTTTCTCAAATTTTCAAAACCTATGGTATATATATATGTCTATACAGGTTAATTTTGACCTATAGCTCATAGTCCCCAATTTCTTTTAATTTCAGTCTCTAATTTTCAATGGCTCAATATTTTCATTCCTAAAATCAAAAATCTAATTTTCCATGCCATTTGCCAATCAATTTCGGATCCGGAATCTAATTCATCAATCTCTAAGTCAGTTTCTCGGTCCGGACCCATATCTCTAAAAATTCTAGAAAAATTCCTATAAATCCTCAAAAATATAAAACACAAGATCCTATTTTTCAATTTCAATTTTCAGATCCCTAAAATTCAATTCTCATTTCAATTCAACTATACAAACCCAATCATTCCAAAATTTCTCAACCAAATCACAATCAAACATAATTACCTCAAAAATTCACAAACCAATTCACAATCACAATTAAATGCCAGAAAATGCCATGAATGCATATACCTATAAATGCATGTGCAATTAACTCATTCCTCTATGATTAGAGGTCAATGAATGCTCAATCAATAGAATGCAGTATGAAATCCTACCGTCCCAATTTACCAATATGCCCATCACATCGGTAACGGGATGTTACAGTACAGCAGTTCGAGGCAGATATGATGTAACTTCAGCAGAATTTGATGCAATTCCACAAAGATACAATGTTTAGACTCTAGAATATGGCAAGGGACATTAGTGTAGAGACCTTACGAAGTGAAGAGGAGCTTGAGAATCTTGAATTTATTTTATAAGTAGTCATATGATAGCTTTCTTGAAGTTTTAAAATTCCTTTTATAGGTAGTTATATGATGGACTTTATTGAGTTTTACCTTACCCAAATTGTACAAAATTAGGTGAATTATAAACCTTAATTATCCTATTTAATTGAGTTTAACATCATATTTGTATGTCATTGATGTGATATAATGTTTAAGTATAAGCGATATAAAATTCTAATATTCTCCATTAGTTTATGCTTTACCTAACATAATTTATTTTTCATGGATGTTTGATGTGTTTAGGTTCTAGATTTTACATTTTATATATTCATACATGAATCTATAACTTGTTTTATAAGCCAAAGGTCAAACACGAGAGGACTTAGTGAAAAGAATATGAAAATATCAAGTTAAAATAATCAATTGAGGATCATAAAAGGATAGCCAAGCCACTTTATAAGGAAAGACAACCACTGATGTTGAAACAATAAAGGGGAGTGTCTAGATATAGAACCAAATTATCGCTAGTATGAGAAGTATGTCTAATATCGGTCTTTAAGTGAGCAACACTTTAGAAAATTAGAAAAAAACTAGCACCAGTAGTAAAGTGTGTTTAATAACAGTAGCGTCGTAGTGAACTTAGCTTATGCATTTATGCCTACATGTACTTAGGTTTAAAATGTTTTGGATGTTTTATTTGTGAATAATTTTAACTAACTTTTATTTTTAGTTTAGATTATTGACGTGAGATTCAAAATGCTTATTAGATTTTATTATTTATAAGCCTCCATTGATATGGAGTGATGTACGGATTGCTTTACATTAATATTAAGGATAATAATGTTCTAAGTGTGAGGGGTAGTATTAAGTTGATCTAACTAAATGAAAATTTTCAAAATTTGTGTTTTTAGCTTTTGTTCTTAAGTTAATTAGGTTTTTATTAGTAGCCTTAAGACGATGGTATGAGTTTATGCATGATTCTATACTAAGATTGATGGGAAATTTTTTATTGCATAATATGATTAAGTGATTAGAATGAAAATTTCAACTTGGTGATTACTAGGAAATTGAATTTCTTAAGTGATTATAATTTAATTTGACTGGGGTAATCCCGCGAGGAATTTGCCTCATTCTATATATCCTTGTTTCTAATGTAAATATGTTATTTAATTATGAATTTTTAGAACTTAAATTTCATTATTTTGAGATTATATGCAAAATTTGTGCAAGTATTAAAATGATAAAAACATTTAGGATTTGAGTTTGAGTCAAATTGCCTATCTTTTTATACATTAATCTATTAGCAAGCTCCTTTGACCCTTGTATAAATTTAAAGCCCTTTCATTGGTAACCCTTTCTTAAAGAACCTTGAACCTACAAAGAAATCAAGTATTTACTCCCTAATTCATGAATAGTAGAACTTTTACTTGTATTTTAATTTTTTTTAAGAAATGAGATACAAGAAAAAAAAAAGTGTGGAATAATCGGTAATCAGCCATAACGAAGCTAACAAGGGCTCATAAGTATTAGCCCAAGTTAAGCATAAACTGGACACCATCGGTTTTCCTATGACTCATAAACGTAATTGGAGTTTATGGAGTTTTGATCCAAGAGATTCTTTGCCAAATGATAGAAGTTGAATGTTGGCACGAGAGGAAATGATTTCAAGCTCATTCCCTTCGGGATTATGCATAAATTAAACTCTAATTATTGCTACTATAATAAACGTCAGAGCTGAACATTAACTGTATATGACATAAAACCCAAAATTAGTCTAATATTACTTTAGGGACCTTTTGGTTTTTTTTTTTTTTTTAATTTTCCTTGGCTGCTAAGTCCAGCACCTGTACTGGTGGAATGATATGTGTGTTTGCTGTTCCAACTTATCATAGGTAAACTGATCCTGACACACCGGCGAGGTCCACATATCACACATGCCTAATATCTGACGATGCCCGACAACACCTAGACCAGGTGCATACCAAACGTGCATCATATGATACGTGGCGTGGTGTAACACACTCGATGACACGTCAAGGCTCACGCATCACGCATGTCATAAATGTTCCCCCAAAAGCGCGATACTGACTACCCTGCATGCCAGAGGTGGTGGCCCCTTTAGGCTCTAGCTCCCATCCTGCCAACTCATTTTCGGTCAAATTTTTATCGTCAATACTCAATACTCTTTCACCTAATTTTACTTCGTTTCTCAGATAGAAATCAATCTAAGTAAATTCAAATAAAAATAGACTAGTTTCAGTTTCTTCAATTTCTTTATAAAAACTTGGCGCGCTTAAATAATGCAATCATAAAACATGTCTAATACCATTTCAACAACTTTATATATCAATACTAGATCAATCATAAATTCAGTATTCATAATAATATACCAATCCATAGTCGGTCCCTTGGTGGACAAAAGCTGCAATTTTTAACTAACTATGACCCTTATCATTAGGCTGAGACTGAGAAAGTACGTCCAAAGTTTCTTTCCACAGGATACCAAAAGGGTGTCTTGTCAGTGAGTGATTTTAAGCAAATGGCTCTCATGGGAAGCTAACATTCAATGTCCTAGGCCCACATCTGCCAAGAAAAAGTAAATTTTGAGTAAAGTTAAGTCCCCCACTTCCACATATGCCTCAAAGTGGGACCAAAAGAAACAATATGAATTATCTCGTCTTGAAGAACGCTTGTCGTTAGCATTCATGAACTTGGTGTCAAATTCTGTGACGCACAAAATCAACTTTATTTGATAAGGCGTTGGATGAATGATTTGACAACACAGAGATTTACGTGTGCGAGAATATACTGTCACAAATTGGAAATAATTCAATTTAATCTAATTAAAGTTGCTTACATTTACTAATCTTACTACAAATAAATCAAGAAATTTTTAATTTTCTTTTAAAAATAAATTTTAAAAGTTTAACAATGAAAACGTTCGTTTTAGTATATAAAGTTGACTACAATGTTTTCAAATTGCATAATAACGTTATTGGTTTTGATATGTATATAGCATATATTTCAATTATATATTAACAATGATGTAGTTTTTAAATGCAAAGTACTTATTTGGATTTTATCATTTTATAATTTCATAAAAATAATTACAAATTAGTTTAACCCAAAAAATTCATTATAAATAGAAATTCTTTGGCATTTGATGACTTTCAAAATCTTTATCATTATTCTAAAACTATAGTTAATAGTATTGTACATATTATTTTAAAATAGTAGTGCAGAGTGTTAAATTTATTGGACAATCGCTAATTAATCATCTAAATGTTTTATTTTGTGATTCTGAATTGAGTATATAGTCGTGGGTGTTTACTATGCTACTGTTGGTTTATAATCTAGAGTCAATCAATTGGTTGTAATTTAGTGATAATTATTTAAAAACATTATTTATCTCATACATGTTTAGATGTATATTATAAAACTTATTAAATAATTATACATTGTAAATGAAATTATAATCATAAGATTTATATTGCATTATCCCTAAATTGTTCTTTGTCATTGTTCTATTAAGACATTGATAGGCGTAAAAAACTAGCATAAGTTATGTTTTTTTCTTATGAAATAAGTAGTTAATATCATTGACTAAAATATGGAGATACTTAAGTAAACGTGTAAATGTTTTTTAGAGAAAGTTTGCTGAAGTGACCCAAAATGAGAAAACTATTTGAAACATTACTTGTATGTCTATAGAAATTCTCATTGTGATGATCGTATAAATGATTCTTTAACTTAGGTTTCTAAAGTTATTTAATATAAAGATTGTTATATTTTGATACTATTTATCTATGTACATGTGGCAAACTTATCCATGTATGCACTATATATTGTCACACACTAGTCCCAAAACATATTATCAATAACATATTTAGTTTACGTCAATTATCGAAAAATTTATCTAATTATGAATTTAGAATCTTACATAAACACTTTTAAAATTAAACACTAATTATTGCTACTATAATAAACGTCAAAAAATGAACATTAATTCTATATGACAAAAAAAAAACCCAAAATTAGTCTAATATTACTGTAGGAACCTTTTGGTCTTTTTCTTAATTTTTTTTTAGCTGCTAACTCCAACATCTACCCGGGTGGAATGATACGTGTATTTACACATAGACCAGGTGTATGCCAAACGTGCATCATATGATACGTCGCGTGGTGTAACACACTCGATGACACGTAAAGTCGTAAAACGCTTATGGCACATACACCTCACGCATCACGGATGTCATAAATGTTCCTCCAAAAGCACGATACTGACCACCCTGCATGCCAGAGGTGGTGGCCCCTTTAGGCTCTAGCTCCCATCCTGCCAACTCATTTTCGGTCAAATTTTTATCATCAATACTCAATACTCTTTCACCTAATTTTCCTTCGATTCTCAGATAGAAATCAATCTAAGTAAATTCAAATAAAAATAGACTAGTTTCAGTTTCTCCAATTTCTTAATTTATAAAAACTTGGCTAATAAATCATGTCTAATACCATTTCAACAACTTTATATATCATTACTAAATCAATCATAAATTCAGTATTCATAACACTATACCATGATATGTAGTAACGAAATCCATAGTCGGTCCCTTGGTGGACAAAAGTTGCAATTTTGTACTAACTATCACCCTTATCATTAGGCTGAGACTGGGAGAGTACGTCAAAAGTTTCTTTCCACACGATACCAAAAGGTGTCTTATCAGTGAGTGATTTTAAGCAAATGTAGCTATCAAATTCAATGTCCTAGGCTCACATCTGCTTCTGCCCAAATTTTGAGTAAAGTTTCTTTTTTCTTTGAACATTCGTCATCAGTCCCCAACTTCCATATATGCCTCAAAGTGGGACCAAAAGAAACAATATGAATTATCTCGTCTTGAATAACGCTTGTCGTTAGCATTCATGAACTTGGCGTCAAATTCTGTGACGCACAAAATCAACTTTGTTAAGACAAAAGGATGTCTTTTTTGTATTTATTTTTTAAAAAATAAATCGAGCCTGGTTGGACTGGTCCCAGTTACAGGTCGACCCATTGCCATCCCTCTTCAGCTTCTCTCTACTGATAAGCTATGAGAATGTTTGTTCCTTGTAGATACGTTTAATAATGAAAACGTTCGTTTTAGTGTATAAAGTTGACTTCAATGTTTTTCAAATTGCATAATAACATTATTGGTTTTGGTATGTATATAGCATATATTTCAATTATATATTAAAAATGATGTAGTTTTTAAAATGCAAAATATTTATTTGGATTTTATCATTTTATAATTTCATAAAAATAATTACAAATTAGTTTAACCCAAAAAAATTCATTATAAATAGCAATTCTTTGACATTTGTAGACTTTCAAAATCTTTATCATTGTTCTAAAACTATAGTTAACAATATTGTACATTTTATTTTAAAATAGTAGTGCAGAGTTTTAAATTTATTGGACAATGGCTAATTAATCATCTAAACGTTTTATTTTTGTGATTCTGAATTGAGTATAGACGTGAGTATTTATTATGCTACTATTGGTTTATGACCTAGAGTCAATCAATTAGTTCACTACAAAAAAAGAATGTATTCTGCGACGTTTCATGGTGAAACGTCGCAGAAAACGGTAACCTTTCCTGACGTTTTAGAAACGTCAGGAAATGTGAGAGTTTTTAGTGACGTGGTACTTAGACGTCGTCGAATGTAGGAAGTAATGGAGACGTTTTATTATTGAAACGTGGTGAAATACATCTAGCGACGTTTTTATGAAGTAAACGTCGGGGAAGTGTTGGTTAAAAATTAAAACAAGTAGTCGTTTTTTCATTTATCTTTCTTCTTCCGTATACCTCGCCGCCTCCCGCCTCCCGCCTCCCGCCTCCCATATTTGTCTTCTTCCATAAATCGGGTTTCTATTTGGTCAACGTCGCCGCCCCACCCGTCTTTCCCATTTCGTTCAACGCGCGTCTTTCCTTTGTCGTCTCTCCTTTTTCGTTTTTCCATTTCGTTCCCATTTTGCTCAACGTCGCCGCCCCACCCGTCTTTCCTTTTTAAATCGACGGCGGATTATTCTCCTCTCGAATCACGCGACATCATCCTCACACTTTGGATTCGTAAGGTACACCCCAATGCCCATGCATTCTCTTATTAAGTATATAATATGCAATATTTGAAACTCATGTTATTGAAGCACGTTAATGAAATTTCTATGTTTGAGTTTGATTTCCATTTGCAATTTCTATGTTTTCCATTTTATGCCTCATGTCTTCCATAAGCACTGCAATTTGGATGTTTATATTGCTCAACAACCTTCCATATCTGGGCATACATCCCTTTGTTGTGGTTCTAGTTATTACCTTTGTGGAATCGTTGGTCAAACTTGATTGATGTCGGTTGGTTTATCGAAGGTGTTGCATTTAAAATGAATGAATGATAGGTTGCGATTGTAGGTAATGGACATATTTCTTACGATATATATACTTGATAAGTTATTAAATCTGAACTAGATACCACATTTAATGCGCATTTGTTTACATCCTCCTTGAATCCTCTATTCACCGTAAATTGTTCTTGTTAGATAATTGGTTACCATCGGCGATGCTTAAACATTTGCCTCTTGAGATAATTAAGCGAAATCGAGTAAAAGAAACTTTGGTTGTCTCGTTATCATTAGTTGTGCATGCAAAAGAGAGCAAATATTGGATTTAATAGCAAGAAAGGTGAAATGTTGCTTTGCAAGGGTCATAGATGCTATGTTCTATCTATGGAAGGCAAACCTCTTGCCTTACAGTTAAGAGGTGTTAATATGGTAAAGACTTGAAGATCGGGACTTTTGAGAGAAGGAAAGATAGAATAGAGAGTAGAGGTGCGATGGTGTAGTCGAGCCTTTGGTTTAGAAGTCTTTGAGGTTCCTTAGATATACCCCATTCGTATTGTCTCTTCCTTTTCATCTTGGCACTCTATCACTATTATATATACTTGCGAAATTATGAAAAAATGGGATTGATAGAAATTATGCTTTTCTTTTTGTTGACAAATTTTCACATGAGAGATACTACTTTGAAGTTCTTTTATTAACGAGATATGAGATAGAAATGGAACAATTTCTATGTTTATATTTCTGTTTTTGGAAATAAAAGAACTTCAAAGTAGTATCTCTGTCATGTGAAAATTTTCTCAAATTTTCTACTTTCAATCTTAATGTAATGGTGTCATTTGTGGTATGGGTGATCATATTATTGGACCTGAATATTTGTGTGCTAGAAAGTTCTTTCAATCTTAATCTAATGCTATCATTTGGTAATGGGTTGCTATGCTTCTTACGAGATTTGTTGCTAATTTCTCATAAATTTTAAATAATTCATTTTAAAATTGTGTTGAAAGTAGAAAATTTGAGACAATTTATTGAAAATCATCTTGATAAAAATAATGCTTATTTTTCCTTCTATGTCACCAAGCTCTCACCTCGATTAGAAATGGAGTTTATCGATCCTATATAATGCATAAAGAGGCTCACTTCATCGTTTATTTATATTTAGGCCTCTTTATGTTTATAATATATTGATAGAATTATCAAAATGAGACAATTGGTTCGATATATCTAAGTTAACTCACTTGAAACACAAAATGTTCAAAAGTATATAACCAGTTTAGGTAAGTAAAGCAACTACATCTTCGAGAAAAATCTATTATAATAAAGTTAGACAGTTTAATAAAATATAAAATTATAATATACTTTAAATTCATTCTTAGATGTACAAGAATAATGCATTTAGTTTAAATAAGTGCAAAAAAAATACCCTTAAATACAAAAATGGTATTGGATTCTTGAGTGATGCATGCGATCTAAAATGGTGATATAACTAACCTTTTAAGTGAGATCGATTAAGTTCAAGTAAAGTGAAGCAATGGCGAAATACATAGATGAGTGAAATAAAGAGAGTAAAAGAGGAGAGAGAAAAGAGAAAGGAAAAGTGAGAGGAAAATAGAAGAGATTGAGAATAGTTTAACAAACTTCTTTATAAAATACTTGAAATGAGAAGAAACTATAATTGTTTGTTATTATTACAAACTTAGATATGCAATAGGCATGAGAAAACATTATCTTAAATAATTATTTAATTATTTAATTATTTTAATCATTATCTTTTGTTCATATTTATACTTGTTTAAATATTGTATGCGATGTAAATATCAACATTACTATATTTTGTTATCTGTCATCTATTGGTAGTTTCCTTCTTGAGATTACAATATTTTGTAATGTTTGTTTCATTCTATAGCTCATCATCGGTTGGTGTTTTTCGAACTACTGATGACTCTCTTAAGGATTCGGAGGAAAATCTTGAAGTAAATTGAGTGCCCTAACATATTTCCTGCAGAAGTAGTGGATCTGGTATGAAAATTCTGCAATTTATATTATGCAATTCCAATGATTTGTACTCTTGTCTTGTGTGGCAAAATGCATGGTTTTGTTGTACTGTAAACTTTACTATTATGTGAATACTATTAACCTTTACTTAGCATCATAAGGAATAAGTGTGAAATAATGAGGTCGTGTACAACAAAGATAACCTTTTCAAATCATGTCATAACTTGAAAAGAATGGATGTTTGTTGTATAGGATAACTCAAATGGGATTAGATTATATGGGAGTAAAGTAAACAAGACAACATTTGTAGTCTAATAACTTATTGCCATAACCTTTTGGAAAGTAGCTATTACGTGCAATAAGTATATACAATCATGCAAGACCACATTATTAGTCCAAGTATGTTCATAATGTGTTTTATGTGTAAATTGAATTCCCACTGACATAAGATAATGTTGTCATTTTTATGTTAAATTAATAGGTAGTTTCTGGTCAATGGATAAGAGTTGGATGAACAGTGTTAGGGTTCCCCGTGAATACATTGATGGAGTGAAAGCATTTATGAAATTTGTGGTGGAAAAAAGGGAAGAGATTGTGAAATATCATGCCGCTTGTAGTTGTTGCATGAATGCTTATATGAGGTCCCAAATGAATGTTTGTGAGCATTTAATGAGATTGGCATGGACCAATCATACACTCGTTGGGTTTTACGGTGAAAAGCCGAATATAGATTTATGTCTAGGGTAGAAAGGCGATAATGCAAATGTAGACATTGATGGGATGGGGAATGATATTAATGAGGGTGATGGTGATGAGGAGGATGATGGCATGCAAGATTTGCTTCATGATATGGGTACCTTAAGTAAATGATTGTCCAATTGATGAGGATGGAAGGACTCGTCCTAAAGGCGTAGAAGATTTTATAGGGCAAGCTTTCATGAGTTGTTGAGTAAAGCAACTGAAGAGTTGTACCCTGGATGTACAAACTTTTCAAAGTTGTCGTTTTTAATAAAGTTGCTTCACTTGAAAGTATACAACAAGTGGAGCAACAAGTCATTGACATGTTACTTGGTGCATTGAAGGATGTATTACCTAATTGTGAAACTTTGTCGAAGTCCTATTATGAAGCAAATCAATTTCTACGGAGCCTAGGTTTGGGTTATGTGTCGATACATGCATGTAAGTACCATTGTTCTCTGTTTTGGAAAGAGTATAGGGACTTGCAAAGTTGTCCCATATGTGGAACATGGAGATGGAGAATTAATGATGGCAAGGGTAAGAAGATACCTTGGAAAGTGTTGAGGTACTTTCCATTAAAGTCCATACTGCAACGATTATTCATGTCAAGTAAGACCGCTAAACAAATGACTTGGCATAATGATAGGACTAAAGGTGAAGAAAATACCATGGTTCATCCTTCTGATGGAGAAGCTTGGAAGAGCTTTGATGAGCTATATCCTGACTTTGCTAGAGAACCACGTAATGTCAGACTAGGCTTAGCAACAGATGGATTCAATCCACATGGCAATATGTCACTTTCATATAGCGTGTGGCCTGTTGTTCTTTTAGCATACAATTTACTCCCATGGATGTGTATGGATGAGTCATTTTTTATGTTATCGTTGGTTATTCCAAGTCCGAAAGCTGTTGGTCGAGATATTGATGTCTATATGAGACCACTAGTGGATGAGTTAAGTGAGTTATGGGCAGATGGTTTTGATGTTTTTGATGCCTCAAAGGGCGAAAAGTTCCGAATGCATGCGACTTTATTGTGGACTATCAATTGTTAAGTCAAACCAGACTTCACGTATTAAATAATTTTGATAATAAACAAAGAGAAATATACAAATGAAAAGTAGATGGATGCATAAAAAGAAAAAGCAGAAGGAAGAATAACAGAAGGAAGAAAAACATAAGGAAGGAAAAACAGACGGAAGAAAAACAGAAGGAAGAAAAAGCAGAAGGAAGAAAAAGCAGACGGAAGAAAAACAGAAGGAAGGAAAAGCAGACGGAAGAATAATGAGCGGAAGAAAAAGCGAGCGGAAGAAAAGCGAAGGAAGGAAAAGTAGGCGGAAGAATAATGAGCGGAAGAAAAAGCGAAGGAAGAAAAAGCGAAGGAAAAAGAGGCGGAAGAATATCGACGGAACAAAAATCGAGGCGGAAGCTTTACTAAGAAAAAAGCGGGCGATACAAAATCAGACGGAAGCTTTACGAAGAAAAAGCGGGCGATACAAAATCGAGCGGAAGCTTCTGAAGAAAAGCGAGGCGATACAAGAATCGAGCGGAAGAAAGGAACATCGCTTTAAGGCGATTCTGAGTTAAAGCTGAATAACCGTTTCTTTAAAGATTCAAGCGCGATATTCAAGAAACAGTTGAAGACACGATTATAAATAAGAGTCGAGATTGAAGTAAAAACGACTTTTGAGAAAAGTGAATGAAACTCTGAGTATTCAAACATCTGATTATCTGAGAAAAATTGTGAACTATTTTTCGAGTGTACATTATTAAGAGCAACTCTTTTGTAAAAAGCTCTTTATTAGTTTTCATTTTGAAAAGTGTTACGGGTAGCTGAAGAGGCTAAGAGTAAAAGAATACTTGTTGTTAAGAGACTGAAGAGGCTCGGTCAAAGAATACTTGTAAGCAGTTAGGAGATAGTGAAATCTCGGAAGGATATCGAGGATCGGGGCGTAGCCCAGTTTAGGGTGAACCGGGATAAATTGTTGTGTTTCTCTCTCTAACTCTTACTTTACTTAAATCGTAGTTCTCATTATTATCAAAGGTTTTCAAACTAGTCAAGAATTGATTTAAGATAAGTTTTACGAAAGAACAGGCAATTGTTATTGAAGGGATTAACGAAAAGTTTATCACAATTCAACCCCCTTCTTGTGTATCTTGATCATATTATTACTCGATATATTAACGTGTGATTTACTTGATTGGTATCGAGCAAGGTGTTCAAGAATCACTCTAATAAAGTGTGAACTAAAGAAAATGGTGGAATCACACACGTATATTGCGAAGGAGCCTCGGTCACCGGACCTCCGGCATTGATGGTGAAGACTACCACTATTGGAAGGATCGGATGAGATTGTTTATCGAGTCTACTCACATTGACCTTTGGGACATCATCGAGAATGGACCATACACACTGAAGATGATGATAAAATCCAATTCCACGAGAAAGATGGACTGGTGAAAGCGAAGCAAGATTTCAACTAAACTCAAAGCGAAATTTTTCTTGAGTTGTGCATTGAGTAGAAGCGAGTATGACAAAGTTCATGGATGTGATACTGCCAAAGAAATGTGGGATACATTATCAATTGCACATGAAGGAACAAATCAAGTCAAGGAGTCAAGATAAGTATTTTGGTGCATCGATCACGAGTTATTCAAGATGAAAGAAGAAGAGACCATTGATCGAATGTTTGGAAGATTCCAAACAATTGTTAATGGACTAAAAGATCTTGGAAGAGCGTTACGATCAAGACCATGTTCGAAAGATTTTGAGAGTCTCCCAAAGATGGAGACCCAAAGTAGCTCACTGTCTGAAGCCAAAGACTTAAGCGTCTTGAAGCTTGATGAATTGCTTGGATCGTTGAAGATACGAAGTAGAGCTTGATGCGGAAGATAAGCCCAAGAAAGAGAAGTCCATAGCGCTCAAAGCAAGTCAAAAGAATCACAAAATCCGGAAGAAGAAAACAAAGAGGAATACATCAAAGGCTTTAAAGATTGAAGAAGCAAAGGATGATGAATCCGATGAAGTCGAATCTGAATCAAGTGATGAAGGCGATGAGTTATCTTTCATTTCAAGAAAGATAAGAAGAATGTGGAAAAAGAAGTCGAAGGAAATTCAACATTTAGAAGGAACAATGGCAAAGGCGATGAAAAAGTCGATAAAGCATCATTACATGTTATGAATGCAAGAAGCGGGACATTACAAGTCAGAGTGTCGATGTTGAAAAGACAACCCAAAAGGAGTAGGGATAACAAGAAAAGCATGATGGCAACATGGGAAGATCTGGACTCATCGAGAATCGATACAAGTTCGAAGCGTCGAACATGCTAACATATGTCAGTAGGTGAAGAAGAAAGTGATGAGGAGGTAACTTCTAGCTATAATGATATCAAGATGCATACTTAGAATTGTTAGAGGATTCTCATGCTATTACGAAGCGATACATCTTTGTTGAAGAAGAAATATGTAAAACCTCAAACATACTCATGAGATAGAGTGAGAATATAAGTTTGAGAAAGCAAGTTGAGGAATTGAATAACAACAAAGTTGTAGATAGATCCAAGAGATTAATCAATTGAGGCGAGAATTAATAATCTCTCGATTGATCTAGCTAAATTCTGAGATAGTACAAAAAGATGAATGAAATGATAGGAAAATCTGAGACATCAGGGGATAAAAGCTGGATTAGGGTTTACTAAAATAAGCCCAAATTACGTAAAATCAATTGCTCAAAAGATAAGAAAAGATATCAATCGGGTTTTCGAAAGGTCATCAACGTTTCATTCTACACCTTATTATCATTCATTACATCATACTAACCCTAAAGGACCCAAGAGAATCGGGTACCTAAAAATAAGATAATATCTCCTACGAAATCCTTCTTTGGAAGAACCAACAAGCACCATTGGTATTTGGACGGTGGATGCTCGCGTCACATGACGGAAACAAGTCTATGTTCCTAGATCTTGATCTGAAAGGAGGATCGATAACTTTTGGAGACAACCAATGAGGAAAGATAATCGGGTTTGGTAAGATTGTTGTCAAAAAAGGAATGTCTATAGCCAGCATAAGGAGTGATCATGGTGGAGAATTCGAAAATGAGAAGTTTAGAGTATTCTGCGAAGAAAATGGAATTTTCCATAACTTCTACCCCCAAGGACTCCATGAGAATGGAGTTGTTGAGAGGAAGAATAGGGCGATTCAAGAGATGGCAAGAACAATGTTGTGCGAGATGAATCTTCCTAAATACTTACAGGCGAGAAGGCATCAATCTGACATGCTACATTCGAGAATAGAGTGTTCTTTGCGACCAATCTTTGAAGAAAGCTCCTATGAGTTGTGGAATGGAAGGAGACCAAACATTTCTTATTTCCATCCTTTCGCCGCAAGTGCTCTAGTCTGAACCTGAAAGGAAGCTCTGGACAAATTTGATGCAAAGACATTTTCAGGAATTTTTCTAGGCTATTCTCTCACTTCAAAGGCATTTAGAATCTTCACCTCACCTCAAAGGCGTTGAAGAAACTATTGATGTTAAGTTCGATGATAGCTCTCAACCCAATAAGGAAGAGGAATCAAGAAGATGATCTTTATTCTGATGCCTTTGGCGCAATCTGAGGAAGTATCTTCATCGAAACACCTCATGATGAAAAGCGAGACATTTCTAAAATTTTGAGTTAAAGAAAGATTGGAGATACAAAAGCTTTCATCCTAAAGAGTCAATTATTGGAGAAACCTCGGAAGGTGTAAAACAAGGTCCAGTTAGGAAGAGAAGCCAACATGACATTTATATAAAGTAGAACCTAAGAAGATTGATGAAGCTCTAAAAGATGAAGCATGAATATTAGCTATGCAAGAGGAGTTGAATCAATTCGGTAGGAATAAAGTCGGTCCTTAGTTCCTAAACACGAAAAGAAATCCATTATTGGTACTAGATGGATATTCAAGAATAAGCTAGGCGAATCAGGAAAAGTAAGTCGCAATAAGGCAAGATTAGTAGCACAAGGCTATAATCGTGCGAGGAAGGAATAGACTACAATGAGACATATGCTCCAATGTAGAAGACTTGAAGCAATAAGGATCTGCTTGCATATCTTGTTTGCCATGACATAAAGCTTTTTCGGATGGATGTAAAAAGTGCATTTCGAGCGATTTTATAGATGAAGAAGTCTATGTCAAGCAACCTCCTGGATTTGAGGATATAAAGTATCGAGATCATGTCTGAGACTTCATAAAGCCTTATATGGATGAAACAGGCCCTAGAGCATGGTATGATCGTCGAGCTCATTTCTTATAGGAAATGGATTTACTAGAGGTAAAGTAGACAAAACTCTTTTAGGAAGAACTTGAATAATGATTTTATTATTGTGCAAATCTATGTTGATGATATTATTTTTGAAGCAACCTCGAAAAGGTTATCATGAGCTTTGAAAATATGATGAAAAATGAATTTGAGATGAGCATGATGGGTGAGTTAAAATTCTTTCTTGGATTGCAAGTAAAGCAAACTAAGGATAAGATTTTATCCATCAACAAAAATATGTCAAAGAATTGTTGTCTAAGTTTGATATATGCGATGTTAAAAGTATGTCTACACGATGCATCCTTGAACTTGTTGTCAAAAGACGAAAGTGGTAAGAAGGTGGATCAAACCCTATTTAGAGGATGATTGGTTCTTTGCTTTATCTTATAGCAAGTAGACCGACATTCTATTTAGTGTATGCTTGTGTGCAAGGTTTGAGCCGATCTAGAGAATCTCATTACATTCTTTGTAAAGCGAATTTTGAGATATCTCGCAGTACTCTTGATCTTTGCTTAATGTATGAGAAAGGTAAAGATTTCAGGTTGAATGGATATTGCGATCGGACTATGCGGTGATAGGATCGAAAGGAAGAGCACGAGTGGTAGTTGTCACTTCCTTGGACCAAACACAGTGTCATGGTCAAGCAAGAGACAAAGCTTCGATTGCATTATCAATGCCGAAATGAATATATATCTGCCGCAGTTGTTGTTCACAATTGTTGTGGATCAAGTATCAATTGGAGGACTACTCAATACAAGAGGAAGAGATTCAATATCTTGTGATAACACCAGCGCCATCGACTTGTCAAAGAATCCAATTCAACATTCAAGGTGAAGCACATAGAAGTCGGACATCATTTCTTGAGAGATTACGTTAGGAAGAAAGTCGTCGATCTACAATTCGTGGAAGCGAAATATCGGTGGTGGGATATCTTCACAAAACCACTAAGTGAAGATCGCTTTAAAGAAATCGACGAACCTCAATATGGTGATGTTAACGCACCATTCATCGGTTTTCGTAAAGAAGAAAGCAGACAGAGCGGAGGATTAACGGACCATTCATACATTTTTTATAAAGACAAGGCAGATAGATGGCGAGTTATGATTGATCATCGATTTTCAAAAGAAAAGACAATGAAACGGTGGAGTTAAGCGGCGTTGGCGGTTTGAGACTTAAAACTTCTTTCCAAGGAAAAGTTTTAGAGGAAAAAGGTGTCGAGATCATCAAGAAGTACAATCGTTCTAGAATTTGCAATAAAATCCTAAAAGCGACTTTTGGGATTCCTACCAAATTTAGGAATTGCTAGTTCTCTGAAATCTCTCGAAAAATCTTGAAGCAAGTTCTATTCAATGAATCGTGAAGATGTATGTCAAGCCTATTTTGCGAGTTGATCCGGGATCGGGATGGGAAGATTGGTAAACTTGAAGAACTAAGAAAAGAGCAGATGGATATAGATAGGAGATAATGGCGGCGGGATGGAGAAACTTCTTTCAAATACGAGATGAAGTCTATCTCGAAATTTATGAGTTCGGAAGAATACTAAATCGATAGATGATACTGATCGTGTCATATGTAGACACACACTCTGTTATTGTAACAAAGGATTCTTGGAGAAAGTTCTTGAATGTCCATGGATGGAGTTCAACCCACTAATATGGTGAAATGGATGACAAAGCTCAAGATGAGCGAAGATGAAGTTAGTCGTCAACTCTATGGACCTGATAACCCAATTGAAAGGAGAGCCTCTTGCTGGTACCAAAGGCAAGGGTATTGTTCACGATTCTATGTGGTCATATCTTACCAAGAATAGGTTCAAGACATCGGTCACTACCTGGATGAACAATGCATCTTTCATCTTCTAAATCATCACCCAATAGATTTACCATATTTGATTTTTCAGTACATGGTAAAATCTATAAAGGATACAAACACTGCCCTTATGGGATCTTTGTTGACAAGAGTGTTCAAAGAATCGGCATCAGTTGGAAAGGAATCGAGACGGAAGATAGGCTGTCAAAAGCTATATAGATTCAACAATTGTTGCTAAAATGGAGTCCGAGATTTCCAGACGAAAAGGAGCGAAGCACCAAGGAAAGCAACAACCGAGGGGAGCTATCTGAAGAAATCCTCTATGAAGGAGAGAAGATCACACTCTCGGGAATCAAAGTCAAGGAGTGTTCGATTTTTGAATCAGAGACTTGAAGCGTAAAGGGAACCTCCGGTGAGTGACATTCCTAAGCAAGCAAGAAGGTCACCGAGCGAAGCTGTATGCGACGAAGAAGCCAATCCATCCGAGATTCAAGCCAATCAAAGCATTATGAGCGACGAGATCAAAAGCTACAAAATCACTATCATCGATCCTTGATAAAGATTGAAACTTCGATCTCAAGGAAATGGAGGAAAAGGAAAGAAGAAGAAAGCTGAAAGAAGAAAGCACAATCGAAGAGGTCACCAAGGTTAAAGAAAATGAGTGCGAGAAAGAAGAAAGTCCAACAACAGAGACAAAGTCTAAGAAGGCAAGGCAAGAAGAGATATTGTTGACACTCTGAAAAAATCTGCTGCAAGTGTTGTTAGTCTTTGTTGATCTTCTGAAGTTAATATGGAAGCCGCTCTTCAAGCAATTGTGGAAGCTATTACGGGTAATATTAAGGATTCTCACAAAGTTCTTAATAATCCAATTTTGAAGAAGTAGTTCCTACTACTTTTCAGTCTACACTTATCCACAAACAAGTTGCTACTCGTGTTATGGGTAAGAAGGCTACTCAAAAGTTGTGAGTGTGATGACTAATGTTCCATCCAAGTATTTAAGCTCAAAGAGAAAGTTGGGAACACAGATTGGTTGTAATAGAGGAGAAGAAGACCAAGTCTGTCATCATCCGAGACAAACCAAAGAGATATGTGAAAGCCTTCTTCAAATCAGTTGAATATGATAATGGCATTTTACATCATTGGATAGGGGTTACAAAAATTTCTATGATCAATCGAAGAGTTGGAAGAGACCATATCCACGAGCCATTTGGAGGCGTCTCACTTCTTATCCTATCTTGAGCAGTACAATAATCAAGGTGGTACGATCTTGAACCACCAAATTTTGTTGAACTCAAGTATGAGAAGCTGAAGCTAAAAGTTCAACGAGCCGATTGTGGATGACATGACTTGATCAAATTGAAGAAGCGATAAAATTGATTGATGAAGCATGTGAAGAGAAAAGGAGTGGAAATTCTATCTGCGTATATCAAGATCCGTGACGAAGCCTAACTAAGACTACGACAGAGGATCCACGGGAGGGACTATCGAAAAGGTCGAGATTGTTACATTACGATTGGCAACTCGAAATGTTGTTATACTATTTTACGTAACATTCTGCGAAATCGACCTCTGGGAGATCACCTCAATTCTGAAAGCTATGCCATGGTTGGAAGCACTTATCAGCGTATACATGATTCTATGATCTTGATATTCATGAACAAGCTGTATTTTTCCTCCACCTCTCTACAAATCATTGAAACAAATGTCTTTAACAAGGAAGCTTATACAACAACGGTGGCTATCGTTGAAAAGCAAGTTGTTGAGGCGAGAATCCTCGACTCTGAGATGAATCATCGACTTTAAAGAAGCATGTTGAAACTTGATAAGGATATGAAGAAGATTAAGAAGATCTGAAAAAGTTGGTGAAGCAGATTGGGAAATATTTTTTTGATCAATAACAAATAGGGGAGAAGGAGAAGGAAGAAATCAATTTGGAAGGATAAGCGAAGTTATTTTTATCTCAATACTTACAGATAATTGATACTTTTCATATTTCTCTAATTCACAGTATTTGTTTATCATCAAAAGGGGAGAATGTTAAGTCAAACCAGACTTCACGTATTAAATAATTTTGATAATAAACAAAGAAAATATACAAATGAAAAGTAGATGGATGCATAAAAAGAAAAGGAAGGAAGAATAATGAAGGAAGAAAAAGCGAAGGAAGGAAAAGCGAGGCGGAATAAAAGCAGAAGGAAGAAAAGCGAAGGAAGAAAAGCGAGCGGAAGAAAAGCGAAGGAAGGAAGCGAGCGGAAGAATAACAGGCGAAAAGAAAAGGCGGAAGAAAAAGCGAAGGAAGGAAAAGCGAGGCGGAAGAATAATGACGGAAGAAAAGCGAAGGAAGAAAAAGCGAAGGAAAAAGCAGGCGGAAGAATATCGAACGGAACAAAAATCGAACGGAAGCTTTACTAAGAGAAAAGCGGGCGATACAAAATCGGGCGGAAGCTTTACGAAGAGAAAAGGGCGATACAAAAATCGACTAGGCGTTACGAGAAAAGCGGGCGATCTGAGAATCGAACGGAAGAAAGAAACATCGATTTAAAGGCGATTCTGGAGTTAAAGCTGAATAACCGTTTCTTTAAAGATTCAAGAAGCGATATTCAAAGCAGATTGAAGACTTGATTATAAATAAGAGTCGAGATTGAAGTAAAAGCGACTTTTGAGAAAAGTGAATGAAACTCGAGTATTCAAACATCGACTATCTCGAGAAAAATTGTGAACTATTTTTCGAGTGTACATTATTAAAGCAACTCTTTTGTAAAAGCTCTTTATTAGTTTTCATTTTGAAAAGTGTTACGGTAGCTTTGAAGAGGCTAAGAGTAAAGAATACTTGTTGTTAAGAGACTGAAGAGGCTCGGTCAAAGAATACTTGTAAGCAGTTCGGAGATAGTGAAATCTCGGAAGGATATCGAGGATCGGGCGTAGCCTACGGTTTAGGGTGAACCAGGATAAATTGTTGTGTTCTCTCTCTAACTCTTACTTTACTTAAATCGTAGTTCTCATTATTATCAAAGGTTTTCAAACCAATCGAATTGATTTAAGATAAGTTTTACGAAAGAACAAGCAATTGTTATTGAAGGATTAACGAAAAGTTTATCACAATTCAACCCCCCCTTCTTGTGTATCTTGATCATATTATTACTCAATATATTAACGTGTGATTTACTTCATCAATGACTTTCCAGCCTATGGTACTATTTCTGGGTGGAGCACAAAAGGCTATAAGGCATGCCCTGTTTGTAACACACACACTCCTTCTTGTAAGTTAAGAAGTAAGATTGGTTACTTAGGACATCGTCGTTTTCTTCCGTACAATCATCCATGGAGAAGAAGCAAGAAGTTTGATGGCAAGAGTGATCATCGAACTATACCTAACTTACCAGATGGAGATGCTGTGGTTGAGCAATTATGTCATGTGGAGAATATATGTTATGGAAAGCACCCCAGTAATAAGAGGAGAAGGAGATCGGAAGGAGAGTTGAATTGGAATAAAAAAGCATTCTTTTGATCTACCATATTGGCATAAGTTAAGATTAAGACATAACCTTGATGTCATGCATATAGAAAAGAATATTTGTGACAATATTCTTGATACGTTGATGAATGTTGAAGGTAAAACCAAGGATACAATCAAGGCTCGGTTTGATTTGGAAGATATGAATATTCGGAAAGAATTACACTTGATAAGAACTTGATGGAACTATTGTGGGAAAACCTCCAGATGCTATACAATGTCTTTGGATGAGAAGAAGAAGTTTTGTGAGTTTGTCAAGCGGTAAAGTTTCCGGATGGAGTGCGCATTGAATATATCTAGATGTGTTAATGTTGAGGAAAGGAAGATTAGTGGGCTTAAGTCGCATGATTGTCATATATTGTTACAAAGCATTCTTCCTTTAGGGACGCGTGACATTTTGAATAAAGATGTGATTGGAGTTTCTTGGAGTTGGGCAACTTCTTTCGCAGAATTTGTAGAGCGAAGTTTGAACAAGGATGACGTTCAAACTATGTGTGAGGAGATTATTTTAATCTTGTGCAAACTTGAAATGATATACCCACCCGCATTCTTTGATGTTATGGTATATTTGGCTATTCATTTGCCAAATGAAGCTTTACTTGGTGGACCAGTTGCGTATAGATGGATGTATCCAATTGAGAGGTATTCTTTAAATTTATCGTATTACTCTTAAATCTGAACTAAATAGTGGCCTATCTAATTATCTTGAATCATTTGTGAAGATTCCTAGGTACCTTGAAGGATTTGTCGAAATAAAGCACGCTAGAAGGTCAATTCTTTGAAGCATATGTTGTTAAAGAGTGCACGACATTACATTGAATGTATCGAAAGGAATTGAAACTAACTTCAACGTGCGGACCGTTTCAATGATATGGTTGATGGTAGTGACATTTCGATGTTCGCCAACAATGTAAGCCAATTGGGTGCAGGAAAATAATTGCGCTTCTACAAAAGAGCTAGAGATTGCACATTGGTATGTGCTTATGAATTGTCATGAGATAAGTTAGTTTATCGAGTAAGTTTTGCTAAGCTGTTAAACTAAGATATGGAATGAATTGAGATAATTCATGGAAATTAATATAGTGGTTTTCAATGATCCATAGTGAGCACATGGATGAGATGAGGCGACAAAGTCCATTATATGTTGACGGAGACATAAAGAACAATTTCCTTCGTGGTTTAGGCATCGGGTGAGAAGAATGTTTGAGCGTGGTGTTAATTCTTGGTTATTTATTATAAACTAATGTTCCTTTCTTGTTATAGATGGCGACATTATCTAGCTTTGATGAAGGAAAAACTTTGAGTCTTTGTATGCATTAGCATGTGGACCTCATAGTTTGGTGCGACGTATCTGATTTGCAATACTAATGGAATGCGATTTACATGCTGAAGGTAGTGATCTGCGGGATTACACAAAATTGTGGTGTTGCGGTGTTAGGAAATTATGGGAAGACAATATAACATTTTATGGGATCTTGTGAGATATTATAAAGCTAGAATATATTAGGGGTAAAAGTGTTGTGCTTTTCAAATGCAAATGGTACGATCTTGGAAGTTCAAATATGAGGTCAATGGCATTGTAAAAGCATCAATGTTAGTAAGTTTTAGTTCGAGGATGACCCATTTATTTTGGCAAACCAAGCGAAGCAAGTTTTTTGGTGGAAGATTTGGTACTCGGTTCAAATTGGCGGATTGTGCAAGAATGTGAAGTTAGGCGTGCGTATGATATCCCTTCGCATGGTAATGAAGAAGGTTCGGATGACGTTGAAGAGTCACATGAAGTTCCGTCGAAGTCGAGGAATGTTGCTTAGAGTTTTTAGATAGAACTGATATTGCATTTGATGTAATAAATAATGTTGTATTGAATTACGAGCAACATTTAGATGACGAATTAGATGACTTAGAGATAAGTAGTAGTGACAATGAATGTGATATTGTATTCCAAGATCTGACCAATTTACGACGACAAATAATTTCTTATAATTGATTAACACTTTTGGTTTGCTATTGTTTTGGTATGAAAGAAGTTGGATTGTTTATAAGAATCCTTTGATAAGTTGATTCAGTTGCTTATGATTAATATTGCTTTTGAACATTTTTCAATGTGGGTATGAGTATGATTACCTTGAAATTCCTTGAACTAACCAACTGCATACTCATCAATAGCATCAACCATATAGAGCACTTCATAATCTTTATGTTAATATAGCTATACTTCTTGATTTAAGCTGTCTAAAAGTAGTTGCACTTGTTGATGTAAATGTTACTATTACATTTAAGATTTCTTGGTGAGAATTCAAAAGATCCTGCGATTGTGCCTTTTACGAGTAATTATGTTGCCTTTAGCATATGTTTAGGTGCATGCCTTTTTACTAGCCGAAGCACATGTTTAGGTGCATGCCTTTTATCACTAATCACTCTCCATATTCTTTTGCATCTAGGATTAACTTAGTCACCTATAAGGCAATCACCTTAGTCCACCATTTCTTTATATCGGCATCCATGTTTCTCTGTGAATCCATCTTGAATAGAGGCTGCAATGCCAATTCTTTGAAGAGTACATTGTCACTTTGTCACTAGCTCTACCTATCATGAATGACTTATTCTGTGTCATAACTTTGAAGAGTACATCATCACTTAGTGAAAATGCACTCTTGATGTGCCATGCTTCATCAACTTATTGTGCTTATGATTGCTCGGTTCAAAGAGTTTTGTTTAATCATGAATTTGCTCACTTTAATAAAATCAGCATTTGCGAACCTATATTGATGTAGTTGAACCTCTCAAGTTGACCAAAACCAACATATCCTGCACAATTGTTGAACATAATAACATGAACATGCATGCATTCGAAATGATCTACTAAGCAAGCGGAATAATGATAGTGTCACAAAAATTCATCTTTAAGCAGTTATAGCTCACGAAGTTTTCAGCATAGTTCATATCTATCGGTTTTAATGGTCCTGGAAAGTAAGAAGGCATGCATTGCAGAAATCAATAGCAGAATAATGATAATGTCACAAAAAACCATCTTTAAACAGTTATAGCTCTGTAGTTTTCAGCATAGTTCATATCTATCGGTTTTTTATGGTTCTTCAACATTTCATGCTTCAATTTTTCATGTTTTTCTTAAGCATTCTTGTTAGAAGGGTCGAGAGGGAGAGTTACCCCTTTAAGCTACTAAATAGTTAATTAATTAACCTAAAAGTACAAAGCTTATAGAACAAAAATCCAAAACAATGTACTTGAGAACAAGGTATTATGGACTACCGTTTGTGATCTACTCTCCACATCAATTTGAAACCAATGCATGTAAACATTAGCAGCTTGGTGTTTGAGATATATAATGCACACTAATCCTTATGTTCCTTGAGCGACAAACGCATACTCATCAATAGCATCAACCATATAGAGCACTTCATAATCCTTATGTTAATATAGCTGTACTTCTTGATGTAAATGTCAAAAAGTAGCTGCACATGTTGATGTAAATGTTACTGTTTCATTTCAGGTATCTTGGACTGAGACTTCAACAGATCCTGCATTTGTGCCTTTATGCGAGTAATTATGTTCTTTGTGTCATTAGCAACAAGGTTAGTCTAGTATATTGCTTATAATCATAATTCTTGATATTATTTCCTTCATTTCTAGTGTCTTTGCACCTCTTCTTGGCGTTTACGCTTAGTATCCTTATGTATCCATTTCAATGATATCCATGTGAAGATTGTGATTTTATTTTAATTGTCCAACCTCACCTTTTCATCACAGTGCGCTTTCGATGGCTCGTCCATCATAGGTTATAAACAAGTGAAACCAAGCAGATTGCATACTATTCTTGATAGTCAAGGTAACTCTTCATCTATGTCTTTTGGAAAACTTGTTTGACTAACTTGGATTTGATTAATAATTTCTTTTCCCATTATACATCTTGGTTCTTGGTGTTAAGATATAATTCAAGTTTTGTGAGATCGTATATATGTATTGAGGAAATGAGTGGGAGATAGCAGAATATTATGTATGCATTGATGTATAGCAGTATAGGACACTGAAAGAGTTGATGCTTGTATTATTATTAAAAAGTCATTGTGCAGTATATCAAGTGAGGACTATTAATGCATGACTTCTTGCTGTCATAGATGTCAATGAGCTTTTCAGATAACCACTCTCAACCTCAATTATGTCATGAATCTACCTCATATATCATATGTACTCCAAACTTTGAAGGCAAAGGGCTGTTTGTGTTTAATCATATGCATGTATTGATCAACTATGATCAAGCAGTCACTTTAAGTCCCAATGAGATGTGTACAGGAGTCCAACACTTGTATAATCCAAATCTATAATGAAACATATTTCTGCATGTCTTAAAAAACTAATAAACTTTTGCTTGAACACCAAATCATATTTCTGCATGTCGTAAAGTGATTCTGGAAACACCAAATCAAATAAACTTTTGCTTGAAATGTGAATTGATGTAACTTGTGTGTCATGTAAATGGATTTTTAGATGACATGTATAATCAGTGCATGGGAAAACATGGATTTCATTGGAGGCTTTTATGGAGAAATGTGTTGTAGATACTCTTCTTAATTTCAGTTGGAACCAAAACCCTAAATGAATCGATGCAGGTCATCATCAATTCATTTATCTGACATTTTAAAGGAGCAAGCACACAATTCCAATTTGATAATTAACTGATCCTTCTACAGCATTTTAAAGGAGCAAGCACACAATTCCAGGAGCAAGTATATAAATATGCATTTGTATCATGTTTATATATCTACACATCTGTAGATTTGTATCATGTTTATATGCTTCAATTGTAACAGAATTGTGCATATAAATATGCATATATAGTTTTGGATCAATGATATGAACAGAATTGTGCATATATAGTTTTGCTTCAATTTGAACAGAATTGTGCATTATTCAGAATTTTGATGTGCATACTTGATTTTGAACTTTGAAATCTAATCTCAATTATGATGCAGGTAATTCACATGGCACGAGTCGACCCAAGAAGAAGAATAAAGGCTGCACCAAGTAGCATCATACCGAGCAAATTTGCGATCGGCGTTCAAAGTCGACTTCTTGGGAACACACCTAATCGTCATCTTCTTGTACACAACCACAAAACCGAGACGGTTTCACCTTGTCACCTACTCGAACACGAGCGAAGTCACACATGCTTGTTCTCACTTACTCCAACAGAGAGAAGTCACACGTGCACCTTCTCGGTAGATGCATCCTAGAGATAAATATGAAGAAATTATGAATCAGCGTTGCAACATTAGTTCTCCATCCACGACTCAAGACATGCCTCCAACTTTGGCTTATCAGACACCAGTAAATCAAAGAATTACATCCACTGTGGGTTCTTCTTCTGCAAGCACTGCAGGTGTTATGTTACTCAATACATTGGTGAAATTTATTAACTTTACTTATTTTGCTTATCTAACAAATTAAGAGTATGTTATATGCTTTTTTCTTTGCTATTTTAGGATCAACGACTGATGTAAGAAAAACAAGGGGTCTTACAAAAGGACAAGGATTGGCAAAGATTAACAAGGCCATAGGTAAGAGATTGGAGATCGAAATCTCCCCAACTGAAGGACGACCAACCAACTCCGTACAATCTGCCAAATTCTCCAGTGAGATTGTTTTGGTATCCCGAACTTCCTTACCTGTTAAAACAAAATTTTCTAAAATTACAACTGAGGAATTGGATATTGCATTTGACAAGTTAGACGTAAGTATTCTAAACTAATCTATTTTGTATGTGTTTTTCATATGCTTAGAACATTGACCAAGAATTTATAATTTTATGCGTGAAAAGTTGGAAATCAAGGAATGAGGATGACAACGAAGTACATACTCTTGTGAAGAAGTTTCTTGCGTTAAGGTCCAAAGATCAAAGATATAGTTTAAAAAGCATTTTACCAAGACGGAAAGGATGTTAAGCGGATAGTGTCACGATGGCGAGTGGATGGACTTATGCGAATATTGGGAGCAATCACTACAAAGGTTAGTTTATTTGGTCACTACTATTTTTACAACTTATTATATTTTAGTATTTATGAATTATGATTTATAGATTTTTAATACATTTTCTTAGCGTTAGCGATTAGGAAAAAGTCAAAAAGCAAAAGTTGCTAGAGTGCGGTCAAATGTCGACCAAACTCCTATCAAAACCTTTGTTGCCATACGGCATGAGATTATGAGTTATTATCTTTTAATTATATTTTCTTTTATTGACATTTCAAATTTTATAATAAATATTATTATTTATATATTTCTATGCAATGAGTGACAGAGACGGAGAAGAGTGTGACCGGATGAAGTTATGGTATCACACTCATTATGATGAAAGAAAAGATCAATGGACAACTCACGAATGCAAACAAAAATGGGTGAGTACATAGCTTATTTATAAATATTTCTTAAATCACATTGTATATGTGATTAACTCTTTACTTTTTCAGGACTTAATGTGTCACGAATTGACACATTCAGCTGAACAAGGTCATCCGATGATAGTGGAGGAAGTGTGCGACAAAGTCCTAGGCACCAGAACAGATTACATTGTTGGCATGGGAATGGGGCCTCGACCACGAGGAAGACTTGATCGAGAAAGAGACTTGAGGCGAATTAGCGGAGTCGAAAGGTTAATGAGGGCTTACGGTCTAAAGTCGATGAATTGACCAAAAATTTAAACAAATGCAGGATAAATTAGACATAATATGTTCTACACATAATATTCACGTTGATTAGATAAGTATTCATCTTGATATATTAGACACTTATGACATATTGTACATATTAATTACTATATTATGACATGTTTGGGATTTTAAATTATATAATTTATTGTCTACATCTATTAAATTCTTGTAATTTATTATTGATCATTCGCAAATCCATGATGTACTCAACAAATTGATAAATGACTAAATACAAAATTAAATATATAATATTAAATAAGTATTAAATAAATCAAATTTAATATTTGTCCCAATAATTAATTATTCAATTAGAATAATCATTCCATTAATTTTTGATTTTAATGGAATATAAATCTCACTATTCTTAATAATTTATTTAATTATATGTCATTTTAATTAAAGATATAAAATTTATAATTTATTAAATTAAAATTATTTCAATATATATAAAATAAATTTAAATAAATTATCATCTGCGACGTTTATTCGCAAGCGTCGCAGATAATAACGCTTTCTGACGTCTAATAGGCGTGTAAATTTTCATACTTTCTACGTCGATTAGAAGGCGTCGAAGAACGTCGATCTATCGACGACGTCTAAAAGTCGTCATGATTTGAAAACTTTCTCGCCGCCTAAAAGGCGTCGAAGAATGTAAGGATATCTATGCGTCTAGAAGACATCGAAGATTGTTAAGCTTTCTCGACGTCTGATACACGTCGTGAAAGGTATCTTGTTTCCACGACGTTTACCTCAAACGTCGGACATTCGCTTAAGATTTCTCGACGTTTCCCTTAGCGTCGGAAAAATGCAAGGCTTCTCGGCGTTTTCGATCAAACGTCGATAAAGACGTTTGCTTACTCCCCTTCTACAACGTTCGGTGCGACGTTTTTAAAAACGTCGATAAAACGTTTCCCCGACGTTTTTCAAAAATCTGCGACGTTTATAAAACGTCGCAAAATGGGTATTTTCCTTGTAGTGGTTGTAGTTTAGTGATAATTATTTAAAGACATTCTTTATCTTGTACATGTTTAGATGTATATGATAAAGCCTATTAAATAGTTATACATTGTAAATGAAATTATAATTATAAGATTTATATTGCATTATCCCTAAATTGTTCTTAGTCATTGTTCTATTTAGACATTGATAGAGCATAAAAAAGACTAGCATACGTTATGCTTTTCCTTATGAAAGAAGCAGTTAATATCATATACTAAAGTATAGAGATACTTAAGCAAACATGTATGCTTGTTAGAAAAAGTTCGCTTAAGTGACCCAAAATGAGAAAACTATTTGAAACATTACTTATATGTCTATGGAAATTCTCATTGTGATGATCGTATAAGTAATCCTTTAATTTAAGGTCTCTAAAGTTATACGATATAAGGATTGTTATATTTTTGTACTACTTTTGACTTATTTTAATCATATATGCAGAGATAGTCATTGGATGTAACATGAGCTATAAAATAGTTGAGTGATCAAGATAAAATCTATCACCCTATAATAATTAAGAAAAATGTTTTATTGTTTTCAATTAGTATTGATTAGTGAAATTATTAAATCGAGGTGGAATGATGATTTGTAAATATTTTACAAATATCATTAATTGAATCAATAGCTAATACTAATATAATTAAACTAAAAAAAGAGTAGACATTAGTTCTATGCTTTATATTGAATCGAAACATTATATAATAAAAGAATTAAATTATATGAAAAATCATACTTAGAAAAGTTAGTTAAAACCACTTTGACGTTTCTAAATATTTAAGTAGTTATAATGTATTGTTAGGCGTTAATCTTGATATATAATTATAAATTATTTAATTAAGAAATTAAAGATAAATTAAAAGATTTTAATTTATCTAATTCTAATTCTAATTTTAATCATGAACTATAATTATAATTTATAATCATTGCTAAAATATTTGAAAACCTAATGAGTCTCATATAAAGAATAAGTTTAAAAGAGCAAAATATATTAATCAATATGAGATGTTGGATTTTATTTGAACATTTGTAATTCTAATTAAAGTTTAATTGAAATTAGAATTTACTTGCAATCAAATTACTAAAATGTCTAAAACTTATTACAAACAGACTTAAGCTTTAATGGAGGTAACACTTCTTACTTAACCCTATCTTTAAGAGTTACAAAGTTTATCTTGATCTATTATGTGGATATCGTTAGAGGCTAGATACTTGTACAATTATAGTGATTGAGATGAAACTATTTCAGAAATGGTTTGACGGATAAGGAAAAATATGATAAAGTTTTAGAATAAGGTACAAATTAAGATTCATGCTTTATTATGATTTATGTGTTAATCAACAAAGTCAATGTACTCATGCACAAGGCTCTCTTCTTTGCGGGATCTGGAGATGGTCATATTGACCGCATCATTCCCTTTGTATTTTTACTAAGAAATTGCTTCTGTGACTTGAACTTATGATCTTATAGTCATAAAGGAGCAACTAGATGCTCACTTTTTGTGATTTATGTGTTAATCATTTTATAGAATTAAAGTAATCTTGATTTTTGAGAAATCAAATTATGAAAAAAGTTTTATAATTATTCAATTACGGTCAAAATCGAATTTTGTCCAAATTTTCCAACAGCTACTCCTTTGTTGTTGTATTGGTAAACTAATATCATATAAACAAAATAATTATCATAATCCAAATATCAAATTAAACTTTTGTAGAGAATGGTTTCCAGACATAAGATTCACTCGTTGAGAGTACGTTTCATTTAAAAATAACTTTTGTTTATAAAGGGTTAAATAAGTTTTTTTAAAATGTTATCGTTATTGGGTGTTGTTATCACTTCTTTACTTTTCAAATTTTATTAGGCAATTTCTAATGACGTCTGATACTCATTTTCTTAGTTTTCTTTAAATTGAAATTATAAATAATTAACATAAACGTGAATGACTGGAATTAATATATGCATTAAGTATAAAATAAAGAAAAATTTAAGAAAAGTGGGACAAAACTTTTTTGTCACCGCAAAATTTCACATATTGTAAGTTATGAAATTTAAGTCAATTAATTTAGGATTGAATGATTTTTTAAATTTAAAATAGCGAAATAACATGACTATGATCCTTGTAAATGTTGAAGATATGTTATCTAAATTAGAAAATATTAAGGATTATAAATTAATTTCATAATTTATAGGATATTTTAGAAAAATAAACCATAATGCCTCGTATCATACCCACAAAAATGATAAGTTTCTTTATACACTGATAACATGATACCATCATTGCATGCCATGGAAGAAACAACTGTCACCACATAAATCGCCCTTTACTGTAGTAGACATAAAATAAATTCTCTCTTTTTTAAAGGCTACATAGGAAATCAACTTTTGTTATTATAAACTTCATTAATAAAATATTTTTAAAAATTAATATAGAATGTAACAATGTCAATTTGAATACACCTGTTACTTATGCTACGATGACATATGGAAAAAAAAAAGGAGGTCCCTTTGAAATTCCATTTTAAATATATGTAATATATTCGTATTTTGAATCAGAGCAAAAGTCTTGATTTATATTTTATTGGCGGAAAAAGATCAGTTATACCACGTGACAGCGTTCTACATCATTGTCAGTCTATAAAGGTGACAGACAGACATCAATCTACGGAACGTGTTATAAGTAGCAGGCCGGGGCGTGCCAGAACGCTTGTCTCGCTAGTCATATCCAGCTCAAGCTCATCTCTGAACAAAATATACATATATTTAAGTATTAATTAAATCTCCATGGGAGATCGCAACAAGATTTTGGAAGAGAGTTTACTGGTAAAAGACGGTGGAGTAGAACGGCAAGAGCAAGGGCGTGTCGTAGTCGTAGGTCTAAGATGGCAAGTTCTGGTTCCAGAATTGAAGCAGGTGTGTTACATAGCAGGGCCAATGGTGGCCGTGACTCTCTTGCAGTATTTATTACAAGTTATATGCTTGATGATGGTTGGTCACCTCGACGAGCTTTCTCTCTCTAGCACTGCCATAGCCATTTCTCTCTCCTCCGTCAGCGGTTACATTGTTCTTGTAAGTAACTCTAATTTATGATTTCCATAATCTCACTCTGACGTGGACTTCTCCTCCCTTCTTTTTCCGCCTCTCTGCTCCTTCTTGGTTCGTCATGAGTCAGGGCACACACATACTAGATCAATATCAGCATTAATCATTGAATTTTCTTTTCTTCGAAAAGATTGATGTTTTCTCCACTTAACTTAGAGTAAAATTGATTTTCGTTAATTTCTTAAGATTAGCGTCAAGACTAGGCCAAGTTAACACAAACTGGTCTGTAGACTGCATACCATAGCCCCTCTTATTCACATCAGAATATGGAACTCATCTTCTTTGTAAAAGTTGCTTTTTCCTTATTAAATTCTAACATTGACTTACTTGACGAAACTTGAATTGTAACACATGATGATTCAGGTTATTTCATTTCTCTCCACGTCTGGTATAGTATAAGATGCTATGTTAAAGTATATGAAGGATTATGATGAGTTGTTCACATTATGAATTTGTCTGGAATAAATGTATGACAAATTCAGATTTAAGTATTGAAATTTAAATTAAAAAATATTAAAAGTTAAAGAAAAACCGTAGTTTACCTTATAAATGCCACCGTTGAATGCGAAGACAGATAGAAGAATACGTGTTGAGGAATTAAAAAAGAAGGAAAAATTGGCATCGCTGACTGAATGCCATCACGTGTATGTCAAGTCACGTCTATTTTCTTGAATTCATTCATGGGGAAACAGCCAAAAGCCCCAGGTTGATCTGACGTCGATCTAATCACAAAAGCCCCAGGTTGATCTGACTCGTCCATCTAATCACAAACGAGGAAACAAACTGACCTAGGTGGCAAGGTGACACATCCAAGGATGAAAAATTGGTCATGAAACTAGGATTCGACTGGTCTTTTAGCTGTCACACGTGTTGTATCCTTCTGTTAAAAAAGAAAAAAAACCTTGTCCTATCCTCTCCACACTACTGTTACATGCGATGACATGCCTCAAGGAGATTAGTTTGGACCAACGGTATAAAAATTAATTGATTATTTTATAATAATAGTGATGACTGCCCATCCTTTTCCATATTAATGAACATGAGAACAAAATATTCTCCATCTTTTACTGGATTTACACCCAAACGGAATCTATATTATATCAAAGGTGCCTTGATAACTTAACTTAGAAGAAATGATTGAAATTTATTGGACATAATAAAATACCGTAGTAATAGACCAAGAATTCAGACTCGTGTCCTTCGCTTTTCAACATCTACAGCTACTGTTTTCTTCTATGAACATCAGAAAATGGAATGAGTGGATACTAAGATGTAAAACTAAATCTAGTTCCCAAGTGATTATTCTATCTGACATGTATGTTTTTGTTCATCCTACATACAGCTAGGAATGGCTAGTGCATTGGAGACTCTGTGTGGGCAAGCTTATGGCGCACAGGAATATCATAAATTGGGCATTGAAACTAATACTGCAATTTTCTGCTCGTTATTGTTCTCTATCCCTCTGTCTGTTCTATGGATATTCATGGGAAAGCTTCTTGTTTTAATTGGCCAAGATCCTGCTATTTCACACAAAGCAGGAACATTTCTGGCTTGCCTAACGCCAGGACTTTTTGGCCATGCGGTTCTTCAGCCGCTTATTAGATACTATCAGGTGCAAAGTCTGGTCATTCCACTGCTTATAGGCTCTGGTGTCGCGCTTTGCATACACGTGCCTCTCTGCTGGGCTTTAGTAAACAAGACTGGTCTGGGAAACAATGGAGCAGCATTTGCTATGTGTATATCTATTTGGTTGAATGCCATTTTCCTAGGGGTTTATATGAAGATCTCTTCTGTCTGTGCTAAGACTCGGGCGCCATTTACCCGAGAAGCGTTCCGAGGGGTTGGGAAGTTCTTCCGATTTGCTATTCCATCTGCATTAATGATCTGGTAAATAATATATATATGTTTCTCACTCTTAATTTGCTTCAATATTTCTCTGAAACATGTCTTTGATCCTGTACTCATTGTGATTCCTGTAGCCTCGAAAGTTGGTCATTTGAGCTAGTTGTCTTGCTCTCGGGGCTTTTACCAAATCCAGAGATCGAAACCTCAGTGCTCTCAGTGTGGTATGTTTTTCATGAGTGAAGTTCAAAATATTAGGAGATGATAATTGTGCGGTGTCACTTATGAGTCTTACTAAAAATACCTTCTGAGATGATTTTCTTGCAAATGCTCATACAATTGACATTTGTTATCTATCTCACTGTGCAGTCTCACAACTATTTCAACTTTGTTTTCAGTAGCTAATGCACTTGGCGCGGCTGTAAGGTATAGGTCCTGCAGGCTAGCTACTATTGTTTCTATACTTCTGTTCCATATGGTACTAACTAGCTCTGATAAATAAAATTTTCTCTTTAACCACAGCACTAGAGTTTCTAATGAACTTGGAGCTGGGAATCCACAAGGAGCCCGTATAGCTGTATATGTTGTCATGTCTCTTGCAATGATAGAGACGCTAGCATTGAGCTCAATACTCTTTGCCTGCCGTAGTTTCTTTGGTTACGCTTTCAGCAACGACGAGAAAGTAGTGAATTACGTCACGAAAATGACTCCTCTGGTTTGCATTTCGGTAATTCTGGACAGTTTACTAGGAACATTGTCAGGTACGCAATGATCAATTCAAATGTGACGGTCATCCAGGTAATAATCCAGTGGTTTATTTATTAGCTTTTTGCTTGATTGTTTCAGGAGTTTCAAGGGGATGTGGATGGCAGCACATAGGGGCTTACATTAACCTCGGGGCTTACTATCTTCTGGGGGTTCCAGCTGCTGCCATTTTAGGTTTCCCTCTAAATTTAAGAGGCTATGGCCTGTGGATCGGAGTTCAACTTGGTTCCTCTGTGCAAATAGTTCTACTTGCTATTGTTACAAGCTGCACCAACTGGGAAAAGCAGGTGGTGTATCACTTTCAACCATAAACTTTTGAACTCAGACTTATAATTTCACTTGTTCTTTTTTCCTCTGATTTCCTCCCAGGTAAATAAGGCAAGAGAGAGGATATTTGAAGGAAGGTCTGAGGTCGATAAAGTATAAATTGAGCACCGCCGTAACTGATTAATGGGATCAAATATTTCATTTCTTTTCCTCCTTTCTTGTGCTGGTTTTTCTGTTTTACATGGAAGCTTTAGGATATGATTGGTTGGGGTTTAATAATGTAATGAAATATAATATTATTTCATCGTTTGAGACTACTAAAAAAATGAAATTTAACGATGAAAATTATCGACGGAATATCTACATATTTCGTTAGAAAGCTAAGCTAGCGACGAAATTTACCGACGGACCAAGGCGTCGGAAAAACGACCGTAGATAATAATTTGCGATGAATCACAGAATGTTCGTCATAAATTTACCGACAAATTTTGTGTAACCATCAGTTAATATACCCACAGTTATTTTATGCTGTCTTCGATTGGTAAAGTTACCAATAGATATGTCCGTCGGCAAATTTACCGATGGAATTAGTTATTTTGTCGGTAAGTTAATTTTGTCATTATTGACGGTTATTAATTATCTGTTGATAAATAGAATAGATTTTATCGACAAACTTTGTTTTTCCGTCGATAAATTTACTAAAAATTATTTTTTAAAATTTCCCTGCATTAAAGTTTATTTGATGATATTATGATTGATACATAATTTAAACAGTTATGAGTTATCTATTGATAATATTTTGATTTGTTTCAACATTTAATTTGTTATATTAAAGCGAAAGTTGATTGATGATATAAAGTAAAAGTGATCATAATTGATAATAAAAAATTATTTTGTACATAATAAGTATTTGTAATTTATATAAAATGACTACAAGTATGCTATTCATTTGGTGACCGCGAATACTCTTATTGCTGCGATGAGGTGATACGCCTTCCCTTCAACTCATCCACCTAATTACAGAGCTAAGCTATGTACTCCATCGATTGTTGTAATTGAGTTGCCAATTTTTGTACTGTGCTCCGAAGTTCATGAACTTTATTGGATAGCGACTGCCTACTAGATGTTGCTGTACTGGATGTGGAGGATTGCGAATAACATGTGTTCGCAAATGAACCTAAGACGAATTTCCTTCCATGACGGTTCCTACCACCCACTGCACGAAGATATGTTTGAGTCTCATCAACATCTTCAGACTGTTGAGATTGTCATTGAATGCTTTTTTGTATTTGGTCTTATCATAAGACAATGTTTATGTTAGTAAATGATAATTATTAAACATTAATATTAAAACATAAATTTCACGTACATTTAGTTCTCTACGTCATGTATTGACGAAGGTCATTGTAGCGCCCCCTCACCGTAGGGTACACATCGGGAAACCCGAAGGTCGCTCCGACACGTATCCCACGATAAAGGATTTACTACCAGAAAATTTCGCTAAAATCCATGGCATCGAAGTATTTTAAATCACAAAATAACAGTAATCAACAAATTGACATCCAAAGTAATAATTATCCAATCGAGAATCCAATCCGAATAAACAAGTCTATCAATCTCTAACAAAACCAAAAGAGACCGATACAAACATCTATCCTAAGTCATCCTCAAACACTAATCCAATGACCGACCTATGTGCCATCACGACCCTCGCCAAAACTTCGCACGGCAGAAAGAAAGATCTTCGAGCTAGAAGTGCGCTTCTATGATCTGAAAAATAGGTTGCAAATTTGGGTGAGTTTGCGAACTCGGTGAAAACCATCATCGATGGTTCACTCAAATCATGCATTCTGCATTGGCGTCTGAGATAATCTGATAGTATTCACTTAACGATCATATAGCCATATACATATTATAAAGCGATTTACGATGATAAACCATTTACAATGTCATTTCACGCTTTACTGATAGCATGTAACAATTTGCGACATCATATCGTAATACACAATAAATCATGTCATCACGTAATCATCAATGTCACAAATCAATCACCATGTATACAATGCATATGTGACTCTTTTCCGATTATTCATGTTGTGCCCAAGTGCTCGATCGATGCGGTAGGGACGCGTCGAGGATTTCTCCCCTGCTAAGCCCGTCGATCGATATTCGAGCACTAGGCTCTTTTCAGTGAAATTAGCAACTTGGGACACGTCCATTATCTGATCATGCATTTATGCATGCAATGCAGTGTTCAGTAAATTCAGTATTCAGTAGTTCAGTGTATGGCTATAAAAGCCCAGTATTCAGTCTCAGTATCATGTAGCAGTACAGTTCGGTTCAGTAAAGACATGCAATTCAATCCAATACATGCCAGTAATCATACAGTAGTCATACAATTCATCTTTGCATGTAATTCATGTAGAGCATGTAAGCAATCAGGAATTTGAGAAACCAACTAGGTTACTCACCAGAACTTCGAACTCTTGCTGAAGTCCCAAAGAATGTCCGTGGAACGACGGTCCAACGGTGCCTCTATAACAATAAAGTACAACCCATCACTTATTGCCCAATAAAACAGTACAGTAATGCATATGTCTCAGTGAAATAATGTACAATGCACGCTCACGATTCCCGGTGCTAAAAACCCAATTCTGACTCTTCATTGAGTTGATTGACAATAATTGATCCATTCCTAAAATCCACTCAATTTACCTCAATTAGGATCCCCAATAGCAATTTCCTATTCCTTGGGTCGAACACATCCATAAAAATTCCAATTTAAACTTCAAATCAAATCTAATCCTTAATCACCTTAATCGGTTAATTTCCTAAGTCCCAATGCCAAAAGCCTCAAACACTCCTCTTGGACGACTAGGGCAAGGTTGCGACCATGGAGTGCGCTGGCGTTCACCCGCGTGCCACAGTCGACACGGGCGTGAGCCCTAGCCCGCACGCTAAACCGCCGCTCATCGACTAGCTACGCAGACCGCCCGCCCATCGCTTGCGCGTCGTGCGGCGACTCCCAAGCTCGTCGCTCGGTCGCCGCATAGCCAAACGATCGCGAACTCGTCGGTCGGTCGCTCGGATGATCGATCGATCCGCAGCTTCGTTAAGATGCCGGGCTACTTTCGCAGATCGTCTGCATGCCGAAGCTCTCATCTGCTCGTCCGCATGCCGAAGCTACTCACCGCTTCGTTAGCATGCTGAAGCTACTCACCGCTTCGTCCGCATGCCGAAGCTCCTCACCGCTTCGTCCGCATGCCGAAGCTCCTCATCGCTTCGTCCGCGTCGAAGCTACTCACTTCTCATTCCGCATGCCGAGCTCCTCACGGTTGCTGCGGTCTCCAACCTAAATCCACTACGCATACTCTCCTTCTTCCCAACACATAGCTTTTAAACACACCATCCAGATTTCCAGATTTCGATTCTCGCAACTCACCAAGAACTCAATACACATAAATCAAGCAATATCATCATCATCGGCAACCTTAGCATATTCAATCATCAATATAACTCTATCCATCAACAAATCGATAATCTACCTCCACAAATCCACACTTCGACCCTATGCACTCCTACGGTAATCATCAATAACAAAACCCATCCATAAACACTCCCAACTACCCGATCAAATATAATAAATGCCATAAATACAGTAAGAATCATCCATAACAACATCAAAGCTCTTAAAACTTACCAAATCACAGATCAAGCTACAGATTCCTCAAAATCCTCCGAAACCTAAAATCCTTCAAGCTCAACGATTCACTAATCCCGAGCCTCTAACCTTCACCAATAACGATCAATCGCTTAACCTCATCTCAAGGAAAGAATCCATAAAGAAAATCGAGAATCCTTACCAATGGGAGGAAATCGCAAGTCACAAGATGGGGAAAGAAGAAAGCGTGAAATTGCCTTAGGTGTTTTCCCAAATTCCTCAAACCTAGTATTTATAGACCTAAGTCTCCAAGTCATCCAAATTTCACCTCTAAATCCCAATGGTTCCACATAATTATTTCCTATCAAGAAAATTCTAATTTTCCATTGCCATTGGGCGATGCTTTCGATCTTGTAGGTTGATCGGTCGATCGACACCCAAAACTTTCCTATCCATTATCTCCTAATTTTACGAAATTTCCTATAAGCCATTATAAATTACCAACACTCATAAATGATATCAAATCAGTCAATTGCACTCGATTACTCAAATTCTCAATTAACTCTCGGTCGATCGGTTTGATCAACTCGACCATTCTTACTTACAATTAAATACCGGAAATCATGAATGCATGTACCTATGGATAAATGCATATGCATTAAACATGTTCCTCTAGGTAGTACAACTGTATTGGAAGAGGTATGTATAGGATGTCCGGTCCAGATTGACCGAGCAGTGTTGAGTGCAGATTTGATAGTACTGGCTCTGCGGGAGATTGATGTGATATTGGGGATGGACCGTTAATCGTGCATAGGGCTCATTATGGATCGTTACACCAAGGAGGTTGTATTGGATTCCCCGGACAGCCCTGGTGGTGTTTAGAGGAGTCGGTCGGTACGTACTGCGAGGATGATATCCTTTATGAGTGCCCCGAGATTGATGCGGGGGAGGTTGTGAGGCCTATCGGCTCATGTAGTGGATTCTCGAGTTGAGCGAGATTGGAGGATGTTCCGTAGTGAGGAATTTTGGATGTTTTTCCGAGGAGTTCTGGGATTGCCGCCTGAGCGAGAGATAGAGTTTGAGATTGATCTCGTTCCGTGCATCGCTTCTATATCGATCCTCCATATAGGATGGCACCGTGGAACCGAGAGAGCTTAAGGCTCGATTCAGAACTTTTAGACAAGGGTTTATCGGACCAGTGTTTCGCCATGGGGAGCTCGGTATTGTTTGTAAAGAAGAAGGATGGGACTCGAGGCGTGCATTGATTATAGGCGATTGAGCGAAGGTGACAAAGAAGAATAAGTATCCACCGCCTAGGATTGACGATCTATTTGATCGATTCTGGAGAGCTCGGTGTTTACTAAGTTAGACTGCGATCGGGTTACTATCGATTGAGGATTGCAGAGGCCGATGTGCCTAAGAGTGCTTTCCTGAGTAGGTACGGGCATTTCGAGTTCTTAGTGATGCCGTTTGGGTTGACTAATGCCGGCAGCCTTCATGGCTTTGATGAATAGGATTTTCAGCCCTACCGGATCGATTTGTGATAGTGTTTATTGATGACATCTTGGTTTATTCGAGGGATAGAGCAGAGCACACCGAGCATCCGAGGATAGTGTTGCAGTCATGAGAGAGAGGTAGTTGTTCGCCAAATTCGCTAAGTGTGAATTTTGGCTTGATGAGATCGTGTTTACGGGACACGTGGTGTCCCGTGAGGTATCGGTGGATCCTCACAAGATAGAGCGATGATGAGTTGGGAAATTCGAGGACTGTGCGAGTTGAGGAGTTTCCTAGACGGCGGTTATTACGGAGATTCGTCGAGGATTTTCGTTGATCTCCGCCCTCGACGAAGCTATTGAGGAAGAATGTACTGTTCGGATGGACCGAGGATTGCGGAAGAGCTTTAAGGAGCTGAAACATCGGTTGACGACCGCACCGGTGTTGGGCATTCCTTCCGGGCTGGAGGCTTTGTGGTTTAAATGATGCCTCGCACTGTGGGTGGGATGTGTATTGATGCAGCATGGGAAAGTTATAGCGTATGCCTCAAGACAGTTGAGGTCTCACGAGGTGAATTATCCAAAGGCATGACTTGGAGTTAGCTGCGGAGTATTTGCTCAAGATCCGGAGACACTATCTGTATGGGAGACGTTCGGATCTTCACGGCACTATAAGAGTTTGAGGTATCTGTTGAGTCGAGGGAGCTCAATTTGAGACAGAGGAGATGGATAGAGTTATTGAAGGATTACGACGCATCGATTGAGTACCATCCGGAAAGGCCAATGTAGTGGCGATGCTTTGGCGAGGAGATCGCATGGTATTGTAGCTCGATTCTGATGGAGAGATTGCCTAGTCGTCTGTTGAGAGCTCTTAATGTACAGATGGATTTGGGGCGGATGGAGCACCGATTGCTCTGCCGAGGCTCAGCCGATCTTGCGTGACAGATTCGGAGGTTCGGACCGGGACCCGTACTAGTGAAACCGATTGATAGAGTTGATTGACCGCAGATTGAGTTTGAGTTGAGAGATGGGACATTATGGATGGGACAGAGGTGTGTGTGCGGATATTGATGATTTGAGACGGAGATCCTAGAGGAGGCTCATGTAGCCGCTTATGCTATGCATCCCGGTTCGACCAAGATGTATAACACACCGAGACGACATTTACGGTGGCCCGGTATGAAGAGGCAAGTGGCGTAATATGTGTCCGTGTGTCGACATGTCAACGAGTTAAGCGCAGCATCAAGCTCCAGTGGAAAGTTGCATTCGTTGCCCATTCCGGAGTGAAAGTGGGGCGAATTACCATGGATTCGTGATGGGTTGCCTAGGACATCGAGGCAACATGATGCTATCTGGGTCATAGTGGACCGATTGACCAATCGGCTCACTTCTTGCCGATGAGAGAGTAATACTCTCGATCGGTTGGCCAGTATATGTAGCGAGATTGTACGATTGCATGGGGTTCCGTTGTCGATAGTTTCTTGCGAGGATCCTGTTTACATCGAGGTTCTGGAAGAGCCTCCAGACTCGCTATGGGTACTCGACTGAATTTCAGCACCGCATTCCATCCTCAGACTGATGGATAGAGTGAGAGGACGATCAAGATCGCTGAGGACATGCTTGGCATGTATCTTTGGAGTTTAGAGTGCGTGGGATCAATACTTGGCATCGATAGAATTTGCATACAATAACCATGTCGAGCGATATTGGATGGCACCGTATGAGGCCTTGTATGGCAGACCGTGTAGATCACCACTGTGTTGGGATGAAGAGGGTCAGAGATCGATAGAGGGTCCCGAGCTGATCCAGGATACAACCGATAAGATACAATTGGTCAGGAGTCGCATCAAGGCGGCTCAGGACAGACAGAAGAGTTATGCGGATCAGCATCGACGGGGTATGGAGTATAGTGTGGGTGATCGAGTATTCCTTGAGTGTCTCCTTGGAAAGAGTACGAGATTTGGCCGTAGGGCAAATTGAGCCCTCGATATATTGGTCCGTTTGAGATCCTTGAGAGGATAGGACCACCGCTTCTGAGTTGGCTTTACCGAGCGAGATGTCCCAGCAGCATGACGTGTTTCACGTTAGTATGCTCCGACGGTACCGATCGGACCCGGCGATGTGATTACGGCTCGGGATATCGAGATAGCCGATGATATGAGTTATGTGGAAGAGCGATGCAGATCATTGGATCACGGGTCAAGCAATTGCGAAACCGGGTGATTCCATTGGTGAAAGTACTTTGGAAGAACCACTCTGCGAGGAAGCTACTTGGGAGGCGAGGAGCATATGAGGAGCCAGATCCTTATTTATTTGACGGATAGTATGAAATTTCGAGGACGAAATTTTTATTAGGAGGGTGAATTGTAACATCCGTCCTTCGTCATTAAGGGTATTTTGGTTATTATGAGTCATCTTGATAGGTTTCATTTGCATTCATTGAATGAGCATATTCTCGGCCTCTAAGAGGTGTACTCACCTCTAACCCATATAAACCTCTGCCTATCCCCACGCATCTACATGCTAGATGCGGTCTGATAAAGAATGGGTGGATCCAGAATCCAACAATGCATATGCTTCTATACCGAAATAAGAAGCATACCATGAATAACATCCGGTGAGTCCTGGGCCTCCTGCCGTGTCATGGCATAGACCCTGCTCGAGACTGCTGCCTGCCACTCAGTTCCTCGGACCTCACTCAGAACCCTCTGCTCGGCCTCGGCCTCGGCCTCGATCTCTCCAGCCTGATCCACCTCCACGGCTCTGCTGGATCGGGGTATTACTGCCTGATCTACCAGTCATAGTAGACTGGGCTCCCAATGTCTCGGGGCAGTTCCTCACCAAATGCTCCATCGAGCTGTTAGAGTAGTGCCCTAAAGGCAATCCCCTTTAGCGCATTTTGTTCATAGTCATGTACAGACGTTATGAATAAATAAAGCAAAGGCATTTTTCATTTATTTGATATTCATTTTATTATGAATTGATAGTGATCTTTAATCAAATTTATGAAGTCCATGATATATGACATAGCGTGAAGGAAATTATGATGTGATCATACTACTGAGATTCCTATCATGTGCAATTATGTCAAGTATCTAAATTATCCTAGTCATAGGATTAACGAGACTGGACATCGTTAATCCGGATAGACTAACATGTCAAATGTCTTGATTGGATCAGCGGTGGATCTCGCATAACCGTAAATATTGAGATATTTAGATTTGACATGTGGATGCTTACTAGTGGTAGTAAGTACATTGGATGACCTGCCATGAGATCATCACATGGATGTACTATTCAAATGTCGGTGATAATCTCATCATAGAATGGTGCAAGTATCCTTAGACTTGAGGTACTCGAGGATATCTTGAATCTTGATTACATACTTTGACTCCATTCCTCGTTGCCTTTCGTGAGGTCGCTCATAGGGTGGTGATTGGGTATAGCTTGAGGTATTGAAGGTAATTGAGTAGCCAATAGAGGATTCACCACTTCGTGATAGCGAAGAGATACCCATGGCCTCTTATCGGGATCATTACTTTGAAGTCTCTGGCCGAAGAGATACATATGTCATGAAGATGGTCTTCATGGACATATAAAGTAATGAGTCCCAGGGCGAGATCTAATTACACTTGGACTAGATTTGATTTAATCGGTCTAGTAGAGTTGACACATTGCCCATACTCAAACCAAGTGGGGTATAGCATGGTGAAAGGACTAATTGCATGCGAGAATTGTCTATGGAAGGGTTAGTGATATGGTTTCATTAGTCAAACCAATTACTTTCCGGTCGATTAGGGTCGTGATGTGTTCTAGATACCGCCATGACTTGCTTTCGAGATTAAGTGTTAATCTAAGTGGCCAACATAACCGGGAACCTAATGGGTCACACGCATAAGAGTGACTCGGAGAATCTGTAAAATAGTTTGGACAGAGATCCGATATCTGGAGAGCAATAGGATTAAATGGATCCCGATGAGATTGGGATATGTCCCGATGAGATCGCGACATCGACATTTGCTGAAAAGGGTCTCCGGCGATTTTTTACGCGGCGGGCCCGATAGGGTAGGATAGGACCGACCCAGTTTGGTGGACCACTTCAGCAATTATATATATTAATTAATTAAGTAAATAATTAATTAATTATATATATATAAGATGATTTTCGGTGGAACCATTTTAAATGGAGAAGAAGATGGTTGAAAAGTCAAATATAATGATTATTTGACATTTCAAGGCATATTTAAGCCTTCTACGTGGATCACTCTACACCAAGCCTTTCATATTGTGTTTTAAGTGTTAAAACATATATAAGAAGGTGAATGAAGATGGCTTGCACGGTTGGTTGATGGAGAAAATCGATGGCTTAAGTGTTGAGCCTTAAAACTTGGTTTTCCATCTTCTTCCTCTCTTCCATTCAAGTTGGATTCTTCTTCTCCAAGGCTTCAATTGGTCATCTCCATTTGCTCTCCAAGGCTAAGGTAAGAGCTAGCACTCTTTTCTTTAGTCTAGCTATTCCCGGGTCAAAAGAGTTTGTCCTGTTAGGTTTCAAACCTCTGCGTGGATCCGATTAGAGACGGTCTCCTTTGGTCGTTATGGTTTGATTGTGTATACATACACATGGATCCTGGCTTTAGGAATGTCCGGGACTTAAAATTTTAATTCCGCACCCTGGGCATGTGATGTCCATCCCGGGTTTTTCCTACAGTGGTATCAAAGCCACTTGTGTTGTATAAACAGTTAAAAGGATAACTAGGTCGGAATTCCTTTGAGAATTGAGCTGTGTTGCATGCTACTTCTGTGCAATTTCGATTCTGTATAGAATTGGGGTTTTCGAAATTTTCTTGTATAGACTTGCTCATTAGATGTTGCTGAATGTGTCTATGAAAGGAAAAATTTTATCGATGCCGATTGATAAGGTTTTGCTGATTTAATTCCCTAAGTTTCGGATGCTGTCTTGTTGAGCGTTTCTGAAACAGCTATGCTTGTAAATTCGAGAATAAATTCTAGAAAATCGTTTTCGGATTGGTTTTCACCGACACGTCCCTAAGATGTTTGTGAATGTCTCTGTGGATGGAAAAATGTTTTCAAGGTGATTTACTATTTATTTCCGAATTTCTTGTATGCTGCTGGGAATGTCTGTGCTGGAGAACACAGATTCTGGTTTGGCTAGATTGCTGAGGTTCAATGAGTTTTTGTTGGAAATAAATCCTATAAAAATTCATGGAGCATGTTGGGAACATGTTTTAACCTCTGTAATTTTCTCAGCATTTATTGAAAATGTTTCAATGATCATTTTGAGCAAAATGCATAGCTTGGCAGTTTTGAGAAACATGCTGGGGCTGTTTTGTTTGAAATGATTGGTTGTGTAATTCTCATTTCCAATGCCTTGAATCATTTTATAGTGAGTAAAATGTGTTATGTTGATGTGGTATGCATGCCAAGATGAGATTCTTGAATTTAGGGTTTCCAATAATTTTAGGATGTTGAATAGGTCACTTTAGAGTCTCGTTAGCTTATTAGTTATCTTAGTTATTTTGGCCGTGCAATTTGTGTGACAAGTGCGAAGTAATTTTGATAACGTAACCTACCTAGAGATACTTAGCATGATTATTTGGTGTCCTTGAATTATGTGGAAATCAAATTGGTTAATAGTTGATTAATCGGATTCAAGTTTATCTCATTTAGTGTGACTAATTGGCATGCATGATTTGATGAAAAGTTTCATTAGCACATCAATATAATGTTTTATATACTTGGTATATTGGTTTTGTGAATTGGGACTGCATTTAATTGAGAATTAGCCAACTAAAAGCAAGCTAGCTCATTCCAAATCATCGGGACTTGCTCGGTCATTGGAGAGCATTCGATCGACTAGGAATTGCTCCAATCATTGGAAAGAACATTCGATCGACCGGATTTGTTCCATCATCGGAAGAAGGGTTCGATCGACTAGAACATGTCGATCATTGGGCGTATCTGATAACCCTTCGATCGACTAGAACATGTTCCAATCATTTGGAATGTCTACGATAGAGTGTAGTCGACTAGAACAAAGGTTCGGTCGGTAGCACATCTACCATCGACGTAACTTGCTCCATCGACTATAAACACATTTTTGGAGGGATGATGGATGATTTTAGGTATAAGTTCAATATGATTGATACAATGCCTAAATCAGTCCATATAGTCAAGATGACTATGATCCTTGGATGAGATTAATTTGATGAGACCTAAAATCCTCAATTTAAATATGAAAACTAACGCCTTCCATTAATATGGTAAGAACCGTAGTTCTTATAGGGTTGGGTTGTTGAGCTAACCTCAAGCTCACTCTATCTGGATATGTTGAACCATGAAAATATGATTTTCGGATTAATGGGTCGGTTTTCCTAGAAGCGTTGATTTGTTGAGCTAACCTCGAGTCAACGTGACAGAGGCGAAATTGGGTAGTGTACATCGATGTATCGCATCAGTGTTGATAACCCAATGTATGTGCATACATCAATTGTTGATAGCATCGAGCGATAGTTGCATTCGAGATGCAATTGGTATGACCGATACCTACCGATTAACCTAAGGTGATTTGTTGAGCTAACCTCGAGGTCATTCTTAGCAATGTCGGATATCGACCCACTAGGACATTGTGCCATTTTGTTTCTTGGATTCATGATGAGGGTTATGGATTCTATTGAAACTAGTGGGAGCCATATGTATGTCATTTAAGTCCTTATGATCATACATTTAATTCTATTCTAACTTCCTTTCTCTCTCTATGTTTAGGTTGATTCAAGATGTCGACTAGTGTGAATCTACGCTCACTAATGGATACAAACAAATTAACTGGACCGAATTTTCTTGACTGGCTGCGAAATCTGAGAATTGTTCTCAGATCTGAAGATCTTGGATACATCCTTGATTTTCCGCTTCCTGATCCACTACCTGAAGGAGCTTCTGATGATGATCAGAAGGCATATCGTAAGCATCTCAAAGACAGTGACATAGCTACATGCATTATGCTTGCATCGATGTCACCTGAGCTGCAGAAGCAGCACGAGTCTATGGATGCTCATACGATAGTGTTTCATCTACGAGAGTTGTTTGATGAGCAAGCTAGGTCCGAACGGTTCGAGACCTCAAGATTGCTCTTTACAACGAAGATGACTCTGGTTCATCTGCGATCAATATGCATTGAAGATGAATGGCTATATTGAGAGGTTGGCAGTCTTAGGTTTTGTGATGGATTCAGAGTTAAGTATAGACTTGATTCTTGTTGGCTTATCAGATAGTTATTCACAGTTTGTGTTGAACTATCGGATGAACCAAATATCCTCCACAATTCCCGAGTGATCAACATGCTCAAGACAATGAAACAGTCGCAAGCAAGATAGCAAGCGTTGCTATTGGTGGATTCTTCTTCCTCTGCTTCGAAAAGGAAGCAGAAGAAGAAAAAGGCTCGAAGCGAAAGGAAGTGCAGCGAAAGGCAAGAAGAAGACCAAAGATATGCACCAAAAGGTACCTGCTTCCATTGCGGTAAGATCGGTCATTGGAGGCGAATCGCAAAGTCTATCTGGAACAATGAAGCGAAGAAGGCATCGATGCCTCGACTTCTTCGGTATGTTTGTCATTGAGGTTAATCTTGTTTCGATCATAACATATGGGTATTAGATACGGTTGTGGCTCACACATATGCAATGATATCGCAGGCCTCGAGGACGATGGCGGCTCATAAAGGAGAAATGGACTGCGTGTTGGCAATGGAGCAAGAGTTCTTTGCATTAGCCGTAGGAACTTATGTTTTGACACTCCCGGTGGGCTTGTACTTAACTCGGATGATTGTTATTTTGTACCGTGTTAACAAAGAACATATTATGCATTTCTTGTTTAAATAAATTTGGTTTCCATTTGTCTTTTGGTAACAATGGTTGTTCTATTAGCTCAAATGGAATGCTTTATGGTATTGGTACATTATGCAATGGAATATACATATTAGATATGTCACATCCGGTTATGAATGTCAATGACGCTAAAAGACATAAAAGAGATAATTTAAAATCAACTTATTTATGGCATTATGCGCTTGGCCATATAAATGAGAGACGATCGCTAAGCTCCACAAGAGTGGAAGTTTAGGGTCATTTGATTATGAATCATATGACACATGTGAATCTTGTTTATTAGGCAAGATGACTAAGTTACCTTTAAGGGAAAGGGTGAGCGAAGCGATCGGATTATTAGACCTAATACATTCGGATGTATGTGGTCCGATGTCCATCCATGCGAAAATGGTTGTTGTTACTTCATTACCTTCATCGATGATTATTCTCGATATGGGTATAGATTCGATGAGATACAAATCTGAGCGTTTGAAAAGTTCAAACAATTGAAATGAAGTAGAAAAACAACTTGGTAAAAGTATCAAAACATTACGATCCGATCGTGGTGGTGAATACTTAGACCAAGAGTTTTGGATTATCTCCAGATAATGGGATCTTATCTCGGTGGACTCCTCCTTACACACCACAAGACAATGGTGTGGCGAGAAGGAGAAATCGAACCTTCTTTGGACATGGTTCGATCTATGATGGGCTTTACACGCTACCAAAATCCTTTGGGGATATGCACTTGAGACAAATGTTTACTTGTTAAGCGAGTTCCATCAAAGATGTTGATGTTACTCCATATGAGATGTGGACTAACAAGAAACCTTATCTTTCTTATTTGAAAGTATGGGGTTGTCACTGCTTATGTGAAGCGGACAAAGTCGAGATAAGCTTGAAGCAAAATCGACAAGTGTTTGTTCGTAGGATATCCTAAAGAAACAAGAGGATATCAATTCTACAATCTTTGAGGAACAAAAGGTGTTTGTTTGATGCATGCTGTCTTTAGAGAAAGAGTTTCTTTTACAAGAAGGCGGTGGGAGCGAAATTGAGCTTGAAGAAGTTCAAGATGCTCGGACGACGCAGATCAATGCTGAACTGGCTGTATCTCATACGAGATGAGGTAACAGATTCAACCTTCTACTTCACACGAAATTGTAGTCAAGTAGGATACGCTCTGCCCCGAGAGATATGGATTTCTCATGAGTGAACAGAATGACGTATTGCTCATAGAGGATGATGAGCCTACTACCTATGAAGAGGTTACGAAGAGTTCGAATCGAAAAATGGCTTCGTGCCATGAAATCAAATGGATTCCATGTATGAAAACCAAGTATGGACTTTGGTTGATGCACCAAGGATAAAACCTATAGGGTGCAAATGGGTTTCAAGAAGAAAATCGGCATGGATGGTAATGTGATTACCTATAAAGCAAGGCTTGTGGCGAAAGGCTTTCGTCAAAGACAAGGAGTTGACTATGGCGAGACCTTGATCGATGGCAATGCTTAAATCCATTAGGATACTCCTAGCCATTGCTGCTCATTATGATTATGAGATATGGCAAATGGATGTGAAGACGACTTTCTGAATGGAAATCTGGTGAGGATGTGTACATGACACAACCTCGAGGGCTTCATTTCGCCGATGGCGAAAAGGTATGCAAGCTTCGTAAATCCATTTATGGATTGAAGCAAGCATCCAGAGTTGGAATATCCGTTTGATGAGACGATCAAAGAGTTTGGTTTCTCACAAAATCCGGATGAACACCGTGTGTACAAGAAGGTTAATGGGCTGCAATCGTATTCCTTGTGTTATATGTAGATGACATATTATTGCTAGGAAGCGATGTCTCAATGTTGCAATCGGTAAAAGTTTGGTTGTCCAAACACTTTGCCATGAAAGACCTTGGAGAAGCAACTTATATCCTTGGGATAAAGATTTATAGAGATAGATCTAAGAGGTTGCTTGGTCTTTCACGATCAACGTACATAGACAAGGTGCTAAAGAGGTTTAGCATGGAGCAATCCAAGAGAGGTTTCTTCCATTACTCATGGGATAACACTCGAAGTCTATGTCCCTCGGACACGGGGCGAGAGGATGCGTATGAATATGATCCGTATCGTCTGCGATAGGATCTATTATATACGCAATGCTATATACGAGACCCGATGTATCATATGCTCTAAGTGTTACGACGAGATACCAATCGGATCTGGTGAGGGTCATTTGGGTGGTATCGAGAATATCCTTAAGTACTGCGAAGAACTAAGGATGTTTTCTTGATATATGGAGATGGAAATCTCAAGTGGCGGGCATCAGATGCGATTTTCAATCTGATAAGGGCGACTCGAGTCCCAATCGAGTTCGTTTTCACACTAAATGGCGGGCGGTCGGTTGGAAGAGTTCCAAGCGAGAGACGATCTGCGATTCAACGATCGAGGCGAGTACATTGCAGCATCGGATGCAGCAAAGGAAGCCGTTTGGATCGAAGTTCATTCTTGAACTTGGTGTGGTTCCTAGTCGTGATGGACCCATTCGGTTGTATTGTGACAACAATGGAGCTATTCTTGCAGCGAAAGAACCAAGGTCTCATCGGCGATCCAAACACGTACTCACCGATACCATTTGATTCGGAGATCATTGCTCGGTGATGTCACGATAGAGAGAATTCCACGAGGCGAGAATATTGCCGATCCGCTGACAAAGCCATTGTCACGGAAGAATTTTGATTCTCATGTACTCGCTTATGGTATTAGATACCAAGGCGATTGGCTTTAGGTCAAGTGGGAGGTTGTTAGAGTAGTGCCCAAAGGCAATCCCTTTAGCGCATTTTGTTCATAGTCATGTATGTATCGTTATGAATAAATAAAGCAAAGGCATTTTCATTTATTTGATATTCATTTTATTATGAATTGATAGTGATCTTTAATCAAATTTATGAAGTCCATGATATATGACATAGCATGAAGGAAATTATGATGTGATCATACTCTTGAGATTCCTATCATGTGCAATTATGTCGAGATCTAAATTATCCTAGTCATAGGATTAACGAGGCGGACATCGTTAATCCGGATAGACTAGCACATGTCAAATGTCTTGATTGGATCAGCGGTGGATCTCGAGACAACCTGTAAATATTGAGATATTTAGATTTGACATGTGGATGCTTACTAGTGGTAGTAAGTACATTGGATGACCTGCCATGAGATCATCACATGGATGTACTATTCAAATGTCGGTGATAATCTCATCATAGAATGGTGCAGTATCCTTAGACTTGAGGTACTCGAGGATATCTTGAATCTTGATTACGTACTGACTCCATTCCTTGTTGCCTTTCGAGGTCGCTCATAGGGTGGTGATTGGGTATAGCTTGAGGTATTGAAGGTAATTGAGTAGCCAATAGAGGATTCACCACTTCGTGATAGCGGAAGAGATACCCATGGCCTCTTATCGGATCATTACTTTGAAGTCTCTGGCCGAGCATACATATGTCATGAAGATGGTCTTCATGGACGTATAAAGTAATGAGTCCTAGGGCGAGATCTAATTACACTTGGACTAGATTTGATTTAATCGGTCTAGTAAGAGTTGACACATTGCCCATACTCAAACCAAGTGGGGTATAGCATGGTGAAAGGACGAATTGCGTATAGAATTGTCTATGGAAGGGTTAATGATATGGTTTCATTAGTCAAACCAATTACTTTCCGGTCAATTGGGGTCATGATGTGTTGCTAGATACCGCTCATGACTTGCTCGATTAAGTGTTAATCTAAGTGGCCAACATAACAAGGAACCTAATGGGTCACACGTAAGAGTGACTCGGAGAATCAGTAAAATAGTTTGGACGGAGATCCGATATCTGGAAAGCAATAGGATTAAATGGATCCCGATGAGATTGGGATATGTCCCGATGAGATCGCGACATCGACATTCTTGAAAAGGGTCTCCGTGATTTTTGGCCGGGGCCTGATAGGCCAGTAGGACCGACCCCAGTTTGACTGGACCACTTCAGCAATTATATATATTAATTAATTAAGTAAATAATTAATTAATTATATATATATAAGATGATTTTCGGTGGAACCATTTTAAATGGAGAAGAAGATGGTTGAAAAGTCAAATATAATGATTATTTGACATTTCAAGGCATATTTAAGCCTTCTACGTGGATCACTCTACACCAAGCCTTTCATATTGTGTTTTAAGTGTTAAAACATATATAAGAAGGTGAATGAAGATGGCTTGCACGGTTGGTTGATGGAGAAAATCGATGGCTTAAGTGTTGAGCCTTAAAACTTGGTTTTTCCATCTTCTTCCTCTCTTCCATTCAAGTTGGATTCTTCTTCTCCAAGGCTTCAATTGGTCATCTCCATTTGCTCTCCAAGGCTAAGGTAAGAGCTAGCACTCTTTTCTTTAGTCTAGCTATTCCCGGTCAAAAGAGTTTGTCCCGTTAGGTTTCAAACCTCTGCGTGGATACTGTTAGAGGCGGTCTCCTTTGGTCGTTATGGTTTGATTGTGTATACATACACATGGATCCTGGCTTTCGGGAATGTCCCGGGACTTAAAAATTTTAATTCCGCACCCTGGGCATGTGATGTCCATCCCGGGTTTTTCCTACACGAGCCGCACCTCAAGCAGGCTCCAGATAACCATCGGCACTCTCCACTGTGCCTCTTGCCACAATGCTCACAGTCTGGGGCAGTCTGTCCTGATCCTCTGGCGCTACCACCACCACTAGCAGTCTGTGCGAATCTGCCCCTCTGCCCATATCCAGTCTGTCTGGCCCCTCCAGCGGACCTGAAGGGCCTACTCTGTCGCTTACTGTAGCCTCTGCCAGTGCTGCCATGGCTATCACTAGGTCTCTTATGTCGGGTCCCCTGTCCAGTCTCAGTCGCATTCTGCCGTAGCAGCTGCTCTATCCTGACAGCTGCAGCTCTCAGCTCAGTAAATGAGCTCATATCAGATCTGGCCAGTCGGGTGCGGATCTCGAAATTGAGTCCACCCTCAAATCTACGGCATCTGTCGTCCTCAGTAGAAATCAGTGCAGAAGCATAGCCCATCAACTCATTAAAGCCCGAACCTCATAGTCGACCCACAGTCATCATCCTGTCTCGACTCTAAGAACTCTTGCATCTTCATCTCGAGATAGACCTTGGGCATGAAATTGTCCTGAAGGCCCTCGAAAATCATCCCATGTCGAGTCAGGGGCCTGGTGGTACTTGCCGGGACGATCCTCCACCACCGATATCACAGGACCACAGCAAGGAGATGAGTAGTTGAACCTCTCCTCAGGGTCGCAGTCCATCTGATCGAGGACTCGCTCAGTCCTCTCAAGCCATCCCTCAGCCTCCGCAGGGTCAGTGCTACCATAGAAATCAACTGCCCCCTGCTTGCGCAGTCGATCGTACCGTCGTTCCCGTCTCACAGGAACTCGAGGAGGTAACTCCTCTGAGAGAGGCATAGGGGACTCCCTACTAGCTCCTACCGATTCTTGGTCAGCTGGCTGCTCTACTCGATCTCCCATAACGGATGACCTAAACAGATAAGAAATTCTGATCAGTTCTGTTATCCTTACACAGTGATTCCAGCCTAATAATGCTCTATGCCCAAAAGATGCCAACCATGCTCTGATACCACTAAATGTAGCGCCCCCTCACCGTAGGGTACACATCGAAACCCAAGGTCGCTCAAACACGTATCCCACGATAAAGGATTTACTACCAGAAAATTTCGCTAAAATCCATGGCATCGAAGTATTTTAAATCACAAAATAACAGTAATCAACAAATTGACATCCAAAGTAATAATTATCCAGTACAGTAATCCAATCCAGAATAGACAAGTCTATCAATCTCCTAACAAAACCAAAAAGAGACTAATACAAACATCTATCCTAAGTCATCCTCAAAACACTAATCCAGCTGACCGACCTATGTGCCATCACGACCCTCGCCGGCGGCTTCGCACGGCAGAAAGAAAGATCTTGAGCTAGAAGTGCGCTTCTAACATCTGAAAAATAGGTTGCAAATTTGGGTGAGTTTGCGAACTCGGTGAGAAACCATCATCGATGGTTCACTCAAATCATGCATTACGCACGGCGTACAAAAGATAATCTGATAGTATTCACTTAACGGTATCATATAGCCATATCTGATATTATAAAACGATTTACTGATGATAAACCATTTACAATGTCATTTCACGCTTTACGATAGCATGTAACAATTTGCAGCATCATATCGTAATACACGATAAATCATGTCATCACGTAATCGACCAATGTCACAAATCAATCACCATGTGTATACAATGCATATGTGACTCTTTTCGGTTATTCGATGTTGTGCCCAAGTGCTCGATCGAGAAACAGTAGGGGCGCGTCGAGGATTTCTCCCTCGGGCTAAGCCCAAGATCGATATTGAGCATTAGGCTCTTTTCGATGAAATTAGCAACTTGGGACACGTCCATTATCTGATCATGCATTTATGCATGCAATGCAGTGTTCAGTAAATTCAGTATTCAGTAGTTCAGTGTATGGCTATAAAAGCCCAAGATTCGATCTCGATATCATGTAGCGATGCAGATTCGGTTCAAGAAAGACATGCAATTCAATCCAATACATGCCAAGAATCATACAAGAGTCATACAATTCATCTTTGCATGTAATTCATGTAGAGCATGTAAGCAATCAGGAATTTGAGAAACCAACTAGGTTACTCACCTGTAACTTCCGAGCTACTGCCTGGAAGTCCCAGCAATGTCCGTGGAACGACGGTCCAACGGTGCCTCTATAACAATAAAGTACAACCCATCACTTATTGCCCAATAAAACGAGACAATGTGCATATGTCTCGGTGAAATAATGTACAATGCACGCCACGATTCCGGTGCTAAAACCCAATTCGACTCTTCATTGAGTTGATTGACAATAATTGATCCATTCCTAAAATCCGGTCAATTTACCTCAATTAGGATCCCCGATAGCAATTTCCTATTCCTTGGGTCAACACATCCATAAAAATTCCAATTTAAACTTCAAATCAAATCTAATCCTTAATCACCTTAATCGGTTAATTTCCTAAGTCCCAATGCCAAAAGCCTCAAACACTCCTCTTGGACGACTAGGGCAAAGGTTGCGACCATGGGTGCGCTGGCGTTCACCCGCATGCCACAGTCGACTGGACGTGAGCCACAGCCCACGCCGCTAAACCGCTCGCTCATCGACTAGCTACGCAGACCGCCCGTCCCATCGCTGCCCGCGTGCGGCGACTCCCAGCTTCGCCGCTCGGTCGCCGCGATAGCTAAACGATACGCAACTTCGTCGGTCGGTCGCTCGGATGATCGATCGATCCGCAGCTTCGTTAAAGATGCGGGCTACTCGCAGCTCGTCCGCATGCCGAGCTCCTCACTGCTCGTCCGCATGCCGAGCTACTCACCGCTCGTCCGCATGCCGAGCTACTCACTGCTCGTCCGCATGCCGAGCTCCTCACCGCTCGTCTGCATGCCGAGCTCCTCACTGCTCGTCCGCGTGCCAAGCTACTCACTGCTCGTCCGCATGCCGAGCTCCTCACGAAGCTGTGCGGTCTCCAACCTAAATCCACTACGCACAGCTCTCCTTCTTCCCCAACACATAGCTTTTAAACACACCAGTCCAGGATTTCCAGATTTCCGATTCTGCAACTCACCAGTAACTCAATACACATAAATCAAGCAATATCATCATCATCGGCAACCTTAGCATATTCAATCATCAATATAACTCTATCCATCAACAAATCGATAATCTACCTCCACAAATCCACACTTCGACCCTATGCACTCCTACGGTAATCATCAATAACAAAACCCATCCATAAACACTCCCAACTACCCGATCAAATATAATAAATGCCATAAATACAGTAAGAATCATCCATAACAACATCAAAGCTCTTAAAACTTACCAAATCACAGATCAAGCTACGGATTCCTCAAAATCCTCCAAACCCTAAAATCCTTCAAGCTCAACGATTCACTAATCCCGAGCCTCTAACCTTCACCAATAACGGTCAATCGCTTAACCTCATCTCAAGGAAAGAATCCATAAAGAAAATCGAGAATCCTTACCAATGGGAGGAAATCGCAAGTCACAAATGGGGAAAGAAGAAAACGTGAAATTGCCTTGGTGTTTTCCCAAATTCCTCAAACCTAGTATTTATAGACCTAAGTCTCCAAGTCACCAAATTTGGTCTCTAAATCCCAATGGTTCCACATAATTATTTCCTATCAGTAAAATTCTAATTTTTCCATTGCCATTGGACAGTGCTTTCAGTACTGTAGGGTCAGTCAGTCAGTCACCCAAAAACTTTCCGGTCCGGGCATTATCTCCCGAATTTCACGAGAATTTCCTATAAGCCATTATAAATTACCAGTCACTCATAAACAGTATCAAATCAGTCAATTGCACTCGATTACTCAAATTCTCAATTAACTCTCAGTCCAGTCAGTTTCAGTCAACTCAGTCAGTTCTTACTTACAATTAAATACCGGAAATCATGAATGCATGTACCTATGGATAAATGCATATGCATTAAACATGTTCCTCTACAATTAGAGGCCAGTAACATGCTCATTCAATGAATGCAGTGAAACCTATCAGTATGACTCATAATAATCAAAATACCCTTAATGACAGTGACGGGATGTTACAGTCATACCGTCATGCTTCTTAATGTGAGTGTGCAAAAAAAGTTGACGAGGTGCAGACTTCGTGCCCATAGACTTTTCTTGCATCAGAATAAAATGTTATAAGTAAATTACAATTTATAAAAATTTTGGCATAATTTTCTCTATTTTTATGATATTTAACAGCCATATATAACACCAGACATTTATAACATTATCATTTTTCATAATATACATATTTTCATTCCAAAATTCAAACATCAAATTAAATTGAAATACACCAAAGTCAAAAAATCAAAATATAAATGTAAAGTATAGATATTTACAAGTCTCTCCGCATGCTCGTGGTGAGTAATAGATCCTTCAATATATACGGGAAGACTCACTCCCCCCGATCCTCCACGTCTGTTAGTAGAATTACGCTCTAAAATGAACATTGCCTAGGATAATGTCCAATACTGCTGCCAACGACTTCATATTTGTTCAGAAATATCAGGTGATCGTACACCAGTCTTATGTATTGCACTGACAAAATTTTGAAAACGTGTACGTGCTCGTCTCTCTCATACTTTATAAATGACCGCGTCAAATCCAGAATCCAAAAAAAATTCTTTCTGAAAGAAAAGGAAAACATACGAAACGTATTTATAATGTAATAATATTTATCTAATAAATGTATAAAAATCAATTAAAAATAAAAAAATAATTTTTTGTCCTCAAACTCCTGATAGTAAAATTTCTTTATCGCATGAGAGATATTTTTTCATATGTATCCCTCAACATCAATCTTCTTCTTGAATTTGGATGTCATATTTCTCGAGCATGGTCCAGACAAAATCAACCTAATATTAAAATAGTTAATTTTATACCATTTTTAAAATTTAAAACTATAACTTAATTTTAAATATATGGTGTTTCATGTATTTTCAATTATAGATTATTGACAGTTATAATGTAAGTTCTTCCATCAGCCCCTCAGCTCCAGGTTGAAAGTCGCCTCCTATATCAACATCATTTACCCTTGATATCCTTGTTAGTATAGAGATAGTGGATGATGTACTAGTAGGTACAGAATGTGACGCCTCATATGCAAGTGTAATAATAGCTGAAGGTACAACATCTGATTCGATTGCAGTTACAAAATGTGATGCTTCACCTAAGAAGTAACTGACTTTAAATCGTCGTCTGAACTTTGGTCGCATTATTTCTTGTTTACTCTTTAGTGACATATTTCAACTTGAAATTCATATCCCATTCTTTGAATTAATATTTCTCATTTTCATCGTTACCCTTATTCTCATTTCGATTACATGCTTCTTGATTGAAATTAATATCCTCAATAACTATTAGAAAATTATTTCCTATATCTAGTTACATATTCCTTAAATCATCATCCGACCTAACACTTCCAAGTTAAGTTATATCATATTTCAAGTAATTGGCCTTAGTTTCTTACTATTAAACTTGATTTTAGTTCTAAGAGGACCATATAATAGATAACCCTTTTTCCAAACCTTACCTACTTTTCCGTAGAAATCTTTCTTTAATAATAATATGTCTAGATCATTCATTATAGTGTCAAATATGGACAAACTGTTGAACTCAATACTAGTCCAATTTCCCGATAGCTTCTCTTGGTGAAGACCTATAAGACCTCTTCTTCTTACTTCAAAATAGCTTCATGAGTGCATAATATGTGAATTAAGTCCTTCTTATATCTATTCTTCTCTTCAAAACTCGATGTATCTATTCTCATCATTAGTATAACATCTTTGTTTTCCACCACTTTGATCATTATTTTCATTAAGAAGCCCCCAAGTATTCTCAATCCCATCAAAATTATCAACAATCTCCTTTTGATAAACAATGGAATTCATCAAATCCTTTTTTTTTTCTCTAAATTTTCTATGTCTTATTCTTATTTTTAGATCAATTCTTGCTAGATAAGCATATGGTTACAAATTCAATGAGTTGGCTGTGATTGAAATAGTCACACATGTCATCAATAAATAGCTTAGCTTATTATTGACATACTCTTTAACTTCTCATGAATCAGTGCCTTATAAATGCTTCATAACAACATCATTATTCATCAATGCAGAGAAGGAGGCATAGTAGGAAACCAAGAGGACCAAGATGATAGCATCCCTACATAGAGTAGGATAATGGCCATCATGATTCGTACGTAGTTCTTAGAGTCTTAAAAATAAGAATAAACAATAATTACTCTTTTGGTCTTCTTTATTCGGAGAACCAAATATCAAATTTTCCTATGGTATAACTACTACTAAAACCTCCTTGCTATAAGAGACTGATTTATATGAAGCGATTCCTGGGAGGCAGACGAATTATAATAAGAAATTGATATATCAAGACCAATTATTAAGTAGATGATACATTTAACCATATGATATTGATATGTTAAGTTGAACTATTAAACATAGACTTTTTTTTTGGAATTATCATTATAGTGATCTTTGTACTTATTATGGCTCATATAAACTAAACTATTTATGCATACTAACAAATAATTTATAATATATATGAATAATGTAGTTAATATGAATTACCATATCGATATAGCAATTTCAAGTGCTATATAGATTGAATTTAATTTCAAGTGCTCAACTAAACCAACCAAAAAATGTTATTAAATTAATATTATGGAGTGATAATTATTGTGCATAAAATTTAAAACCAAATCATGACATCCCAAGTATAGCAAAAAATAGAGCTAAAAATAATGCTTGCCAAGTATGTGCTATCCCCTTGTTATGAAAATCTTGAACTAATACAAAACATAGAAGACATATTGGTTAGTTTTGATTTAAAATTAACTAAAGTCATGATAGTAATTTCATCTAAATCTTTATAGGAGACTAATTTAAATGTTTTAGAGATAGTCAAAGGTAGGTTTCTAAGAAGGCTTGAGTGTTGTTTATATGAATTTCAAATACGATTGAGCTTATATTCATTGGTATTACATTTTTTGTTCTAATCAAAGCTTGACGTCGACATTATGGTCATCAATTTTGAAGACTCTATAATGTGATTCAAATCTTTCTAAATGTCTGATTGCATAATTTTCATTATTCTTAAATTTAATCATATTCCACATTATACTTAAACGTGTTGTTCTCTTATTTGACATGCATTTTCAGTATAATTATGACAACCATTTAAACTAAAGGAGATGATGAATATTGTAAGTCAAGATAAGCCACAAAAAGGAAATATACAGTTGAAGGTTTTTGATTTTTTTTCACAACAAACTGTCAAATGTTTTAACTTTTAGAATTTTCGGCAGTAAACTGGGTACTGTAGGGTGGGAACCTTTGTGCTATAAACTATTTTGATTTTCAGATATTGAAGAAGGAAACCATGAACTTTGATTCTACTTATCTTCTTACCAAAGACATATTTGGACCTATTTATTCAATATTCTTTAGATACTAATACATATAGAGGCCAAGTGAGGTTTATGTTTCAAAAGTCTTTTTCAGCACTTTAGTCTATATTGAGGATACTGAAAATGAATCGGTTCATCTAATAGGGAAAGCTACTTAAATGTAGGATGGTTGCTATTAAGAAATTTTCTCTTAACAATCGTTGCAAGGTGAATCAGAATTTGTGTCAAAGGTGAGAATGATCACAAGCATTTAGCACAAGAACTCAGTTCAACTTCTGGGTTATTACATAGATAGGCTTTAAAGGCTCCTATTCTAAAAATATAAAAAGAATAGGAGTTTGAACCTTATAGTCTATTGTAAACTTTAGAAATCAAAGTTCCATTGAGCTTGATAGAGTAATAAAGAAAAGTTAAGTTTGGCATACTTTGGGATATAGGTATGGCCTAGGCCATGTAAACAAACAACTTTAATGTGTATTTGATTTTCAAGCTCCATTTTGAATTGTTTCTTTAATCTTTCATCTCCACATTGGTTTAAAACCTCTCTTTTAGATGAAATATATTTTCTTACTTTCCAAACTACAATAATACCACAAGAAAAGAAACATAAAATCTAACAAACGTAAATAAGTAATATGAGATATAAACTTATTCATTAATCTAATAAAATAATCCATATCAAATACCAAAAAAATAAATAAATTATTGGTCTTTAATGTCAAAGAAATCAATTAAAAAATTAAACAATGATTAGATTGCCTCCTAATAAGCACTTATTTATGAATCTTTAGTTGAATTATGTCTTTAAACTTGATTGATTGTTAGAACAATATGGTTGCACCTTGCTTATCCTTACTAAAAGTGTCATGCAAAGGATCAATTTCTCTCTTATAGCCTTTGTTCTTTAATATTGCCTTCATATTTACTCTTTATAGCCTTTTGACTTCTTCTTGTTTGATAATTCCTTGCACAATATTGGAACAGTTAGCTCGTATCCTATCTCTAATAAGCATAAGTGGTATCTCATCATTAAAAAGCACTGATTCTTCATTTCTAAACTTAAGTATTAGTTTACTTTCTCTATGATTGCTTTAATCAATTATCTGATATGGAATTTGAGACTTCTTATTAAAGCTTCATGTTCCTAGAATTGAGAAAAAGTTGTTTGCATGAAGTCTCTCACCATATCCTTAAGACTTAAATGCATCTCTTTTTGAGCAAGTTACTGAAAATTTGGTAAGGGCTATCCTGGAGCTTGTTAATTTCTGTAGAAAAAATTAGGATAATTTCTCTACCCTATACTGTACGTTTTTTCTTTGCAAATTCTCTAAAGCAATCTGAAGCATCATCTTACATTTGATTACAATATATAACTACATGAATGACTGGCAGCAAACATTGAGTTGGGTTATTAGGCATTCTAAGTAGGGAATGTCTAATGAAATACTTCTTAAAGTAGCTTTCACTGCTACCATATGTACACTTTGGAATGAGAGAAATAGAAGACTGTTTACAAAAATGGAAGAAGGGAAGTAAAAACTAGCAAACAATATTGTTAACAGGAATAATTCAATTATTTTTGCTAATAATGTGTAGAACATTCTTTCACCAAACATGAGGCACAGATGGAAGCTATAATACATTTTAGAATGTTGGTCTAAACATATTTATTGTAATGTTTTTACCTTTTATGGATTTTACAATCTTATTAGAATTAAATAAAGGTTTAATAGCATAGAACTTATTGTAGTATCGTGCTAGCTTTGCCTATAACTAATGTAATTTATTCATTTTTCAAAAAAGAAAAATAAAGCAATTTTTTCATCTATATGATTTTTAACTTGGAATTCAACTTTTTGATATCCACCTATAAAAGGCACACAACTTATAACCTAAATTTTTCTTAAAGGAGAGCTTAGGTTATTTTTTTTTTCTAGTTATGATCTCCATCTAAGCTCTCATTATAGTCATGATGTTTACATTGTGGATCCTAGTGTTTCTATTTGCTCTTGTGCTTCTTGAATTTTTGAATTAGAGGTAAAAACCAACCATTAATTAAAGATCTAGGATGAGTGAAGTTCTTGACAAAAAGTCCAACTAAAAGACTCATTAAGAAGTGCTAGTTAGGAGGCAACCTAACAATTAGGTATTTTTATTTTAATTTAATAGTTTATGTGATTTTCATTAGTAGTTTAGTTTGTTTCCATAGTTTTAGTCTCATGGTTTTAATTTTAATACTTCATATTTGATGTAGTTCTACAGGCTATAAAGGCTACATCACCTTGATGTATTAGAGTAGAGAAAATTTCACTGGCACTAGACAGATGTTAATAACACTGGACAAGATTGAAAATATTTTACCATTAGGGAAGCACCAGTTATCTTCACCTCGTCACTTTATTTTTCATTGTTCTTACATGTTTTATATATTAAGGATAATGTACAACTTAAGTGTAGATGATGGACTCAGTAGTCAGGTTTATCAATTTTGTTATAATTAGCTTCATAAGGAATTATTTGAGATTTTTTAAAAGAATGTTGATCAAGATGATTCATTATGGGTTTTATTATGATTATGATTGCGATTTGATTTATTTAGGCAAATATGTATGAGTTTTGATGATTAAGTTGATTTCAATTTAGTTCATTAATTTGAGAATGGATATTAAATTATTATGATACTTTGTGTAAAATTTGTACATGCATTGAGTTAAAAGTGAATTTTTTAAAAGCATTTTCATTATCCCTCATATAAAAAAAAGTATAATGTGAATAAGTAAGTATAAATAATTTTGCTCCATTAGCTTTGTAATAATAAAAAGGTTAAAGTTAAATAGTGCTACTAGTAGACATTTGAGATAGGGACCTAGTTGAGTAACTAGGGGTATTTATGACAATGTGGTTTCTTTGGAATCAAAAGGCTAGGTGATTTTTTAAACAAACTTTTAACGCTTTTATGTTATTTAAACTTAGTGTTTTTTAGGGGGTATGAAAATATTTAAAGGTTTAGCATTTTTTCTTATGTGTGTTCACTTCAAGGATTGAGTTTAAATTTGAAGAATTACAGACTGAATTGCATTTTATAATTTGATGTAAGTAACTACATGCATAACAATTCAATGCAATTTGTAATTAAATGAATAATGGAGAATCTTGATTGATATTTTCAATGTATTTAACGTTTTACGTAGTTATTTTTATTAAGTTGAGAGTAATGAAATTGATTTACTTGAGGATTAGGAAATGTTAAATTATGGGAGTCCGATAAGTGCTTAATTGTTTATATTTTTATATTTTTATTTATTGAATTTTATTTGTTTATTTTAGTGTTTTATTATTTAAAAATTAAATTTCATTAATAGTGAAAATATAAAGGGGATAAGAATACATTGGGAACTTAAGTATGCTCAAGTGATCACAATAAGGGTATGCCTTATGATAATTAAGTCTTCTCGATAGGAGTGACATTGTTTATTAGTTATCTAGGGTAAAACTACTTATAATACAAAAGCATTCCATTCAAGTTTCCTAAAGGGGTATTGCACGGTCTCTTGCTTAATCTTATCCGCACTCACTACAAGCAAACAATTGTAACTCTAATCGTTATGATTGAAAGGCATTTGCTATAGAAGAAGAATTTTACTACTTCATGCCTAGAAGATCAAATTAGGAAAACCCTAATTTCATCATCTATATACTTTTGCTTCACTATTTATCTTGAGATTTCCTTAGTTCATAGGAGTTTGTTAGTCAAGTATACCTTTGTAGGAATCCTTTGAAACAAGAATCACCATGCAGTGAGATCTAGTTCCTCCTTTTGAAAAATTACTAAAAATTTCATTAATCATAGTAAAACTATTTCAACATTACATTGAGATCATAAAAAATGTTGCTATTATCTAATTAAGCAAGTAGAAAGAACACATTCTACAAATTACAAATTCCCTTTGTTCTTAATTCTTACAAACAGGTTATGTTGAGCTAATTATGCAATTGTTAAGGCTCTTATCCAATTAATTGTTTCCTCGACTAACTGATGCTTGTTTTCTTCCTCCTCTTTATAGATCCTCTTATTTATTTCTTTCCACAGAGAGTAAATTGTTGTTCCGAAAGTTTTCTTGTAAAGTGCTCCATCTTGCATCTGATGATTGGAAGTTTTAATAATCCAAATAAGAGTTGCTATCCAGTTGTATAAAGACAATAATTAGCCAACTTGTGCAAATTCTACTCCAAACAGCTTTGAATGTCTGCATTGAAAGAACAATTGATTCCTATCTTCTTCTGCTTCTTTACAAATAACATATATGGGATCATATGATCCAATACAACTGTTTTTTATTTTGATTCTATTTGTGACGACTAACTAAGTGATCACTAATGCTTTAGGGTTCAGGGAATTATTCGATAAGAGATTAAACCATGGTGCATTCTCTCTTCCAGCTTGTAATGTTTTGTAGCGTGACTTATTGGTGAATACTCAATATGCTATTAAATGATCTGGGGAAAATAGACTAATAGGAAACTAAATCCTATTAAGTTGCCTGACCAACTTCCTTCGTGTATTAGTAAAAGAGACTCTTACATTAAAAGGGACTCTATTCTTTAGCTAAGCTATCTCATGTCTGTGGATAAGAGGGCTGAATTATGACCAATTGTCATACCACACCCATATTTTATCTCCATTTCCCAAGCTATGCTTTATCCAAGGGTAAACAAGGTTTCTCAATGTCAGCGTATGAGTGAAGGTCTAAGAATACTTCTTGGCAAATGGCAATTGCTAGAAGTTTTGATTTTTAAGATATGTTTCATATATCCACTTGATCCATATGGCCTTTTTATTTACATTTAGCCTCCAAATTCTTTTACACAGTAGCACTTTTTGAATTAGAGTTATTGAAATAATTCCTAATCCCCCTTGTATTTTTGCAATAGTCACTTCACACTATTTGACTTTAGCTTTTTTTGAGTTTTCTGCTTTCCCAGGCCATAGAGAGGCTTTTATGATACAATCTATCTCCTTTATTACTCTCTTTGACAACATGATGTGAGTAATCTAATGAACATAGAAGTTTCTAAGGACTGAAATGATCAAAGTAACTCTGGCAGTTAATGATAAGTTTTGGTTCCTCTTTTCTTTATACTTGGTCTATAATCCCTGATTATCCACTGTTTGTTTGCTTCAATTGCCTAATTCTTTCTTTGATTATTATGATACTTCCATTGCCTTACTCGATTTGATTTTTAAATGATACCCAAACCTTTCTTAAGTTTCTACTATATGTACTTATATAGGAATTCCAGATTATATGCTCTCTAACCTAGTGAGTAATCTCCTACATAATTTGGTCTAATTTCTTTTCTTTATTATAGAATATCTTAACATTCCCTCAGATGTTGTTTATTAAGGTAAACTTTCAAAAGGCCTTTAATACCATTAATTGGAGCTTTATCATCAACTTCCTAGAGATATTTGGTTTTCTAACTACCTATATAAATTAGATACATCAATGTATTTCAATAGTTTCATACAAAATTTTAATCAATGGATTCCCTTCTAAGCTAATCAAAGGAGCTAGGTGGAATAAGGCATGATGATCCCCTATCAGCTTACCTATTTGCTCTTACTATGGAGGTGCTATTAAAATTAACCAAGTACACCATCAATTTAGAAAGGAGATTCAAGTATCATATGAAATGTAAAAGAATGCAGATTTATAGCTTGGATTTTATAGATGATCTACTTATTTTCTCTATAGTGCATGCACACTATATTAAGGTCCTCATGAATGTTATAGAAACCTTCAAAACTATCTTTAGGTTATCAGTGAATAAAAAGACAAGTCACTTGTTCCTCTCTTCTTTAGCTACTCATTTATCTCCTTGGATCTCTTGTAATTGGTTTCAAGGAAAATCAACTTCTTTTATATACTTAGGCCTTCCTATTTCATACATAAGTCTAACATATAATGAATTCTTTCCTCCAATTACCAGGATCAATAAAAGGATTGAGAAATGGTGTAATCTCCCCTTTCATTTGTAGGTGGAATATAACTTATTAATGTTGTCTTAAATTATATATCCATTAGACAGAACACATAGCTCTACTTGCCTCTCTCATTAAATTAATAGAAAAACTCCTAAAGAACTTTTTATGGTTAGGTTCTTCTCCATATGCAGTTAAAGTGGCTTAGAAAATGGTTTGCCTTCTAAAAGATCAAGGAGGACAAGGAATTGCTTCATTGAAACTCAATAGTGCTACCCTTTAGATTAAAACAATATAGAGATTGCTAGCAGAAAAAGAGTCCTTATGAGTTTAATGGGTTGACTTGTATTACCTAAGCAAGTCAAACTTCTAGTCATACAATCCTAAGGTTGATTCTTTATAAACTATGTTTAGTATCGTTAAGCTAAGGGGAAATATTAGAAGTTGGTTCGAGAATTCTCCAAATGATGGTTCCAGGATAAGATTTTGGATTGACCTTTGATGTTCCTCCATCCTTATATTAGAAAATATTTCATTTGCTCACTTAAGATTAGTCTTTTCCTTATGAAGTAACTATCAAAGATGATGTTTACTACATCAATTACAACTTTAATACATTTGTTTGGAATAATCTAGTTCATCTAGCTCCAGTTGCCTCATATTCTAATAATTGAGAAGATGGGATCATATGGGTGAGTCAAGCATCTGATATGTTCTTTAATAAGTCTTGTAAAGAGGAACTAAGGCTAAGGAATTTAAAAATCCCCTAGTTTAATATGGTTTGTTTTTGCATATATATTCTTAAAATTTCTTTTATCTTATATCTAGATATATATGAGAAACTTTCTACCAGGGACAAATGGAGGGATCACTCGGGCAGTGAAATTTATGTTCTATGCTATAATTCCATAGAAACTCTTGACCATCTATACTTTCATTGTTTTTTTCCTTATTATCTAAAGAGAAAAGTGCTCAAATATTTTTCTACTATCAATCACTCTGTTACTTATAGAGACGCATTGAAGATGATCCAATATAAACAATAGAGCTCAAAATAGTCAAATGTGGAATCCAAAATTGCCTTTGGAAGAGTTATTTATATGATTTGGAAGGAGCAAAAATTAAGGCTATTCTATGGTAAAAGTAAACAAAAGGAGCAACTCCTTAAAGATGTTATCAATAGAATCAGAGAACATTCTATGATATTAAATCTACAATGTACCTAAGATTTGTTGTTCTTATTAATAAAAAAGTTTGCATGACAGTAGGATGTGCATCTTTAGGAATTATAACACTTTTGAATAGTATAATCATTACATATAAAAAGTAATGTTGCATACCTAAAATAAATAAGTTTTTGAGTTTTGAGGGAGGAAATTTGCTTTGGCTATAAGGATGATCCTATATTCCTAGTAACCAAAGTGTAGCTAAAGAGTATGGAAAATTGGCATAGAAAAATCAAAGAAGATGAACTATCTACTGATGCATGAAAGGTCCTCTATCAATTCATATAGAATGACTTACATCAAATTGTAGGAACTCTTGTAGCATAATGAAGAAATACTTATAGGAGTGAAGTCATCTAGTCTGCTCACCAACAAGATAGACTAGTCCTACTTTTTGGTGGTTAGCACCCCCTATTAAGAATTCTAATACTTTGATCTAAATGACATGCACAATAGTAAGGCATTAGGGAAATTGAGAAGTTAACACAGAGAACTATGGTAAGCCACAACTGTCTACATGGAGGATGATAAAAGGATAGTTGTCATTAGGTTGGTCCTTGATAAACCTCGATGTTGAGGTGGTTTGACTATTTGTACTATTTGGGCATGTTACTCATTGTTAATGAAATATTTAACTTCTCGAAAAAAAGAAGACAACAATCATATTCTAAACATATACTTAATATTTTTAACAAGTGATTTACTTTTTTTGCCTAAAAAAACACGAATTCATGTAAATTATAATAAATATAAATATGCAATATTATACGTATCACAATTATATCAACTATATAAACAACACATACAACTTTTGTACATAAAACCAAATTATATACATAAAATAACTAAACCTTGTTTGATTCTAATTATTGATCTTTATATCAAAATAACTTTTCCAAATTTTAGACAATTAAATTAGATTATACCCATTTCCAGTTATCTTGATTTCTTTAATAAAATTAATTGAAAATAATTTTTAACAAATTATTCTTCTTACTTATTATACTTTAGAAGAACTTCTTTTCAAAATTTTACAAGTAACACAATCTAATCTAATTTAAAATATTTTTAAATATAAAAATATTTTCCACAATTAAATAAAATATTTTGAATTTAATTAAGAATTTTTTCAATATTTATTTAGAGATTAGTTCTCAATTAATTAGAAATTATTCCTTAAAAATTAAAAATTATTTTCAAAATTTTAAAGAATGCTCATTTTCTTAATTAATAAATGAAAACCTTTTAAATTTAGTTAAGCAAAATAAATTTTGTAGTAAATAGTAATAAAATAATTTTTAAATAAATAGAATAATAATTGTTATTTAATAATAAATTAATTTATCTCAATCAAATTAAAACAAATAAATTAAATAAAACACTTTTCTTATTTACTTTAAAAACATTTTCTTAATTCTATGAATTCTAATATAATTAAAGATAATTAATACTAATTTTAAAATTAAATTTTATAAATTAATATAGTTATTAATCTGAATTACGTTAAGAAATATAATTAATTGATTTTGAATTTTAAAACCATTTAAAATTCTTATTTATCATAAAATTTAATTTATTCAATATAAGAATATATTATTATATACTTAAAACTATTTTATTCAACTTCCTAAATTACATTAATCACGTTCCCAAATAATGTTTATCCTAAATTAACTTATTTTGGTATAATTCAAACTTAAACTTATTCCCAAGCACTGTTGTCCCAATCTCATAATAGTCTTATTGTATCGACGATGTGGAGGAGCAACATATGTCCAACACTTCATCGCTTTAGCTGCAACAGCCTTCTCTGGCCTCCATCTCTAACCAGCAGGGGTTCTTGATTTCCGACAACATCTTGCCTTCTCAAGCCACCACACTAATCAGGTAGGTAACTAGCTACCAACCGCACCATCTTACGGAGCTGTCTCCACAACCATTTGTTCTGACATGTTGCCGCTGGTTTTAATTTCTCCACCCCGTAGCCACTCGCTGCTTCATTCAAACCTCACACAACCATAAAATAATAGCCATCACAAGGTAGTCAAGTTACAATCCATCACCTAATACTCCAAACTGCCGGCAGAGTTCCACAAACACTGGTCAGCCACCTGCTTTTACTCACCATTGGAGTTTCCATGGTTTACTTCAGAAGCTTATGGGAGTCTCATGTTTAATTATTCTCCTCAGTTGTGACAAGTATCTCCAGAACCGAGAAACAATCCTTAACTTGTTTCTAAATTGCCTCAACTTATCGTATGAAATAATTGTCAAAAACTTACAAAACCATTTTGCTCTATAAATCCCTTGCTCTTCTCAATACTATTTATCATTAATTATGACTGTTTCTTGCATCTTTTTCCAAATCCATATTTAGTAGAAAATAAAAATTATCTTGTCATTATCTCTTCTTCTCTAGTTTTGCGTAGCACGATAAGTTGTTTAGGGTTTTATGAGAGGACAAGAAGAAAGTGCAATTATATGGTGCCATTGACGTTGAAGGCAAAGGTGGGAAGTCATTTTAAGGTCAATGGCCAGGATTTAAGTACCATTACGAGAGTGACGGTGTAAACATTTATTCTGAAAAACATGTATAGAACTTGTGAATTCAAATAGGAAGATGAATTGAAACAAAAGAGAGCTAGTTCTTTCATTATATTCTGAATATATATAGCTCGAGAGTGCATAATACATTTGCTTCAAATTCAAAAATACAATGGTGCTTGACTTGACAGAACATGATGAATTACTCCTAATACAAGTAATCTATACCTACTACATTACAATACAACTTAAACTTTTCAGTAGCACTAAATCTAACACTCCTCCTTGATGCAAATGTTGTTGAAAACTCCAAGCTTCTCCTTAAGAAGCTTAAATAGAAGTTTATGCAAATTCTTGGTAAAAATGTCAACAACTTGTTCCTCTGATGAGCAATGCAACAACTTCACTTGGTTTTCCTTCTCAGCTTCTCGAATGAGATGATATTTAATCTTGATATGTTTGGTCTTTCCATGAAAAATAGGATTTTTCACCATAGCCACAACAGATTTGTTGTCACAAAAAATTTCAATAGCTTTCTCCAACTTGAAATTCAAATCAGACAAAACCTTTCTTAACCACACACATTGATTCACAGCAGATGAGGCAGCAACATATTCAGCTTCAGCAGTAGATTGAGCAATAGATCCTTGCTTTTTCGTGCCCCAACAAATCATGGCTGATCCAAGAGAAAAGCAATACCCTGATGTGCTCTTTATATTTGTGAGTGATCCAGCCCAATCACTATCAGTAAAACCAATCAACTTCGCACAACCAATTAGTTTATAGTGCAGTCCATAGTCGAGAGTGCCATGCAAATATCTTAGAACCCATTGAACAACCCTGAAATGCAATTCAAAAGGACAATTCATGAACTTAGATAGCAGACTTGTGATAAACATAATATCAGGTCTTGTAATTGACAAGTATAGCAAGGAACCAGTTGCACTTCTATAAAGAGTAGCATCAGCCAATTCAAATCCATCCTCAGGAATTAGTTTAGTTCCTTAAACTCCAAGAGTGCTAACAGATCTGCACTTTCCCAAACAAAACTTTTTTAGCAGCCCTCGAGCATATTTTTCTTGTGAAATGAAGATTCCATGTCTGCCTTGCTTAACCTCCATTCCCAGAAAATAAGACATTATTCCTAGGTCATTCATCTTAAAGACATGCTCCATTTTAGTCTTAAAATCCTTTATAGCCTTCAGGTTATTTCCAGTTATCAAAAGATCATCACCATACATAGAAACCACTAATGTTTCAGTTCCAGAAAGTTTGACATATAATGTGACTTCATTGTAACTTTTCTGAAATCTAAAATTAAAAATATACTCATCAATCCTTGCATACCATTCCCGTGGAGCTTGTTTAAGTCCATACAAAGCCTTCTTCAACAAATAAACCTTGTCAGGATCGGTTACAAATCCCTCAGGTTGTTCCACAAAAAGTTCTTCTTCAAGTATACCATTAAGGAAGGTAGACTTGACATCTAGTTGGAAAACTTACCATTTTAGATGGGGAACAATGGAGAGAAGCATTTTGATGGTATCAAACCTTGCAATTGGAGCAAAGGTTTCATTGAAATCTATCCCATGCCTTTGAACAAACCCCTTGACAACCAATCTTGCTTTAAACTTGTAGATTGTCTCATCCGGATTGAGTTTAACCTTGAAAATCCATTTAAGGCGAATTACTTCCTTATCAGTAGGCTTAGGAACTAAGATCCAAGTTTCATTTTTGTTGATCATTCGAAGGTCCTCCTCCATTACAGCTGTCCAATTTTCATAATTCAATGCTTCATTGATGTCAGAAGGTTCATACAATGCTACATTACATCTTGTATAGATGTCATCGAATGTTCTGGTTCCTCTGACAACAGGTTCATCTTCAGAATCTTCATCAACTTCATTCTGTTGCTCTACAACACTTTCTTCAAGTGCATTTTATGGAGAGGAAGTGATTGATTATTTTGTCCAGTCCTAAATTTCATCAAATTTCACACTTCTAGTCACATGAACTCGATTGGTAAGAGGATTCAAAATTTTGTAACCCTTGGAAGAATTACTATAGTCAACATGAATTCCAATCTTAGCACGTTGATCAAGCTTGTCTCTCTTTGCTTCAAGAATGTGAGAGTAGCATACACTGCCAAATATGCTTAGATGAGCAACCGAAGGTTTAGTTTCAAACCATGCCTCAAAAGGTGTTTTTCCTTCAACAGCTTTGGTGGGAAGTCTGTTTTGAAGATATATAGCAGTGTTAACTGCTTCAACCCACAAGGTTTTTGACAAAATTTTCTCCAGTAGCAAGCATCGAGCCATGTTCATGATTGTTCTATTTTTCCTTTCACAAATGCCGTTTTGCTGAGGGGAGTAGATAACAATCAATTGATGAAGAATTCTAGCGGCTTGAAGAAATTCCTTGAAGGCATTAGATGTGTATTCAGTCCCATTGTCTATCCTTAAGGTCTTGATGGACAAGCCACATTGATTTTCAGCTAAGGCTTTAAACTTTGTAAAGCATTCCAGCACTTCACTTTTTTGTTTAAGAAAATAAACCCAACAATACCTTGAGAAATCATCTATGAATAGAAGGAAGTACCTGTTGGAGTTGATTGTGGCAACACTCATTGGGCCACACACCTCCGAATGCAGCAGCTGGAGTTTGTTGGTTGCTCTTGAAGCTTGATTTAAGGGAAATGGAGACTTGCTTGATTTTCCCATTTGACAGATTCCACACACACCAGAATAGTAATTTATAGGATTTAGATCATGTATAAGTTCTGATTCCTTAAGTTGCTTCAATGAGTTGAAGTTGGTGAGTCCAAGTCTTTTGTGCCAAAGATAAGTGTTATCTTCAACACGTACATGTACTCTAGCTGCTGCATTAGGCCATTCAATAGGAAAATTCCTCTTCTTCATTGCAACAGACAAGATTTCTGTCCCTGATGAGTCACTAATGATGCACATTCTGTTTTCAAAAGATAGTTTGTAATCCTTCTCAAGTAGTTGACCAACACTTAGTAAATTCATGTCAATTTCAGGTATATATAAAACATCTGAAATGTTTCTTGTTCTAGAAGGAGTTTGGACAAGAATTGTACCTTTTCCTTGAGCATTCACCAATCTGCCATCTCCAAGTTTCACCTTACATGCAAATCTTTGATCTAGATCCTTGAAAATAGAGGAATCAGCTGTCATGTGGTTTGTGCATCCACTGTCAACAAGCCAAATTGTAGAGGAATGACCAGCTACACACATCTCCTCCATAGCAACAAACAACTCTTCCTCATGCTCCTCTGAAGTTTCAGTAACTTGTGCAGGCTGAGCACAGGCTTGCTTCTTTTGGTGAGACTTGCAAACCTTCTCCATGTGACCAAATTGTTCATAAGTCTTGCATTGCACATTTGGTCTAAACCAACAAAAATTTGATGTATGATTTGTCTTTTGACAGTGAGGACAAGGAGGAAACTTGTCCCTTTTAAACCTTCCTTTATTCAGTTCACCTTTCTCCTTTCCCTTCTTGTTATGTGAAAATTTTCTGTGACTTGAAGACTTGAACTTGTGAGCAGCCGCATATGCTCCTTCATTTTGATTCTCCTCTTCTCGAAATGCCTTCCTTTGTTCCACAGCTTGCAATGCATTTGCAAGTTCTGTGATAGTAATTTTATCCATGTCCCAATTGTCTTCCATAAATGAGATTTTTGATTGAAATCTCTCAGGAAGTGTCACCATGACCTTCTCTACAATTTTTTTTCTCTTTAACATGTTCTCCCAACAGCCTAATCTCATTGACAGTCTTTATAACTTTGTCAACATAATCTTTGATTCTATCCGACTCCTTCATTCTATGCATCTCAAACTCTTTCCTTGGGTTGAGTATTTGCATCTTCCTTATCTTGTCACTGCCCTGGAACTCTTGCTTCAACCTTTCCCAAGCTTCTGTGGTAGATTCACAATCTATGATCCTTATAAAGATCACATCATCCACAGTTGAATGAATGCAAGAAAGAGCACGAAATTTCTTGGTTGTTTCTTCATCATGATGCTTGATTTGATTTGTTATGGGATTGGTAGGAAGAGGATTCATTTCCTTACCATCTGCATAATCCTAAAGGTGACTTCAGATATGTCTTCATCTTCACAGCCCAAATTTGATAAATTTGGCCATTGAAAATAGGAGATGCAATGTTTGAAGGTGTGGAAGTCATTGGTTATGTATTTAGTGTGAAATATTACGAGAATGAGAGAGACGTAGAGAGTTTCTGGTGTTTTTAAATCACAAGCCCCTTACAAGATCAAGAATGTTCTGATACCATGTAAACTTTTCTAAAAAACATGTACAGAACTTGTGAATTCAAATAGGAAGATGAATTGAAACAAAAGAGAGCTAGTTTTTTCATTATATTCTGAATATATATAGCTTGAGTGTGCAGAATACATTTGCTTCAAATTAAAAAATGCAATGATTTTTGGACTTGACAGAACATAATGAATTACTCCTAATACAAGTAATCTATACCTACTACATTATAATACAACTTAAAACTTTTCAATAGCACTAAATCAAGTTACATCCTAACAGACAACATGTAGCCTGTCCAGATTATTTCTTTCAACAAATGACTCCAATACTTAATGACCATGTACGGCTATAGACATTAAATTTAATGCTTATTTGGAAGTAACCCAATGTTCTAATCTTCTTTTAATTTAATTTCTTAGTTCTTGATTTCTACTAGTGTTTATTTACTCCCTTTTATAGGTAAAGTTTGTCAAATTTTCTTGGATTTTAGCTCGTTAACTTTTTATGGACTTAGGGGAGATTTTTCCACCTTAATTATCTTTTATGATTGCTTTTATTATTTTACTCATTTAATATTGAGGACAATGTCACTCTTACGTGTAGAGGGGTAGAATTGAAATTTTTTGATTGATGACAATGTCATGCTTAATCTGATTTAATATTTTTTAACTTGGTTTTTGTTTTGTGTTTAGGGTCTCCTTTGTTACCTTAGGTTAACAACATAATTTTATATAAAAATCTTAGTTAAGATTAGTTGTTAAAAATTAAGTATATGATATGACTAAATTGTTTCTATGCAATTTTGATTTTGTGATGGTAGGAAACCAAATTCATTAGGTGATGATACTTTGTTTGACTTGATTTATCATGTGAGGAGCCAATATGCAAAATTTCTTCTTCAAAATGTGGAAGTCTTCTTTGATTTTAGACTTCTAAAACTTATATTTCATCCTTTTGACATTATATGTAAGATATGTACAAGTATCAAAATGATAAAGGGATTTAGGTGTTATGATTGAGCCAAATTACTAAACCTTTTGTACATTGAACCATTAGTAAACCCTTTCAGCTTAATATAAACATTATAGCTCTTTTCTTAATAATATTTTTCAAAGGACCTTGATCCTAACAAGAAAAAAAAGTAATTACACCATAATTTATGATTAGTAGAGCTTTTACTTATGATTTAATGTTGTCGGATATGGTGAGTGAAAAAATTAAGTGTAAGGGTGTGTATGAGATGGAAACATAAAAACAAGGTGAAATTCATTCAAATTCATTTAAAAAATTGTTGAAAATGGGTTGCCATGGCATTCTTACATAGGAAAAGAATGAAGGAAGAGGGGATTTTTCCAAGATACGGGGAGTTGGTGGAGAAATTTTATTAAATCAATTTATTGATTTACTTGCTTTTTTAATTTTAAATGTTTTTGTTTCTTCATACTTATTCCGTTATTAACTTATTTGTATTTTTGGCACTATTACCATTTTTTCTTGTACACATCTATTGGAGCAATGGAGATTAGATAACTTTTAAGCCTATGATAAGTTCAATTTCCTAAAAAAGATTTTGAGTACACCTCACCCAAAAAATTCAAAACTTGTTTAAATGGGTAATGCTTATTAAGAAAAAATGTCAATTTGAAGTATTTGAGATTAATGAAAAATTAAAATATTGTCTGGATAATATAGTAATTCACTTAAGAAATATTATGTATTTAAGTTTTATAATTTAATTGAAGATTTGAAATTGTATTTCTTTTATTATTGACTATTACGTTAACTACTATGTTTTGGTCAATGATTGAAGCTCACATTATGGTAAACCTTCAAGAAACTATAACTCATCTACTACCTAAGGGTTAAAAGGTTATAGCACATGCTAAATTTTATCAGTACACCTATGAAATTGGAATTATCTCTTGGTTTAGTCAGTGTAGTCTAGTTACTTAAGTTTCTCAACTACTTGAGTATAAGTCAAATATAGGGAATTTTTTAAGTCTATATTAACCATATTTATATAGTCTACATTAACTTATAGTTTTAGCATATTTATAGAATATTTTAAGTGAAGTATATAATATTTTTCATATTTAATTCATTGACTTATAGGTGACAATCGAGACAAAATTACGGATTTGGGTGTAACATTCTCTATAGTTATCTAATCAAGGAAAATTTGACGTCAATTGGAAGCTAACATGGCAGATAACAAATTTTTAGGAAACATTAGAGATCAAGTCATGCTCGAAGATGTCAAAAGGCAAAGAATTAAGTAATAAAGGCTAGATCAATACTAATATGAGACATAGTTTTGCTATCAGACTCGTAAGAGTCAAAGGTAATGTTAAACTTTATAGGATATAAGCACATAATGGTATTGTTTAACTCCCATATTTACAACAAAAGTTGACATGACATCAAGTTAAGGATGACATCAAAATTATGACACAAAATTTGAAGACGTGTGAAACTATAATTTCATTGACTTTAGGCATGCTTTATATAACTTGCATATAAATAAATCGCTTTATTAGGGTTAATATTTTTTAGGCTTTTTAGCATCAAGGAGAGTTCATGAAGAAGATTGGGGGTAGATTTGCCCTAAATTGGAAGAAATTTGAGGATGTTTCATCTAGTTATTTCAAAATAAAATCATTTCCAGAAACACAAGAAAAATTCCAGAAACACATGCAAACATTTTACATCTTTTCTAGACATTTTAAATGCAAGCATTAACAGCAGTCTACTAACATATAAAACATGTCCCATCTATTTCCAGGAACACTTTCAAATAAATAGGAATAAGAAATATAATTTTCTAGAAAATTATTAATCACATAAAACATGAATGAAACTGAACTATAAATAGCAGAAACACTGATCTATGCAGTAAATGTGGAGAACCACAACAGCTTTCCAAAAATCACATTTTCAGATCACCAACAAAAACAGATTCAATGTAAAATATACAATTTTTTGCATATTATAACCACATCAAAATTTAATCAAGTTTATGAATCAAAATTAAAACTATTAAAGGTGGCTCAAATACTGCTGTTGGAAAAATAATGCAAGACCAAATCTTAGCGCAGTGGAAATAATATAATTTTTTTTCCATATAATCAACTTTAATAGAATTTAATAAGAAACATAAACAAGAAATTGACAAAAACTACTAAACTGTTGCGATTTTGTATTACAACTTTTCTGTTTCTTTAAATCTGTCAATACACAAGCTATTCAATCGTCTGGTCTCTGACGGTATCCATAGATCTATTAAGAGAAAAACTCAAATCCAATTTGAGAGGAAAAATTGTAAGAAGTGCTAGCTACCATTTTTATAATTTTTCCTTTTATATAAAAATCTTATTTTCATGTCCTTAGATTTTATTAAAATTACAACAAAAGTCAAACTTTAATTATAATTATAAATGAATCCTAATAAGATCAAATATCACATATTGACCCTTAAAGTTTCTAAAACTTCTCAATTAAGTCCAACTTAATTCAAATTTCTTTTCTCCTTTATAAACCTTTTATGTGAACCATTAGGTTCCTAATATGTTGGCCATGATTATAAATTATAATTTAATTCATAATTAGAATTAGATAAATTAAAATTCCTTTTAATTTATCTTTAATTCCTAATTAAACAATTTATAATCATAGATTATGATTGACGCTAGCAACATGTCATGACCACCCAAATATTAGGATTGTCAAAGTGGTTTGACTTAACCTATCTATACATAGTTATCTTGTATAAATTAATCCTTTCATCATCTAATGTTCCAATTGGAATTACTGTATGTAATTCATGTTTACTCTAAATAATTCAATCATATTCTTTCTTGCTAATTAGTAAATGATTTATAATTGATATTTGAAAACAACTTTTCCAAATTTCAGTTTACTCTGGCCAGAGATTCCCAAAATCATTACTAATAAAAAACAACAGAACATTCTCCCTAATTACTTTAGGATAACGAATTCTTTATTGATTTACTCAACTATCTCCACATAATTCATACTATATTAATAACTACTGAATTGAACTACTCCAAGAATAGAACATAAGTAGCATCAAAATATAGTAATTCCTACATGAGATAACTTTGGTAATCTCAAGTCTAAGGATTAATTATACAACCATCATAATGAGATAATCCACAGACACATAAGTAATGTTCCATTTGGGATTCTCATAATTGGGTCAGCTCAGTGAACTTATTCTCTAATAAGCACCCACATGTTTGTTTAAGTATCTCCACTTTTTAATCTATAAGATCGATTACATTCTTCATAAGAAAGAAACAAATATGTGCTATTCTAACTATTTCATCAATACCCCATCTTGATGAAACTATGACTAGGAACATTTTAGAAATAATACAAAAATGCAATTTGAATCTCATAGTTATATAATTTCTAGTTGCATAATAATTATTCCAAAGATTTTATTTTTTTGATTAATAATTAAATAATAAAAAATGCACAAATATAAAGAATGCCTTTTTATTGAATAAAACAAAATTTATAGAAATAAATATACAACCAAAATTGGGTCAAAGGCATAAACCAACAATCTCCCACTTGCACTAAATCCAATTGCCAATGTATTGAATACCATAGCCATCCACATGTCTATCATGTCTCTTTTGAGATAACGACTTAGTGAGAGGATTTGCTAGATTCTTTTCAGTGGGAACTTACTCTATCTAGATGTCCTTCCATTCCATTATCTCTCAGATCAGATGAAACTTCCTAAGTACATACTTGGATCGCTGATGAGACCTCGATTCTTTCGCTCGTACAATAGCACCATTGGTGTCACAGTACACTATTATTGGATCGACAATTCTAGGAACCACTCCAAGTTCAGTAATGAACTACTTGATCCAAACTACTTCCTTTGCGGCCTTAAAAATTGCAATATATTAAGCTTCAGTTGTTGAATCTATGATGGTTGGTTATTTGGAACTCTTCCAATTAACCGCTCCACCACAAAGAGTAAAAATATTCCCTGACTGTGATTTGCTATCGTCTTGATCAGACTGGGAACTAGCATCTGAATAACCTTGAACTCTCAGCTCAGTTCCTCCATAGGCCAAAAAATATCTTTAGGCCTTCTCAAGTACTTCAAGATATTTTTCACAGCTGTCCAATGACCCTTACCGAAATTAGCTTGATATTTGCTTGTTATGTATAAAGCATAAGCAACATCTGGTCTTGTACATAAAATCGCATACATGATCAATCCAATAGCCGAAGCATATGGAACACCATTCATTCTATCTCTTTCCTTTTGTGTCTTAGGACATATGCTCTTAAAAAGAGAAATCTCAGGTGATGTAGGCGAAAAATCCCCTCTTGGAATTTTCCATGCTAAACCATTTTAACACTTTATCTATGTACAAGGATTGGGAAAAACCAAGCAACCTCTTTGATCTATCTCGATAGATCTTTATACCTAGTATATAAACTGCTTCTTCTATATCCTTCATGAAAAAATTCTTATATAACCATATCTTAACAGACTAGAGCATTGAAATGTCATTTCTACTGAGCAATATATCATCTACATAAAGCACTAAGAAAACAACTGCACTCCCATTTACCTTCCTATAAACACAAGGTTCATCCACATTTTTGATAAAACCAAACTCTTTAATTGTTTCATCAAAATGGATGTTCCAACTCTGCGATGTTTGCTTCAATCCATATATGAACCTTTGCAACTTGCATACTTGATCAGGAAATTCTTTGGATTCAAAATCTTTAGATTGTGTCATATACACACCCTCATGCAAATTCCCATTGAGAAATGCTATTTTGACATCCATCTAGCAAATTTCATAATCATGATATGCTGCTATAGCTAATAAAATCCTTGTGGATTTAACCATTGCTACTGACGAAAAAGTTTCATCAAAATCAATTCCTTGTTTTTGTCTGTAACCTTTCGCCACTAACCTTGTTTTGCACATAAGTACATTTCCATCCATGTCATTTTTCTCTTAAAAATCCATTTCCACCAAAGACCATACTTGGTTAGTGTGCATAGATTCCATTTTGGTATTCACAGCTTCTTCCCATTTTAATGAATCGATGTTTGACATTGCTTCCTTAAAATCAGTAGGTTCAAAATTCAAAATTGAAGTATTATCAATCCCTTTTTCAATATGTAGATCTAATCTAGCAGGAGGATGACGTACCCTTCCAGATCGTCACGGACTATGTGTTTCTTAAACCATTGATTGGACATTCAATGTATCAACTTGTGGTTCTTATTCCATTTGGATGTGTGTTTGTGGTTTTAAAACTTCTTTGAGTTCCACATCACTCCCACTACTTTCTTTGAGAATAAATTCTTTTTCTAAGAATAGCATGTCTTGAGACAAACACCTTTTGCTTAAGAGGATGATAAAATTGATATCCAAAACTTTCTTTTAGATATCCTATAAACATGCATTTATCTGATATAGCTTCAAGCTTATCAGACATTGCATGCTTCACGTAAGCATCACATCCCCAAATTTTTAAGTGTGACAACCTTGGTCTTTTACCAGTCCATATCTTATATGGAGTCTTGTCAACAGTTTTGGATGGACCTCTGTTTAATAGGTAAGTAGAAGTGTTAAGAGCATATCCCCAAAATGTGTTAGACCCCGAACTTTTCTTAGAAGATTAGAACTGGTAAATGAGAAAATTTTGGCGATTAGTCATGAGTAAAGAACAAGTGATGAAAAATCTTGAATTAGAAATGATAGACAAGATTAAAGTAGTAAATAAGAAGTGTGGATAGATTCATGTTTTGCTTTGGTTCTTTTGGTAGATGAGAGGTTATGAAATGGGAAAAATTAATGTGAAAGTTAAAAGTAAAATGAAAGAAAAAATGAAGTTGAATATGTGTAGTAAGTTGATGAAGGATAAGTATATATGTCTATGTTCTGTTATTGATGTTCATGATTAATCATGGATTATAATTTTTTTATGGATAATATTGAGTTGAGAACTGGGTGCAGTACATTGATGGATGAATGTAAAATTCATATTTTGAATTCAATGAAAATTCTAGATTGATTTAGGCTGAATTAGAGAAAGGTGTCTTCTAGAAAGTTGTAGATCTTTCTTTTAGCTTTCCAACAGTATAAAGTATGTAATTTTTGGACATCTGGGTTGAAAGTTATGGTCCTTAGAAGGGAGATACTTAGGAGTATAAAGTGGTATCGTCTGTAAAAACGTATCATCTGTGATGACATCATAACGCCTGTGATGATGTCATATCGTCTACAAAATTGTATCATATATGATGACATCATTCGTCTTAAGAGTTGCATCATCTTAAGTTGACTTTGCTTTGTCTTAAGTTGACTCTGCTTCGTCTTAAGAGTTGCATCGTCTTAAGTTGATTTTGCTTCGTCTGCTTTTTGCTCCGTCTACTCTTTGCTCCGTCTACTTTTTACTTCATTTGCTTTTTGCTTTATCTGCTCTTTGTTTTGTCTGCTCTTGGCTTCGTTTACTTTTTATTTTTTCTACTCTTTGCTTCATCTACTCTTTGCTTCGTCTGCATTTTCAATTCGTCTGTTTTTTTGGTTGATTTCTTCTAATCTTATAATCTACTCCATTTTTGACCCTTTATACGATAGAATCTGTCTTCAAGTCTCCATGAAACTTGTAGGTCTTGAAGTCCTCTTTTAAACTATCTAAAGAACACTTTAATCCGATATCTGTAGGGAAAGTTATGACAATTTTTCCAATTCATCTATTTTTTCGTTTGGTTTCATCAATCTTATCGTCTGATCCACTTTTGATCCTTCAGATGATATAATTTTTTTTCAAGTCCTTCACAAAAGTTGTATATCTCATAGTCCTCTTTGAAACCGTCTTAATAAATCCTTAATCCGACATCTATAGAGAGAGTTATGCCATTTGTCCCGAGAAAGGTTCAATATGATTGAGGACAAAACTTTGTTTGATTTTTTCGGCCATAACTTTGTTATCCGACCTCCAAATGAAGTGATTCTTCAACCAATATCTTCCTAACACATTTTTCTGAGGCTACATAGAATTTGATAGCATTTGGTATTGATTTTAAAAGGATGGATTGAATCAAGGTAAGGGTATCGGTTGAAAGAGTATGAATTGGATGTTTACTAGACATAATTTGGTATTTTGAATATATCTGGACCTATAGGATTCCAAATGAGATGATTATTGTTTCAAGATAAACTAGAGACATGGAAATACAAATGGTATGAAAAAATCAAAATTTAATTCAGTCTTTAAGACTTTCAAATTTTGGATGGAAGTTGGGTATAGTGTACTATTTTAGTCTAACAATTGTTTGAAATGTTTGGGCCCTAACTTTCAGATTTTTGAACCAAATGGATTGATTTTGGTGTCATTAGAAACTTAAGATGGGGTAGAACATTTTTTAGAAGAAAAAGTTATGTCAAAATGTTTAAGGGTATTGTTGGCAAGACACTTAAGCATAAAAAGACTTAAGGCATAAATGGAAGGGCGAATGGGACATTTCTCACTCATTAAGGGTATAATTAGAAGAAGAAGTCTTGTATTGAATTTTAAGAAGAGAGGAGAATGAAAATTGAAGTGAAAAAAAGAGAATGTCATGAAGAAGAGAGAGAAATATGAAGATAAGAAAAGAAGGAGAGAAAGAAGAGAAAACAACTAGGGTTTAATTTTTCTTAATGTTCAAGAGAGATTTTGGAGCTGTTCAAGAAGCGAAAAAGGTAGAGGAAGAGAAGAACTTCCCTTTAAGCTAAAGATTCCTTCATTTGGTGAAGAATGAAGGTAAGATCATTTTGAAACTTTTGGATTTTTTTGAAAGGATTTTAGTTCAAAGGGTTTAGAAAATGCTTGGGTTTAAAGATTCTAGAATAAATTTTAGTGATTTTGCATTGTGGGATTTTCTATTGGATTCTTATTGAATAAGACTTGGCTTGTTTTAGGGAACCAAGAGAATCTTACCCAAGAGCAAAGGGAAAGACAACCTTGACTTGGATTTTTGCAAGCAAATTAGGTGAGTAATATATTTATGGTTATTATGTAAATGGGCATTTTGTCTATGTGTGTGTATATGTTAGAATTGCTAAATTATGAATTACTATGAAGTGTTTTATGTTATGCATTGAAAGATGTATGACATTTTGATATATTTGAATTGTGATTTTGATCATGTTATGCCTTGATATTTGTCATGGCATTTTATATAAATGAAAAGAAAGGAAAGAGCATAAAAAGTATGAAAGCATTTGATAAAATGATTTGAGCATGATTATGTGCTTCTGTTTGGGCGAGAGTGGAACTATTCTGTTCATCACATACACATTGACAAGAGGCTTCTCCCGGCTGCTTGCTTGTGACATATGAGCTTTGAAATTGGGCTCATTCTATTCATGAGATAAACTTCGGTTTCTCCATTCTGTCTCCATAGAACCCTCGAACCAATTGTTTGTGCATTGCATAATTAAACTGTCAAGTATGATGCATGTTTGAGTGTTATGTTTTAATGGATGAGTCTGCATGATATGTTCTATGTGATGACATTCAAATTATGAAATTTTTGAACTTGAAGTGTGGATGATAGAATTGCTAAATTAAATGGGATATATATATGCATCCTTTGGTATATTTATATATATACATATGTGTGTGTCTGAATTGTATGGCTCGTTGCCAATGACTATAAATATATTAACCACTGAGCTGTATAGCTCACCCCACTATTCCCTCCCCAGGTGTAGAAAGAGACGAATAACAATCCTTGCAAGACATCGGAACTCTAAGATAGTTAAAGACTTTTGTAATTAAGTTAGTTCAGGAACTTTTTGTATTTTAGAAGCATTTTAAACATAAACATTCAATTAAAGTGAATCACACGTTATTACAATGCTTATTATACGATATATAAATGCACAAGAAGGGGGGTTGAATTGTGTATTTCCCCTTTTTGAAAACTCTTCAAAAAATGTTTTTGTCAAAAGAAAAAATTTGTTCTTTTCACAGAAACTACTGTAAATCAAAGTTAATCGTATTATCGAAACTTGTTAGCAAACTAAGTAAAAAATGAAACTTTGAATGATAAGAGAGATAACGACAGAGAGAAGTTGACAAAGTAATTTTTATACTGGTTCACCCTAAACCGTGGGCTACATCCAGTCCTCAGATGTCTTTCTGAGATGTCACTATCTCTCAACAACTTTACAAGTATTCTTTCTTTCTGAGCCTCTTCAGGTCTCTTTACACTCAGTATTCTTTTACTCTTAGTCTCTGCAAGCTATCTGTACTACTTTCTTACAGAAAGATGTTTCGAACTTCGTTACAGTAATATAGCTCTAACTATTTACACAATAAGCTCTCAAGTAAGCTTTTTAATGTTCACGTATATGTATATCAACTAACTTTGCAATCTTCGACTTCGACTCATATTTATAGCCTTCGTCTGTAACTGCTTCTTGAATCTTGCTTTCTTGATTCTTGAAAGAAACAGTTATTCAGTTGAGTTCTATAACTAACTCAAACTGACTCTTGATTTGCCTCCATCTGTTTTTCATTGTCTGCTTTTTCTTTCGTCTGTTTTTGGCTTCCGTCTTCTTTTCATCGTCTGCTTTTTCTTTCGTCAGTTTTTGGCTTCCGTCTGCTTTTTGCTTCCGTCTGCTTTTCATTCATCGTCTGCTTTTCTATCCTCTGTCTGTTTTTAATTATTTGTCTGCTTTAATGTCTTCCGTTTGTTTTTCAATCTTCATTATTTGTACTTCATCAAAATCATTAATGTAAAGTCATTTTGACTTAACAATCTCCCCCTTTTTGATGATTGATCGCGGCTCTGTCGATTCGACCTTAAGATCGATCCTTGGAAACCGGTCAAAAATAATAAATTCCAAGATTGCGGTATAGGTTGCAACCTCGGGTCGTCTCACTTAATTGGAAACAAGTGAAAAAGGTCTAAGCTAGCCTAAATCTCAAAAATTGCAATCAAAGTTGATGAAATGGGGGGTTTGTCATTAGAAAGAACTAAGGAAATTTAACAAAATTTAAGAACAAAGTATAAAAGTGTGTTTTTGGATATTTAATGAAATAAATGAAATTGAAATTTCGGGTAATAAGCAAATGATAATAAATCCTCTTGAAAATGAGCTTAGGCTGTAATGGTTCAAAACAATTTTCGGGAAGTAAGATTCACTAAGTTTTCAAATAACAACCTTAAAGACTTCTCCTAAGGTCCAGGATCTTGATCAATGAACTCCATTTCTCAAGACCCCATTAAGTGCTCTTAAGCCTTAGAACCTTAAGGGATTCTTTAAGTCCAAGATTTTAATCAACGAACTCCGTTAACTAAAATCTTGTTAAATGCGCCTTAGTGTATGAAATGGATAAGTTAATGCAATCGGTCAAATGGCTCAAGCATAATCTCAATATCAAACACAACTAGGCAGATAAAGAGGGTTAACACAATCACCAAAGACATATATGAGACTTCATCTATTAAGCATCAAAGTTCTACATTAATCAATCCTTAACACAAGACATCGTTCAACACTTGATTAAACTATAACCAAGCTAATTTAAATACAAGTAGTAAACCCCTAACTCAGGAATTTACAACACTGTAAATAAACTAGACGATGTAAGATCAACTCCCCTTTTTAGAACTGGTGAACTCAAGCCATTACTACATCTTCAAGAGAAAATGTGATTTATCTACGCATAACTCTGGACTATCTCTCGACTGCTGAAGATTGAACGATACCCATGGTAGCAGAAGATACTGACGGTAGCGATGAAACGGGGGTGATGGTTGAGGATGATAAAAACTGGAAAATGATGAATGAAAGAGATGATCGCCTTTTCTGCCTCCAAAGCGTCTCCGAAGTATATCCGTGCCTTTGTGACCTAAAAATAGCAAAGTTTTTAAATGATGGACGCGGGTCGGGTCAAAATAGTGAGAGACGTTTCCAAATGGAGTCTGGGTATTTATCTGCTCGCCACGGCGAGATGAATTTTAGGTGTCACGATGTGCTCTTTTGGTCTTCTCGCCTCGGCGCGTACTTGTTGGCGTCGCGACGTGCTTCATTCATTCCTCGTTGCGGCGAGGTGATTTGTAGGCGCTACGACGTACGTTCCTTGTATCCTCGCCGCAGCGAGATGAGTTTGAGGCCGCGGTGTGCTTTCCTGGATTGCATACGTTGCGACGTCTACTGGTAACACGTCGCGGCGTGCGAACTTCTTCGGATGCTTTTGACTCTTCTTTTTTCCCCTACAATATAAAACAACAATTTGCAGTATCAATTGTCCTTAGAAAACTTATGATGGAATTAATTTCAATTTGTGACAATTTTACTATCAAATTGTATAAAGTGTGAGCTCATATAAAGGACTAACTAAAGCACAAAAATCACAACTAAAGAGTTAAAAAGTACATTAAGGATAGCACAAATGTAGCCAATTTATGTAATAAACTTGGGCTCAATCAATGATAACAAATAATCATACAATTCAGGTGAAAAACATATCTTCGAATAGTCTTCGTCTGACTTCTACATTTTCTGCTGACTCTTCCTCCCCCTATCTTTTTCTTTCTTTTTGAGGAATTCATCTCCTTCATACATGAATTCATCTTCTTCGTACATCCCTTTTGATTTTTGCTTTCCATTTTCTTCTCCCCCTATTTGTTATAATAAAAAATGATTAATGCCGATGATGTTTCAACAACTCTTTCACCATCTCCTTCAACTCTTTGACTTCTCTTCGTAGGTGCATTGCCTCAGCTTGCAAGTCAAAAGGCGAGGTGGGTTGATCATCATCCTCCGGGAGTTCTACAAATGCAATTGTAGTAACATATGCGTCTGAAGATGGAATATAATCTTCAACAATCTCAAGGGTAGGTGGTTGAACCGATAGGTTAGGCTCAGGAAGGTCTAAGTTATAGGGAGCAGGTAGCATTAGCACTTGTCTTCCTCGCAAGGGTAGGGCTTCGTCTTCAATTGACAGTGTATTAGATAGTGGCCGAATACGCACTACTGTCTGCACAAGGGATTCAATAAATGTCCCTTTAGTCAGCTTTCCCCCCACTAGACAGTGTTCATCCTTTTCTGTAAAACTATAACTGGATCCTGTAAACGTCTTATTTGAAGTGCATGCTTCATCTATTCTTCGCACTTCTTCTGCAATCTGATCTGCGGACAGATCATCAATTACCCCTTCTGGGTATAACTTCATCTTTTCCTTCTCAACATCTAAGGGATATCTTAGTTGCAGGTCTGGTACAACCCTTATCACCATATGCTCTTTAATCGAGTAAATAGTGTATGGTTGACTGGTCATCTTTGTAGGGTATGGCTTTGTGGTAACATACCTCAAGGCTTCATAAAAATTCCTTTCTTCTTCATTCAACAGATGCCATGTCTCACTATTTATCGGAATAAGTTGTAAGTATGCCTTAACTAACCTCCTAGGTGTATCCCTGATGACTATTGAAGTACTCCTTTTAGTCACAGGATCAACTACTTCAATCAATCTAACTTCCAATTCATCTTTCCTCAGAAATTCAGAATAATTGTATGGAACCAGACTTAGTTCTTCAGATTCTTCTTATTGGACCTGTACCAAACTAAGTTCTGTTGTTTCCAGTTGGTGAACCTCAGTAGGAGTAACACTTACCAGACTTAGTTCTGCTGTTATCTCTTGTGGAACAGCAATAGAAGTATTCTTCTTCTGATTATCTTCTACTTATTTCTCTGTTGGAACAATAGTAGGAGTGGCTTTCTCCTATCTTGGTATTTCAGCAATTAAGGTAGTCTTTTTCTGACTAACTTTCCTAGTAGTAGTGACACTCTTCTTTTGACTAATTACGTTAGTCTTTTTCACTGCCTCAGTCAGTCTTGGAGTTTTCTGAGGTTGGAGTCTCTGTTTCTCATACTCTAATGTTCTTTTCGTCGTAGTCTCCTTGTCCTGATTGGCTGATTCTTCACTTAAAATCGGGACTAGAGATCTCGTAGCCTTTGGTACGCGAGTCACAGAGACTTCTGCCTAACTTCGTTCTCTGGACTGCTTTTCTTCTCGCTGTCTCAAGGTTCGAATCCTGGGTGATCTCCTCGCCTTCTTAGGAATATCACTCAAAAGCTTCTCCCCTTTTCTCTTCAAGACATTTTCGTCTAAACTTCGAACTTGGCTACTTTCTTTTTGAGAAATCATCTTTTCTTTAAGAACTTCTTCAGATGATTTTCTTCTTTCAATAATGGGCATATTTGTACTAACCTGAGATTTAGAACTCTTTGTGGGAGACTTCTTCTGTTTCAGCTCCCCCTCAGTTCTAGCTTTATTCTCAAAATCTGCCTCTATTCTATCCAGATTTTTCAAGCCCATTTTTCTTATAGTACCCGAGTCGATAACACTCCTAACAGGCACCATTTGTCTGATTCCCCTGTCAAGACGGACTTCAGACTCCCTAAAAATCCTTGTTAACAACATTCCGTATGGGTAGCTATTTGTATCCTTCATTCCTTTAACCATATACTGAAAAATCAGAAATGGTAGGTCAATTGGTTGGCGGTTCAGCAGGTAAAATAGGCACTGTTCATCCAGAGTAGTCGCCAAATGCCTTGAACCCAGTCTTGATAAGACACAGTTAAATAGAATCGCATGTAAGACCCTGGCCTTCGGCACCAGACTCGAGGTCTTCCTCTCTGTTGGGTCATTTTCTCCATACAATCGTCTACTCACTTCGTCTTCCTTTAAACTGACCTTTGTCATCCATCTGGCTTTGCTCGATAGCTTCTCTCCAACAGATGGACATCCAGTCACCTTCTCGATTAACTCCATTGTTACAATAATAGACAGTCCGTCCACTATAGAAACAATAGCCTTTTTCTACCATCTGCACATTCTTCCAAAACTGATATACTTCATTTTGATACACATACTCCCGCACCTGGAAAAACTTCCTCCAATCGGCTTCTACTATCTCTGGTTCGATATCCATATCTTCTTTCCTCAGAGATTCAAAATCCACCTGCCTTCCGTAGATCATCGCTTGCTCCATTGATTATGAATAGAAAATGACTTCGGTAATTTGTTCTTTAATGTAAAGGTGATTTCAGAGGTTTGAGAGGGCTGAAAGTTTTATGGGTTGAGAGTATTTGAGAGGTTTCTGATTTGAGGCTACTCAAAACGTCTTATCAAGCGTGTTCTAAAATTGGTGAGGTTCTTAAGGTTATGAGACTTTCCCTCCAAAATTTCCTTGTGAGAGAAGTTACTAGCTGTAACTCACTGTTTCTGACGCCGTTAAATTTGACGACCTTTTTAACTTGGCTGTGAAATGTTAGATGGTTGGTCATTTAACATCACCATGTTGAGGTTCCATCTGATTTTCGTGAACCGTTCTTCACTCAATGGTTTAGTGAAAATGTCCACCCACTGAGACTCTGTCTCAATAAACTGTAGATGTAGCACCCCCATACCGTAGGATATGTACCGGGACGCCCGTAGGTCATTCCGATACACACCCTACGATAAGGGTGCGTTACGAACAACCACTAACACTCCACATGGCATCAACAATCATAAAGCAGTAATATGAAATCCACTAATTTTTGAAACCATAAATTCTCATTTCATAACCTCAAAGCAAAAATTTACACAACCGGTATGTTCTCAGACATTACTCCAACAGTAAATCAAACAAAAAGGCTAGCTAGGTCATCCCAAAAAAATGCCACCGACCGACTGCAAAGCGATGACTTCTCGCCAACTCAATCTACACGGCAGAAAAGTCCCTCTAGAGCTATAAGTCTACTCTCTCACCCGAAAATAATTTGTAATTTTGGGTGAGTTTATGAACTCAATGAGGAACCATCATCGATGGTTCACCCAATTCATGCATATACACATGCATAACACAGATACGCACATCTCACCAAATCACATTTAGTAGTACCACATAATTTTCATACCAATCCACAGAATCAATTCAAATGCACATGAAATGTGTATGAGAAGCTTTTCTAATTTATTACGTTGTTGTGATCGAGCTATCAGAATCGTCCCATTAAGGCGATAAACGGTGAGCCATAGGCTCGAATCATCAGGGCTCAAGGCCCAATCACGTTGAGCTTTAAGCTCGCTATCGCTCCGTCACAATCGCCAATTATCGATCATGCAATTATGCATGAAATGCATATGTCCAAATAAAACAATACCAACATCATATCAGATCCCAATTCAACATATACACATAAGTCCCGTACATGTAATCACAAGAAAATCACATATGACACTTCTATGTCACAATTCTCCAATCCATCGGACCTCCGGTCCGCAATCCAGGCACAAACAAACACAATTTTCCCACCATTATTCTCCATAGGGTTCTAAGTGTAGAATTATAAACACTTACTAATCGAGGAACCATCTAGGTTACTCACCTAATAACTTCCGAGCTAATGCCGGGAAGTCTCTGCAATGTCCGTGGGATGACGTTCCAACTGAGCCTCTATAACAATTAAAATAAATAAACATTACCAACTGAATAGTTAAAAATATCAAACATTGCACATGGAATAAGTAAAACGTGTATAATGCATGCTCATGGCATTCCCGGCCCTAAATCAACATTTTCCCATAATAAAATCCGTCTAAAAATTAGAAACCTATTGGCGCTGACGGTGCGCAATTCGGACCTCTATATGTCCCCAATTAAACAAAACAGTGATTAAATGCTCACATTGCTTGAGCTACGTCAATTTTCCGTCCAAAAATTCCCAATTTCTCACAAAATGAAATTAAATGTTCTACGAATCCGATGCCTCAAGAATCAGGTCAATCGGACGTCGGACGGAAAAGAAATTGACAAAAGAAACCAAAATTCAACTTAAACAATTAATATCTATATATATGCATAACCCTTATTCCCTTCTTTATCTTCCTGATTTCAAGCCAACTTTCAACACCAATAACTCATTGTACACAATTCAGAAAATTACCAACTATATCCCATTGGAAAGATCATGAAACCCTCTACAACTCTCAAGAAGACCATAAAAATCAATTTCACCCCTAAGGGTGTCAAAAATCCTATCAAACCTACTGCCTACTCAAAACCTATCAACACAGGGCAGTACATTGCAAATTCAATAACTACTCATTTCCTCAGTCAAAAATAATACAATAAATATGCTCAGTAAGTTTACAATGTTATTTACAACTTTCATGAACAACCCAAAATCAAATTCACTTGCTAACAATGTCAAACAATTCACCAAAGCATCAGCCCTCTGAAATCAACCAATCTGGACAATGATTTTTCAAACAGCATTTATCTTAGCAAAAATGTCAAAAAAATCACTACCTTATATCCCTGAAAAGATAAGATCTCAAACTTCAATTTTCATGAAGAACTCAATTTCCAATTCGATTTCTAACAATTTCAAAACTGTTATGGAAGCTACTGTCATGATCAGCCATTCACAACCTAATGCAGGGTCAGTTTTTGAAAAATCATAACTCCCAACTCTGACCTCTAAAAATTACACACCATATATTATTTTCAAGGTAATTTCTTCCTCTACAACTTTACAGAAGATCACTCACACCAATTCAGTCCACAAAAATTTCTAAAATTGCTCCCAAGCAGACTGCTCACAAAACCAACACTTAGGCTGGGTTTCATCAAAATGCTCAAAACCAGTCAATAGTAATCAGTTCATATCTCCCAATATACAACTCGAAAATTAGCAAGATCAGTGGCAATGGAAAGCTAACTCAATATGCCTCAACTTTCATAAAGACCATTTTTCCTAATTCCATATCAAGTAATTTAGAAAAATCAACAAAGTAATCAGGTCATATATGCGAGTACTGTTCACAGACCCTACAAACAGAAACTTTCCATGCAAAAATTCACCCTTCTAACATTACAATTTAACAACACCTATTTCACACAAAATTATAGCCAACATCCCAAAGTTTAATTGGGCATAAACCTCACCTCATTTGCTCACCTACAAAATTAGTTATGATCAAATCAGTATACTAGATCAAAAATCAATTTTCAGCTTTGCTTCACCAATTCACTTCCTATCATAACAATTCAATTCCTACTACCATAGGCATCTCATTTTAACACAAAATCAGTACCTACAATATTCATACATTCACTAGGGCTAATAGTCACATTTTGGCAGCATTAATTTCTCAATTCCTATGCACAAATCATCATCAAAATGCAATTACAATCAAGCTAAAACCATTCATCACTCATCCTACTTTCAATTCATAACTAACCCTAATCTTATACCCATTCAAACCTACCACTATCTTTATGAAATTAATAAACCAATAAACACATTCAAGGCTTAGAACTAAAAATTAAAGAACACAATACAAATTCTCACCTATAACAAGCTTTAAATCCTTCAAATCTTCAAGTCACTCAAACTTTCTACCTTCTCTTCACACCTATGGTTACCACTCTTTAAGGCAAGGATCAAGATTTTTGTGCATAAAAGAAGAGTAAGCACATAGGGTATGAAGGTCTAGATAAGTGGAGAAAGGTAGCACTTTAAAAGGAGAAGAAAACAAGCAAAGGAAGGAGGAAACCAATGAAGAAGAAGAAGAAGTGAAAGCTACGGATGAAGGGAAAAGAATGGCTTTCAAAGTGATTTTTTAAATGTTTTAAGGAGAAGAATCGTGGAATACAAGCCCTCCTTAGGTTATTTTAAATCTAAGACTAAGTAGGCAAGTGACATGTGTCACTTGCCACTTGTCTTTTTCTTATAGGTTCTTTCTACTTCCACTTCAATTTCTAGTCCAATTTGTCTCCAAATTCCAATGACTCAAAGCAATAAATCCTAAAATCATGTATCTAATTTTTCAGTGCCATTGGAAAGTCTTTTCTAGTACCGAAACCAAATCGATCGCCACTTGGCAATTTTCTCGTCCCACAAGAACCCCAAAAATTTCAGAAAAATTCCCATAAATCCCTAAAAATGTAAAACACTCAATGGCGCACTCCAAATGATTTTTCAAATACGATTATCCCATAAATTTCACAAAAGATCTCAATTTGAAACCTAAGCCGGAAAATGTCATGAATGCATGTATACCATGTGCAAGTGCCACAAACCATCAATCATAGAGGCTATATGCTGTATGTGCATGCCGAGATATAATTTAATACTTCTAACCCATCCTAAATTACCAATAAACCCTTCCTATGGGAGATGAGATGTTACAGTAGACTTACAACCTTTCTCTGAACGTAGTCTCTCAAGAAATGATGTCTGACTTCGATATGTTTTACTCTCGAATGTTGTATAGGATTCTTCGATAAGTTGATGGCACTGGTGTTGTCACAGAAAATTGGGATCTCCTCTTCATGAACTGAATAATCTTCTAGTTTGTATTTAATGCACAATGTTTGCGAACAACAACTTGCGGCAGACATGTACTCAGCTTCGGCAGTTGATAGCGAGATTGATCTTTATCTCTTGCTTGACCAGGAAACTAGGTTTGAGCTAAGAGAGTGACAGCCTCCACTCGTACTCTTCTTTTCAACTCTATCTCCGGCATAGTCCGTGTCGCAGTATCCGATCAACCTGAAATCTTTACCTTTCTCAAACATTAAGCAAAGATCAGTAGTACCTGCGAGATATCTCATAATTCTTTTAACAGCTATATAATGAAACTCTTTAGGATCGGCTTGAAACCTTGCACATAAGCATACACTGAACAGTATGTCAGGTCTGCTTGCTGTAAGATAAAGTAAAGAACCGATCATCCCTCTATACAGGGATTGATCCACCTTCTTACCAACTTCGTCTTTCGACAAAAGGTTTGAAAGGTGCATCGGAGTTGCCATAGGCTTCACATTACTCATATCAAATTTAGACAACAGTTCTTTCACATATTTTTGTTGATGGATAAAGATCTTCTCATCGGTTTGCTTAACTTGCAACCCAAGAAAGAACTTCAACTCACCCATCATACTCATTTCAAACTCATTTTTCATTACACTCTCAAAACTCATACATAAGCTCTTTGAGGTAGCACCAAAGATGATATCATTAACATAAATTTGCACTAAAATGAACTCATTCTCATAGTTCTTTCTAAAAAGCGTCTTATCTACTTGACATGTACTAAAACCACTCTCTAAAAGAAAGGTACTTAGACGATCATACCAAGCTCTAGGAGCTTGCTTCAAGCCGTATAAAGCCTTATGAAGTCTATAGACATGATTTGGATATCTAACGTCCTCGAAACCAGGAGGTTGCTTAACATACACCTCTTTGTCTATAAAACCATTCAGAAACTTGCTTTTCACGTCCATCTGAAAAAGCTTTATATCATGACAAACCGCATATGCCAGCAATATCCTAATTGCTTCAAGTCTCGCTACTGGAGCATATGTCTCATTGTAGTCTATTTCTTCTTGTTGATTATAGCCTTGTGCTACTAATCTAGCTTTATTCCGACTCACTCTCCCTGATTCGTCTAACTTATTCTTAAAAACCCATCTAGTTCCTATAATGGATTTCTTCAAGGGTTTAGGAACCAAGGACCAAACTTTATTCCTAGTAAATTGGTTCAGCTCCTCTTGCATGGCTAAAATCTAAGCTTCGTCCTGAAGAGCTTCCTCAATCTTCTTAGGCTCTATTTCAGAGATAAAAGCTACATTAGCTTCTCTTCTGAATTTGGACCTTGTTCTGACTCCTTCAGAGGTCTCTCCGATAATTAACTCTTTTGGATGAGAACTCTTATATTTCCAATCTCTTTTTAATCCACTAGTTTCTGGAATATCCTCAACTTTGTCTACCTGAGTTCCTGATGATGGAGCTTCTATTGTATCATCTAAGGGTTTTGAAGGGACTTCACTCTCCATGTCATCTTTCTTACGGGGTTGGGAACTATCATCAAACTTGACATGAATGGTCTCCTCAACTGTCTTCGAGGTAAGATTATAAACCCGAAAAGCCTTGGATGATAAAGAGTATCACAACCAAATAGATGAAAGTAAGATATATTCGGTCTCCTTACATTCCATAACTCATAAGGAGTTTTCTTAAGCAACGGTCGCAACAATATTATGTTCTGAATGTAACACACTGTATTCATAGCATCTGCCCAGAAGTACTCAGGAAGATTCATCTCACACAACATAGTCCTTGCCATCTCTTGAATCGTCCTATTCTTCCTTTCAACAACTCCATTCTGCTGCGGAGTCCTAGGAGCAGAGAAATTGTGAAAAATTCCATTCTCCTCACAGTATATTCTAAACTTCTCATTCTCAAATTCTCCACCATGATCACTCCTGATACTGGCTATAGACATTCCTTTTTTATTTTGTAGCTTTCTAGAAAGGGTCCTAAAACACTTAAAAGACTCATCTTTGTGTGACAAAAACAATATCCAACAAAATCTAGTAAAGTCATCAACAATAACAAGTCCATATTTCTTTGGTTTCTTTTTTAGAGTAGGACACTCGAACTTGCAATGTCCAGGTTGATTACACTCGTAGCATATGATGGATGTCTTTGATACTTTTCCAACATCTTTGCCGTTCTTCTTGAAGAACTGACTTCCTTTGCACTTCTTCTTCCACATCCGTCTGATTTTCCTAGAAATGAAAGACAACTCGTCATCTTCATCACTTGACTCTTGTTCTGATTCGCTGGAGTCATCATGCTTTGATTATTCAATCTTTAATGCTTTTGATAAATTTCTCCTCCTTTGAGTCTTGTGATTCTTCGGTCCGGTCTTCAGTGCTATTGACTTGTCCTGTTTGGGCTTGTCTTCAGCATCGAGCTCAACTTTATGAATCTTCAGCGATCCAAGCAACTCGTCAAGCTTTAGCACGCTTAAATCCTTAGCTTCTTGCACAACAGTAACTTTTGGTCTCCACCTCTTTGGAAGACTTCTTAAGATCTTACGTACGTGATCTTGGTTATCATAAGTTCTTCCGAGAGCTTTCAATCCATTGATGATTGTTTGAAATCTTCCAAACATTTGATCAATAGATTCTTCATCTTTCATCTTGAAAGCTTGTACTGGTGCACAAGAATGCTTATCTTGGATTCTTTGACTTGGTTTGTACCTTCATGAGCGATGGACAACGTGTCCCACATCTCCTTTGCAGTATCGCATCCTTGAACTTTATCATACTCACTTTTGCTTAGGGCACAACTCAAGAAAAACTTCGCCTTAGAGTTCAGTTGGAATCTCGCCTTTTGATCAGCCGTCCATCTAATCCGTGGAATAAGATTTCCATCTTCATCTACTTGTGTATATGGTCCATTCTCTATCACGTCCCAAAGGTCAACATGAGTAGATTCTATAAACAATGCATCCTATCTTTCCAAAGAAGGGTAGTCTTCTCATTAAATGTTTGGAGGTCTAGTGACCGAGGCACCTTCTCGAATGTACGATGTGATTCCGCCATAATCTTTGATCCACACTTTGTTACAAAGATCCTCGACACCGAGCTTTGATACCAATTGAAGTGAATCACACGTTATTACAATGCTTATTATACGATGTATAAATGCACAAGAAGGGGGGTTGAATTGTGTATCTCCCCTTGTTTAAAACTCTTCAAAAAATGTTTTTGTCAAAAGAAAAAACTTGTTCTTTTCACAGAAACTACTGTAAATCAAATTTAATCGTATTCTCGAAAACTTGTTAGAAAACTAAGTAAAAAACGAAACTTTGAACGATAAGAGAGATAAGGATAGAGAGAAGTTGACACAGTAATTTTTATACTGGTTCACCCTAAACCGTGGGCTACGTCCAGTTCGCAGATGTCTTTCTGAGATTTCACTATCTCTCAACAACTTTACAAGTATTCTTTCTTTCTGAGCCTCTTCAGGTCTCTTTACACTTAATATTCTTTTACTCTTAGCAGCTGCAGGCTATCTGTACTACTTTTTTATAGAAAGATGTTTCTCTGTTCTTTGTTCTCAGATGTCAGATCCGTTTTGTAAAGTGTTTGTTCCACTTTCGTATATTCGAATCGCTTTTGATTCGCTCTCGATTTTGTTTTCCGTATTATGTTATTCGTATCCGATTCGCTTATTCGATTCGTTTCGCTATTTTTGCTTTCACTTTTGTCTCGTTTTAGCTATCTGCCACTTCGTTTTTGTTTCCTTCGTTCTTCGTTTTTCGGTTGGGATCCGGTTCCCAGATCGGGTCCCAACATTTATGGTATCAGAGCCCAGTATTATGATCATACTTGGGCCATATGGTTATTAAGACTGAATTTAGTGATTGTCTGAGTGAGGTTAAGAACTTTGATTGATTTTAGGTGTGTGTTAATGAACTTGAGATTTGAAGTTCATGGTGGCATTATGCGATGAGAATTTTAAGATGAATTTGGATGACTCGACTTTACACATTTATGAGATGAAATAAGAAATACTGGAAGGATAGGACTAAATGATATGAAGGTATATCTGAAATATTTGGAGAATTAAATTGATTGTCGATTTCAGTGACGAGAATCATGACCGATTTTAGGAATGTGATAATACAAATGAGATTGAAGATAAATTGATTTTGACTATGCTTATGCTTTAAAAGAAAGAGGAAGTGAATCCTTGCAAGATGAGACAAATGATGGATGGTCCCTTAAGGTTCATTAAGATTCAGAAATAGTGATTAAGTTAAGAACGTATGTGATGGGAAATGGATAAGAAAGTAATTTGACTATGGTTAGGCAGATGTGTTACTTGATGACTAAGTATGAATTTCGAGGACGAAATTCTTTTAAGAGGGGGAGAAATGTTGGACCCCGAACTTTTGATGATAATTAGAAATATTAAAATGAATATTAATGAGAAAGAAATTGGTGAGACAATTTATAAATTTAAGAAAATTTGCTGAAATTAAGAAAAATTTATGAGAAAAGAATTGTTTAGTTTTGAGGACTTTGATATTTGAATGAATTTATATGGAATATGAGAGAATTTGAAAAAAATTAAGAAAATTTACTTTTGGAGATAGAAAGTTTGACTTGAGAGAATTGGCTTTTTGTTTGAGGCAAAATTTGAGAAAATTGTCTTCTGAAAACTTGTAGTTTATATCAAGAGCTTTCTGTAGCCATAAAGTTTGATATTTTTCGATATTGGAAGTGAGAGTTATGATCAGTCAAAGTTCGCTTGGAGTTTAACTTTTTGAAGAAAAAGTTGACTTTTTGATTTAGGCAAAATTCGAGAAAATGATCAACATGAAAATTGTAGCCTCTATCAAGAGCTTTTTGTGGACATAAAGTTTGCTATTTTTCGATGTCGGGATTGAGAGATATGATTTTCCGAAGATATGCTTTGTTTTGAAAATGCTATTAAGTATAGATTTGTGTGTTCTATGCTTCGAGGCCACTCGTTGTACGGATTTAGTTTGAATTAGAGTAAGTGGTCTTCATGAAAGTTTTAGATAATGTTTTTATCTTTCCATTGATATAAAGTTTGCAATTTTTCGATATCGGGGCTAGGAGTTATGAGCGATTAAAATTGGAAGTCGTTTAGGAAAAGCTATTTTGGACGGAATCTTTGATTGAGTTTTTGACCTCTTTTGAGACCTAATTTGATTTTGAGTACTTCAGAGAAGTTGTAGAGCTACCTTTGATCTTCTAATTGACATGAAATTTGTCAAATTCCGAGTTCGGGATCGAGAGATTTGGTTTTTGAAAAGTTCGGTTTTGAAGTTCCGTTACTTTGTTTTTTTAATCCTATCTCTTTCGTAATCTTTTGCTTATAATTCCTTCGTCCGACATCCGATTGATTTGATTCTCGAAGCGTTGAATTCCTGAGACAATTAATTTCATTTTCTTGAAAAATTATGATTTTTAGGAGATTAAATGAAAAGAGATTGAGTGAACCAAAGTAGGAGATTTGGTTATAGGTTATAAGTTGGATAATTTTTTGAACATGGTTCGGTATTTTTTGAAATTCGGGAGATGTACAACTCCGATTGAGTTGATTCTTAAGGCCAAATAAAATTTAAGATATAGGGCTACAAATCATGTGAAGGGATCGAAATTTAATTTCATCCCTAAGATTGTTAATTTCTGGACTGAAGTTATGTTAATGTTCAGTCTCGGATTTTGTGAAGGTCCGATAATATTTTGGCTATAAATTCTTCGTTTCTGATCCGAATTGAGCGCGGTTAGTGGCGTTGGATTTGTATGATCTAGAGGAACAATTTTTAAGAAGAAAGTTTGTCCAAATTATTTCGTTTAGATGCTAGAAAACATGACACAAGCTATCAGATTTTGAAAATCCTGTGCAGGGGTATTTTGGGATTTCACTTAAAAGGAAGGGTAATTTGGTCTTTTAAGCCATCATTTTAAATGATGTGGTACTACACATATAAGGGATTGTCGTTTTTGAAGAGGAAGAAGCTCGATTATTGATCGGCGGCTTATCGTTCAATTTAAGAATTGATCCTTGGAAACCGGTCAAATAAAATTTATACCAAGGATCGCAATACAGGATGCAACCTCGGGTCGACTCTCAAGGAACCAATGCACCAATTGATCCTAGACTAGCCTAATGTTTGAATTATGCATGCAATGAAAGCAATAAAAGGGGGTTTTGATTGATTAATCTAAAAATTAAACTAAGCCAAAGTAAGAATAAATGTTTTTGGGATTTTTAGAAAGCTAAACGATTGAAATTAAACAAGTGTGAAATCAAATTACTAAAACTCTCTTGAAAATGCAACTTGGATTATCATCGTTCAAATAATTTTCAGGGTTTGAAATCCACTAAGTTTCGAAATGTAAACCTTAACAACTCGTTAAGTCCAAGAATTTGATTAATCAACTCGATTAGTCAAATCTTGTTAAAACCATTAGTGTAAAAAATTGGATAAACAATTGCAATAAGTTAATCAGATAATAACACAGCTAACCCAACCAAGCACAACTAGGCAGATCAAATTAATCAGTGTAAAAATATGAATAACATACATGAGACTTCATGTATTTTGACACAGAAAAATCTACAAAAGTAATATCCAAATCTCAACATAATGTCAACACACGGCTAAAACTATTAACCACACTAACCTAGCTATATCAATGCATACTCCAACTCGGATCTATACATAAATATACCTAGACTTCAGACATTAGTGATTACCCCTATTAAGCTTTCGGTGAACTCCAATCCTTGCTACATGTTCAAGAGAATGGAACGCTTAGCCAACCATAACTCTGGATGAACTCTTCGCTGTTGGAATATCACTGTGGTTCATGATTCCAACGACGAACAGGGAAGGATACAAAGAACAAATAATGGACAATGGAACGGATGAAGAAACCGGAAAGAACGGACGTGATCTGTGCGGCAATTGTAGGAAAATCCCGGAGGTACATCACATGTACAGCAATGAAAACAAAATTTTTGTTCCCGGACCTTCCCAACCTGTGATCCGTGTATCCGTATGAAGACATAAACCTAAATAGCCAATAGAGACTATCTCTAAAGGTATCCACGCAGAGATCGAAAATCTAACCGGATCAAACCCTTTGACCGGAATAGCTAGAACAGATTAAAGGTCGCTAGACCCTACCTCCGTCTCCGAGAGCTGAGAAGACGTTGGAACACTTGGAGAAGTAGAGAAGAAATGATGATGCCTTTAGAAGAAAGAAGAATGAAAACTCATTTTCACCTTATTCTTAACACTTAAGGAAATCTCCTTTTCTCCTTGGCATGACCGTCGACCTCCACCCTTCTTAAGCAAGCTTTTTATATCTTTTAAAATTAAAAGACTATATCTAAGAAGCAAACAAGTGGAGGGCTTTATGGCCATTCATTTCATTAACCAAACTTTGAAAAGTCAAAGCTTATCCTTCTCACACAATCCAACGACACACATGGCATATAATATAATAATTAATTAATTAATTTACTTAATTAATTAATTAGAATATAAATGCTCAGTCCATCCAACTGGGCCTGGTCTACGGCCCCTAGATCAAACAGCCTCGAAATCTTTCTTAGCAATATTGATGTCGCGATCTCATCGACATATCCCAATCCCATTGGGATCCATTTAATCCTAATGTTTCCATAATTGGAACTCGTCCAATTACTATTTTACTGATTCTCCAAACACTCTTATCGTGTGACCTTTAGGCTCCGGTTATGTTGGCCACTTAGATTAACAATTAATCTGAGCAAGTCATGAGCGGTATCTAGCAACACATCATGACCCCCATTGACCGGAAAGTAATCGGTTTGATGTATTCATCAAGAACCGATCACAAACCCTTCCATGTAGACAATTCTGCATGATTCGTCCTTTCACCATCCTATACCCCACTTGGTTATGAGTATGGTCAAAGTGTCAACTCTCACTAGACTGAGTCTAGCCCAAGTGATAACAGATCTCGTCCTAGGACTCATTACTCTATATGTCCATGAAGACACTCTTCATGACATATTCACTCTGGCCAGAGATTTCCAAGTAATGATCCTGACAAGAGGCCATGGGTATCTCCTCTGCTAATCCAGAAGTGGTGAATCCTTTATTGGCTACTCAATTATCTTCGAATACCTCAAACTGTACCCAAGCACCACCCTATGAGTTACCTCTGGAAGGCAACAAGGAATGGAGTCAAAGTACAGAATCAGTATCCAAGATATCCTTGAGTACCTCAAGTCTAAGGATACTCGCACCATTGCTATGATGAGATTATCACTGACACTTAGATAAGATATCCATGTGATGATCTCATGGCAGGTCATCCAATGAACTTACTACCGCTAGTAAGCATCCACATGTCAATTCTAAATATCTCATATTTACAGTTTCTGAGATCCACTGCTTGATCCAATCAAGGAATATGACATGTGCTAGTCTATCCGGATTAATGATGTCCAGTCTCATTAATCCTATGACTAGGGAGAATTTAGATACTGACATAATTGCACATGATAGGAATCTCAGGAGTATGATCACATCATAATTTCCTTCATGCTATGTCATATATCATGGACTTCATTAATCTGATTAAAGATCCAATCAATTCATAAACAATGTTCATGAACATCAAATTAATGAATTATGCCTTTTCTTTATTTATTCATTCACCAGATACGATCGTGAATAAAACGCGCTAAAGGAGATTGCCTTTAGGGCACAAATAAACAGTACCGTCCTTGAATAAGTCGACTTATCCAATGTACAAGTCGACTTATCGGTACTTTTCAAGAACAAGTCGACTTATCAGGAGTACAAGTCGACTTGTACTACAAATCTCCCACTTGACCTAAAGCCAATCGCCTTAGTATCTAATACCATAAGCGAGTCCATGAGAAACACAATTCTCCCGTGACAATGGCTTTGTCAATGCGAATAGCAACACTTTGCTCTCGGGAATTCTCTCTATCGGATATCATCTCGACTAATGATCTCCGAATCGGTAAGCACGAAGTTCGATCGTCGATAAGACCTTGGTTCCTTTGCTCACAAGATTAGCCCCATTGTATCACAATACAATCCTATGGGCCCATCACGCCTAGGGACTAGATCAAGTTCAAGAATGAACTTCGATCCAAACCGCTTCTTCAGATCTCACGCGGCAGTACTCTGCCTCGGTTGTTGAATCGCCAGCCTCTCTTGTTTGGAACTCTTTCCAATCGACCGCCACGCTATTCAAGCAGAATGTATATAACCCGATCATGATTTAGAATCATCCTTATCGATTAAATACTAGCATCCGAATGCTCGCCATATGGAGATTTCCATCTCCAAACATCAAGAAAACATCCTTAGTGCTTCACAAGTACTTGAGGATATTCTTGACACCACCCAAAGGACCCTCACTAGATCCGATTAGTATCTACTGTAACACTTAGAGCATACGATACATCGGGCCTCGTATATAGCATCGCTTCACGCTAAACCTCTTTAGCATCTCATCTATGTACGATGCTTGTGAAAGACCAAGCAACCTTTAATCTATCTCGATAAATCTATATCCCAAGGATATAAGTTGCTTTACCAAGGTCTTTCAAGGCAAATTGTTAGACAACCAAATTTTAACGATTGAAGATAGAGACATCGCTTCCTAGTAACGAAGATGTCATCTACATACAACACAAGGAATACGATTGCAGTCCCATTAACCTTCTTATACACACAATGATCATCCGAATTTTGTGAGAAATCAAACTCTTTGATCGACTCATCTAAACGGATAATCCAACTCCGAAGCTTGCTTTAATCCATTAATGGATTTCAAGCTTGCATACGCTTTCGCCATCGATGGAAGTGAAGCCTCGTGTCAGGTCATACACATCCTCGCAGATTTCCTCTCGGAAAGCTATCTTCACATCCATTTGCCATATCTCATAATCATAATGAGCGGCAATGGCTGGAGTATCCTAATGGATTTAAGCATTGCTATAGAGTCAAGGTTTCGTCATAGTCAACTCTTTGCTCGCGATTTAAATCCTTTAACCGTAGCATTGCTTTATAGGTAATCAAATTACCATCCATGTTGGTTTTCTTCTTGAAAACCCCTTTGCACCCTGTGGGTTTTATCCCTTCAGGTGTAACAACCAAAGTCCATACTTGGTTTATGTACATGGAATCCATTTCGGCTTTCATGGCACAAAGCCATGTTCCGCATCAATTTTTCGTAACTCGCTCATAGTAGTAGCGATGATCATATATGAGCAATACGTCATTCTGTTCCTCACGAGAAATTCATATTTCTCAGGAACAGAGCGTATCCTACAAGACCTAAGAAATTCTTGTGTAATAGAAGGTTGAACTGTTACCTCATCTACATGAGTTACAGTTTCAGATTCAGGCAGTTGATCTATGTTTGTTCGAGCATCTTGAACTTCTTCAAGTTCAACTTTGCTCCCACTGTCCTCTTGTAAAAGAAACTCTTTCTTTAAGAAAACAGCATGCTTGGAAACAAACAACTTTTGTTCCTAAGCAAGGTAGAATTGATATTCCATTTAACAAACACTTGTCGCCTTTGCATCGTTAATCTGACCGTGTCCGCTTCACGAAGCGGACAATCCCAAACTTTCAGCTAAGAAAGATAGGGTTTTCAGCTAGTCCATATCTTCATATGGAGTAACATCAACTCTTTGATGGAACTCGCTTAGCAAGTAAACAAATGTCTCAAGCGATATTCCCAAAATCGTAAAACCTATCATCAATCGCACTATGTCTAACAAGGTTCGATTTCTCCTTTCACCACACCTTTGTCTCATGGCGTGCAAGGTGGAGTCCATCGAGATAATATCCCATTATCTCTCGAGATAATCCAAAACTGTTGGTCTAAGTATTTTCCACCACGATCGATCGTAATGTCTTCATACTTTTACCAAGTTAGTTTTCTACTTCATTTCAATTATTTGAACTATTCAAATGCTTCAGATTTGTATCTCATCGATACATGTACCCATATCGTGAATAATCATCGATAAAAGTAATGAAGTAAAACAACCACTTCGCATGGATGGACATCGACCACATACATCCCAATGTATTAGGTCTAATATTCCATTCACTGCTCACCCTTTCCTTTAAAGGATAACTTAGTCATCTTGCCTAATAAACAAGATTTGTACGTGTCATATGATTCATAATCAAATGACCCTAAACCGCCACTCTCATGGAGCTTAGCTATCGTGTCTCATTTATATGGCCAAGCGACAATGCCATAAGTAAGTTGATTTTAAATTATCTCAATTATGTCTTTTCGCGTCATTGACATTCGAATCGGATATGACATATCTAATATGTCAATTCCATTGCATAATGTACCAGCATACCATAGAGCTTTCCATTCGAACTAATAGAACAACCATTGCTACTAAAAGTCCAATGGAAACCAGCTCTAATTAAACATAAAACATACAATATGTTCTTTGTTTAAAACGGGTACAAAATGAAAATCATCCAATTTGAATACAAGCCCAGTAGGGAGTAACAAGACAGAAGTGCATACGGCTAATGTAGCAACCCTTGCTTCATTACCTGAACGAAAGTCCAGTTCTCCTTTCGAGCTTTCAACGTCCCTGAGGCCCTGCATATCATTTCATATGTATGACCGACATCCGGTATCAAATACCGATATGTTTGGATCAGAATAGTATTAACCTCAATGACAAACATATTTGAAGAAGTAGAGGCATCCGATGCCTTTACCGCTTCAAGGACTCGAGATAGATTTTACAGCCGCCTCTGGGGCTAGACTTGCCACAATGAAAGCAAAATCTTTTGGGGCGTAATCTTTGGTTTTCCTCGATGGCACTTCCTTTGGTTTTTGGCCTTTTCTTCTTTGAACTAGAAGAAGAAGCATCCACCATTAGCACTTGCTATCTATCTTGATAGCTCGCCACTGTCATGAGCGATTGATCACCAGAATGGTTGTGGATATTTGGTTCATCCGATAGTTTAACACGAACCGTGAATAACCATCGACATCCAACCGTAATTAAGTCTCTACTTAATTCATAATCCATTACAAATCCTAAGACGGCCAATCTCTCAATATAGCCATTCATCTTGTGGCATACCGCATGTTAGCTATCCTTGGAGCCATCTTTGTGATGAAGAGAAGCCTCGAGGTCTTGAACCTTTCGCACCGAGCTTACTCATCAAACAGCTCCCTAAGATGAAATATTATAGAGTGAGCATCCATGGACTCGTCTTGCTGCAGCTCTCTGGTGACATCGAGGCAAATAGCCATGTCCCCGCCCATTAGATGCTTACGACATGCCTTCCGATCATCATCAAGCATTGACAAGCAGTGCATCCGGAAGTGGAACATCTAGACGATCCTGGCCTCGATCCGAGAACAATTTCGATTCCTTAGCCAATTAAGAAAATACATCCCGTAATGTAGAGCGATATTCACATCGAAAGACTTCTTCAATCAACTTAAACGCGATAGAGAGAAAGAATGATAGAATAGAAATGCTCAGATGATCATAAGGACTTGCATGACATGCATATGGCTCCCACTAGTTTCCTAGAATCCATAACCCTCTTTACTTAATCCGGAGAAACAAAGTGACATAATGTCCTAGTGGGTCGATATCCGACATTGCAAGAGTGACCTCGAGTTTGCTCAACAAGCCACAACTTAGGTCAATCGGTAGGTATCGGTCATACCAATTGCATCATCGATAACCGACATTAAGAATGACCTTGAGGTTAGCTCAACAAGCCACCTTATGTCTCGGAGGTATCGATATACCAATTACATCTTAGACACAACTATCAATCGCTCTATCAACTTGTTGATGTATGCACTTCATCAGTATCAACTTTTGATGTGCATACATCCGATGTATGCTACCCAATTTCGCCTCGTCCACGCTGACCTTGAGTTTGCTCAACAAACCAACGCCCAAAGGAAAACCCACCCATTAATCCAAAAATCATATTTTCATGGTTCAACATATCCAGATAGAGTGAGCTTGAGTTTGCTCAACAACCCAACCCTATAAGAACTCGTTCTTACCATATTAATGGAAGGCGTTAGTTTTCATATACCGAGGAGGATTTCGGTCTATTCTTCTCAAGCCGTAGGATTATAGTCACTAAGACTATATGGAATGATTTAGGTTTCATCAATCGATTGAATCAATCCTTATAATCATCCATCATCCAACTCGAAAGATGCCACAAGTCGACTTTCATCAAATGCAAGTCGACTTATGCTTCTCTTCACACAAGTCCACTTGTATGACACAAGTCCACTTATTTCACCTGCTCATGAACAAGTCGATTTATAAGGTACTACAAGTCCATTATATCGAGATCTGAACAAGTCGATTTATTCTATGACAAGTCGACTTATCCTAAAATTTGAACAAGTTTCGACTTATACCTTATACAAGTTCGACTTTATTCAGAAATTTTGCTAAAATCTCTAATCGGCTAATTCCTCAATTAATGCAATTCCAATTCACAACACCTACATACCTAAGGTAATATCTCGATAAATTTGATGTATCAATGAACAATTCATCGAACCATGAAAGCCTTAAATAGTCAAACTATATGAAAACTTGAAATGAGTCAAAACTCATTAATTTCAAACAATTTAGGAACACCCAAATTATCATCCTAAGAATTCTAGCTAGCATATACATTATCAAATTTACTTCAGCACATGCCATAAAAATATGACGGTCAAAACAAACAAGATAATGCAATATACTAACGAGACGCTAATGTGACCAATTCGACATTCAAAAATTCTAGGATAAACAACTTCAAGCAATTCAATTTGGCAATCATACTACATCAAGATAACACATTTTTAATCACATTAAAATGGTGCAAGGCATTGAACTGAAAAGCACACTCAATCAAGCCAAGCAAAACAGTCCCAACAATTTTCACCAAAACTGTCCAGTTCTGTACATTGCTTGAAATGATCAATGAAAAAATTTCAATAAATTATGAGAAAATTATATAGGTTACTAAATGTTCAGAAAATGCTACATGAAGTTTTTCAGGATTTTAGACCATCAAAAACTCAGTCAACCTAAATAACAAAACCGATTCAAAATCTGTGTTCATCAGCACAGCAATTCCCAACAGCAAAGAATAAAATCGTGAATAAATATCCAATCACCTTGAAATCCAATTTCCATGCTCATAGACATTCACCAACATCTTAGAGACATGTAGGTGAAGGAAAATCCAGAAAAAGATTTTTCTAGAATTTATTCTCGATTTTATACTACTGCCTGTTCCAGAATCGTTTCACAAAACAACATCTGTAACCTTAGGGAATTAATTAGCAAAACTATATCAAATCAAATCGATAAATTCTGAAAATTCATAGACATATTCTCTAACATGTTATGAACATTTCTGGGCAGAAAAATTTTGAAAACTCTATCTCTATAGCAATTCGAAATCTGGGCAGTACACATGCATCAACATCAACAGCACTTAGGGTTTCTGATCTAGCTTAGGTTTTAGCTTCATACGGGATACCAGACGCTTTGATACCACTGTAGGAAAATCCCGGGAGGTACATCACATGTACAGGCAGCAGAAAACAAAAATTTTTGTTCCCGGGACCTTCCCGAACCCAGGATCCAGGTATCCGTATGAAGACATAAACCTAAATAGCCAATAGAGACTATCTCTAAAGGTATCCACGCAGAGATCAGAAAATCTAACCGGATCAAACCCCTTTGACCCGGGAATAGCTAGAACAGATTAAAGGCTGCTAGACCCTACCTCTGTCCTAGAGAGCTTGAGAAGACGTTGGAACACTTGGAGAAGTAGAGAAGAAATGATGATGCCTTTAGGAAGAAAGAAGAATGAAAACTCATTTTTCACCTTATTCTTAACACTTAAGGAAATCTCCTTTTCTCCTTGGCATGACCGTCGACCTCCACCCTTCTTAAGCAAGCTTTTTATATCTTTTTAACAATTAAAAAGACTATATCTAAGAAGCAAACAAGTGGAGGGCTTTATGGCCATTCATTTCATTAACCAAACTTTGAAAAAGTCAAAGCTTATCCTTCTCACACAATCCAACGACACACATGGCATATAAATATAATAATTAATTAATTAATTTACTTAATTAATTAATTAGAATATAAATGCTAAGGTCCAGTCCAACTGGGGTCGGTCCTACCGCCTCATCGGCCCCTTGCATCAAACAACCCTAAATCTTTCTTAGCAATATTGATTTCATGATCTCATCGGACATATCCCAATCCCATCGGGATCCATTTAATCCTAATGCTCTCCATAATTGGAACTCGTCCAATTACTATTTTACTGATTCTCTCAAACACTCCTATGCGGTGACCCTTTAGTTCCTTGCTATGTTGGCCACTTAGATTAACAATTAACTGAGCAAGTCATGAGCGGTATCTAGCAACACATCACGACCCCAATTGACCGGAAAGTAATCGGTTTGATGTATTCATCAAGAACCGATCACAAACCCTTCCATGTAATTCTACCGTAATTCGTCCTTTCACCATCCTATACCCCACTTGGTTATGAGTATGGTCAAAGTGTCAACTCTCACTAGACCGAGTCTAGCCTAGTGATAACAGATCTCGCCCTAGACTCATTACTCTATATGTCCATGAAGACACTCTTCATGACATATTCACTCTGGCCAGAGATTTCCAAGTAATGATCCTGACAAGAGGCCATGGGTATCTCCTCTGCTAATCCAGAAGTGGTGAATCCTTTATTGGCTACTCAATTATCTTCGAATACCTCAAACTGTACCCAAGCACCACCCTATGAGTTACCTCTGGAAGGCAACAAGGAATGGAGTCAAAATACGTAATCAAGATTCAAGATATCCTCGAGTACCTCAAGTCTAAGGATACTGCATTATTGCTATGATGAGATTATCACTGACACTTAGATAAGATATCCATGTGATGATCTCATGGCAGGTCATCCAATGAACTTACTACCGCTAGTAAGCATCCACATGTCAATTCTAAATATCTCATATTTACGCTTCGAGATCCACCGCTGATCCAATCAAGGAATATGACATGTGTTAGTCTATCCGGATTAATGATGTCCAGCCTCATTAATCCTATGACTAGGAGAATTTAGATACCGACATAATTGCACATGATAGGAATCTCAGGAGTATGATCACATCATAATTTCCTTCATGCTATGTCATATATCATGGACTTCATTAATCTGATTAAAGATCCAATCAATTCATAAACAATGTTCATGAACATCAAATTAATGAATTATGCCTTTTCTTTATTTATTCATTCACCAGACACGATCGTGAATAAAACGCTAAAGGAGATTGCCTTTAGGGCACAAATAAACGAGACTGCCCTTGAATAAGTCGATTTATCTGAATGTACAAGTCGACTTTATCGGTACTTTTCAAGAACAAGTCGATTTATTAGTAGTACAAGTCGACTTGTACTTACAAAGCAATAAACCGCAAATAAAAAATGTAACAAAACTATTAGAAACGAAGGAAAAGATGTAAAAGAAGAAACCGAGAAGAACGAAGAAAAGGGAGGAAAAGAAAACCGTAATGCGGTAGTCTCTTTTTGCCCTAAATGGCAAGTTTTTATAGGATACGTATGGGCCGGTCGAATAAAGGATACTTTGCCAAATATAGGCGGGTTACAGACATTCGCCTGCGCGAAGTCCGGATGGTCACTCGTCGCAGTCAAGTAGTTGATTTAATTTATTCACCGCGCGAATGGAGGTTTAGGTTCGCCCAATAATCTCGCAAGATGTTGACTTCTTGAATGTTGACTCCTTTTGGTCCTACAAAATACAACCCATTTGCAGATCAATTGTCCCAATAAAATTATGCGTAATTAATGACAAATGACAACAAAATACGACAATGTGTAATTTATCAAAACTCAATATGCGGGACCAAAATAAGCATAAAATCATAGATCGAGTCAACAGATGCATAATTACTAGAGAAAACGGCCTAATTTATAGTATAAATTTGGTCTAATCAAATTCCCCACACTTAAACCTTTGTACTCTGAACAAAGCTTATAAGAGTCAAAAGGTACAAGAGTAAAAGAAAATTCTGCCCCATGCTCAAACAACAACTAAAATTGACTCAATCCACTTTATCGTAATTCTAACGCAGAAATTGAAAGAGTGCTAATAAAACAAACATTGAAAGAATTTAAGCACAAGAGATTGAACAACGGAGAGTCACTCGGGATATGGTGTTTACGCCAACTCACTTGTATAGTAGGGATATTTTTCTCTCAATCTACTTAATACATCTCCTACCATAAAGCTTGTATCAATTTTATTTCTCCACTACAAGGACTATCAATTTGAAGATCAAGAGGTCTTTAAGGGTTGTAATGAGCGGAAGGCTAAATGAATGGATGATGTGAGAAAAGAAAAATATGAGCATGGCATAAAATGAGGGATCGATGTCGATAATCTATACCAAACTAGACCTCTACTAAACTAAATTTTGATTGATTTTTTTGAGATACTAATCCCATTTGGGATTCAATACACATTATTATCCCTTTTTGGAACAAACAAGACTAACTTTTTTTCACTAAAATAGAACAAACCGACTATTGACATCATCTAAAAATGCATGCAAATGCTCATAGAAGAAGGCTCAAAGGGCTAGCAAGGAACGGTGTTTAGGGGTTGGTGTTTGGGGAAAGGGCTGAAAGAAAGAACGCTCTATCATATCCACAAAAATCTAGTCCATCAAGCTTTGAGTAAAAACCCACACAAGTTCTAGAGAAGCATGAACTAAGCGGATGCACACACAAAATATAGAAGAAAAATCTTTGGCTCAATATCCTTCCAACAAGGTTTTGTCTCAATGATCAATCTCAAAACTTAAAACTTAAAATGCTACCTTGTTAGCATGCTCCCATTTACTTTGTTTTGAAAACTTCAAAAGTTAAAATTTTGCCAAAACCAATTATCGCTCAAGAATGGAGAGCATTTTCACAAAACTCAAGTATCGGTTTGAAACTTATAAGGGCTTTGCATGCAAGGACATAAAAGAACGAAAAGAAAATGTTTGATTGAGTCCAAATTTATCAAGAAAAGCAACGGCCCACAAAATTTTGCACAAGTTTTAATAGTGTACAATGCAAAATATAAAAGGAACGGCTCCCCCACATCGAAACATGGCATTGTCCACAATGACAAAAGTAGCGAGAGCAGAGAAACGAAACAAAATAGACAAAACAGAAATGTGGATATATCATTGCTTAAAAAATGTAATGTACAAAAGAGGATCCAAGAACGAACTAAAAAGTACAACGAAGAAAAGAAAATACAGAAAAAACAACAACAAAAGAAAATAAAAAGCCTAGACTATGTGGCAGGATCGTCAGCTGGCAGGGCAGCAGTAGAAGAGCTAGGAGCATCTGAAGAAGCCGGTGCCTGAGGCGGAATAGGCAGCCCGAGGTGGGTCGCAATCATAGTAAGCGAGGAATGCGTGGCGCCACCGAGCCGCGAAAGAAGTGAATCGCCTCAAGTCAAGGACGTCCAAGACGCAGAGAGCCACCTCGTAAGGAGGAAGGGAGCAGAGGCGGGGATGGAAGACGCAGGCGAGCCTGGGGAAACAGAAGGACGGAGGGTGGGAGAAGGGCCTCTAGGTGAGGGATGGCTAGGGAAGGCGAGGAGAGGAAGAAGATGTTGAGCGGGTCAAGGTGTGGGGTGGGATGGCACGTGGTCGACCTAAACGGACATAGACAAATGGAGAGGCAAAGCGAAGAGGTGAGATCGCCGGATGTTCCGGACTCGATAGGCGGAACAGTCGAAATGAGATGGGGAAAAGGAGTTTGTGTTTAGGGTTGGTAGAGAGAACACACTTTGGCGAAGGCGCGGAAATGGCGGGGCTAGGTCTACAGGACGGCCAACATCGCAAGTATATATATAGGGCCCGCTCTTTGGGGATGTTGGAAAGATGGAGGGTCGACATAATATTGTTACATATAAAATGTAACCAAGGACGAGCTTCGTGAAGGAGGGTGGTCCGACGGATGTATCGTTGAGAACCACGGGTTGAAGCTTATTGAGACCTGCGGTCGTAGAGTACCAATGACTTCCTCCCACGGGTAATTACGGAGAAGGTCGTAATATCGCAATGAGGGACGACGGGAAGATGGTAATGCTCACGGATAATTACGGAAGTGAAAACATCGGAATGGAAACACCGGAAATTAATTCAGTAGGTGTGGGAGTAGCGAGCATATGAATAGTATTGGCGGACAAATGTGAGGTTGCCAATAGAATTAGGTTGAGCAAGGCCATTAAGTCTAATTCAAAAGTCGACGACAAAAGGGTTTGTTGCGGGGTGAGAGGAAATGGTTTTTCCTTAAGTATATCTTGACCGGCAACACGAGTTGCCACCGATCGCACTCGTGGATCTACCGGACGAGAGGAAAACGGAAGGTTGCGAGGAATAATAGGTACGGTCCGAGGAATCGAGGTGGAATGTCGCGCTCGGGTCCGGACACATTCTTCATTCTAGTCATGATCCCGCACACGCAAAGTTAGAAACAGCAATTGAATAAGAAAACCACACGTAATCAAGTCTCGGTCATTCGCGCAACGAATCAGGAGTGTTCGCCGCGGCGAGAGGAGTCCTCCGCCATTCGCCAGCAGCTAACAGATGTTCGCCGCAATAATCGGCATCTTTGTTCGCTGCGGCTAACACGAATAGCTTCGCATCAAACTGAAACCCTAAGTTCACCATGGCGAAGTTATGATTTTCGCCATGGCGAATGGCGATTCTGCGAACAATCGCGTGAACAAATGTCATTGCTTGCTTAAATCTAACGAATAACGATTTAAAATGGACAAGAGGAAGGAATAGGAACACTTACGTAAGGGTGAAAACGCAGTTGGAAGAAGATTGAGGAGATTTGGAGCTTCAAACAGCAGAGGGCACAGAGAGGAGCGACGGCGAAGCGGCGAAGAAGGCGGCGAAACGAGGAGGGAAGGAAAAGAAGAAGAAGAAAAGGAAGATGCGGAGACGAAGGACACGAGAGAGAAAAAACCAAAAGGGTCTCGACAAAAGAGAAATCCAACCGTCCAGATGGGCAAAAATGGAATTATTCGCCATGACGAGGCAAGCGTTAGTCGCAACAAACAAAAAAAAAAAAAAACCTACATGAGCCATGCGAACAAATGGGTTCACGGCGTGAATCACCCAAAACAAAACACAAATTCTATGGATCCTACACAACTTGCACAAACATTCAATTTATCATCCACATATCAACAATTCTCTTCAATCTAATCATGCTTTATTAGGAAGAACACAGAGCTAACAAAGGAAATCAAATTATTCAAACGGAAAGGAAATCCTACCTACTACTCTAATTCTCTTGGTTAAATCCTCCCCACACTTAAACAATATAATCATGCTCAACAATACGCACGTTGGTATAAAACATAGCACAATTATATAGTAAATAAAGGAAAGAGAAAATTTGGCACTCAAGGTGGGTCTTGTAGCTCGGTATGGACTCTCGCTTGATATCCAAGCTCCATTTCAAAGCCTTGGTTGCTAGTCACTCCACGTCCATACTGCACTTGAACAGGCTCTCGTAAAATCGTCAAAAGAGAAACTTTCTCCAAAAATATCGTCGATGGCGGGATATAAAGTTTCTACAAATTCGTAATGTGCTTCATCAATAGAAACATCAAGCATGTGAACACCCAGTAAGGAATAATCTTCATGAGGATGCTTCATAGCTTCATACATGTTGAAGCTAACTTGTTGATCACCAACTTCCATGGTGATCTCCCCTTCCTTCATGCTAATCATCGTGCTCGCATCCAAGGAAGGGTCGCCCAGGATCAAGGAAGTGTCCCGCACAACTTCGGAAGACATATCTAGAACGTAGAAATCTGCAGGAAACACTAATCCTTTCACCTGGACCAAGATGTCCTCGATGATTCCCACTGGATGACGGAAGGATCTATCAGCCAACTGTAAGACTACCGAAGTAGGCTTTATGCTCTTAACGCCCAGGGCTTCATAGACAGATTTCGACATTACGTTAATCGCCGCTCCCAAATCCAATAGAGCTCTTCCAATGGTCATCTTTCCTATAACACAAGGAATGGTGAACGATCCCGGTCCCGACACTTTACCGGATTTGGGGCTTAAATAAAGTCGACACATTTGAGCTTACTTGGACACGCTCGTTCGGCGAAATTTCCTTTTGTTTGTGCACAAGTCCTTCGGTACTTATGAAGTGGCACTTTCTTAATCAAATCCAGCAGGGGCACGTTGACTTCAACCTTCCCAAACAGGTCAATGATTTCTTTTTCGTGTTTGAGCTCATTGACTCTCTTGCTCATCAGATACGAGTTCGGAAAAGGGAGGTCCTTTAAGTTGACTGGTTCATTTCTGCTCGATTTATCCTTATCAATTTTTCTTCCTAAAATGCTCGATGATTGCTCTTTGTCCTCAATTGTTGATTGCTTCTTGTTCTCAACAATTCTTCTTCACGATCACTCTCGATCGCATACGACTTCTTCTCTCTCACTTGAGGCGCTTCTTCAACCTCAATTTCCTCGGTGCATTCTTCTTCTTCAGGAATGTTGAAATGCACTTTCTTTCCACTCCTCAACTCAATTGCATTTAAACTCTTTGGGTTAATCACAGTGTTAGAAGGAATGGTTCCGCTACTCCTAGCTTGGTTGTCACTCAAATTATTAGACAATTGAGTGACATAGGAGTTCAGGTTCTCGGCCTTGTTTTCCCATTGATCCATGCGTTTTTCCAAGGCACTAAAGCGGGCAGCATTCTTAGCGGAGTCCTGTTGGATGAGGTTCGCGATGGCGTTGAATTGATTTGCTGTGGATGTTCGTTCCTCTTTCATCAACGTCATCATACCATGCAGAAGCTGATTAGTGTCCTCTTTTGGTGGCTGTGGTTGCACCGTCAACGCTTGCTGATCGGGAAACTGGTTTGTAGATGGTCCAACTCCACTCCCTTGTTGAAAACGGTTGGGTGCTCTTCCTTCATTATTCCTCCAACTGAAGTTAGGATGAGATCTCAATCCTTCGTTATATGTGTTGGAGTACGGGTCTCACTTAGAATTTTGTCTGCCCGGGTAAACAGCGGACACTTCTTCATACCTTCCGGGACAGACACTGGAAATGTGCATCACCGATCCACAAGATTCGCAACTAGGTGCGACCAGCCTGATGGAAGGCGATGGGCGATGCACATTCAGATTCTTAAGCTCAGCCGTGATCGAGGATAACTGTGAAGTTATCCTATGCTCCAGGGAATCCACCTTCGATTCCAGGGTCTCCATTCTCTTAGTTTGAGCCGTCATGGCTCCTACTTCATTCACATTCCTGGAATCGCGGACACTATACTGTTGATGATTCAGGGCCATCCTCTTTATCGTGGCCCGAGCTTACAGTGCGGTGAGGTCAATCAACGAACCTCCGACGCAAAGATCCAACATTCCCTTTCCGATTTTTCACCCCATCGTAAAAATATTGAACCAATTGTTCATCAGGGATCTGATGATGGGGGCACCGAGATAACAGATCTTGGAATCTGTTCCAAAAGTCATATAAGGATTCGTCGTAATCCTGCTTGGCGGAATAAATCTCTTTTCGCATCGACGAAGTCCTCGAGGCTGGAAAATATTTTTCCAGGAAAGCTTTCCGCAAGTTGGCCCAACTATGATAGGCATTCGCATGCCTTGGGAGGCTCATGTACCACTCCCGGGCCTTTCCTTCTAACGACAAGTGGAATACCTTCCACAGCACCTGGTCCAGATGTGCTCCTACAGGCTTCATACTTTGACAGATCATTGTGAGGGCCTGAAGATGCATGTAGGGGTCCTCTCCCGCCAAACCGTGAAATTTGGGTAGGGAGTTAATCAATAAACCTTTAACTTCGAAATTTACGTCGAAGTTAGGGCAGGCAGCAGTGAAAGGATCGTAGTTTACGTCCGAGGTTGTAGCTTCTCGGATGGTTCTATGTCTGATGTTCGCATTGTTGTCATCTACGCGTTCCTGGTCACCGTTAAGACCGTGATCTCCATTTCGGGAGAGTTGACCGGGATATTCTTGGTGTTCAGCCATCTCAGATTCTAGTCAATCTAGTGTGCTAAGTCTTTCTTGCTCTCTCTTGTTTTTCCTAAGTTGTCTAAGGTGTCGCTCAATTTCAGGTTGAAAATGAACTAGCTCACTAAATTGTAACTTTCGCTGCGGCGAATATATGAACTCGCTGCGGCGAATGATGAACTCGCTGTGACGAATGATGAACTCGTCACAGCCAAGAAGCACAGACCAGCAAAGCAAACCAATCAGAATAAACACTTAAAACAAAGCGAAATGAAATCACAAAGATTAACACTAAAAACACTTAAGGTAAAAGAAATTAAAAAATTATGCAATGCAAACAAAATGCAACGAAAAAATTAAAATCAAACAAACATCGCTAACCTAGAGAACCAATTAATTTGATTCCCCGACAACGGCGCCAAATTTGATCGTGACTTATCGCTCAATTTAAGAATTGATCTTTGGAAACCGTCAAATAAAATTTATACCAAGGATTGCAATACAGATGCAACCTCGAATCGACTCTCAAGGAACCAATGCACCAATTGATCCTAGACTAGCCTAATGTTTGAATTATGCATGCAATGAAAGCAATAAAGGGGGTTTTGATTGATTAATCTAAAAATTAAACTAAGCCAAAGTAAGAATAAATGTTTTGGGATTTTAGAAAGCTAAACGATTGAAATTAAACAAGTGTGAAATCAAATTACTAAAACTCTCTTGAAAATGCAACTTGGATTATCATCGCTCAAATAATTTTCGTGGTTTGAAATCCACTAAGTTTCAAATGTAAACCTTAACAACTCGTTAAGTCCAAGAATTTGATTAATCAACTCGATTAGTCAAATCTTGTTAAAACCATTAGTGTGAAAAATTGGATAAACAATTGCAATAAGTTAATCAGATAATAACACAGCTAACCCAACCAAGCACAACTAGGCAGATCAAATTAATCAGTGTAAAAATCTGAATAACATACATGAGACTTCATGTATTTTGACACAGAAAAATCTACAAAAGTAATATCCAAATCTTAACATAACGTCAACACACGGCTAAAACTATTAACCACACTAACCTAGCTATATCAATGCATACTCCAACTCGGATCTATACATAAATATACCTAGGCTTGGACATTAGTGATTACCCTATTAAGCTTTCGTGAACTCCAATCCTTGCTACATGTTCAAGAGAATGGAACGCTTAGCCGACCATAACTCGATGAACTCTTTATTGTTGAATGTCACCGTGGTTCATGATTCCAACGACGAACAGGAAGGATACAAAGAACAAATAATGGACAATGGAACGGATGAAGAAATCTGAAAGCGGATGGAGTTCAAAAGTGCGGCGTGAACTCGCAAATAAAAAATGTAACAAAAACTATTAGAAACGAAGGAAAAGACAAAAAGAAGAAAGCTGAGAAGAACGAAGAAAAGGGAGGAAAAGAAAAGCGTATGCACCGTCTCTTTTGACCTAAATGGCAAGTTTTTATAGGATATGTGCGGTAGGGCCTAACGGTGGATACTTTGCCAAATATAGGCGGGTTACCCGACATTATTCAAGGCGAATGAGTTTAGTAGTTCGCCGCGCGAAGTCCGGATGGTCACCGTCGCAATGAAGTAGTTGATTTAATTTATTCGCCATGGCGAATGGAGGTTTAGGTTCGCCCCAGCGAATCTCGCGGCATGTTGACTTCTTGAATGTTGACTCCTTTTGGTCCTACAAAATACAACCCATTTGCGATCAATTGTCCCAATAAAATTATGCGTAATTAATGACAAATGACAACAAAATACTGACAATGTGCAATTTATCAAAACTCAATGTGCGGGACCAAAATAAGCATAAAAATCATAGATCAGGAGTCAACAGATGCATAATTACTAGAGAAAACGGGCCTAATTTATAGTATAAATTTGGTCCAATCAATTATTCAAGAAGAAAAGAAAGAATAAGAAGAGAATGGAGAGAAGAAGTTTTCGTATGGAGAAAGAAGAAAGAGAAAGTGAGATTTCGAAAATTTTTAGGTCTTTGAGTTTGAGTTTTGCTTGGTTTCAAAGGAAAAAGATGGAAAATGAAGGAAGCTTGCTTTGGGAACCAAGAAATCCGAAATTTGAAGGAGAAAGAGGTAAGGGAAAAATTTGAGCTTTGAGATTTTGTTGAGTTTTTGATTGAGAAACATGGAAAATGATATAGGTAGGTGATATATAAAGTCAATTTTGATGATTGTTAAGGATTAAGGGTTTAATTTTAGTTGGAAATTAATTTGGGGTTTATGCCTAATTTTGTGATTTGAGATTTTTGGAAATTAATAGCTTAGAAATATAGGAACTATGATGGGTTTGTGAATTATGAAAGTAATTTTGAAGAATTTGTGAATTATGATATTGAATTTAGATAAATTGGTTTAGGCCAATTTTGAGATTTAGGGATTTTTGAAAATGGTGGTTTAGATATCTTGAAATTAGTATGAATTGATGATTTATGACATCAATTTTGAAAATTAAGTTATTAATGAGATTGAATTTGAGTGAATTGGTTTAGGTAAAATTTTAAATTTGGAGATTTTAGAAATTCTTATTTTTGAAAGCTTGGAAAAGTGATGAATTTGGGTTCCCTATAGTTAATTTTGAGAATTATGCAAATTATGATGTGGAATTTGGATGATTATGGCTTAGGTCAATGTTAATTGAAAGAAGGAAAGAAGCAAGGATCAATTGGAGCTTCAAATCAAGTTTCGGGCATTAATTCGAGGTGGGTAGCATATTTATATTTTGATTTGTAAGCTATACATGAAAGTTTGAAAAATTAAAGAAAGCAAGTTTTGAAACTTTAAAGAAGGCGAAAATGGATTTTTGATAAATTATTGTTTATGTTTATGTAAATGATTGAAAGAAGGATTAAATGCCTTATTTTAGAAATGATTTTCAGAAATTACAAGATTGAAGAAATTCATGATTTTTGAATTGTTAGATAAATTTTGAAAATTGTGCATTATGAATATGTATCTGTTTGAGTTATGTTTTAAAGAAATACATTGCATTCATATTTATGATTTGAATTGATACGTGATTAAATTAGTGAATGTGAATTGTTGTATGTCTAGATGTGATTTGTGAATGTGAGTGTGTCAAGTTTGACATTATGTGAAAATATGAAAAATTTGAAGAAAGCAAGTTTTGAAAAGTGCCTTGGGCATTCCGACCTTTCTTTTTAAACTTATATGTTAAGTGGGTTTGGTCAGTCCTTGTGAGTCGATTACTTTGCCTCTATTCGCTTATAGCCTTCTCCTCGCTTTACCCGCTAGTGGCACGGAGCTCCGATTTCGGACTCCCTTCACGGCTACACTAGACCGCTATATGGAAAAGTGTAGTACGTTACATTCACTTGCCTTTGAATCCGCTTGCGGAATGTGCGACGCTCGCTTCGAATCGAACCGCACCATTATGATATGTTACGTGTTTTGATTTGTTTCTGTGTGTTGCACTCATGTTTTAAAAAAAAATTTGAGAAAGGAAAAAAGGTGACTTTTGTTATGAAAAGTTTGAAAAATTAAAAGGTTTGAGGAAACCATTTTGAAAAGTTACAAAGTTTGAAAAATTAGCCTTTTTGGCAAAAAGCTTATGAAAAATTGATTTCTGCTTATTTGTCAATTTATAAATGTGTTATCCACGAGCTTTCGAGCTCACCCCCCTTTCATCCCCATCTCCAGGTATTCGAGCAGGAGATAATGATTTTGATTTAGGAATTTGTGTATGGAATTTAAGATTGAAATGTGTATTGGAATTGGACATGATTAATGTTTTGAAGTGGTTTAGATATAGGAGTGTGTTTATTTGTTGAGATCCCGGACGGAGGGTTCGGTAGATTTTGATTGATTGTGTGATTGTTTGGGAATTTAGAAGTGTGTTTTTCGATACTTTGCAGGTTTGGGTTAGAATAAATGCAGCCGTTGTGCTGGCAAATTTTCGATAAAATTTGGGATAAGAATGTAATTTTGAGATTTGTATGGATATATATAAGATTACGTATGAATGTTGAGTTTTGGGTATAAGAATGAATTTCCTATGGGAAATGATATGGATGTGATTGGTGTAAGAAAGGAGAAAAAAAAATTTATACCGGATTTTGGGACAGTTTGAGTCTAAGGTCTCCAACGCGATTGTGTTTCTCTGTTCTTTGTTCTCGGATGTCGGATTCGTTTTGTAAAGTGTTTGTTCCACTTTCGTATATTCGAATCGCTTTTGATTCGCTCTCGATTTTGTTTTCCGTATTATGTTATTCGTATCCGATTCGCTTATTTGATTTGTTTCGCTATTTTCGCTTTCACTTTTGTCTCGTTTTAGCTATCTGCCACTTCGTTTTCGTTTCCTTCGTTCTTCATTTTTCGGTTGGGATCCGGCTCCCGGATCGGGTCCCAACATAAAGCTCTAGCTATTTGCACAAGAAGCTCTCAAGTAAGCTTTTTAACGTTCACGTATATGTTTATCAGTTAACTTTGCAATCTTCGACTTCGACTCATATTTATAGCCTTCGTCTGTTACTGCTTCTTGAATCTTGCTTTCTTGATTCTTGAAAGAAACGGTTAGTCAGTTGAGTTCTGTAACTAACTCGAACTGACTCTTGATTTGCCTCTGTCTGCTTTTTCTTTCATCTGTTTTTGGCTTCCGTCTTCTTTTCGCTTCTTACGCTTTTCATCGCCTCGCTTTTCTTTAAATGCATTTTGGCTTCCGACTACTTCTAAGCTTTAAATCGCTTTTCATTCATCGTCTGCTTTTCTATCCTCCGTCTGTTTTTAATTCTTCGTCTGCTTTAATATCTTCCATTTGTTTTTCAATCTTCATTATTTTTACTTCATCAAAATCATTAATATAAAGTCATTTTTGTTGGGACTCGATCCGGGAACCAGATCCCAACCGGAAAGGCGAAGCGAAGACGAAATTGAAAGAAGCAAATCGGAGTGAATGTATCGAAAGCAAATCGAATAAACATAGCGAACGCAAAGTGAATGCAAATTGGAATCGAATAACAAATCGGAATAATGAATAGAATCGAATCACAAGGCGGAGACGAACGAAATAATCAATCAAACCGAAAGAAATTCCGACATCCGTTGGAAACCTAAAACTAATCCAATACGAAAAATCCGGTGTAATTTTTTTTTCTTTTCTTTTTCCTTATTCCTTCTCTTTTTCATTCTTATTCACTTTATTCCATCACATACAAAATCATCCATATACAAATTTCAATACTTAATCATATGCTTGTATGGAGAAGTGATGATTTTCAAAATTTTGAAGGGTTCAAGCATGCTTTTGAGTTGATTTCAAGGAAAAATGAAGAAAACTTACTTTGGGAACCAAGAAATTTGAATTTAGAGAAGAAAAGAGGTAAGAGAAAAATTTGAGCTTTGAGATTTTGATGAATTTTTGGTTGAGAAACATGGAAAAGGAGTTAGGTATGTGATTTATGAAGCTAAGTTTGATGTATATGCAAAACTTGCAAAGTATCAAAATCACACTTCTATAATCCTCAATTTAATCACACAATCAATCAAAATCCACCGGACCCTCCGTCCGGGATCTCAGCATAAACAAACAAAATCTTAGTTCTAAAACACTTTCATAATTCTAATTCCATCTACTAGTCTCATGATTTAATCTCATTCCCAGAATCAATCATAAATGTATATTCCAAACTCATACATAAGTTCATATACATATTCCAAAACCATTTACAATACTCAACTTTATACGCAAGTACACTTTTTCAAACTTATCTTAAGCCATATACATATCCATACTAAAATCCAAATTACTCAAAATCTAACTTATACAGATTACAAAAACATATAAATGTCTTGACCATCTTTCATCTGATCTCCTGCTCGAATACCTGGAGATGGGGATGAAGGGTGGGTTGAGCTAAAATAGCTCATGGATAATATATTTATAAATTGAAAAATAAGTGAAAACATATTTGCAAAAACCTTTGCCATTCTTTTTAAAAGATTCCACAGTAGGAAATTTGACAATTTTCTTATTTCTCACATTTTTCAAAACATGGTCAAAACCATTTCAATCACTTTTCAAATGAAGAACTACAATAATTTCTTTCTCAAAATTTTCACATTTCTTTTTCAAAAGATTCCATGTAACACACTTATAAACAGAACAAAGCACACAAAACACATCAAATGGTGCAGTTCGGTCCAAGCGAGTAACGTCTTGCACATTCACACAATGTCCATGCAGACGATGGATGTAACGCACTATACTTTCTCGTATAGAGATCCAGTGTAGTCGTGAAGGGAGTTCGAAATCGGAGCTCCAATACCACTAGCGGGCAGCTGGGAGAGGGCTTTAAACAAATAGAAACAGTGCACTGACTCACTTAAAGGACCTAACCAAACCCATATAACACATATCGAAAACAAAAGATCGAATTGCCCGAAGGCACTTTTTGAAAAATCTTATTTTTCACACACTCACATATCACATCAATGCATATAAAATTCACACATCACTTCATCATCAACATTCAAATCATCAATTTATCAATCAATTCACATATCAATCAAAATCACAACAAGGTATGCAAATATTCCTTTCAATCATAAAATCCAACTTATTCAAATTCACATTTTCAAATCATTCATAGAATTCGAACACAATGAATTTCATAAACTTTGCATTTTCGTAAAATTTATTCCAAAAACCAAGTTTTCAAACATTTTCATAAACCATAATTTTCTTTTTCAAAATTTTGCTTCTTGAATTTTTCAAATATTCATGCTTAGCTTAAAATTCAATAAATAAACATACTACCCACCTCGAATTACTGCCAAAAATTTGTTCCAAGCTTCAATTTGGCCATTTCTCCTTTCTTCCTTCCAATTTAACATTCCCTAAAGCAATTTCATCAAAATTCAACCTCATAAATAACTTAATCCTTAAAATTGATGTCATAATTCATCAATTCATACTAATTCCAAGATATTTAAATCACCAATTTCTAAAATCTCCAAATTCTAAATTTGACCTAAACCGATTCACTCAAATTCAATATCATTTTTAACTTAATTTCTCAAATTAAGCTTAGAAAATATTAATTCCTCACATTTTCAAGCTATCTAGATCTCCAATTTTTACAAACCCCAAATTGTCTCAATGGTAAGAGGCGTCCACTTAAAGTGGAGCAAAACCTTGAGGTCTTGGGTTCGAGTCGTGGACTCACCCTTGATCAAAGAGGACAACACCTGGAGTGATGGCGGTAGAGGCCGGGCTCTACGTTAAAAAAAAATTTATACCGTATTTTCGTATTGGATTAATTTTAGGTTTCCAACGCGATGAGTGCATTTGTTCCAACGGATGTCGGAATTTATTTCAGTTCGATTGATTATTTCGTTTGACTCCGCCTTATGATTCGATTATATTCATTATTTCGATTTGTTATTCGATTCCGATTTGCATTCGCTTTGCGTTTTGCTATGTTTATTCGATTTGCTTTCGATACATTCACTCCGATTTGCTTCTTTCGATTTCGTCTTCACTTCGCCTTTTCGGTTGGGATCCGGTTCCCGGATCGAGTCCCAACATAGATGGTATCAGATCCTAGTATTATGATCATACTTGGGCAATATGATTTTCGAGAATGAATTTAGTGACTGTTTGATTGAGGTTAAGAAATTTGATTGATTTTAGGAATGTGTTAATGAAAATGAGCTTAGAAATGTTTGATGAATTGGGGATAAAATGATTTGACTATGTTTTTGGGAGATGAAATTTACGGGTCCTCATAGGGTTTCTTAAACAATGGGACCATATGACGTATGAAAATGTGTTAAAAAATGTTTGATTTGAGGAGATAGTGATTTTTGATAGAATATTAGCATTTGACACATTGAGAAATATGTGTTATCAAGAAAGAGTGAAAAAGAATGTGTTACTTAGTGAATTCTTATGTATGAATTTCGAGGACGAAATTCTTTTAAGGGGGGGAGAAATGTTGGACCCCGATCTTTGAGTGAAAATTAGAATAAGTAAAATGAAATTTAAGGAGTGTTTTGTATATGTATTGTGTAATAGATAATTTAATACTTAAAGGATCTTGATAAGAAAAGAAATGATTTAATTTTGATATCTTTGGGGTTTTGAATAAATTGGGATTGGTTGTGAATGTTAAAGTAGATGAGTTGATTGAAATGAAGTTTAATGGCAAGAATTAAAGAGAAAAAGTGAGAAAACATGAAAATTTTGACTTTTTGGCCATTAATAGTTGACTTTTGATTTAGACATAATTTGAGAAAATGATCTACATGAAACTTGTAGATTATGTTAAGAGCTTTCTGTAGCCATAAAATTTGTAATTTTTCAATCTCGGTAGTGAAAGTTATGATCAGTCAAAGTTTAGGTGTGTTATAGGTTGACTTATATTATGGCTGAAGCTTTGACTGGAAAAATTTACCTAGTTAGAGGATAATTTAGCTTTGATGTTCTTCATGAAAATTGAAGGATTTGATTTGATCTTTATTTTGACATAAATTATGCAATTTTTCGATCAAGGAAAAATAAGTTATGATTTTTACAAGTTTATGTTATGGTTTTAACATGATTGTTAGAGGACAGAACGTTTGACTAAAAAATTGACTTTCTTAGAGGTCAAATTGATTTTTATGTTCTTCATGAAAGTTGTAGAGAACTTTCCAAGATTTGTATCGATATGAAATATGACATGATTGGATTTTGGAGTTGAAAGATATGAATTTTCAAAGTTGGCATTTGTTTAGGGATATATTAAATTGGGGCAGTACCTTTGACTGAATTTTTTACCCCTTTAGAGACAAAATTGATTTTTGAGTTCTACGTGGAAGTTGTGGAGCTTTGTTCAAGCTTTTCATAGAAACCAAATTTATCAAATTTGGAACTCAGAATCAAGAGCTACGATTTTTGAAAAAAATTTGAATATATATATATATATTTCGTCAGCCCTCTCGCTAGGGCGACGAATCGCCCTAGTGAGGAGGGCTTTGTATAAATTTTTTTTTATTAATTTTTATTTTTTTAATTATTATGTTTGGATTATTTAATTTTTTTTTCCAGATTTTAGGAAATATGACCCCTCTTCAATCTTTTGCTCATATCTTTTCCGTCCGACATCCGATTGACTCGGTTTTTGAAGCGTTGGATTCCTAAGACAGTGAATTTTATTTTTACGAGAAATTTGTGAATTTTTGAGATTAAATTAAGGTTGATTAAATTAATCAAAGTGAGTCGGAAAATTTTCCAAACATAGTTCAGTATTTTGAGAAATTCGGGACCTATAAAGATCCGATTGAAGTGATTCTTGAGGCGAAATAAAATTAAGACATGGGGCTACAAGTCATATGAAGAAAGTAAAGTTCAATTTTGCCCCTAAGATTTTTAATTTATGAATAGAAGTTCAGATTGTGTGCAGTTTTTGGGTTAGGAACATCTGAAAGTATTTTGAGCATAACTTTTGCTCTGGAAATCGAAATGAGGTGATTCTTATTTTGAATTAAACTAGAGACATAAGGATACAATTTTTATGAGGACATCGAATGTCAATTTTGGGATTAAGAATGTTAATTTCTGGATGAAAATAGCGTGCTGAAAAATGTGTTAGAATATGAACAACCAGAAATGTTTTACGCATAACTTTTGATGTAGTGCTCCGAATTGGATGATTCTTGTGGCATTATGAAATTAAAACATAGAGGAATATTTCTTTAGAAGGAAGTTTTGACAAATTCCTTCAAATTGATAGTGCGAATCAAACCCGCAAGTAAGCATGACTTTAAGCTTTGAATGGAGGGGCAATATGGTCATTTGACCTTTATTAATGACATGGCTTTAAAACACATGAGGAGTTGTCGTTTTAAGCAAATGAAAGCCACGAAATGGGCTGGAAAAATCAAAAAAAAAGAAGAAGAAAATAAGAAGTGAGAAGATGAGAGAAGAGTCGACTATGGAGAAGAAGAGGGAGAAGTGATGATTTTCAAATTTTTGAAGGGTTCAAGCACGCTTTTGAGTTGATTTCAAGGAAAAATGATGGAAAATGAAGAAAGCTTACTTTGGGAACCAAGAAATTTGAATTTGGAGAAGAAAAGAGGTAAAAGAAAAATTTGAGCTTTGAGATTTTGATGAATTTTTGGTTGAGAAACGTGGAAAATGACTTAGGTATGTGATTTATGAAGCTAAGTTTGATGTATATGCCTTAGGTTGTGTTTAATTTTGGATGAAAAATTAATTAAGATTTAGGCTTAATTTTGTGTTAGATGATTTTGTGAAATTTTGGTGTAGAATTATAGATGAGAGTATGGGTTTGTGAAATATGAAATTAATTTTGAAGAAATTGTGATTTATGATATTGAATTTGTGTGAATTGGTTTAGGCCAATTTTGGAAATTGGGGTTTGTGAAAATTGGAGATTTAGATAGCTTGAACATGTGAGGAATTAATGTTTTCTAAGCTTAATTTGAGAAATTAAGTTAAATATGATATTGAATTTGAGTGAATCGATTTAGGTCAAATTTGAAATTTGGGGATTTTAAAAATTGGTGATTTAAATATCTTGGAATTAGTATGAATTGATGAATTATGACATCAATTTTCAGGATTAAGTTATTTATGAGGTTGAATTTTGATGAAATTGCTTTAGGGAATGTTAAATTGGAAGGAAGAAAGGAGAAATGGCCAAATTAAAGTTTGGAACAAATTTCTGGCATTAATTCGAGGTAGGTAGTATGTTTATTTATTGAATTTTAAGCTAAACATGAATATTTGAAAAATTCAAGAAGCAAAATTTTGAAAAAGAAAATTATGGTTTATGAAAATGTTTGAAAACTTGGTTTTCAGAATAAATTTTACAAAAATGCAAAGTTTATGAAATTCGTTGTGTTCGAATTCTATGAATGATTTGAAAATGTGAATTTGAATAAGTTGGATTTTATGATTGAAAGGAATATTTGCATACCTTGTTGTGATTTTGATTGATATGTGAATTGATTGATAAATTGATGATTTGAATGTTGATGATGAAGTGATGTGTGAATTTTATATGCATTGATGTGATATGTGAGTGTGTGAAAAGTAAGATTTTTCAAAAAGTGCCTTCGGGCAATCTGATCTTTTGTTTTCGATATGTGTTATATAGGTTTGGTTAGGTCCTTTAAGTGAGTTAGTGCACTATCTCTATTTGTTTAAAGCCCTCTCCCAGCTGCCCGCTAGTGGCATTGGAGCTCCGATTTCGGACTCCCTTCACGACTACACTGGACCGCTTTGCGAGAAAGTGTAGTACGTTCATCACTGTGCACTGCATCGCCATGTGGGAATGTGCGATGCGTTCTTGGATCGAACCAGACCATTTGATGTGTTTTGTGTGCTTTGTTCTGTTTATAAGTGTGTTTCATGGCATCTTTTGAAAAAGAAATGTGAAAATTTTGAGAAAGAAATTATTGTAGTTCTTCATTTGAAAAGTGATTGAAATGGTTTTGACCATGTTTTGAAAAATGTGAGAAATAAGAAAATTGTCAAATTTCCTACTGTGGAATCTTTTAAAAAGAATGGCAAAGGTTTTTGCAAAAATGTTTTCGCTTATTTTTCAATTTATAAATATATTATCCACAAGCTATTTTAGCTCACGCCCCCTTCATCCCCATCTCTAGGTATTCGAGCAGGAGATCGGATGAAAGATGGTCAAGATGTCAGTTTCGATATTTATATGTTTTTGTAATCTGCATAAGTTAGATTTTGAGTAATTTGGATTTTAGTATGGATATGTATACGGCTTAAGATAAGTTTGCAAAAGTGTACTTGCGTATAAAGTTGAGTATTGTAAATGGTTTTGGAATATGTATATGAACTTATGTATGAGTTTGGAATATACATTTATGATTGATTCTGGGAATGAGATTGAATCATGAGACTAGTAGATGGAATTAGAATTATGAAAGTGTTTTAGAACTAAGAATGCGTTTGTTTATGCTGAGATCCCGGACGGAGAGTCCGGTGGATTTTGATTGATTGTGTGATTAAATTGGGGATTATAGAAGTGTGATTTTGATACTTTGCAGGTTTGGGTTAGAATAAATGCAGCCGTTATGCTGCCGAAATTTTGATAAAATCTAGGATAAAAATGTAATTTGGGGATTTGTGAGGATTTATAAGAATATGATCAAGTATTGAATTTTGTATGAGTATCTGACATATGATTAAGTATTGAAATTTTTATATGGATGATTTTGTATGTGATGGAATAAAGTGAATAAGAATGAAAAAGAGAAGGAATAAGGAAAAAGAAAAGAAAAGAAAAATTTATACCGGATTTTCGTATTGTTTTAGTTTTAGGTTTCCAACGCGATGAATGCATTTGTTCCAACGGATGTCGGAATTTGTTTCGGTTCGATTGATTATTTCGTTTGTCTCCGCCTTATGATTCGATTCTATTCATTATTCCGATTTGTTATTCGATTCCGATTTGCATTCACTTTGCGTTTCGCTATGTTTATTCGATTTGCTTTCGATACATTCACTTCGATTTGCTTCTTTCGATTTCATCTTCGCTTCGCCTTTTCGGTTGGGATCCGATTCCCGGATCAGGTCCCAAAAATTTTGACTTAACATCAATTGTATCATGTGTATTTTGTATTTTTGTTAAGCCAACGATGTGATGTTTGGTATGTAAATAAAGTTTTTCAAACTCTTTTGCATTGGTAATGAAATGATAGATTGAAGTAGCTTCGGTTGTGTATGTTCATAATTGACTTCCTTGCTAAAATGGTTGAGGTAAAGTAATAAACTTGTTTGATGTTTGACTATTGTGGGCACGCCACCCTTATGGGACGAAGAGTTTTGTATGACTTCGAATTTTTGGGCTTTAAAAATGGGGTCCAACATGTTATAGTATCAGAGCTTAAGTTTTTCCTAGGCTTAGAATGTATAGTGTTATGAATTGGTAGGCTATGTGATTAATTGTTGTATTGTGAATTGATGTGTTGCATTAAGTGACATGCCTATCATGCATACATGTAGGAAATAAGACTAGAACGAAAGTAAGGTAAAAGATGGTCTCTTATCTAAGGAGTAAAATGCCACCTTGTTAAAGAACACGAGGAGTTTTGCAAGGATCTGCTGCACCTGATTCCTCACCATTAGAGAAGGGTATTGATGAGTATAAAATCCCGGTAATTGTAGCTTTATGAGTCACATATATGAACTTTCGTTAAGAGTTTAGACTAGTAGAAACAATGAGAAGAATTGTGTTTGGTTAGAGTGTAAGATGAGGAAAGTTTGTGGATATTTAGAAATAAGAAATATAGCATAGTCCGATATGTTAAACAAAGATTTAGTATTTGTGGTTATGTCAGTGAATATGGTAATGGAATTTCGTGTAGATATGTACTTGAATTGATATGGATGTGAAAAGTTTTTCATGAATAGACTAAGAAAGAAATAGAGACATAGGTGGAAATGATAAGATTTAAGGTATACAAACAAAGTGGAATTGAAAGGTTGAACTCGGAATTTATGATTTGGTATAAGATTGTGCTAGTAAATTGAGATTAGAATTTCAAGATAGCTATGTGTTTATGCTTCTAAATTGATTAGGAACGTACGTATGGAAAGTGAAATAAATGATAGTGATATATCAAGAGTTTGTCGACCAGTATTAGGAGCACCAGCTGATAATGTGGTTACGTTGGTGAATAATATGATTGAGTATATATGAGATCTATATTTGGATATGGTATAGGAGATAATCTATGATCCCTATAGTTAAAGATTATGAGATGAATCGGAGTAACAAGATGGAAGTATGGTATAGGTGATTATGCTGAAAGGTAACTACGATGGAGCATAAAGTTTTGATTAGTTATAGAATATTCAGAGGTTGTTCAGAATCAATTACGATTGATGTATCATTAGCATGAGATATAAATTGGTGACTTGCCGAAATTACTTTTATATATATGATGTAATGATCTTGATGGTGCATACCAAAATATAAGAGTAAATGAATATGCCTCTTATTTCATTGAGTTTTATTATAGAGGATATTTTGATAATGTAAAGTGTGACAAAGATTGAAATTATTGAAATGTCATGAACAGTTGAATTGATCGCTTTGAGGTGTTAAGAATGGCTAAAACAACATTGATGAGGATAACAGTTGATTGATAAAGATTGCATGAATAGTATAGATGATTGTAGTAAGAAATCTTCTTTCGAAGAAGAATTTCTTTGAATTAGGTTAAGCAGATCAGGTAGTTTATATTAAGAATGATCAATAAAAGAACCAATCAGAGATGAATATGTAATGAATTAGAAGCGAATATTGGAGTCATATCCCTAATGGAGGCTCAAGCATAAGAGGTAGAGTATGCTACTGAGAATGTATGTAATTTTCTCGATGAAAAGTGTCCAACTACATGAGTGGATTTAGGAAATTGAGATAACATTATTGCCAATGTGAGGAGAACTTAGATCCACATTATATTCTACGAGAATATGCAAAGGAGATATTGTTGGATCGGAAAAAGAAAACATGCTTTGTTTGAAAAAACGGTAGATTTCAAAACTTTTAAGAAATTATTACTTGCAGCAGAAGCAACAAATCCAAATCAACATGCCAATCCATACATGATATGGTATAAGGATAATAAAATATAAACAAGATCAGGAGTATTACCGACTCCTTCGCTCTGACTTTAAATCCTCATTGCTATCCTCTCCTTCTTCGTGTATCCAAATCCTTTGCCTTTGACTCTTTTCCTTTAGCAATCTACTTTCTCCTTGTTGTAGTATCCTCAACCAATTAGATTTACCACCTGTTCTTCAAGAACAATTAGGTTAACAAAATCCTTTGGTGGGAAAGGAGAAGAAATGTTTGGAGGAGATTTTCTTAGAAGAAGAAGAAGCAAAATTAAAACTCTTTCAATTGGTATTTTCGATGCTCTCTTTCATGAAAGGAGAAAAGGTGTAAAGAACATGCAAGCACTCTTTCTTGCCTACCATTTTCGTATATGCATGGATCGTAGGAGAGAGAGGCATCAAATGCATCACTTCATTCATTAATCACTCATAAAATAGCCAATAAATGGGATTATCTTCATTTATCTTTATGATGGCTATTTGAAAAGACCATAACCTAAAATTCAATACCCAATTTCGGTTTTGCCAAGAAGAAAGAAGGAAGATGATCCATCTAATGTACATCTTTCATCTTTAATCTAATGAATGCAAATAGGTTACAAGCCAACATTAAAAGACAACCATTAAACCATTTAATGGTAAGTTCATAACTCCATTTAATGATGATTAACCATAATAAAGACCATATTTATTTAGTATTTTAATGTCAAATGTGTGGTTACACATTTAACCTAGGAATAACCGAAATTGCTATCTTCTTCTTAAAAAAAATTGTTTTAATATAATTAATCTAATTAATTACATTAAACCAAAAACCAAGCCCATTACTAAAAGTACATTTGGGCTTCTTTAATTAGACCAAGCCCAAGATTCAATTATGGGCTTCTAATTAACCTCCATTTATATTTCTTACTTAGCTTGATAACCTTCCTTAAAGCCAAGTGTGGAATCTTATTGGACTTTAATAATTCAAGCTCCAATAAACCCAGAATTAATTCAATCTCATTGGAATTAATTCTAGCTTATTAACTAAATGTCATTTCATTAAAGACAATTAGTTGAACTCTTAAATTATTAAATATTATGAGAATATGTCCAATTGTAAATCCTATTTAAAACCTTATTATAGCCATCCACACAACAAAGGGTAAAATTACCGTTTTGCCCTTATGTTGGTTTTTTCATCTAGATCTCTCATTTTACTTTATATGGTGATTAACACATAAGATCTCATATTAGTGTTAAGACTTGATGAGTAGCTAGTCCATCAAACTACTGGCGCCAGTTTAATCACCAAATCTCCTTAAAACATCTAGAAGAAATGATAACACTATAAACACTTTATTTGAGTGAATGTTCCTTGATACATGTTTCAATTAATAATTTCAACATGCAGACACTGGATTAATACTCTGTAAAAATCCATTCCGATCATATCAAGAATTATAATGAAACATATATGAGTTCACCACTCATCAAGATTATGGTTCATAATAAGCGAATGCTTAAGTTGTATGTTTTAAGATTAAAGTAACGACCCACTTTATTCTTGAAAACATACTTGATTCCAGATTCGTTTAATAGTGCCATTATCGATAGTCAACTACTATCATGATATGAAACTCATCATTCCCTTGAAGTAAAATCCTTTACTTATATGGAGATAAATCGCAACACTACAGTCTAAACCATAATCAAGCGACCAACTTGATTATTCAACTGTGAATCAATTAATTCAGATTATAATAATATACATGTTTCCCATACATCTCTATGTATATATATATTACTTACAAAAGAATCTTGGTACCTTATGATCAGATATATATTGCTCATACAGATAAAACCAAACTCTTCTGTTTTATTAATAATAAATATTTTCATTACAAAACTATAACTGAAGAAGATAAAGTTACATGTAAATACACTTGCTTTCTAGGGCACCATATTTACATAACTCCAACAATCTCCCACTTGCCCTAAAGCAAGTTTGACATATCCCTCATTCCCATCCCTTCTAGGTGACCCTCAAAGCTCTTTTGAGTCAATATCTTTGTGAACGGATCAACAAGGTTTTGCTCGGTGGGAATATTAATCACATCCACTTCTCCACGTTGTTTTATCTCCCTTATAAGATGATACTTTCGCTCAATGTGTTTGGCAGCTTTGTGGTTTCGAGATTCTTTAGAATTAGCCACTGCCCCACTATTATCACAATAAAGTGTAATGGCCTTTTCCGCCTCTGGAACTACCTCCAAATCATTTAGGAACTTCCGGAGCTAGACTGCTTCCTTTGCTGCTTCACAAGCAGCAACATACTCAGCCTCCATAGTCGAATCAGCAATACAAGATTGATTGACACTCCTCCAAACTATGGCTCCACCTCCTAAAGTAAATATAAAACCAGAAGTTGATTTCCTTGAATCAACATCTGATTGGAAATCAGAATCCGTATATCCTGTCGGAATAAGAGAACTTCCAGAGTAAACAAGCATTAAGTTCTTCGTCCTACGAAGATACTTAAGTATACACTTAACCGCTGTCCAATGTTCCATTCCTGGATTGGACTAAAATCTGCTTACCAGTCCCACTGCGTGACAGATATCCGGTCTAGTGCACAACATTGCATACATCAAACTACCAAATGCCGAAGCATATGGAATGTTACGCATTCGTTCAACCTCGTCTTGGGTTTTAGGTGCTTGTTCCTTTGAAAGTTTGATTCCATGTCTAGTAGGAGTAAAACCCCTCTTAGAATCTTGCATGGCGAACTTACTGAGCATATTCTCAATGTAGGTTAGTTGAGACAAAGCTATCTGTTTGTTCTTTCGATCCCTTATAAGTTTGATCCCTAGAACATAGGTAGCCTCTCCCAAATCCTTCATTGAAAACTGTTCATTCAGCCATCCCTTAACCGCAGGTAACATTCCCACATCATTCCCAATGAGCAGAATGTCATCAACATACAGGATAAGGAAAGTAACCTTACCTCCTTGTATTCTTTTATAAACACAAGGCTCATCTTGGTTTTGTATGAACCCATAGGTTTTGATAGCCTTATCAAACCTAACGTTCCAAGACCTAGATGCTTGCTTAAGTCTATAAATGGACCTTTGCAACTTGCAAACCTTTGCATCTCTTGAAGAACTTGTTAATAATATGGTTGCTAACAATTTGCAATTTCTACAGGATATGCAGCAACAGATGCAAGAATTTTGACAAGAGAAAAAAGCAAGCCAACAGAGGATGGAACACCTAATGGGTTAGATGGCAATAAGCCTTGATCGCCTAAAATCGTTAAGCAAAGAGGAGTAGCCATATCAACCTGAGGTGTACCCAATTAAAGCCTGTGTGGAAAATTTGCAAAGTGATGAGGAACTTGAGAATTTTGAGGTCAATCCTCAATGAATTGTTTGTGCTGAAGAAGTTGAGAATGAGCTTGAAGCCAAAAAGGACACATCTTTTAGCTCGGAGGTAAGTACTGAATCCATAATTATTTTTGGAACTAACTATTTACCTTTACATAACAGACTGGATGAGATAAATGATGAAGAAAAAGGTGAAGAGACATTCGAAATATTTCCAGAATGCATGGACTCAGTCGGAATTAAGAAGTTAAGGATATGAAAGACGCTAAAGGAGGATGATGATCAATTAAGGCCCTATCTGGAACTACCTCACGTGGAGGAGCCGCATGTGACATCCGAAGATCACAAATTTGTCACGTGAGGAGAAAAAGGAGTCGATGTAACATCCCATCACTGATGGGAAGGGTAAATTGGTCAATTGGGACAGACTAGTAGTTTATATTGCATAATTTGATATGTACATACTTTTGGCCTCTAATTTTTAGAGGAATGAGACATTTTGCACATGCACTTATATATACATGCATTCATGACAATTCCCGGCATTTATTTGTGAATATGATGTGTTTTGTGAATTCTGGGAAAATTGTGTTTGAAAATCTGAATTGGAATGCTTTAGGAGTGGTTATCAATTGTTAGTGACTCTTAGAAATTTTTTTGGAAATTTTGAGAGTAAATGTCCAGACCGGAAATTTTTCGAGTAACGGACTGATTGATTTTATAGTACTGGAATAACTGTCCAATGGTAATGGGAAAAAAATTGACATTTGACTTTTAGGGAATAAAAATGTGCAACCATTGGAATTTGGAAATAACCTAGACTAGAAATGAATTTTGAAAAGTGAAAAGAAAAAGGAACTTGGGAAAAGGTAATTGAGGAAAAGAAGAGTAGTATGTCTTGAGCCTTAGGTGTAAAAATTATTAAGAAAGCTACCCCTAATACCTTAAGTTTTCTGTGGTTCTAAGAAGAAAATCACTTTGAGAGCTACTTGTCTCCTCCATCCTAGGGCATGCTATTTTCTTCCATCGATTGATCCTCCTCCATACACGATATCTTGTGGTTCACTTGCTTGCTTGCTTTTCTTTGTGCTAAGACCAACCCTAAACCCTTGAGATGTTGAGAAATTGTGAAAGGAGACGAGAGGGTCGTATGTGTTGGTGACTTGGAGAGTTTCGGGAGTTTTAAGAGTTGGAAGCTTAATAGGTAAGGAAATCTCTCTTATGTTGTTTATTTGTTTGTTGAAATGCATTTATGATGTTTAATGAGAAAGATTGGGGTAGTTGTGTTGAGTTATGGCTGATTTTAGAGAGAAAGTTGTGGAAAATGGTCGGAGAAGACGAACTGGAACCTGCACGTCGCGACGTGTGTGAAGGCCTCATCGCGACGAGCATGTTTAGACGTCTCGACAAGCCCTTAATTCCTCGTCGCGACTAGAGGTTAGACGTTGCAACGAGCAGTTAGTCGTCGCGGCGTGCGCCCTTTGGCTGCGGCGAGGCTGATTTTTCTAAACTGATGTGATTTAGTTTTTGGGTCATAACTAAGGATGTAGACCTCCAATTGAAGTGATTTTTGATTCGTTATAAACAAGAGAAAGAGGTCTACAGTTGAGGTGAAGAAAGAATGTTTGAATTCAATTAGTAAGATCTTTAATATTGAATGAAATTCGAGGATAGGAATCTATTTCAACCTAAGTATTGTTGTATGATAATTGGGAGTACAATTTGGAGACTTCTGAAATAAATGAAATGCTTTTGGGGTTTTAGAAACTTAGTATAATGGGTGAATTTGACCAAATGAATAATAATTTTGGCTTTGAGGTCTTTCTTTAGAATTTAAGGGAATTGTCTAAATGTTGTGGTATTTATAGTATGAAAAGTTGGTTTCGTGGCAAAAGATAGTGAAATTGGGATATAGCGCCGGGAATGTCACGAATATGCATTGTACATTTTTGCATTTCAGCATGTGCATTTGTGAACCTTTCTGATTGTGCATTTGATAACATGGGATTACTTTGACTGTTATAGAGCCACCGTTGGAATGAACCTTTCTGATTGTGCATTTGATAACATGGGATTACTTTGATTGTTATAGAGCCACCGTTGGAACGAAATTTCACGAATATTGTTGGGACTTCCAGGCAGTAGCTCGGAAGTTACCGGTGAGTAACCTAGTTGGTTCCTCAATCTTTGATTGTTAAATGTTCTGTACTTAGAATTTTTTGGAGAATAGCGATGGATATATGTAAATGATTATGTTTGAAATCTCGGACCGAAGGTCCAAGGGATTGAGTGTTTTGACATTGAAGTGTAAGTTGTTTGTGAATGTGAAATGTTCATGCTTCAATGTGATAAATTGTGAATGTGTGGAATCGTGTAATTGAAAATGATATGACTATTTTCGATAAATTGGATCTGATTGCATTGTGATAAACGAATTCCATAAATGATTGATTAATAACGGTTGTGACTGGAGCTGCCAGTGATAGCTACAAGCTCGACTACTGGAGAAAAGCTTCATGCTCGAAAGGGAATAGTGCATACCCAGAGGGCTCTCCTATCCCTAATACGTATGAGAAGTAGTGCATATCCAGAGGGCTCTCTTACCCCTAAGACGCGTTTAACGTTTAATGAACCCGAAAAGGGACAATTCAGAGCTATATGCTCAACGCTTAATGAGCCCGAAAAGGGACAGTTCAGAGCTATATGCTCAACGCTTAATGAGCCCGAAAAGGGACAGTTCAGAGCTATATGCTCAACGCTTAATAAGCGCGAAAAGGGGCGATTCAGAGCTATATGCTCAACGCTTAATGAGCCCGAAAAGGACGATTCGAGCTATATGCTCAACGCTAATGAGCCCAAAATGGGCGATTCGAGCTATATGCTCAACACTTAATGAGTCCGAAAAGGGACAGTTCAGAGCTATATGCTCAACGCTTAATGAGCCCGAAAAGGGACAGTTCAGAGCTATATGTTCAACGCTTAATGAGCTCGAAAAGGGACAATTCAGAGTTATATGCTCAACGTGTAATGTGCCCGAAAGAGCGATTTAGAGCCACAGCTCAGCGATTATCTTGATTGGGACGATGTAGGCGCCGATTACAACACAGAAATAAAATGGAAAAATGTTATGTATTCATTACTTATGCATTTGATTGAATTCTGGATTGGGAAAAAGGTAGAATGCCTTACAATTATGTGATCTTCTGAATATGCTATTGTGAAATGATCTGTAAAATGTTATGTGATTTTCCGAATGTGCTATTGTGATAATTTGTACGCTATTTGCATTGTTGTGATAAAATGGGAAAATTTCATGTATTATGCATCTGATTGAATTGTGGATTGGGAATGAGGTTAATGCCTTATACTTGCGTGACAACTGCTATGTGATATTTCTGAACGTATTATTTCTTAATGCGTGGGTATCGTAATCTATAAATTGGTCACAGCAAAGTAATACATGGAAATGTGTTACATAAGTACTGCATCTGTATTTGGTTAAATATTGGATTAGGTGAAAGGCGAAATGCCTTATAGTTATTCGAAAATAGCTATGTGGTATTTCTGATTGTACTACCGTGTAGTAAGCTATAAATTGCTTGACTATGCATGAGTTGAGTGAATCATCGATGATGGTTTCTCACTGAGTTCGCAAAACTCACCGAAAATTTGCATTTATTTTTCAAGATTTGAAGAGTACTCCGTTAGACAAACGGGAGTATACCTACTGTATGCAAGTCAGAGATTGAGGTCGGGATCAGTTCACGTCTGCATTAGTGTCATTCTGTTCCTTTGTAAATTTGTATTTCCACAATTTCGGCAGAATAGTGCTTTTTATTTCAGTGGGTCTCAATTGGCTAATGTCGTATTTGTAATGTGATCACTGAAAGCGTTCAGTAACAAAGTTAGGCCCAATTTGGTTATGGATTTCTGTACAGAAAATGGTTGAATACTGTTGAGTGTCTTTTTATGACAGGAATTGTGTTATGATCGAAAATGCTTTCGAATTAAAGCGAGCCCAAATCGTTTACTGAATTCCGCATATACAATTATGTTAAACAAAAAAATCCCATATTGAGTGGTTGGACTGTAATTGAGTGCTCTAGCATACCACCCTCGTGAGGCACGGGCTCAGATATCACACTCGATGTCGAGTTTGGGTCTTGCGAGAGTGGGATGCTACATTTGTGGTATCAGAGCCTAGAAGTACTACCTTTTATGGGCCGTTTTTGAAATATGGGTCAAGTTACATGCATTTAAGTCATGTCACCACAGACAGTGACAACTGATCCCCAGTCTAGTATGCATGAGCATGTATCAATTGTTTAAGCGGTTAGAAATAGTGAGGAAAATGATGATATGTTAGAATGTGATGAATGGAAGTTGTGGATATCTTGGAATAAGAAAAAGTGTATGGTTCTATTTGACAAATGAAGATTAAGTGTATTGGTATTGGTGGATATATTATGAAATACAACATCAGTGTTATACCGGGGTATATCCTTAAATGTGGGATAGATATGAAGTTATAGTTGTGGATTGATAGAGGAAAATAGAGATATGTTAGAAATGGCAAGATTTCAAGTGTATAAAGTGGATGAAAATAAAATGTTCTATGATCTAGAGAGGCTACAATTGGGTTCGATTACCGTGATGAGAGTTATGAATAAGGGTTTATACCTTAGAGTTAGAATATGTTAGTGGGAGATCAAGAATGATTATACATCTATGATTTTGACTTAATTGTGAACATACATCGGTTTGATGAAATAGTTGTCAAGGTTCAGTTGTTTTGCCTATGTGAACGCACATCTGATAATGGGAGCACCATGGCAAGTGAAACTATTAAACATATATGTATCATATGAGTGGAGATGATATCGAAAGCAATTGGTGAGTTAGTGGATAATTGCTAGTCATAGTTCTTATAGTTTAAAGTTCAATATGAGTTAGAATAAGAAGTGAAGTGCTTATAGTGATCAATTGGGAATGAATTGAGATTATTTTATTAAAAAAAATTTCAATCAAAGGACAAATCTGAGATAAATCTGAAATGAATTAAAAGTTATTGTGGGAGTCCTAATCCTAGCGGAGACTCTAGCGAAAGAGATAGAATCTGCTACTGAGAAGGTATGCACTATGTTAATGTAAAGAATCCGACTATGTAATAGGATTATTGAACATTAAAGAGACATTAGTTACGAATATAAGGAGAATATCGGTTCACGAATATTTTGTGCAAATATGTTCGTGAAGTACAAAATTGGTTTGTTGAATGTGTTATCAAACCAGGGAGTAAGGATTTCAAATAAATTGAAGTATGTGGAGAAACTAGTGTAAAGGAACAGACGGTAGCACACGTCTATGTGAAACTGAGAAAAACATAAGAGAATTTTTCCTCATTGGGGAAATCAGATACTTAAAGAGTTAGGAAAATCAATCAGGGGTATAAGGAGTTTTGGGTTGTAATTGTCAGAGATAAAAATGCCCCCGACAGTATTATACTACTGAAGAGTAAAATGTCTCAATTGTGTTTAATTTGGATAGTGATTATGTAACATCCCATTTCTAGTAGAAAGGGTAGAATGGTAAATGTGAGTGGCTCATGAGAGTTAGTGATGCACTTCCATGTTCATGCATGATATGCCATACAATTGCACATAAATAGTGAATTTATTTGCACATGAAATAATTGTACATGCATTCATGAATAATTCCGGGTATAATTGGATTAATCTATGAATTTTTAGAGTTATGGATGTTTTTGCATTGAAAATATTAGTAATTGGTGGAAATATTGTATTTGTATATGTTGGTGAAGTTATGGAGTATTGAGAAAGATATATTGATAATAGGGAACAAGAAATAAATTAAAGGAAGTTTTGGAGATAGTTGGGTTGTAAAGATGACAGTCAAGGGAATTTAGTTCAAAAGAAACTAAGTTGGAACTGGGTATGGGGTAAGTGACAAGTGTCACTTAGGCCTTGTACTCTAGCTAAGAGTAGGTTTCTATTCCTTGAGAATTGATAGGTTAAGTCTTGTCCAAGCCCCTTCCTTTTTATCATCTTCCGAAAACTTCTCTCTCTTTGAAACACAGAGTTTTCCATCAAAATATCTTCTAAGGGACTTTTGTGTTCTTCCTTTCCTTCACCAAACTTACTTTGTCTTCTGTGTCATCTACTCTAAGGAAAAACCAGAAGCTGATCGTTTCTCTCAGCGAAGTATGAAAACGTGTGGAGTTTAGGGCTTGAAGATTTTGGGGTTTTCAGCAGGTAAGTGTTAGAGAAATCCCTTGCTGTTAGGGATTTGTGAAATAAAGTTGATAAATTACTATCTTCTACATGAAAAACGTACTTTATGTGTTTGTACATAAATACTGGGTAGTTGGAGAGAAATAAATTCAGTCATAGTGTTGAAAATTAGAAAATCTGGAAAATTTCTCACTGAGTATGCTTCAGTATTTTAGCCATAACATTTTCTGTGGTTGTCAAAATGAGATGATTCTTGATTCAGAGTAAACTAGGAATATATGGCTACAATTCGTATGAAGAAATCTAATTTCAGTTCTGTCTCTAAACATCTCAAAAGTTATCTCGAAGTTGAGAACTGGGTGCAGGATGTTGAGAGTTGAGCGGAAATTCATGTTCCAATTTCGGGAGGAAATATAGACCTGATTTAGATAGATTTTGGTCACGTTGCCTTCTAAAAGGTTGTAGAGCTTTCTTTTATCTTTCCAACGGTATAAATTTTGTAAATTTTGGATATCGGAGTCAAAAATTATGATTGTTATAAGTGGAGATGTTCTGGAGAAAAGCAGACGATGGAAATGAGACGAAGGAAAAGCAAACGATGGAAATGAGACGATAGAAAAACTCAGACGAAAGCAAGAATTGATTGGAGTCTTTTGGTCATAACTTTTTCTCTAGACCTCCAAATGAACTGATTTTTAAAGCATTGGATTCCTAACACATTTCTTTATCCCTCCACAAAAAGTTATGGTTTTTCGTATTGAATCAGAAATGATAGATTGAATCAAAGTAAGGGTATCGGTGGAAGGAGCATGAACTGAATATTTCACTGAACGTATTTTAGTATTTTGGCGATATCTTGGTCTATAAGATTCCAATTGAAGTGATTCTTGATTTTTAGAAAACTAGAGTAATAGGGATACAAATCATATGAAGAAGCTGAATCTCGATTTAGTCTCTAAGGTTTTCAATTTTTGGATGGAAGTTGGATATAACACACTATTTTGGAGAGGAATAGTCTGAAAATGTTTGAGGTATATCTTCCAAATTACTGAACCGAATTGAGTGAAATTAGAGGCGATGGAAAGATACAAGATAGAGAAACACTTTTCTAGAAGAGAGTGAGCTCAAATTTCACAAGTTTTGCCTCCTGATTGAATGTAAACAGTGAACCCAAAAGGGTATTTCAGAAAGTCTGAAAGTAAGCCAGTGACAAACGAATTGGGATTTCTATGGTTCTAGAGAGGCAGAAACCTAGTGTTAGTTTTGCTTAAATGAATTTTTGGTATGGGATAGTGTTAAGAAGAATCAAAGAATGATACCCAAGATTTATCATGAACATGCATTGTACATAATACATCTCATACATGTGCATTGTTGAACATTCTTAATTGTGCAAATTTTGATATCATGTATGCTATTTGTTATAAAGGAGCAACTGGAACGTCAACTTCCAGATGTTGCTGGATCTTCCAGGCGTTAGCTTCGGGAGCAACCAGTGAGTAACCTAGTTGGTTCCTCAATTTCTGATTTTTTAAATGCTCTGTGTGAACTGTTTACAAATGTGAATTGTATGATTACGGGAATGGTTAGGATTGAAATGCATGCTTCTGATAAATGGGAATTGACTACTACGTGCTTTTTGAAAATTGTGATAAACGGCCTTTCATAGCCATACGACTGTGAATTATTGAGCATTTGCATTTCATGCATAAATGCATGAACAGATAATGAACGTTGTGAGCTGAGTCTCCATTAATACTGAAAAGAGCTTTGAGCTCGAACACTGTTACTGAACCGGGCCTCGAGCTCGAGGGGAGCTAGTGCATCCTGTATGAGGGCTCTCCTACTCCCTAGACGCATCCACTGAACACTGATTACCTATTTGCGCTCGGTCACAACACTGAAACAAATTGGAAAAGAGTCACATATGCATTGCATACAAATGAGTTAACTGATCAGTGATAATTACTGAGTTATGTGATGGCATGAGAAATTGCAAACCGTTATATGATAATTGAATATTCTTGTGATGTGTCAGATGCATGATTTGCGTAATGCATGAATTGAGTGAACCATCGATGATGGTTTCTCCTTGAGTTCGCAAACTCACCAAAAATTGCATCTATTTTTCAGGTTTGATAGATTAGACCCCTAGCTCCAGAGATAGACTTTTCCTGCCGCGTGAGCACTTTGGCAAGAGAAGCGATGGCACACAGGTCGGTCAGCTGGGATTGATTTTGAGGATGGCATAGTATAGACTTTTGTATCAGTTTCCTTTTTGGGAGTATTGTATTTAGACCGTAGGGAACTGATAGACTTGTCTATATTTCTGTTTGATGTTATGAAATGAGAATAGCATTATGGTTATAAAAATTCAGTGATTTTGATATTGCGGTTTTATTGTATTGATGCCATGTGGATTATAGAAATGATCGAACGTAGTGCACTCTTATTGTGGGATATGCGTCGGTATGACCCACGGGCGTCCCGGTGCGTACCCTGCGGTAAGGGGGTGCTAGATTTAGGTGGTATCAGAGCATAGTTTGGCATCTTCTGGGTATAGTGTATTTTTAGGTTTGAATTACAGAGAGAAAAGCGGAGATTGATCAAAATTCTTGTTTGTTATAGGTCATCCGTTCTTAGAGATCAAGTTGATCAACCAGCTGATCTAGGATCAGTGGGAGCTAGTAGGGAGTCCTCTATGCCTCATTTTAAGAAGTTGCCTCCTAGAGTTCCCGTGAGACGGGAGAGGAAGTATTACTGACTACGCAAGCAGGGGGCTGTTGATTTCTATGGCAGCACAGACCCTGCTGATTCTGACATGGGACGATTTTCTGAGAGCCTTCTGGGATAATTATATGCCCAAGGTTTATTTGGAGTTGAAGATGCAGGAGTTTTGGGTGAGGCAGGTCGGATGACAATGGCGAGTACGAGGTGAGGTTGATGAGTGATGGGGTATGCTCTTTATTACGATTGCTACTAAAGGCGACGAGTGTCGGAGATTTGAGGGCAAACTCAATCTGGAGATCCGTACCAGGTTAGCCCGATCTGATATGGGCACTTTTATCGAGTTAAGGGCTGCTGTAGTGTGGATTGAGCAGCTTCTGAGACAGTCGACCGAGAGGCTGTCGGGTCCAGGCGAAGAGGCAAGTGATAGCTGTGAGCGATCTAGCGAAGGTTCGATGGCGCCAGAGCATGCCCTTTAGGTCCTCTAGAGGAGCTAGACAGTCTGGATTTAGACAGAGAGGTAGATTTGTACAGACTAGTAGGGGTAGTGGCAGTGCCAGAGGTTCAGGGTAGTTTCCTCCGATCTGTGAGCATTGTGAGAGGAGACATAGTGGGGAGTGTCGGTGGTGGACCGAGCACACTGAGATCTTGACTCGATGGACCACACAGTTAGAATGGCCCCAAGACCTTGGGAGCCCAGTCCGCTATGACTGGGAGATCTGGAAGTAATACCACGGTGCAACAGAGCCGTAGAGGTGGAACGGAATTTAGGGGCCGAGGTCGAGGTCGAGGTCGAGGCCGAGCTGAGGGGTCCCAGGCTAGAGTCTATGCCATGACTCGGCAGGAGGCTCAAGATTCCCCAGATGTTGTTGTGGGTATGCTTCTGATTTTTGGCTTTGAAGCATATACATTGTTGGATCCTGGATCCACTCATTCATTTATTGCACCGCATATGGCATGTAGACTGCATGGGGATAGGGAGAGATTACTGCATGGGCTAGAGGTGAGTACACCTCTAGGTAGTACGACTGTTTTAGGTGAGGTCTGCAAAGGGTGCCCGATTCAGATTGATCGAGCAGTTTTGAGTGCACACTTGATTGTATTGCCTCTGAGGGAGATAGATGTGATTTTGGGGATGGATTGGTTGACTGCGCATAGGGCCGTCATGGACTGTTATACCAAGGAGGTTGTATTAGAGTTTCCTGGTCAGTCTAGAGCTGTTTTTCGAGGAGTTAGTCAGGCAGTGACAGCTAGGATGATTTCCTTTCTGAGTGCCCTGAGGTTGATGCAGGGTAGATGTGAGGCCTATCTGGCCCATGTTGTGGATACCAGAGTTGAGCAGAGATTGCAGGATATTCCCGTGATCAGGAAATTTTCTGATGTGTTCCCCGATGAGTTACTGGGTTTGCCGCTAGATCGGGAGACGAAGTTTGTGATTGACCTCGTTCCAGGTACCGCTCCTATATCTATACCTCCATATAGGATGACACCGGTGGAACTGAGGGAGCTTAAGGCTCAGTTGAGGGAGCTTAAGGCTCAGTTGCAGGAGCTTTTGGACAAGGGATTTGTCAGACCCAGTGTTTCGCCATAGGGAGCTCCAGTACTGTTTGTAAAGAAGAAGGATGGGACGTTGAGGTTTTGTATCGACTATAGGCAGTTGAATCGGGTGACAGTGAAGAATAAGTATCCGCTACCTAGGATCGATGATTTATTTGATCAATTGCAGAGGGCTCAGGTGTTCACGAAGTTGGACCTGCGATCGGGTTATTATCAGTTGAAAATTTCAGAGGCCGATGTCCCTAAGAGTGCCTTTAGGAGCAGGTATGGGCATTTCGAGTTTCTAGTGATGCCGTTCGGGTTAACTAATACCCCGGTAGCTTTTATGGCCTTGATGAATAAGATTTTTCAGCCCTACCTGGATCAGTTTGTGATAGTATTCATTGATGATATTTTGGTGTATTCAAGGGTAGAGCAGAGCACGCCGAGCATCGAGGATTGTTCGCAGGTCATGAGAGAGAGATATTGTATGCCAAATTCACTAAATGTGAATTACGGCTTGATAGTCGTGTTTCTAGGCACATTGTGATTGGTGAGGTATTCAATGGATCCTCGCAAGGTCGAGGCGATCTTTGCGATAGGAGGCTCCTAGGAATGTATCTGAGATCTGGAGTTTCCTAGGATTGGCCGGATATTACTGGAGGTTTGTCAAGGGGTTCTCGCTGATCTCAGCCCCTCTGACAAAACTTCTGCGGAAGAATGTGTCGTTCAGATGGACTGAGGAGTGCCAGAAGAGCTTTGAGGAGTTGAAACATCGGCTGACGACTGCACCGGTGTTAAGCATTCCAACTGGGACTGGAGGCTATATGGTGTACAGTGATGCTTCGCATCAGGGACTGGGATGTGTATTGATGCAGCATGGCAGGGTGATAGCTTATGCCTCGAGGCAGTTGAGGTCTCACGAGGTGAATTATCCAGTGCACGATTTGGAGTTAGCTGCAATTGTATTTTGTTGGACCCCGAAATTTTGATGAAAATTAGAAATATTAAAATGAATTTAAGTGAGAAAGAAATTGGTGAGAAAATTATGAATTTAAGGAAATTTGATGAAATTAAAAAAAAATTATGAGAAAAGAATTGTTTAATTTTGAGGACTTTGATATTTGAGTGAACTTATATGGATTATGAGAAGAAAGTGGATGAGTTGATTGAAATGAAGTTAAATAGCAAGAATTAAAAGGAAAAAGTCTGAAAATTTGAAGAATTTAGAAAGTTTGACTTTTGGAGATAAAATGTTTGACTTGAGAGTTGACTTTTTGATTTTGGGAGAATTTGAGAAAATGATCTTCTGGAAACTTGTAGTTTATGTCAAGAGCTTTCTGTAGCCATAAAGTTTGATATTTTTCGATATCGGAAGTGAGAGTTATGATCAGTCAAAATTTGATTGGAGTTTGACTTTTTGAAGAAAAAGTTGACTTTTTGAAGAAAAAGTTGACTTTTTGATTTAGGTCAAATTCGAGAAAATGATCAACATGAAAATTGTAGCCTATGTCGAGAGCTTTTTGTGGACAAAGTTTACTATTTTTCGATGTCGGAAGTGAGAGATATGATTTTCCGAAGATATGCTTTGTTTTGAAAATGCTATTAAGTACAGATTTATGTGTTCTATGCTTCGAGACCACTCGTCGTATGGATTTAGTTTGAATTAGAGTAAGTGGTTTTCATGAAAGTTTTAGATGATGTTTTATCTCTCCATTGATATAAAGTTTGCAATTTTTCGATATCGGGGCTAGAAATTATGAGCGATTAAAAATTGGAAGTCGTTTAGAAAAAGCTGTTTTGGACAGAATCTTTGATTGAGTTTTCGACCTCTTTCAAGACCTAATTTGATTTTGAGTTCTTCAGGGAAGTTGTAGAGCTTCCTTTGATCTTTCTATTGACACCAAATTTGTTAAATTCCAAGTTCGGGAGCAAAAGATATGATTTAAAAATTCTGAAATTTTCTACAGCTCTAGATTTTATCCTTAGGCGTGCCCACGCCTAATCTTCGAATCTCGCCTTCGCTTATAACTTTTTAATTTGACATCCGATTGATTTGATTCTTGAAGCGTTGAATTCCTAAGACAATTAATTTTATTTTCTTGAAAAATTATGATTTTTAGGAGATTAAATGGAAAGGGATTGATTGAACCAAAGTAAGAGATTTGGTTATAGGTTATAAGTTGGAAAATTTTTTGAACATGGTTCAGTATTTCACAAAATTTGGGAGCTATACAACTCCGATTGAGTTGATTCTTAAGGGAAAATAAATTTAAGATATAGGGCTACAACTCTTGTGAAGGGATCGAAATTTAATTTCATCTCTAAGATTGTTAATTTCTGGACTGAAGTTATGTTAATGTTCAGTCTTGGATTTTGTGAAGGTCTAATAGTATTTTGGCTATAAATTCTTCGTTCCTGATCCGGATTGAGTGCGGTCAGTGGCGTTGGATTCGTATGATCTAGAGGAACAATTTTCAAGAAGAAAGTTTGTCCAAATTATTTCGTTTAGATGCTTGAAAACAGGACGCAAGTAGTCAGTTTTTCAAAATCCTGTACAGGGGCAATGGTGGAATATTGCTTAAATGGAGGGGCAATTGGGTAATTGGCCACTCATTAAATAAAACACAAAGGGGGATGTCGTTTTAACCAAAATAAAGCCACAAAGAGTGGCTGGAGAGTCACGATTATTCTAGAATCAAAAGAAAAGAAGAAGAGAGGAGATAGAAGAGGAAGCTTCGGATGGTGTTGGAGAAAGAAGAAAAGTAAGGTGAGTTTCGGATTTCTCTTGGCTTTTTAAAGGATTTTGAAGTAGTTTCAAGAGGAAACATATGGAAGAAGAGGAAAACTTCTCTTGGGGCTTAGAATATCCGAAAATGGTGGTGGAAGAGGTAAAAGAAAATCTTGAAGTTTTAAGTTTTTGATGAATTTTGATGAGCTTTTGGTTGATTTAGCATGATTATGATGTGGGTTTGTGGTCTTTGAAGTTAATTTGAGAGATTGCCAAGTATGTTAGATTTAATTTTGGATTTTGTGTGAGTAGAGATTTTGCCCAATTTTATAAGTTGGGGTTTTTGAAAATTTATGGCTTAGAATTATAGAAAGTATGATGAATTGGTGAAATATGATGTCAATTTTAAGGATTTTGTTATTTATGATATTGAATTTGTGTAAATTGGTTTAAGCCAATTTTAAGATTTGGGGATTTTTGAAATTTATGATTTAGATAGATTGATTTTATATGGAATTGGTGTTTTCTAAGTCCAATTTGAAGAATTAAGTGAATTATGATATTTATTTTGGATAATTATGGCTTAGGAAATTTTAAGGTTGAGGAAAGAAGAAGGAATCTGGAGATTCGATGCATTGGACAAGTTGCTTGCATGGAAATAAGGTGGGTAATATATTTATTTATTGAATTATAAGTTAATTATGTGATTTTAAAAATTCAAGAAAGGAAAAATGTTTATAAGTAGTGTTTTCGAATTTTGATTTGGGAATGGTTTACGAATCGTTAAATTCGTTGTGATTCGAATGTTTGAAAATATTATTATCTTTGTTTGGAGAATTTGATAAAATCATGTAATGGTTATTTCGTTGTTTTCAAATTATTTGATGTATATTGTTCAAATCGTTATGATTAAATTATTGTCTTGGAATGATTTAAGAAATGCTTTAAGAAATTTAGTCTATGTTTTAATTATATTGTTTGGGAAAGATTTGAGGAAAAAGTTTGAAAAATTGAATAATTTGAGAAAATATGGTTTAAAAAAAGGGGTAAGTAAGAAATTATTATTTATTATGTTTGACTTATTTCAAGAAATCATGTTTTGAAAAATCAAGAGAAATGATTTTAAAAAAAGTTATTCTGAAATTGTTACTTTTTAGTTTTGAATGGAAAACTAATGAATTCATTGACCTTGAGGTTTAAAATCCTTTGGATTGATATGCTTGAAAAATGATGGAATTTAGAAATTATGGAAATTATAAATGGGATTTGTTTGATTTACAAGCTAAATTTGTGTTTTGAAAAATAAAGAAAGTGAAAGAAAGAAAGTATCGGATTTTGGTATTGATTTATTTGGTTTGAAAATAAGGATTTCGAATACATTTGAAGTGTTATAAAAAAATTCAGATTTTGAATGTTTTAAATTTGTTATAAAAATATTGCTTATGAAAATGATTGAAAAAATTATGATTTCTAAATGTTTTTGAAATAGGTATAAAAATGTTGTTTTTGAAAAAGTGTTTGAAAAATCATGATTTCATTTGTTTTGGAAAGTAGGAAAACTATGATTTCAATGCTTTTAGAATTAAGTATAAAATATCGTTTATGTAACTGTTTGATTTTCGTTTGTTGACATTCCTTGCTTTTGGAATAACTTTAGGAATTTTGTTATATGTTCATGAAAATTGAAACTTTCAATTTGAAAGTTTTCAAAGGTTTTAATTATTGATAGATTTGAGTATGTCCGGAATTACAAAATTATTACAAAAGTTAGATTTATTGTTTCTAAGGATTTTGGAAATTGATTTAAGAAATTGCTATTCATTATGTTCAATTATTTAAAGAAATTGTTATTTATGTTTTTTTGGAAAATCGAGGAGAAATGCTTTTGGAAATCAATTTAAGAAATTAAAATGATTAGTGATTTTTTTTTGTTTTGAATAAAAGGTGAAAATTGTGGTTTAAATTTTGGATGAGAAATGTATTATGATTTTAAATGTGTGAGAATTATGTTTCAAAGGAATTGATAAAGTTGTTATTTATTTTGTGTTGCATACTTGTTTGATGAATGATTGTGAATTTGTAAGAAATTGATTGGTGAATCTGTATTTTGCAATATGACATATGAAATTATGTGCTTAGTGAATGTAATCGTGTCTAGTAAGACACGACATGAAAATGTGAAATTTCAAAAATGCCTTGAACAATCTGCTTGTTTTAAACATGAATATGTGAATTGTATGGGTTTGGTCAGTCCCTCCGTAGAGTCGATTACCTTTGTCTCCTCCGATAGCCTTCTCCTACGCTCAAGAGTGGCTTAGGAGTTCGATTCGGACTCCCCTCATTCACTACCGCATATGATCGCTATGCAGAATGTGCGATAATGTCGATTCGTCTGTTAGGACCGAACCAAACCATTCTGTTATGTTATGTGATTTTTTATTTTGTTTATGTACGTGAAATTTCTCTCATGTGATGCATTCATGTTGAAATTTTGAATGATTTGTGAAAAGTTTGAGAACTTGAGAAATGAAAGTGAATTTTTAATCATGAAATTTCGGAAAATGTTTATGAATGTTTTGAAATAAATGAGGATGTTGAGAAAAATCTTAGAAAATGTTGATGAAGGTTTATGAATGTTTTGAAAAGTTTGAAAATGAGTTTTTTTGGATAAAATGTCCTAATGGGAAAGGTTTGCAAAGTTTGAAAAAGATAAGCCTTTTGGCTAAAAGTGATGAAAAATGATTTCTGCTTATTATTCAGTTTATAAATATGTTACCCACGAGCTTCCGAGCTCACCCCCCCTTTCATCTTCATCTCCAAGTATTCGAGCAGGAGATTGGATGAAAGATGGTCAAGACGTCAGTTTCGATATTTATATGTTTTTTAATCTATATAAGTTAGATTTTGAGTAACTTGGATTTTAGTATGGGTATGTATACGAATTTGTGTATGGAAATGAGTTATGGGATTGTAAGTGATTTCTGAACTTGTATATGAATTCGAGACTTGGATATTGATTTTATGATCATAGCTGAGTATGATTATGCTTTATGTGTGTAATTGGATATTGAATGTGGATTTTGTATATGGATTTGAGATATTGAATGTGGTTAGGATTGATTGAGATTTTATATGATCGATTAAGGATTTTTGAAGTGTTAGGTTTAGATGTGCGTTTCTGCTGGTGTTTCGGATTCCGGACGGGAGGTCCGATGTTGATTTGTGTTGTTGGGTTGAGATACTAGAAGTGTATTTTGCCTTTGCAGGAAATTTTGGGCTGTCAAAATACAGCTGTTATGCTGCCCGATTTTCGGTAAAAATCGGGTTAAGATAAAAATAAGAGTTAAGAAGTTAGTTTGGTAAAGATGAGATTTGCGTAATTAAGACAATTTATATGAATTGAGTGTTATATGAGGATAAATTTCCAAAAAGGAAATTGTATGGATTGATTATGATTTAAATGTGATTGAGTAAAGAAAAGGAATGAATAAGAGGAAAAAAATTTATACCGGATTTGGATGTTTAAATCTAGGTTAATCAAACGCGATAAGTTTTCTATACTTTGTTCTTTGTCTTTCTCGGATGTTGGAATTTGTGTAAATTGATTGATTCGTTTACTGTTTTGATTAAACGCTTTGCCTTGATGAGTATTAAACTTCGCTTTCGATTCTTTTGCTTTGTGATTCGAGTTCGTTTTGCTATTGGCTTCCGCATTTCGCTATTTACCTTGTTCTAGTTGTTCCGCTTTTCGTTTTCCGGTTGGGATCTGGTTTTCAGATCGGGTCCCAACCTATTTGCTCTGAAGATCTGGAGACATTATTTGTATGGGGAGACGTTCCAGATTTTCACAGATCGTAAGAGTTTGAGGTATTTGCTGAGTCAGAGAGAGTTGAATCTGAGGCAGAGGAGATAGATTGAGCTTTTGAAAGATTATGATTGTACTATTGAGTACCACCCAGGGAAAGCTAATATGGTGGCAGATGCTTTGAGTAGGAAGTCTAATGTTAGTACAACTCAGATTCAATTATCGAGGTTACCTAATCTGATTCATTGGAGAGCTCTAAATGTAGAGTTGAATCTGGAGCAAGATGAGGCACTAGTTGTTATTTTGAAGTTGAGGCCAATGTTACATGATAGAATCAGAAGAGTACAGAATAAAGATTCTGATATGGTAAAGCTTATAGAGAAAGTGAAGGCAAATCCGGAGTCCGAGTTTGAGTTGAGGGATGAGACTTTGTGGTTGAGACATAGGCTATGTGTACCTAATGTGGATGATTTGAGGAAGGAGATCCTTGAGGAAGCTCATATGGCCACCTATGCTATGCATCCTGGTACTACCAAGATGTATAACACATTGAAGCAACATTTTTGGTGGCCTGGAATGAAGAAACAAGCACCAGGCTCCCGTAGGGAATTTGAATTCGTTGCCCATTCCAGAGTGGAAATGGGAACGGATCACTATGGACTTCATCATGGGTTTGCCTAAGACTCCGAGGCAGCATGATGCTATTTGGGTCATAGTAGACCGGTTGACTAAATCGACCCATTTCTTACTAGTGAGAGAGAATAACTCACTTGATCAGTTGGCCCAGAAGTATGTAAATGAGGTGGTGAGGATGCATGGAGTACCAGTGTCCATAGTATCAGACAGGGATCCTAGATTTACTTCGAGATTTTGGAAGAGCTTGCAAACTGCCATGGGAACTAAGTTGAACTTGATCTGACATTTCATCCTCGAACAGATGGACCAGAGAGAGAGGCAATCAAGACTGTTGAGGATATGCTTAGAGCTTGTGTATTGGAGTTTAGAGGAGCTTGGGATCAGTATATGACATTGATAGAGTTTGCTACAATAACCACTACCACAAGAGTATCGGAATGGCACCGTATGAGGCATCAGACGGTAGGAAATGTCGACGCCATTGTATTGAGATAAAGAGGGCTTGAGAATGATGGAAGGTCGAGTTGATCTGACAGGACACGATGGATAAGGTGAAGTTGATCCGTCAATTAAAGTGGCTCAGGATAGGCAAAAGAGTTATGTGGATCAACACCGACGTGATATGGAGTTCAGTGTAGGAGATAGAGTATTTTTGAGAGTATCACCCTGAAGGGGAGTTTTGAGATTTGGTAAAAAGGGCAAGTTGAGCCCTAAGTACATTTGTCCTTATGAGATCATTGAGAGGATAGGACCTTTAGCCAATAAGTTGGCTTTACCGAATGAGATGTCTCAATTGCATAATGTGTTTCATGTAAGTATGCTCCGAAGGTACCGATTGGATCCGACACATACGATACCGGCTCAGGAGATTGAAGTTGCTAGTAACTTAAGCTATGTTGAGGAGCCGATCAAGATTGTGGGATCGCGAATTAAGGAGTTGAGGAACAAGGTTATTCCATTGGTAAAAGTCCTCTGGAGAAACCACTCGACTGAAGAAGCAACATGGGAGACAGAGAAGCATATGAGGAGACAATATCCCCACCTACTCGAGCAAGCAGGTAAGAATTTCGAGGACGAAATTTCTTTGAGGAGGGGAGAGTTGTAACATCCCATTTCTAGTGGAAAGGGTAGAATGGTAAATGTGAGTGGCTCATGAGAGTTAGTGATGCACTTCCATGTTCATGCATGATATGTCATACACTTGCACATAAATAGTGAATTTATTTGCACATGAAATAATTGTACATGCATTCATGAATAATTTCGGGTATAATTGGATTAATCTATGAATTTTTAGAGTTATGGATGTTTTTGCATTGAAAATATTAGTAATTGGTGGAAATATTGTATTTGTATATGTTGGTGAAGTTATGGAGTATTGAGAAAGATATACTGATAATAGAGAACAAGAAATAAATTAAATGAAATTTTGGAGATAGTTGGGTTGTAAAGATGACAGTCAAGGGAATTTAGTTCAAAAGAAACTAAGTTGGAACTTGGGTATGGGGTAAGTGACAAGTGTCACTTAGGCCTTGTACTCTAGCTAAGAGTAGGTTTCTATTCCTTGAGAATTGACAGGTTAAGTCTTATCCAAGCTCCTTCCTTTTTATCATCTTCCTAAAACTTCTCTCTCTTCGAAACACAGAGTTTTCCATCAAAATATCTTCTAAGGGACTTTTGTGTTCTTTCTTTCCTTCACCAAACTTACTTTGTCTTCTGTGTCATCTACTCTAAGGAAAAACCAGAAGTTGATCGTTTCTCTCAGCGAAGTATGAAAACGTGTGGAGTTTAGGGCTTGAAGATTTTGGGGTTTTCAGCAGGTAAGTGTTAGAGAAATCCCTTGCTGTTAGGGATTTGTGAAATAAAGTTGATAAATTACTGTCATCTGCATGAAAAACGTACTTTATGTGTTTGTTCATAAATACTGGGTAGTTGGAGAGAAATAAATTCAGTCATAGTGTTGAAAGTTAGAAAATCTGGAAAATTTCTCACTGAGTATATTTCAGTATTTTAGCCATCACATTTTCTGTGGTTGTCCAAATGAGATGATTCTTGATTCGGAGTAAACTAGGAATATATAGCTACAATTTGTATGAAGACATCGAATTTCAGTTCTTTCTCTAAGAGTCTCAAAAGTTGTCCTGAAGTTGAGAACTGGGTGCAGGATGTTGAGAGTTGAGCGGAAATTCATGTTCCAATTTCGGGAGGAAATATGGACCTGATTTAGATAGATTTTGGTCAAGTTGCCTTCTGAAAAGTTGTATATCTTTCTTTTATCTTTCCAACGATATAAAGTTTGTAAATTTTGGATATCGGAGTCAAAAGTTATGATTGTTATAAGTGGAGATGTTACGAGAAAAGCGATTTATGGAAATGAGGCGAAGGAAAAGCGGGCGATGGAAATGAGGCGATAGGAAAAGCGATTTATGGAAATGAGACGAAGAAAAGCGACGATGGAAATGAGACTAAGGAAAAGCGAGGCGATGGAAATGAGGCGAAGGAAAAGCAAACGATGAAAATGAGGCGATAGGAAAAGGACGATGGAAATGAGGCGAAGGAAAAGCGAGCGATGGAAATGAGGCGAAGGAAAAGCGAGCGATGGAAATGAGGCGATAGGAAAAGCGAGCGATGGAAATGAGGCGAAGGAAAAGCGGGGCGATGGAAATGAGACGATAGAAAACTCGAGGCGAAAACAAGAACTGATTGGAGTCTTTTGGTCATAACTTTTTCTCTAGACCTCCAAATGGCCTGATTTTTGAAGCATTGGATTCCTAACACATTTCTTTATCCCTCCACAAAAAGTTATGGTTTTTCGTATTGAATCAGAAATGATAGATTGAATCAAAGTAAGGATATTAGTGGAAGGAGCATGAATTGAATATTTCACTGAACGTATTTCAGTATTTTGGAGATATCTTGGTCTATAGGATTCCAATTGAAATGATTCTTGATTTTTAGACAACTAGAGTAATAGGGCTACAAATCATATGAAGAAGCTGAATCTCGATTCAATCTCTAAGGTGTTCAATTTCTGGATGGAAGTTGGATATAACACACTGTTTTGGAGAGGAATAGTCCGAAAATGTTTGAGGTATATCTTCCAAATTACTGAACCGAATTGAGTGAAATTATAGGCGATGGAAAGATACAAGATAGAGGAACACTTTTCTAGAAGAGAGTGAGCTCAAATTTCACAAGTTTTGCCTCCTGATTGAATGTGAACAGTGAACCCAAGGTATTTCAGAAAGTCTGAAAGTAAGCCAGTGACAAACGAATTGGGATTTCTACGGTTCTAGAGAGGCAGAAACCTAGTGTTAGTTTTGCTTAAATGAATTTTTGGTATGGGATAGTGTTGAGAAGAATCAAAGACTGATACCCGAGATTTATCATGAACATGCATTGTACATAATACATCTCATACATGTGCATTGTTGAACATTCTTAATGGTGCAAATTTTGATATCATGTATGCTATTTGTTATAGAGGAGCAACTGGAACATCAACTTCCAAACGTTGCTGGATCTTCCAGGCGTTAGCTTCGGGAGCAACCAGTGAGTAACCTAGTTGGTTCCTTAATTTCTGATTTTTTAAATGCTCTGTGTGAACTGTTTACAAATGTGAATTGTATGATTATGGGAATGGTTAGGATTGAAATGCATGCTTCTGATAAATGGGAATTGACTGCTACGTGCTTTTTGAGAAATTGTGATAAACGGGCTTTCATAGCCATACGACTGTGAATTATTGAGCATTTGCATTTCATGCATAAATGCATGAACAGATAATGAACGTTGTGAGCTGAGTCTCCATTAATACTGAAAAGAGCTTTGAGCTCGAACACTGTTACTGAACCGGGCCTCGAGCTCGAGGGGAGTTAGTGCATCCTGCATGAGGGCTCTCCTACTCCCTAGATGCGTCCACTGAACACTGATTACCTATTTGCGCTCGGTCACAACACTGAAACAAACTGGAAAAGAGTCACATATGCATTGCATACAAATGAGTTAACTGATCAGTGATAATTACTGAGTTATGTGATGGCATGAGAAATTGCAAACTGTTATATGATAATTGAATGTTACTGTGATGTGCTGTACGCAATTTGCGTAATGCATGAATTGAGTGAACCATCGATGATGGTTTCTCCTTGAGTTCGCAAACTCACCCAAAATTGCATCTATTTTTCAGGTTTGATAGATTAGACCCCTAGCTCCAGAGATAGACTTTTCCTGCCGCGTGAGCACTTTGGCAAGAGAAGCGATGGTATACAGGTCGGTCAGCTGGGATTGATTTTGAGGTTGGCATAGTATATAGTTTTGTATCAGTTTCCTTTTTGGGAGTATTGTATTTAGACCGTAGGGAACTGATAGACTTGTCTATATTTCTGTTTGATGTTATGAAATGAGAATAGCATTATGGTTTTAAAAATTTAGTGATTGTGATATTGCGTTTTTATTGTATTGATGCCATGTGGATTATAGAAATGATCGAACGTAGTGCACCCTTATTGTGGGATATCGTCAGTGCGACCCAGGCGTCGGTGCGTACCTATGATGAGGAGCGCTACAGATTATGATCATTAATGATATTTTTAATGTATATGAAAAGTGGAGAAAGATATTTTGCATAGATGGGGAAATCTTTTATATCATGAAAGCTTTATAAAAGTGAATCTTAGCTTGATCAAATAAATTATGTGTGAACTAGTATTCGAATATGGCACATTGGAAGACTTAATGACAATAGAGGTGGTGATAAAATGCGAAATTGCAAGGGATATATATATATATATATATATGGGATTTGGATTTATTTAGAACTAGCTCTATGTTGGATACATCCAGAAGTTGTTAAAGATTTTCTGGTCTTAGTCCTTTGACAAAAATGTTTGAGGAAAAACGTGTGAATCGTATGACTGATGAATGTAAAAAGAGACATTTTGAGAAATTTGCAACTCGAGTATTGATCGTATTACTTTAATTTGGAGATTTTGCAATATTTAATGAAGTGTCCCAGTAAAGGTTATGATGCAATCTGTTGAAATAGTGTAAAGTGGTTCTATGTACATGGGGACAAGTATAACCTCATGGGTTGCATTGTGATTGATGATTTGAAATTTATTGTATTGGGTATTGCTTTGAAAGTTTGGAGACACTATTCATACAGAAACATTTTTGGATATATCTATGAATATGCAAATCGATAACGGTTAAGATGTTTCGGGAATTTGAAAGAATTGAAAAGGATTATGTGATTGAGTATTTCAAAATTAAGCTAGTGATGCAATTTAATGTATTGAATAGAAAATTCAATGGCAGAAGATCACAATTTGGCGATAAGGTTATTAAACCTAGTGTAATACTGAGTGCAAATTGTCGAGCTAACAAGGGGCAAAAAGAAAGTATTATTAGCTATTGGATTTCCAAATCAGGTGTGCATAAAAAGGATTGGCAAAGTCCAAATTGAGGATTTAGAATATGCGGACCTTATCGAAGAATTGAAAATGAATTCAACTTTTGAAAAAAATGATATTTATGACTGGATTAAGAAGTATGGGTGTTACCCACTAAAGAAACTGTTAGAGAAAACACAAGGAACAATCGAAGCTTTATGTTCTAGTATGAGTACATTGAAAGAGTAATTGAAGGTTTAGAATGTAAAATCGAATGATTATATGTGTGAATAACCAACAGACTTGACTGCTGGAGACAAATGTAAAACTGATATTTTTGGAGTTTATTGGGACATGAGATTGATGTATAGTTTGGAATAATTGTGGGCATAACAATCGTTATATTGGTGACACCATTCGAATAGTGTATAAGGGGTCTTACAGCCAAAAAGGAGTCGTTCACCCTATATTAAAGTGAACAGGGCCTAAAAATAGTCGAAGGCCATGATTGATTTGAGATAATGTTGATAAGTGAAATGAATCTATAATAGGGGTTAAGTAATCCAAGTTAATGACAATGAGTCGAGTTGATTAATATTGAGGTTATGGAATCTTACGAGATTAGTGTTTTAACACTAAAGAGATGTAATCTTGTAAGCGATAAATGAAATACTTCGAAGTGTATCACCTCGGCCAAGATGCACTTAGATGGAGATAAAGGTGTATTTATGGGAAACTAAATTCGTTATAAAGTGGCCTCTATGTGACTATGGTGTGAATAGAACTATGGATTGGTAGGTCGGTCTAAAACCTGAAAGATGATTTGGATTCACAAAGTGTTACATGGACAGGATTCAGAAATATTGTTATAATCCGATATATGTGTTATTGATACCGAAAGTGAAGAATTGCGAGTAATCATGAGGAAACAGTTAAGACAGAGTAGAGTTTGAGGAAAGTAAAGGGGAGATTTATTGTATTGATTTCAGTTAATTGGCATAAATTAGTCATGTAGTGAAATAAGTGGGAAACAGAATATGAATGAACGAAACATTTCCCCTGCCTTCCTGATCAATCATATAAGAAATTTCGGGGACGAAATTTTTGTTAGGAGGCGAGAATTGTAACATCCCATCACTGATGGGAAGGGTAAATTGGTCAAAGTGGACAGACTAGTAGTTTATATTGCATAATTTGATATGTACATACTTTTGGCCTCTAATTTTTAGAGGAATGAGACATTTTGCACATGCACTTATATGTATATGCATTCATGACAATTCCTGACATTTATTTATGAATATGATGTGTTTTGTGAATTCTGGGAAAATTGTGTTTGAAAATCTGAATTGGAATGCTTTAGGAGTGGTTATCAATTGTTAGTGACTCTTAGAAATTTTTTTGGAAATTTTGAGAGTAAATGTCCAGATCAAAAATTTTCCGAGTGACGGACTGATTGATTTTATAGTACTGGAGTAACTGTCCAATGGTAATGGGAAAAATTGACATTTGACTTTTAGGGAATAAAAATGTGCAACCGTTGGAATTTGGAAATAACCTAGACTAGAAATGAATTTTGAAAAGTGAAAAGAAAAAGGAACTTGGGAAAAGGTAATTGAGGAAAAGAAGAGTAGTATGTCTTGAGCCTTAGGTGTAAAAATTATTAAGAAAGCTACCCCTAATACCTTAAGTTTTCGGTGGTTCTAAGAAGAAAATCACTTTGAGAGCTACTTGTCTCCTCCATCCTAGGGCATGCTATTTTCTTCCATTGATTGATCCTCCTCCATACACGATATCTTGTGGTTCACTTGCTTGCTTGCTTTTCTTTGTGCTAAGACCAACCCTAAACCCTTGAGATGTTGAGAAATTGTGAAAGGAGACGAGAGGGTCGTATGTGTTGGTGACTTGGAGAGTTTCAGGAGTTTTAAGAGTTGGAAGCTTAATAGGTAAGGAAATCTCTCTTATGTTGTTTATTTGTTTGTTGAAATGCATTTATGATGTTTAATGAGAAAGATTGGGGTAGTTGTGTTGAGTTATGGCTAATTTTAGAGAGAAAGTTGTGGAAAATGGTCGGAGAAGACGAACTGGAACCCGCACTTCGCGACGTGTGTGAAGGCCTCGTTGCGACGAGCGGTTAATTACTCGTCGCGACGAGCATGTTTAGACGTCGCGATGAGCCCGTAATTCCTCGTCGCGACGAGCGGTTAGACGTTGCGACGAGCGGTTAGTCGTCGCGGTGTGCATCCTTTGGCTGCGGCGAGGCTGATTTTTCTGAACTGATGTGATTTAGTTTTTGGGTCATAACTAAGGATGTAGACCTCCAATTGAAGTGAATTTTGATTCGTTATAAACTAGAGAAAGAGGTCTACAGTTGAGGTGAAGAAAGAAAGTTTGAATTCAATTAGTAAGATCTCTAATATTGAATGAAAGTTGAGGATAGGAATCTATTTCAACCTAAGTATTGTTGTATGATAATTGGGAGTATAATTTGGAGACTTCTGAAATAAATGAAATGCTTTTGGGGTTTTAGAAACTTAGTATAATGGGTGAATTTGACCGAATGAATAGTAATTTTGTCTTTTAGGTCTTTCTTGAGAATTTAAGGGTATTGTCTAAATGTTGTGGTATTTATAGTATGAAAGTTGGTTTCGTGGCAAAAGATAGTGAAATTGGGACATAGCGCCGGGAATGTCATGAATATGCATTGTACATTTTTGCATTTCAGCATGTGCATTTGTGAACCTTTCTGATTGTGCATTTGATAACATAGGATTACTTTGACTGTTATAGAGGCACCGTTGGAACGACATTCCACGAATTTTTCTTTTACATTTGATAACATGGGTGGATTTTTCTTTTACACTTGTATCTTTTTTACTCTTATAAACGTTGTCCAGGAGTACAAAGGTTTAAGTGTGGGGGAATTTGATTGTGCCCAAGTTCAATATATAATTGGCTACACTTTCATGGTTGTTAATGCACTTTTTGACGCTTAATTCATGATTTTTGTGTTTAAATTAGTCTCTTACGGTGAGCTTATATTTTATGCAATTTGCTAGTAAAATTGTACAAATTGACATTAATTGCATTATAATTTTTCTAATAACAATTGATACTGCAAATTGTTATTTTATATTGCAGGAGAAAAGGAGTCAAAAAGGATAAGAAGAGTTAACACGGCATGAAGTCCTTAAGGCACGTCGCGACGTGATGTTGGAACCCCTCCCTGGTGAGTCGTGGGCCCGACGTCCTACGAGACATCTGGACGCGCATCCCACGAGGGAGGGATTCCTCACCACGAAAGAAACCTCAAATCGAACTCAATTTAACGTCATCCAAACAAAACCTGGTAAATTCACCCTAATTATAGAAGGATTTAAAAACTACTTTAGTCATTAAGAGGGTCAAAATGTGCTTTGAAGTTGCTTCCACTAAAAATGTCAATTTCCCTACACAATACCAAGAATTTGAGAATTCATATCTTTTAGCACACAAATCTAAAAATGACACATTTTACCTCATTGGAAAGATAAAGAAAGGATCTACAAACTTTATGAAGGGTGAAAAAATTAAATCGGTCATTAAGAAAGGTAAAAACACATTTAAAGTTTCAGCCTAAATAAAAACCAATGGAACAGTAATTTGATAGAATGAACAGTAACTGTCAACTTCTCAACCTCTTAACTTTTTATTCCTAACTCCGATAATTGCAAATCATACCTCATTTTAAAGATAGAAAGATGATCTACATTTTCTATGAAGATAACAAAAATCAAAACTGTCTCTAAGAGGGTGAAAACCCCATTCAAAGGGACTGCAAAATTTTTACTTTTATCAACGGTAGCTGAAACCATTCACCTCTCATATTCATTTTAAGTCCGATTGTGACAAACTTTATGTCATTGGAAAGATCTCAACAAGTTCTACATTCTTCAAGAAGACATCTCATTTAAATTCAAACTCTAATAAGGTCAAAACATTAGTTGAAGGTTCTGCCCATTTTTAAGAAAAATGGATAGCACCTCCCCTAAAAGTGTAACTAGCCAAATTTTCAATCCAACTTAACAACCTGCATATAAAAATTCATTCTTCCAACTTCCATAACACAACTCAAACCCAATATACTTCAAAAACTGTAGCACACTCCTAGGATTCTAATTGTTTCCAAAACATCAATTAATCTAACTTAACTCTTTCTTTTGTCCAATGTACCCATTTGTTGCTACATTTGAGAAAACATTAAATAAGATGCATTTCAATATTCAAAACTCTTACATTTACATGGAAACAAGTCAATACTAAGTCTCAAGGGCATTCTAGCCCTAATACATCCAAAACGAAAAAAGTGAACTTACAAAGAATAACAATTATCCAAGATGTTAGCTAATGCTTTAAACATGACTTCAAAAGCAAAAAGGCATCGGAGTATTGTCTCAATCCCAATGCAGTGACTCGGTTTCTCGCTTGACACCTGTGGAGGGGAAATGGGGTGTGAGCTCAACGGCTCAGTGGGTAACAACTTAATAATCAAGGAATAAACAAAAATCATCATTCTTTCCTTCATTTTCAAAACAATGTCACATTAATAAAAGCATTCTTATTTTTCAAATCTTTTCACAAAATTTATCCCATCAAACAATTTACAAACTTAACACATCATAAAACAACCAAACTTTTCACAAAAACACAAACAAAGTGGTTCGGGTGGATCCGAAAAAGAACGTACTACATATTTCTGCGAAGCGATCATGTGTAGCCGTGACGGATAGGAGTCCTTGAGAGGAACTCCACGGCCACTAGCGGGCAGGCGGGAGAAGCCTATGGGTAGACAGGTGCACCTGACTCAGATGGGACCACCACAAACCCAAAGAAAGCATATAATTCACACAATTCGAAATTATTAGCCGTAACTGGCCTTTACCAATTTACTTTCGCATAACTGGGCCAAAATGACAAAGCTTTTTCCGAAGTCACAATTTCTCGTCTTTTTCACATAACAACCAGTATTCACATCATTTTAACATGAATTCACAATCAGAGAATTTCACATACCAGTTAAACACATAACAAAGAGTAATTCATATTAACATTCTAAGTCATTTGAAAACATCAATTTGCCAAAATCACAAAATCCATCTTTTTCACTTATCAAATAATTTTGCCAACATTTCCAACATAATTTACATTCAAGAAACATCACATACAAGTTTAAATCCTCACAAAGAATAATTAATACAAACTTCTTAAATAATTGGAAAGCATTAGTTTGCATTTATTATAAAAACGTTAAATTGCCTATTAACTCAATTATTAAGGAATCACCCACCTTAATTCCTTTAGCTCTAGGATTGATTAATTTTCCTCTCCTCAACTTCCAATGGCCTCTCTAAACCTTCATTAAGCATAATAATCCCATAAGCATAAGTGATAGCAAAATTCATAATCCTTAGGAAGAGAAAACATGAATTAACACCTATCTAACTTTACCCATAACTTAACTAAGCTTTTAGCATCAAAACCCATCCATAAAACCATAAATTTAACATTTTCTTACCTTAGAGAATGAAACCCACGAAAATTGTTTTTGCTCCTAAGGAAAGCTTAGATTCTTCCCTTCCACTTTCTTCTTGAATAGAACTCTTAAACTCTCCTTTCTAAGCATAGAAACCTAAGCTCCAACTCTTCTTCTTCTTCTTCTTCAACCTATCTTAGCCAAAAGTCACCCTTCTTTCTCCTTTCTTTGAAGTTTTGCAGCTTTCTTATTAAAAGCCTTAGGGAAATAATTCTAACTTATAAGACCTACACTAAAACTACGTAGTTTTGTAAGGTTACTAATCTTTCCTTGCAATTTTTGTTTCTTCCTTCATGTTATACGGCTACATCATCACTTGTTTCATTCCTTCTTCATTTAATCCTTTCCTTCTTCATTTAATAGCATTTAGAAAGGGCTAAAAGCCCATCTCCTAAGCCTTAAGCCTTAAAACCTAAGCAAACTTCCTAATTTACCCTAACTCCATCTTATTCTTTTTAATTCTACCAACTTATCAAATTTCTAATTTTAAATAAATCCCTCCAATTAAATTCTGTTAATCCCAAATTAATTCTAACTAAAAAGGAAATTAGTAAACTAATCCTCAAAAATACATAAAACATGCTAAATGCGAATCGGGGCCCAACACGTGAACTCGCGACGCATCAACACACGATTGTACGTCACGACGTCAACAATTCAACACGTCGCGACGAGCAAGCCAGAGCACACGTCGCGACGAGAATTAATTCACACGTCGCAACGTGCAGACGGGTATTCGGACTTTAAATGGAAAGATCACTCACTGTATCGACCCAGCCCGTGAACCACCCTTTAAATATTGCCGAATTAGGTTAGAACGGGGATCTTTTGGGCAATCAACACTCGGAGAGAGAGAGGAGACCGACGAGCTAGGAGAGAAGCACCAGGAGCATTCGCGACACCCCCTTCCCCAGGGTTCCCTTCGGGGTTCCCTGGGGACAACTTCTGCATTAGTTTTTATCTTCTATTTTTACCGTCGCCATCCACCATGGATATCTTGGAGTCGTTGTGAGTTGTGAGGCTTCCGGTTGCTATGCGTGGCTTGGCATTTTTTTTCCTATTGAAGATGTAGTGATGGTTGGAGTTCACCGAGCTTCCAAGGGGAGTAGCTTAATCTATAGTTTAGCTATGATTTATAAATGCCTAGGTCTAGGGTTTGTAATTTGTAGTGAAGCTACTTGATTATAGTTAAATGTTGGACATTAAATGTGTTGTTTGGATTGTTAGTTTACATTGTCACATTTAACTACGTTGTTATGAACAGCTGAGTTGGGGTTTGTTGCTTTGTAGTTATATTTGCTTAATTAGATTTTAATTAAGCGTTGAACATTGTAAGGTGTGTGGATCTGTTTATGTAGAATTCTGTGCTTAAACATATGAAGTCTCATATATGTTAACTTATGATCTTGTCGATTCTCGTTTATCTGCCTAGTTGTATTTGATATTGAGTTGATGCTAGATTTCATTTGACCCATTGCATTGGCAAATCCACCGCACACACTAAGATGCTTTTAACAAGATTTTAAGCAATGGAGTTCATTTATTAAAGCCTTGGACTTAAAGAATCCTTTAAGGTTCTGAGGCTCAAGAGCACTCAATGGGGTCTTGAGAAATGGAGTCGAGAGTGACAGGAGTCCATTAATCAAGATCCTGGACTTAAAGATAATTCTTTAAGGTTTACCATTCAAACTTAGTGATTTCTAATCCCACCGCACACACTAAGATGAGCTTAACAGGATCTTGAGCAATGGAGTTCATTGATCAAGATCCTGGACTTAAAGAGTCCTTTAAGGTTCTGAGGCTCAAGAGCACTCAATGGGGTCTTGAGAAATAGAGTCGAGAGTGACAGGAGTCCATTAATTAAGACCCTAGACTTAAAGTGAGTTCTTTAAGGTTTACCATTCACACTTAGTTTTGAACTGTGATAGTCAAAGCTCGTTTTCAAGAGGATTTTATCACTTGTTTTAGTATTTTCTTTTTCTATTTTCAAAAATCCAAAAATACTTTTTACATGCTTTTTTAGTGTAGTTAATGTTTTCAAACAAAACCCTCTTTTCCTTACTGATTTCTCTTGCGTTTTATGACATATAGGCTAGCTTAGGTCCATTTCATTAGGTTCTGATTAAGTGAGACGACCCGAGGTTGCATCCTATACTGCAATCTTGGAATTTATTATTTTTGACCGGTTTCCAAGGATCGATCTTAAGGTCGAATCGACAGAACTGCGATCAAAATGGCGCCGTTGTCGGGGAACAGCGAATTGGTTCTCTAAGTTAGCTTTTGTCATTTTGTTGCTGAGTGAAGTTAGGAGTCTTTTCTTTTAGGTTGCATTTTCATTTATAGCTTTCCTTCGTTTTTAATAGTAAGCATTTTACAGATTACTCCTTTTGTGAAAGTTCGCTGAGCCCAACTCTTACTATTTTTGCGACAAACATTTCAGGTGAATCTGGCTTAGTGGAGGCCGACACGGACATGCAAATGGATGAAGTTGTTTCACCACAAAATGGCCATCTTTCGAAGGTCTATCGGAAGTATCAAAAACCTCCATAACTCCCAGGTTGTCTCTTTCTTTCACTTGTTTACTTACTTAAGCCTCGTGATTTCTTGTGATATATATTGGTGCATTAGTTTGTTAAGTAAGTGTCAGGGAGAAACAACCCTTGTAGGAAAATAGTTTAGCTTTTAGTTTAGTAAGTAGCCTTTCCATTCAATAATTTCCCCCTTTTGAGTTTTATCTCTTGCCCTCCTGTTGTCGTATTGCATTGTTTTTTGTGCTTCCTTTCCTTATGCCTTATCTTTTCTTGTTTATCATTGAGGACAATGTGTGATTTAAGTGTGGGGGAGCTGTTTCCCTATCTATCTTTTGTATTGCCGACCTGTTGATGTTTTGTTAATACATGTGTTAGCGAATCTTGCATTTTGTTGGTAAAAACTTGGTAAATTTAAAATTTGTTGTCATTCTGTTGTTCCTCGTCGCGGCGACAAATTACACGCCGCGGCGAGGCTGACCATTTTTTGCACGCACGTCACGACGTGCACGCAGCTTCACGTCGCGACATCCGCACGTTGCGGCGCACAATGCTGTACGTCGTGACGTCCCACTTTTTCACAGAAATGACATTTTTTGCTTAACTGTTCTACTCAATTCAACCTTTCGCCAAACTAGCCTTTAGTAACTACTATTTGCAAAGATTTTATAAGTTTCAAAATGGTGCTTAAGTTTTTGAAAATACCTTCCATTCTTTTAATGACAGTCGGAGTTGGCAGAATTTTACTTTCAATATTTTCAATACATAGTTAATGGAGGCATGCTAATAAAGTGGCACTTTAAGTTTTTTAGACTTGAGATTGTTCATTGAGATAATACCCTTGTTGGAAGGATATTTGGGCCTAATTTCTTTTCTTCAATCTTTTTGTGCATCTGCTTATTTCATACTTCTCTAGAACTTGTTTCAATTCTTACTCGAAGCTTGATGGACTAGATTTTTGTTGATGTGATAGAGGCGTTCCTTCTTGACCCTTTTCCCAAACACACCTTAAACACTTATCGCCACTAGCCCATTGAGCCTTATTATGTATGAGCACTTGCAAACATTTCATATGATGTCATTAGTTTAATTTGCATTTCCTTTTCCAAAACAAAAAGACAAAAAAGAGACAAAAAAAAGAAAAAAAAAGAAAGAAAGAGCAACAGAAAAAGTGTGTTCCAAAAAGGAACAGAAAAAAAGGAGAAGGAGAAAGAATAATAAAAAAAGTCATCATTAGTTCAACTGTTGACATCCATTCATAATTTTAGTGCATGTGTTCATATCTTCTCTTTCGTTCATTCCATCCATTCATCTAGCCCTCCACACATTACAACCCTGAAAAGTCCTCTTGATCTTCAAAATCATAGTTCTTGTAGTGGAGAAATAGAGCTGATACAAGCTTATGGTAGAGTATGGATTAAGCAGATTGAGAGTGACAATATCCCTAAACACAAGTGAGGTGAGAGCAAACACTTTATCTTGAGTGACATCTCTTTTGTCCAATCTCTTGGATTAAATTCTTTTAGTGGTTGTTTTATTAGCATTCTTTCAATCTGCTTTGATTGAATTATGAGAAAGTGTTTGTGTCAATTTCCTATTATTGTTTTGAGCATGGGTGGATTTTTCTTTTACACTTGTATCTTTTTGACTCTTATAAACGTTTTCCAGGAGTACAAAGGTTTAAGTGTGGGGGAATTTGATTGAGCCTAAGTTTAATATATAATTGGCTACACTTTCATGGTTGTTAATGCACTTTTTGACTCTTAATTCATGATTTTTGTGTTTGAATTAGTCTTTTACGGTGAGCTTATGTCTTATGCAATTTGCTAGTAAAATTGTACAAATTGACATTAATTGCATTATAATTTTTCTAATAACAATTGATACTGCAAATTTTTATTTTATATTGCAGGAGAAAAGGAGTCAAAAAGGATAAGAAGAGTCAACACGGCATGAAGTCCTTAAGGCATGTCACGGCGTGAACTAATCACCTCACCGCAGCATCGTCGCGGTGAAATGTAATTCCCACGTCGCGGCGCATCAACACACGATCGTACGTCGCGACGTCAACAATTCAACACGTCGCGGCGAGCAAGCTAGAGCACACGTCGTGACGAGAATTAATTCACACGTCGCGACGTGCAGACGGGTATTCGGACTTTAAATGGAAAGATCACTAACTGTACCGACCCGGCCTATGAACCACCCTTTAAATATTGCCGAATTAGGTTAGAACGTGGATCTTTTGGGAAATCAACACTCGGAGAGAGAGAGGAGACCAACGAGCTAGGAGAGAAGCACCAGGAGCATTCGCGACACCCCCTTCCCCAGCGTTCCCTTCGGGATTCCCTGGGGACAACTTCTGCTTTAGTTTTTATCTTCTATTTTTACCGTCGACGTCCACCATTGATATCTTGGAGTCGTTGCGAGTTGTGAGGCTTTCGGTTGCTATGCGTGGCTTGACATTATTTTTCCTGTTGAAGATGCAGTGATGGTTGGAGTTCACCGAGCTTCCAAAAGGAGTAGCTTAATCTATAGTTTACCTATGATTTATAAATGCCTAGGTCTAGGGTTTGTAATTTGTAGTGAAGCTACTTGATTATAGTTAAATGTTGGACATTAAATGTGTTGTTTGGATTGTTAGTTTACATTGTCACATTTAACTACGTTGTTATGAATAGCCGAGTTGGGGTTTATTGCTTTATAGTTATATTTGCTTAATTAGAGTTTAATTAAGCGTTGAACAATGTAAGGTGTGTGGATCTGTTTATGTAGAATTCTGTGCTTAAATATATGAAGTCTCATATATGTCAACTTGTGATCTTGTCGATTCTCTTTTATCTGCCTAGTTGTGTTTGATATTGAGTTGATGCTAGATTTCATTTGACCCATTGCATTGGCAAATCCACCGCACACACTAAGATGCTTTTAACAAGGTTTTAAGCAATGGAGTTCATTTATTAAAGCCTTGGACTTAAAGAATCCTTTAAGGTTCTGAGGCTCAAGAGCACTCAATGGGGTCTTGAGAAATGGAGTCGAGAGTGACAGAAGTCCATTAATCAAGATCCTGGACTTAAAGATAGTTCTTTAAGGTTTACTATTCAAACTTAGTGATTTCTAATCCCACCGCACACATTAAGATGAGCTTAACGAGATCTTGAGCAATGGAGTTCATTGATCAAGATCCTAGACTTAAAGAGTCCTTTAAGGTTCTGAGGCTTAAGAGCACTTAATGGGGTCTTAAGAAATGGAGTCGAGAGTGATAGGAGTCCATTAATTAAGACCTTGGACTTAAAGTGAGTTCTTTAAGGTTTACCATTCACACTTAGTTTTGAACTGTGATAGTCAAAGCTTGTTTTCAAGAGGATTTTATCACTTGTTTTAGTATTTTCTTTTTCTATTTTCAAAAATCCAAAAATACTTTTTACATGCTTTTTTAGTGTAGTTAATGTTTTCAAACAAAACCCTCTTTTCCTTACTGATTTCACTTGCGTTTTATGACATATAGGCTAGCTTAGGTCCATTTCATTAGGTTCCAATTAAGTGAGACGACCCAAGGTTGCATCCTAGACTGCAATCTTGGAATTTATTATTTTTGATCGGTTTCCAAGGATCGATCTTAAGGTCGAATCGACAGAGCCGCGATCACCTTTCTTTTTGTATAACCCACATTTTATGTTTTTAAACTTAACCAAATGTCTTACCCAAGTCATAAAGCTAGTGGAACATTTGTGATTAATGAGTTTGTGGATGTACAAAATTCTAAGTGTGGGGGTGTACATATGTGAGGGTTGGCTATAATCTTGGGATGTTATTTTATGTCTTATCATTGAAATTCCCATATTGATGTAGTTTATTTTAATTTTACAAGGAAAATAAAGAGAAAAAAAGAAAAGAAAATAAAATAAAAAAAGAAATCGAAGAAGAAGAAAAAAAAGAAAGAAAAAATTGTTTAAATAAATGTATCAAGGAAGAATTGCATATGTGTTGAAAAGTTGTTTATGATTTATGCATCTTCCTAGAGTTGTAATGGATGTGTTATTTGAGTATGTTGAATATGAGGTTGAGGTTAGTTTGGAAGATTCACTCTTGTGATTTCATTGGCATAAATTGTATGAGTGATTCATTCGGATTGGTATGCACTTCATGTGGTTTATGTGTGAGAGCTGAATGGGGTTATGACATATAAATGTTACATTTGTCAAAGTTAACGGTACCCAGTTTTTGATGAGTGGTACTTTTGTTTCATTAGCTTTGATGGCTTTCATGCTACTTAACCTAAATATATCTTACCTTACCCTTACCCACATTACAACTTTGAAAAGTCCTTTGATTCATGATTTTGTATGTGAACATTAGTGGTGGAGAAATGAAATAATATGCAAAATTGTGGATTGTCATGATCATGAATGGTGTTGAGTGTACCCATAGATATATTTTAGTTAAACACATTTTTCGAGTCTACCATTAGATTGCTCAGTGTTTGAAGATGATGAATGTTGATTGATCATGAGTAAAAGCTTGGAATGTTGATTTCTCGCTGTGATTTTTGAAAGTCACTCATCTTTACTTGTGATTATATAGTCTTGGACAAATATAGGAATTGAGTAAATGTTTCGAGTCTTTGAGCTTAATTTGGATATTTTGCCTAAGGACAAATAAAAGCTAAGTGTGGGGGAAATTGATATGTGTTTAATTGTTGATATATTTAATCATTTACACTTAGCGATTATTGACATAAAAATGCTTAAAATACTCAGTTTAATTCATATATGATTTTAGGTACAATTTGGAAGCAAAGAAATTAAAATGAGTCGGAAGCATTACATTTGGGTCATTTTCTAAAGATTTATTTTTTGCTTGTCTTCATGGAGCAAGAAAAAAAAGACAAGAAAATGGAAGACAAAGAAAAAGAAAAATTTTAATGCAAGTAGCTGTAAAAAAAAGAAGTTTGATTGCTACGTTGCGTTTCACGCAGCAATGCATGCTTTTGCGTCCTGCCTAAACGCAGCGCACATTGCGTTTTAAACGCTATGTCCATGTGTTTAAAACACATACACAGTGCACATGGGATTTAAATGGGAACAACTTAATTTTCCCATCAAGAAGGGACAGTACAACATAGTGGAGACGCTAGAGATGTGAGGGCAGCAGTTGGGCTGGCGTGGCTACGTTGGCTTGAAGTTGCGTTCCAGAAGCAGCGAAGTGAAATGCAGAGGAGTAGATGGCTTTAAAAGAGTGCAAAACTTAATTGTCATATCGGAGAAATAGTGGAGCACTACAGTAGAGGCGCAAGCAGAGACAAAACAATGGCTGAACAGTGAGGAGCAAAGAAGGGTTTTTTAGGTGGACATTGAATGGGGGCTGAAATATATTTTTGGGAAAGGCCCATGAAAGGCTAGATGTCCCGACACCGGTTCGGAGGTGATATCAATACTGACGACCTGGGTTAAATATTTCTTAATTATTTTATTGTTTCTTTCTCTCATTAGGAATTGATTGTGTTATCCGATGTTAATTGATTTGAGTTGTGTGTATGGATAATCAGATTTTCGTTATTATTTGGTTATTTGTGCATGAACCCATTGGGTATTGTGATTTGATAATTTTAATGCGTCCATTGAATCATTAATTTCAAACCCATTGCTAGAATTTCGATATAATTCGTAATTGTTATGTTGAAATTCATGTGTAGCGACTAATGATTCGTAATCATTAGCGATAACATGACCTAGGTTAAATGATGCATCGTATGTGGTTGTTGCCTTGACTAATCAGTTTTCATAATTTATAATGCTACTACCTAATTAAATCTAGAGATCGTATCGTAGGTTGTTTGGTGGTTAGGTTTAATTAACGATCGTATCTTGATTAAACAAAACCTAAGGAAAAACTTGGGTTAATTGTTAACCCAAGATTAGTAATCACTAGGAGAGGTTAAAGAACAACAAATTAATAAAATGTGATTGATTAGGGTATAGGTCGAGATTGAACCAAAAAATCAGGTCCCTACTGAATCCCCCACTTTTATCATTTTTTTCACATGTTTTCTTTAATTTGTTTTTATTAGTTAGTTTTATTTTATTTCCTTCTTTAAAAATCCAAAAGCCCCGTTAAATGTAAACACCAGTTAATTTCATTTAATAAACTTTACACACTCTCTCTGTGGGATCGATCTAGACTTGCCACTGCTATAGTAATAGTCTAGTTATTTTATTTTGACTAGCGTAACGACGCGTGGTCAGCCATAAATAAGAAAAATTTTGGTCACTTAATTTCCTTTTCTTGATATTTATTTGAAGAATTAATCTTTTAAGATATAATTCCTACAAACCATTTGTAAGCATACCAGATCCATAACAAATATCATCTTTATAAAAAAAACAAATGTTATTCTTAATATTCAAAACAAATCCATTCATGTCTAAACATGGAATAGAAATATTGTTTCTTGTGATGACAGGAACATAATAACAATTATTTAGTTCAAGTATAAGACGAAAAGGCAAAGCTAAACTGCAAGTTCCAATAGCTAATGCAACAACTCTTGCTCTATTACAGACTCATAAGTCTACTTTGCCTTTTCTCAATGCCCTACTATCTGTCAGTACCTGCACATTGTTACAAATGTGAGAACCAAATTCGGTATCTAATACCTAAGATTGCGAAACAAAACTAGAAATATTGATTTCAATCATAAACAAACCTGAAGTGGAAGTTACATTTAACTTCTTTTTCCTTCAAGCTAGCAAGATAAGTTTTACAGTTCCTCTTCCAATGTCCAGCTATGTCACAATGAAAACAGATGCCCTTGTCATTCTTCTTCTTGACACCGCCTGCTGGCTTTGCTGCTTTAGCATAAGCCTTTTGGTTCTTGTTCTTGTTATTCTTCTTAAAGGTCTTACCCTTATTTTTGGAAGAAGAAGAGCCAATAATAAGAACAGAACTAGAATTCCTTCTTAAGGCATCCCTTAGCGGTCTTGAACATGTTGAGTAATTCAGCCAATGAAATTTCCTTTTTGTTCATGTGGAAGTTCATAATAAATTGAGAAAAACTCGGGGTAAGATATTGAACCACTAAATCGATGCTCAACTCAAGGTTCAGGTCATACCCCAATTGGCCTAATTTTTCAATGTTGTCAATCATCTGTAAAACATGAATTTCCACTGATGATCCAAGAGCCATCCGACATTAAATTAGGGCTCTCGTAGTCTCAAACCTCTCCACCCGACTCTGAGCACCAAATAACTCTTGAAGGTGCAGGAACATTTTCCTTGCATTCATATTTTCTTGTTGCCTCTGAAGTTCGGGAGGCATGCTGGCTAACATCACGCATATCACTTACTCATTGTCATCTATATGACTTTGATAATATTCCCAATCTTCATTGGTTGTAGCACGCCACTCCCCCAAAGACCCAAACTCAACATCGTGGTTGATATTCAAGTCCGTGTCCCGTGAGGGTGGCGTGCTAGAGCACTCAATCATTAAACTTCTCATTTAACTTTTTTTCTTTTAAAACAACAACATACACACATTTTTTTAGAAATCCATAATCTGTTCGGGCCCACTTTCCTTCATAAACATTTTCAATTTAAAGCAATAGAATCATCGGAATTTCCATAACCATTTGGGCCTGTTACAAATGCAAAACACTTTAGACATAATGTTTTTCCATTACAACACAAAAATCGTAGAATATACAATTCAACACAAAACTAAAGAAATACAATGCAGATGCGAACTGATCCCGACCTCTATCCATTACTTGCACGTTGAAGGTATACTCTCGTTTGCCCAACATGGTATTCTTATGATCTTGAAAAAAATAATTGCAAATTTTGGATGAGTTTTGTGAACTCAATGAGTAACCATCATTGATGGCTCACTCAGTCATATAACATATAATTCACATACACATCATTTCATATTTCACATTCAATACAATTTAACCATTCCTATTATGCATATGTAGTGCACATGAGACCTACTTTTTATTTGTTACTTTGTTATGACCGAGTGCCTAAACTGTCTCGTATTCATTGGATACCGAGCTCATTACTAATCATCCCTTATCCACTTGGGAGATACAGGGCTCATTTTATATAGTAAGCCTTAGGCTCTTAATCACTTTTGAGCTCGAGGCTTATTTTCACTTGTTGAGCTTTAAGCTCTGATCGGTAGCTACTCTGGTCACAACTGCCATTATCTTTCATGCATTCATGAAATGGAATGCATCAATCACATTTGCATGGTCCACAATCACTCACATTCACATATCATTGGACCATAGTCCGACATTCAACATTAGAGTTGAGTATCACTTTTTATTTACATGGAAATGCACATTCAAAACACATTTGTCGTTGGACCAGGGTCCGTCATTTAACAATCATATTATGTACACTTATTTCATCTCAACATACAAGTAGCACTTCAATAGTTAATCAATACAAAATTCAAACAAAACAAACAATGAAATGAGACCATCTTGGTCTACTCACAGTACGCTCCCAAAATAGCATTTGCTTCCAAATTCTGGATACACCTGTATGCGGATGTTTATCCTGCACATCCCATTTACGCAATACATAATTCACACACATTACAAAACTCATTTATGCACAAATAGGTATATGGAGTATGTACAATGCATGTTCAATGACAATCCTGGGTACTTTACCAACTTCATATCTTATGCTCATTTTCATTTCATAAATCAATCACTCAATCAAGTGAATATCGTTATCCCTAAACATATTCATACCTTTGGTACTTTGATGTCAACAATTCATTTACTAATTTATCACTAGCAGCCATCCATTTCAATCCCACTGAAAACACAACATCATCTCTCTCTCCCTCTGATTTCCTTAACTTTAATCCTATGTTTCTTCATCCTCAGTTTTCCAAAAATATTCACTTATGTACATATATATATATATATACACACACAATTAGAAGGGAAAACATACCATATAAGTCTTTATCAGTTTCAAAATTTTTGTGCTCTTCTCCTACATGTATTCAATGCTCTTTCTACTCAAAATCATCTCTACACCATCATATCACATAAAAATCCCTAAATATGTAAAAACAACACATCTGAATTTTTTTTTCTAGTCTGTACTGTATTCATGAAAATGACCACTATTTCCATGACTAATTTATGTCAGATAAACCATCCATTTCATCTCATATTCAGACTTTTCATAAGTATTAACACGATACTTACTTGTTAAAACTCCAAAATTTTTAACTATCACAAAGCCCTAACTCTCATGCAACTCATGTATTTTATCATACAGAGGGTTTATGTCAGGTTTTCTTGAGGCAAAAGAAACAGATGACAAAGTGGTAACAGTAGAAGATAAGGGTAAGCTTAGTTTAGCTTTGGTGGAGTTTTTGATGAAAAAAACTCAGTGTTGAAGAAACACTAGAGAAAGAAACTTCGAGAGAAAGAAATGAAGGCAAGTACAGTAACTTGTCTTTCAAGGTTATTAAAACTCAACTTTAAAGCTGGGACACCTGTCCATTTCTTAGCCACTTATCCACTTCCCTTTGTTAAAACTCACTTAATTATGATTTTTACTTAATTTTATGGCTTAATAAAACCACTGAAACACAAGTCATAACCTATTAAATCACTTCCAGATTTTTCTATAAAACATCATTTCGGGTCAACTTTGCATGTTCTTTCTGACCCTAATAATAAAGTTATTTTGCAATACTTTCTTCTAGAAATATGTTACCCTATGTCTTATGTTTCCATTGACACCAAAATCACTCAATTTGGAATCCTACCGATCCATATGTAATTAAAATACCGAAGTATATTCAGTACAACAACACCAGTTCACTGTTTCAACCGATTCCCTCACTTTTGTTCAATCGATATTTTTCAAATCAATTCTAAATGCTAACAATATTTTTCGAGAGGTAGGAGAATTTCTTATGAAACCAATGGTGTAAGAATCACTTCATTTAGAGGTTGGATAACAAAGTTATGGCCAAAAGAATCGGATAAGGTTTTGTCCTCAAATCATATTGAACCCGTCTTGGGACAATAGCCATAACTCTCTCTACAGATGTCGAATTAAGATTGTCTTAAGACAGTTTCAAAGAGGACTTTGAAATCTACAACTTTCAAGGAGATCTTGAGGATAGATTTTATCATCTGAAGGGACAAGAGTTGTTGGACCCCGTTTTCGGAGCCCAACATCGGGCATGAAAGCGTGGTACTTGCTGCGTGAGGCAAAACATACTAATCAAACGAAGAAGGAAAACCCTCGGAAGCTCAAGTGTCCCATAGCGAACAAACTTGGAACTTTCTTTCATTTATTTGAAACAACCACATCCATATTTCATTAATATCCAAAAGATGAGTTTTACAAAGCTTTAATAACATTTCAAACCAAATTACAACTTTTGAGTTCAAGATGCCAAAAATACAAAAATACACTTGAACCAATAAAACTTGAAATGTAACTAAAGCCTTGACTTCCAAAAGTGAAACTTGAAAATACATAAATAGAATAAAATGGAGTGTCGCCATAACTCGTGACTCACTCGATCTCTTGTTCGTCACCTGAATGGGGGAGGTAAAGGGGGTGAGCTATAAAGCTCGTGGGAACACATTTATAATACAAAAATAAGCAAAACTATTTAAAAGATAACTCATTGCCGTGGTACACGTCGAAATCATAGTAATTGAGCATGTAAAAATCATCATCGCAAAATGCTTGATTTTTAATAAATTCATGAGTAGAATGCATGAAACATGATAACAAATCATAAACACATAAGCATAGCATAATGGTTCGGGTTAGTCCAGGTTCATGACGTACTACACATTCCCATCGAAATGGTTATGTGTAGTCATAGTTTCTTGAGGGAGTCCTTGTGGGGAGCTCCGTGCCACTTAATGGGCGGTAGTGAAACCTTTTATGGTCAGCGCACGTGACGGTTCTTGGGACTACCACAAACCCACATAATACGCATGATTCAAAGTCTGGTAAACTTGATTGCCAAACTGGCACTTGTTTAGAAATTCACTTTTCGTATCTTTTGGAAATCATGATTGCATGTGTATGTATTCTTGAAAGGAGAAAACCCCTTTTTGAAACCTGTTTAATAATCATGAATGCAAATCATATAGTAGCATTTAATCATTTCACAATAGCAATTAAAAAAAACATTAATGATGCAATTTTAAATTAGTCAACCTTTCTTGCCTTGAACAAAACAATGAGTGACTTATTTACTCTATTATAAATATGAACCCACCTTGAATTTCTTGCTTGTACTTGCTCAGAAATGAGTTTCCTCTTGATCCTTTAGCTCCTCTTGCCTCACTTGATTTCCTAAAACAAGAACCAAAATCCCATTCAAAAACTCATGCTGAAACAATAATTCTACTCTTAACTTCCATCCAAAATTTCATATCCTTAGAGACTGATTCAGAACTTCACTTCTTCACAAGACTCGTAGCCCTATGACCTAGTTACAACGCCTCAAAAATCACCTCAAAAGGACTTCTATAAAAAAAGATATGCTCAAAACATCAAAATTCATCTTTGCTGAAAAACTGAGGGCTCGCCGCAGCGAACGCACACTCGTCGCGACACGCAACCTCGCGTACGTCGCGACGTGCAGCCTTGCGTAAGTCGCGACGTGCGGCCTTGCATACGTCGCGACGTGCGGGTCTGGAGAACAACTCCGAACCTGACTTTCCAACATTTTCACACTTCAATCCTTCCCTTAAGCACATACAACACATCTAAACCTTGATTCAAGTCCAATACTACATTTCTAACTCATTCAAACCTCAAAATCAGTCACAAAATCAACAACCTAAAGGATTCCTACCAATTTTCCGAAGACCCTAAAACCATCGGTTCTAACATCATTCCAAGCAAAACAAGGGTTTAATCCATCTCAAACAAGAAGAAATAAACTCGTACTTACTTGTTGAAGCTTCAAATCCTTCGAAAATCCTCTGAACCTAGCTTTCCTCTTTTTCTCTTCTTCTTCCTCTCTTCCTACGACTCCCCTTCTTCTTTTTCTCTTCTTTTTTATTTTCCTTTCTTTCTTTTCTTCTTCTAAATCCTTTCCTTAAGCCTATAAGGGAGCATAAAGACCACCATGCCCTTCCTTGCTAAGTCTTAATCTTCCCAACTTAAGTGAACTTCCTATAATGCCCTTATAATGTTTACCCCTTTCCTAACCACTTATTCCACACAAATCTCAATTTAATCTTGATTTTCCACTTACACTTCCAATAAAATCAAACTATGCAATAAATCATACAATCAACACATTTCATGCTTAATAACATCAATAAAAACAATTTGGGGCCTAACAAAAGTGGAGCAAACAATAAGATCATACAAAACCAAATAAAAAAGTAGACGAATTAAAAAAACAGATGAATTGGGAAAATTTTCATAGCTTTCCCTAAAGATATTGGATTAGGGTGTTCTTTAGATGGTTAGAAAGAAGAATTCAAGATCTACAACTTTCATGAAGACCTTGAAGACAGATTCTATTGTTTGAAGGGTCAAAAATAGAGTAGACGCGATAGTATTTGATGAATAGTGTACAAAAGAAAAAGTTTCAATCACATAAGCAAAAAGCAAACGAAGCATAAAGCAGATGAAACAAAAAGCAAACAAAGCAGAAAGTAGACGAAGAAAAAAGTAGATGAAGCAGAGTCAACTTAAGAAGAAGCAAAGTCAATTTAAGACGATGCAACTCTTAAGACGAAGCAGAGTTAACTTAAGACGAAGCAAAATCAACTTAAGACAATGCAACTCTTAAGATGAAGCAAAGTCAACTTAAGAAGATACAACTCTTAAGACGAAGTAGAGTCAACTTAAGACAATACTTCTTCACAGACGATACGTTTTTACAGACGATATCATCTATACTCCTGAGCATCTCCTCTTATAAGGATCATAACTTTCTACTCCAATGTCCAAAATTCTCATACTATATACCGTTGGAGAGATAAAAGAAAGATCTACAACTCTCAAAATGAAAACTTTATCTAATTCAACCTAAATCAATACAAAATTTCCCTTAAATCAGAATGAAATTTTACATTCATCTACCAATGTACTACATCTAGTTATCAACTTCATGACAAATTTTGAAACTTTTAAAGACATAATTTAAATTCGATGTCCTCACAAGAAATGTGGCCATATGCTTTTAATTTAATCCAAATGAAGAATCATCTCATTTGGATAACTAGTGAAAAAGTTATAGCTAACAGACCGAAGCATACTCAGTAAACATTTTTCAGATCAACTACCAATTTTGATTTCAAAATCTTTCCTTATCACAACTGATACCAAGATCACTCTTTATTCTCCCTCTATTTCTCATTTTCAATAAAATCACATTTAAACTTAAGTATACCTAGAAGTTGTCAATGAATGCATGTACCATTATTTTTATGTGCAAAGATTCAATATTTATGTGCATGAGCATGTCATATAATGCATGAGCATGAAACACATTTCTAATATCTCAGTGAATCTCTCATATTTACAATTTTAGCCTCAACATGAGTAATGGGATGTTACATTGGCACCATCTTGAGTAGGTTCAGGTGGAAGCTTAGTGTCAAGAGCGTACAATTTTTTCTCTTGTTTTAAAACAATTTTAAGGTTACGTAACTAGTCAAAAAAATATGGTCTAGTCAATTGTTTGCATCCATGATACTCCTCAGGAACAAGATTGTACTCATTTTCAAAAACTGTTTCGTAAAAAAAATAGTTTATGTCATTAAACCAAATAAATAAGGACTTTAAAATTTTGATTACTCCATTATTTTAAACAAATTAATAGCCGTCAATTTTAATTCGATAAATTATCAAATAATTTCCTAGTGAGCTAGGACCCCATTTTAATTTAATTGATATTGAGTTTGCTCAACAAACTAACTAAATTAAATTAGGTAGATAACATTTTATTAATCACATTGTATATGTAGGAAAATCTTGGTGTGTGCATCACATGCACACGGTGTGGAAAAACAAAATTTTTTGTTCCGGGACCTTTCCGAAAGCCATGATCCATGTGTCTATAAAACGATGTCAAACCATAACGACCAAAGGAGACCGTCTCTAACGGTATCCACACAGAGATCGAAGAACCTAACCGGGGCAAACCCTTTGACCCGGGAATAGCTAGAACAAGGGAGAGAGTGCTAGCTCTTACCTTGTTCTTGGAGAGCTAAGGAGAAAACGATGAGAAGAAGGAGGATGAAGCTTGGAGAAGAAGAGAATGAAGACTTGATGATCGATGAAGATGAGTGAAGAAGCCTTTCATTTTAAAACCCCTTATAAACCAATGACCATCATCCTCTTCTTCTTTATTTTCCATTTGTCTTTAACCATTAAAGACACATTAAATGCAAAAGTGGAGTAACTTTCCACGTTAGGCATTATATATATATATATATATATATATATATATATATATATATATATATATAATAAAACAATGTCTTCTCCTCCTCTTTCCACGTAAACCACATATATATATATATTAATTATTTCTTTAATTAATTAATAAGATATATATATATATAAATCTCAAGTGGTCCACCACACTGGGTTGGTCTCTAGGGTCCCAGATGGAAAAAACACAAAGACTGTCTCAAAGAATGTCGATGTCGCGATCTCATCGGGACATATCTCGATCTCATCGGGATCCATTTAATCCTATTGCTCTCCATCTATTGGATCTCTGTCAAAAACTATTTTACGAATTCTCCGAGTCACTCTTATGCGTGTGACCCATTAGGTTCCCGGTTATGTTGGCCACTTAGATTAACACTTAATCTGAGCAAGTCATGAGCGGTATCTAGCAACACATCATGACCCCTAATTGACCGGAAAGTAATTGGTTTGACGAATGAACCTATGTTCATCACGAAACCTATCACGAACCTTTCCATAGACAATTACTGTGCAATTCGTCCTTTCACCATGTTATACCCCACTTGGTTATGAGTATGGGCAAAGTGTCAACTCTTACTAGACTGATTATATCAAATCTAGTCCAAGTGATATCAGTTCTTTTCCTGGGACTCATTACTTTATATGTCACTGAAGACACTCTTCATGACATATGAACTCCGGCCAGAGATTTCCAAGTAATGACCCTGACAAGAGGCCATGGGTATCATCTTCTGCTATCACAGAAGTGATGAATCCTTTATTGGCTACTCAATTACCTTCGAATACCTCAAGTTGTACCCAAGCACCACCCTACGAGCGACCTCTGTAAGGCAACAAGGAATGGAGTCAAAGCACGTAATCAAGATTCAAGATATCCTTGAGTTCCTCAAGTCAAGGATATTTGCACCATTCTATGATAAGATTATCACCGACATTAGAATAGGACATCCATGTGATGATCTCATAGCGAGTCATCAATGTACTTACTACCTCTAGTAAGCATCCACATCTCAACCCTAAACATCTCATATTTACAATTTCGAGATCCATTGCTGATCAAATCAAGAAGCTTGAAATGTGCTAGTCTTTCCGGATTCTGATGTCCAGTTTGAGAATCCTATGACTAGGATAATTTGAATCTTGACATAATTGCACATGATAGGATTATCGTAGTATGATCACATCATAATTTCCTTCATGCTATGTCATATATCATGGACTTCATTAATTTGCTTATAGATCAATATCAATTCATAAATAATGAACATCAAATTAATGAAATATGTCTTTCTTTATTTATTCATAAAGTATGTACACAACTTTGTACAAAACGCGCTAAAGGCGATTGTCTTTAGGGCACTATTCTAACAAAATCTCCCACTTGACCTAAAGCCAATCGCCTTGATATCTAATACCATAGGCGAGTACATGAGAATCAAAATTTTTCTATGACAATGGCTTTGTCAACGGATCAGCAATATTCTGCTCGGTGGGAATTCTCTCTATCTGGACATCACCTCGACCAATGATCTCCCTAATCAGATGATATCTGCGGAGTACGTGTTTGGATCGTTGATGAGACCTTGGTTCCTTCGCCTACGCAATAGCCCCATTATTGTCACAATACAACTGTATGGGCCCATCACAGCTAGGAACCACACCAAGTTCAGTAATGAACTTTTTGATCCAAACTGCTTCCTTTGTTGCGTCTGAAGCGGTAATGTACTCTGCCTCGGTTGTTGAATCGGCAGTTGTCTCCTATTTGGAACTCTTCCAACTGACCGCCCCGCCATTCAGTGTGAATATATAACCTGATTAGGATTTGAAATCATCCTTATCAGATTGAAAACTAGCATCTGTATGCCCGCTCACCTAGAGATTTTCATCTTCATATATCAAGAAAATATCCTTAGTCCTTCATAAGTACTTGAGGATATTCTTGATAGCCACCCAGTGACCCTCACCAGGATCCAATTGGTATCTGCTCGTAACACTTAGAGCATATGATACATCGGGTCTCGTACATAGCATTGCGTACATGATAGATTCTACTGCAGATGCATACGGGATCATATTCATGCGCATCCTTTCATCTTGTGTCTTAGGACACATAAATTTCGAGAGTGTTATCCCAAGAGTCACGGGAAGGTACCCTCTCTTGGATTGTTCCATGCTAAACCTCTTTAGCATCTTGTCTATGTACGTTGATTGTGAAAGACAAAGCAATCTTTTTGATCTATCTCTATAGATTCTTATCCCAAGGATATAAGTTGCTTCACCAAGGTCTTTCATGGCAAATTGTTTGGACAACCAAATCTTCACAGCTTGTAGCATAGAGACATCGTTTCCTAGTAATAATATGTCATCAACATATAGCACAAGGAATACGATTGCAGTCCCACTAACCTTCTTATACACACAGTGTTCATCCGGATTTTGTAAGAAACCAAACTCTTTGATGGAGTAACATCAACTGTCTTAGATGGAACTCTGTTTAGCAAGTAAACAGCTGTCTCGAGTGCATACCCCCAAAAGGATTTTGGTAACTTTGCAAAGTCCATCATCGATCGTACCATGTCTAACAAGGTTCGATTTCTCCTTTCTGTCACACCATTATGCTGTGGTGTGTAAGGTGGAGTCCATTGAGATAAAATCCCATTATCTCTGAGATAATCTAAAAATTGTTGGTCTAAGTATTCCCCACCACGATCGGATCGTAATGTTTGATACTTTTCCCAAGTTGGTTTTCTACTTCATTTCGAATTGTTTGAACTTTTCAAATGCTTGATTTGTATCTCATCGAATCTGGTACCCATATCGAGAATAATCATCGATAAAGGTAATGAAGTAAAGACAACCACTTCTAGCATGGATGGACATGGGACCACATACATCCGAATGTATTAGGTCTAATACTCCATCATGACGTTCACCCTTTCCTTAAAGGGTAACTTAGTCATCTTGCCTAATAAACAAGATTCACATATGTCATATGATTCATAATCAAATGACCCTAAACTACCATTCTTATGGAGCTTAGCTATGCGTCTCTCATTTATATGGCCAAGGCGACAATGCGATAAGTAAGTTGATTTTAAATTATCTCGTTTATGTCTTTTCGTGTCATTGACATTCATAATTGGATGTTACATATCTAATATATAAATTTCATTGCATAATGTACCAGTACCATAAAGCATTCCATTAAAACTAATAGAACAACCATTGCTACCAAAAGTCAAATGGAAACTAGCTCTATTTAAACAAGAAACAGACAATATGTTCTTTGTTAAAACAGGTACAAAATAACATTCATCCAGTTTAATTACAAGCCCACTAGGGAGTGACAAAAATAAGTGTCTACGGCTAATGCAAAGAACTCTTGCTCCATTTCCTACACGCAGTCTAGTTCTCCTTCATGAGTCATCTCATCGTCCCCGAGGCCCCGTGATATATCATTGCATATGTGAGCCACAACCGTATCTAATACCCATATGTTATGGTCGATGAACATATTAACCTCAATGACAAACATACACGAAGAAGCCGAGGCATCGATGCCTTCTTCGCTTCAATTCTTCCAGATAGACTTTCTGTTTAAGCTTCCCAGCGATGTGCCTGATGGAAGCAAGTTCCTTTTGGCGCAGTTTCTTTGGTTTTCTTTTTGGCTGCGCTTCCTTTTGGTTTCTTAGACCTTTTCTTTTTCAGTTTCTTTTTCTTTGAACCAGAAGAAGTAGAGTCCACCACGAGCACTGGCTTGCTATCCTTCTTGATAGATTGCTCTGCTGTCTTGAGCAGATTGATCAACTCAGGTGTTGTCGTGGATATTTGGTTCATCCGATAGTTCAACATAAACTGTGAATAGCTATCAGACAATCCAACCAAAATTAAGTCAACAATTAATTCATAATCCATAATAAAACCCAAGACGACCAACCTTTCAATATACCCATTCATCTTCAGTGCATACTGCACTGCAGATGAACCTGGAGTCATCTTAGTAGTGAAGAGTAGCCTCGAGGTCTCGAACCTTTCAGACCGAGCTTGCTCATCGAAAAGCTCTCTACGATGAAACACTATGGTATTAGCATCCATAGACTCATCGCCGCTTCGCACTCTGGTGACATAGATGCGATCATAATGCAGGTAGCCATGTCACTGTCTTTGAGATGCTTACGATAAACTTTCTGATCCTCATCAGAAGCATCAACAGCAGGTGGATCAGGAAGTGGAACATCTAGGACATAGCCCAGTTCCTCAGACCTGAGAACAATTCTCAGATTTCTCAGCCAATTGAGAAAGTTGGGTCCAGTTAATTTATTAGACTCCATAAGTGAGCGCAAATTCACACTAGAAGACATCTTCAATCAACTTAAAGAGAAAGAGAGAAAGAATGTTAGAATAGAATTACATGCATGATCATAAGGACTTGCATGACATGCATATACCTCCCACTAGTTTCAAAGAATCCATAACCCTCACTATGAATCCAAGAAAGATTATGACAAAATGTCCTAGTGGGTCGATATCCGATATTACTAAAATGACCTTGGGTTTACCCAACAAGCCACCTTAGGTCAATCGGTAGGTATCGGTCATACCAATTGCACCATAGATATCCGACATTACTAAAAATGACCTTGGGTTTACCCAACAAGCCACCTTAGATCAATCGGCAGGTATTGGTCATATCAGGATCTCGGCTCTGTCGATTCGATCTTACGATCAATCCTTAGAAACCGGTCAAAAATAATAAATTCCAAGATTGCAGTATAAGTTGCAACCTCGGGTCGTCTCACTTAACAGGAACCAAGTGAAAAAGGTCTAAACTAGCCTAAATGTCAAAAATTTCAATCAAAGTTGATAAAATGGGGGGTTTGGTATTTTGATCAAAACTGATAAAATTAATTAAAATTGGAGAAAAAGTATAAAAGAATATTTTTGAAATTTTGGAAATAATGCAAGTAACAAAAATCAGATAAAAATCAAATTGATAAAATCCTTTTGAAAATGGGCGCAGGCTATCACGGTTCAAAAACAAGTTTTCAGAGATAAATCCACTAAGTTTCGAAAGATCAACCCTAAAGGACTCTTTAGGTCTAAAGATTTAATTAATGAACTCCATTATTTAAATCTTTGTTGAAAACCTTAGTGTGAAAATTTGGCAAGTGAATGCAATTGGGCAATCGGATAAAAACACAACCATCAAAACCAAACTCAACTAGGCAGATTAAGAGAGTAAATGCAATATCCGAATGACATATATGAGACTTCATATATTAAGCATCAAAAATTCTACAAATCACTTGTCCAAATCGCAACATAGCGTTCAACGCATCAGTTAAACTGTTAACCATGCTAATCTAGCCATACAGATGCAATCTCTAACTCAGAGTTTACACAGATATAACTAAACTTCAGACACTATATGATTACTCTCCTTTGAAGCTTCCGGTGAACTCAAGCCATTGCTACATCTTCAAGAAGGAATGTGGCTTAGCTACGCATAGCTCCGGACTGTCCCTCGACTGTTAGAGATTGAGCAATACTCATAGTAGCAAGAGATGCTAATGAAGGCGATGATGATGGCGGTGAACAACGATGATGAAAACGTGAAATGATGGTGGTCTCCCTGCTGCCTCCAAACGTCTCTCAATTTATGCGTAGTCTCGGCTCTCTCTGAATTCAAAAGTCTCCGAGTATCAAAGTCTGCTTTGACCTAAAAATAGCAAGGTTTTTATATGGTGGGTGCGGGTTGGGTCAGAGCAGTGAGACAAACTTTCCATTTTATTGTCGGATATCCGCTCGTACGTCGCGACGTGTAAATGAAAATTCGTCGCGACGTGTAGAATTGCCTGCTCGTCGCGTCGTGCTGATTATCATACGTCGCGACGTGTGGAAGTGATGTGCTCGCCGCGACGTGTAAAATGATATTCATCGCGACGTGTGGATGACCTTATGACTGTTGACTTCCTGATCGGTTGACTCCTTTGCTCCTACAATAAAATAACAATTTGCAGTATCAATTGTCCTCATGAAAATTATAGAGAAATTAATATCAAATCATGACAATTTACTGACAAATTGTGAATTAAAAGAGCTCATTATGAGGAACTAATTTAAGCACAAAAAATCATCAATTAGGAATCAACTAATGCATAAGCAGCTATGAAAATGTAGCCAATTTATAATATAAACTTGGCTCAATCAAATTCCCCCACACTTAGACCTTTGTACTCCTGGACAAAGTTTACAAGAGTAAAAAAGAATACAAGAGGAAAAGAAAATATCTGTCATGCTCAAAACAATAAAAGGAAGTTGACGCAATTCATTTCTTCATAAATCAACCACAAAAAAGTGAAAGAATACTAATAAAACAAACACTGAAAGAATTCAAGTATAAGAGATTGAACAAAAGAGAATCACTCGGGATATAGTGTATATGCTCATCTCACTTGTGTATAGGGATATTTTTGCTCTCAGTCTGCTTAATTCATCTCCTACTATAGGCTTGTGTCAATTCTATTTCTCCACCACAAGAACTATCATTTTGAAGATCAAGAGGACTTTCAGGGTTGTAATGTATGGTAGGCTAAATGAATGGATGAAGTGAAAGAAAGAAAATATGAGCATATGCACTAAATAAGGAACTGATGTCAATAGTTTTCTGAAACTAAATGTATGTATAAACAGAATGGTTTTTTTTTTACATATATACTGCATAAATTGTTATTGATCTTGCTTTTCTTCTTTCTCCTTTTTTTTTTGAAAAACACTTTCTGTCCTCTTTTTGGAACCCTTTTTTATTTTATTTTATTTTGTGCAATAAGCAAAATAACTAATGACACAATAAAAATATGAATGCACATGCTCATAACAAGAAGGCTCAAAGGGCTAGCAAGGGATAAATGTGTAAGGGACTGTGTTTAGGCAAATGGGTGGAGAAAGGAACGCCTCTATCACATCAACAAAAATCCAGTCCATTAAGCTTCAAGTAAGAATTAAAACAAGTTCTAGAGGAGAATGAAATAAGAAGATGCACACAAAGATAAAAGAAAATTTTGGCTCAAATATCCTTCCAACAAGGGTGTTATCTCTATGAACAATCTCAAGTCTCAAAAACTTAAAATGCCACTTTGTTAGCATGCTTCCATTCACTGTGTTTTGAAAACATGAAGAGCAAAATTTTGTCAATTCTAACTAACATTAAAAGAATGGAAGGTGTTTTCAAAGACTCAAGCATCACTTTGAAACTAGTAAAAACTTTGAAGACAAAAGCCACAAAAAATCCAGTGCAGAAAATGTTTGATTGAATGGAAAAATGAAGCAAAAGTCATTCATGCATACATGTTACGTCGCGGCGTGCAAAAGCAGACGTCGAGACGTGCGGACGTCACGACGTTTACTTGGGTGACGTCGCGACGTATACGCACTCAGAAGAATGGCTTCGCCGCGACGTGTGAGCACTCGTCATGGCAAAGAGATGCAGAATGATAGAAAACAGCTTTAATTCACCAAGTTTATCAACAAAATACACAATTGGCCAACAAGTCATAAACATAGTGTCAACAATCATGCAATATGGAGGAGAAATGGGGAAACAGCTCCCCCACACTTAAAGCACACATTGTCCTCAATGAGAATGTAGATGAAGCTCAAATGCCAAGAAGTTTATGAAGGGAATCAGAAAGAATTATTGGAAAAGGAAAAGAAAATAAAAGAAACTATTTATCTAAATGGCTCTCCTCCAAACTTGTAAAGACAAATAGTTGATGCGAAGCGCAAAAAGTAAAGAAACAAGTGAAGGAGACGAAAAACCTGATATTTACGGCAGTGGTTGGTTCTCATAATAGAGCTTCAACAGATGGCCATTCACCTTGAGTCTTGTTCCAGTTCCTTCATGTAGAAGCTCTACCATACCAAAGTTGTGCACCTTCGTGACCAAATACGGTCCCTCCCAACAAGTATTGAAAGTCCCATGTTTAAAAGTGAAACGAGCTTTGAATAATAGGACTTTGTCTCCTTCCTTAAAACTTTTCCGCCAAATGATCTTGTCATGTATCAATTTTGCTTTTTCTTTGTAGAGTCGTGCATGCTCATATGCCTCTAACCTTAATTCCTCTAGCTCTTGAAGTTGCAACTTCCTCTCCATTCCAGAAGATTCCAAGTCCATATTGCATTGTTTGATTGCCCAATATGCTTTATGCTCCAATTCCACAGGTAAATGGCAAGCCTTTCCATAAATCAAACGATAAGGGGACATACCTATGGGGGATTTATAAGCAGTCCGATATGCCCATAGTGTTTCCTCGAGGCGAAGGCTCCAATCCTTCTTAGATGGCTTTACTATTTTCTCCAAAATGTGCTTCACCTCTCTGTTGGAAACTTCAGCGTGTCCATTATTTTGTGGGTGATATGCAGTGGAGACTTTGTGAGTGACCCCAAATTTCAAAAATAAGTTATCAATGACTCTATTACAAAAATGAGTTCCCCTATCACTCACCACAGCTCTTGGTATACCAAATCGACAAAAAATGTTGGACTTAAGAAACTTAGACACGACTTGGGCATCATCTTTTCTAGTGGGGATGGCCTCTATCCATTTTGACACATAATCCACAGCTATATACAAACCCAAAAGATGGAGGAAATGGGCCCATGAAATCAATTCCCCAAACATCAAAGATTTCACAAAACAAGAGAGGTTGTTGTGGCATTTCATGTCATTTGCCTAATCCTCCAAATCGTTGACATTTATCACATGACCGACAAAAGTTAAATGAATCCTTAAAAATGATAGGCCAATAAAAACCAGACTCGAGAATTTTCCTAGATGTTTTTCGTGCACTGAAATGCCCACCACAAACCATTGAATGACAAGCTGAAATTATGTCATCGTACTCTTCATGAGGCACACATTTTCTGATCACCTGATCACTGCACATTCTCCATAGATAAGGAGCATCCCAAATGTAATGTTGAGCTTCACTCTTTAGCTTTTGAGCTTGTGCCTGAGACATAAAAGGAGGAGTGAGTCCAGACATTAGATAGTTAACAATATGTGCATACCAAGGTTCTTTAACAATTGAAGCACATAAGACCGAATCCGGAAATGAATCACAAGTAAGGTCGGAAGAATCCACTCCTTGTGTGTCATCGGGTAGCCTGCTCAAATGGTCTGCCACGTGGTTTGTTGTTCCCGCACGATCCTTTATCTCGATATCAAATTCTTGAAGCAACAATGCCCACCGTATCAACCTAGGCTTGGATTGTGGTTTCTTGAGGAGATACCAAACAGCTGCATGATCAGTAAAAATGGTAACATGTGAGTTCAACAGATATTGCCTAAATTTTTTCAAAGCAAAAACTACTGCAAACAGCTCTTTTTCAGTTGTTGTATAGTTGATCTGAGCTGCATCCAGTGTTTTCGAGGCGTATGCAATGACTCTTGGTAACCTCCCCTCCCGTTGACCCAACATGGCCCCTATAGCACAATTAGACGCGTCATATGAAAGCTCAAAAGGTAAATTCCAATCAGGAGCAACTAGAATAGGTGGAGAGATGAGTTTTGATTTCAGCATGTTTAAGGCACTCTTGCAAGAATCATCAAATTCAAAATTTTCATCTTTTTGTAAAAGCTTGGTGAGAGGTAATGCAATTTTGCTGAAGTCCTTTATGAAGTGCCTGTAAAATCCTGCATGACCCAAAAATGAACCTATGTCACGAATACAAGTAGGGTAAGGCAAAGAAGATATAACATCAATCTTAGCTTTATCCACTTCAATCCCCTTGCTCGAAATTAAATGACCAAGCACGATACCTTCACTGACCATGAAATGACATTTCTCAAAATTCAAAATCAAATTCTTTTCAATGCATCTTTGTAAAACTCTTGCAAGGCTGGACAAACAAGCATCAAAAGAATCTCCATAGACTGTGAAATCATCCATAAATACTTCCATACATTCCTCTAAGAATTCACAGAAAACAGCCATCACACAACGCTGGAAAGTTCCTGGGGCATTACACAAACCAAAAGGCATCCTTCGATATGCAAAGGTGCCAAAAGGGCATGTAAATGTGGTTTTGTCCTGATCCTCTGGTGCAATGGTTACCTAAAAATATCCAGAAAAACCATCCAAGAAAAACCATCGATAAAGGGAAGAGGGAAATGGTCTTTTCTTGTGGCATCATTTAATCGTCTATTATCTATACACACACGCCACGAATTTTGCACTCTAGTAGGAATAAGCTCATCCCTATCATTTTTGACCACTGTTATTCCACTCTTTTTTGGCACTACATGAATTGGACTCACCCACTCACTATCAGAAATAGGATATATTATCCCTGCACTCAACAACTTTGTGATTTCCTTCTTCACAACATCTAAGATAAGTGGGTTAAGCCTTCTTTGAGGTTGTCTCACCGATTTCGACCCCTCACTCAATAAAATCCTGTGTGTGCAAATGGCTGGGCTAATGCCGGGTATATCTGCTAGAGTCCACCCTATAGCTCTCTTGTGCTTCTGCAAAACATTCATGAGTCTCTCTTCCTCAATGTGGGACAATGTACTAGCAATTATTACAGGTAATCGTTCATTAGACTCAAGAAAGGCATACTTTAAGGTTGAAGGAAGGGGTTTTAGCTCAAGCTTAGGAGGTTTCACAACAGAAGGAGTCAATTTATGAAGTTCAAGGGAAAAGAGATCACTCCCTCTTTCTTCTGGCGTTAAGTTTGGCTCCTCACAGATAGTTGTGGCTAATCCCTCCTGCTTCCCTGAAACATGAACAGAAAACCTTTTGCCAAGATCAAGTGAATGTAATCCAGTATCCAAAGAATCTTTTTGTGGCTCATGTTTGTGGCTAGCATTTTCCTCAACTAAATCAATCATGTTCAAACCCAAAAGTGAATAATCCTCATGTGGGTACTTCATTGCCTCATACATATTAAAGCTCACCTGTTGGTCACCTACCTCCATGGTGATCTTACCTTCTTTCATGTTTATCATTGTGCTCGCAGTCCGCAAAAAGGGTCGCCTAAGAATCAAGGAAGTATCCTGCACAACTTCAGAAGACATATCAAGCACATAAAAATCAGCAGGAAATACTAACCCCTTAACCTGGACCAAGATGTCCTCAATGATACCCACTAGATGCCTAAATGATCTATCAGCCAACTGGAGGACAACAGATGTAGGCTTAATACTCTTCACTCCTAAGGCCTCATAAACTGACTTAGGCATCACATTTATCGCTGCCCCCAGATCTAACAAAGCTCTTCCTATAGTCACTTTCCCTAAGATGCAAGGGATGGTAAAAGATCCAGGGTCTTGACAGTTGACAGGTATTTGCGGTTTGAACAAAGCTGACACATTGGAGCTCACTTGCACTCTCTCATTTGGCCTAAACTTTCTCTTGTTAGTGCACAAATCCTTCAAATATTTTGCATAGGCCGGAACTCGCTTCACCAAATCAAGCAAAGGAACATTTACCTCAACTTTCCCAAACAAGTCAATTATCTCTTTTTCATGTTTAATCTCATTCATGCGCTTGCTCATCAAATATGAGTTTGGAAAAGGAAGGTCTTGAATACTTACCTCCTTACCTTTGCTGGATTGCTTGCTCAATTCTCCATTTTCAGCGTGATTATTGGAACTCTCCGAAGTAGTTCCTTTGTTCCTTGAAGCATGCTTTCTCTCTCTCAATAGCTCTTCTTCCCTCACACTTTCTGATTTCTTAATCTTGTCTTGTGGTGGAGGTACTGACTCACTATCAATCTCATCCTCACATGTCTCTTCATCATCTTGAGGCTTAAACCTCACCTGCTTCCCACTCCTGAGGGCAATTACATTCAAACTCTTCGGGTTCATCACAGTATTAGAAGGAATGGTCCCACTGCTTTTCGCCTGATTTTCGCTCATATTGTTGGACAAATGAGTGACATAAGAATTTATGTTCTCCGCCTTGGTCTCCCATTGTTCCATTCTCTTCTCCAAGGCACTAAATCTAGCAGCAGTCTTAGAGGAATCCTGTTGAATTAAGGAAGCAATTGCATTAAACTGGTTAGCATTAGAATCCCTCTCTTCCTTCATCAATGTCATCATACTGTGAAGCAGTTGATTGGTGTCCTCTTTTGGGGGAACCATTAGAGCTTGCTGTTGATTTGGGAACTGGCTAGTGGAAGTACCAGCTCCTCCCCTTTGTGTGAATCTATTTTGGGCCCTGTTCTCCTCATTCCTCCAACTGAATCTAGGATTGGACTTCCAACCCTTATTGTATGTGTTGGAGTAGGGGTACCACTACTGAGCAGCTCTCCCTGGATACATAGCTGACACCTCTTCATATCTTCCAGAGCATACACTTGATATGTGCATCACCGACCCACAATTGTCACAACTGGGTGCAGTAATATCTGTAGAAGATGATGGGCGATGCACATTCAAGTTCTTCAACTTCTGCAGATGTCTGACAACTGTGATGTTATCCTGTTCTCCAAATGAATCTACTTTTTTTCCAGACTTTCCATTCTCTTTGCTTGAGTGTCAAAGCTCCCAATTCATTCAATCCTCTGGAATCTCTCACACTGCATCTTGTTGATGGTTGAGGCCATCTTCTTGATCAAGTCCCACCGCTAATGCGGTAAGGTCAATCAAAGATCCTCCAGATCGACATCTAGCATACCTTTCTCTTGACTCTTCAACCCATCATAGAAATACTGCACCAATTGTTCATCAGGAATTTGGTGATGGGGGCATCTGGAAAGAAGATCTTGGAAGCGGTTCTAGTAGTCATACAGTGATTCATCATAATCCTGGCGAGCTGAGTAAATTTCCTTCCTCATCGAAGATGTCCTGGAGGCTAGAAAATATTTCTCAAAAAATGCTTTCCTCAGGTTGGCCCAGCTATGATAAGCATTAGCCACATGCCTAGGAAGACTCATGTACCATTCTCATGCCTTTCCTTCCAAGGACAAATGAAACACCTTCCATAGCACTTGATCCAAAGTAGCTCCTACCGGCTTCATACTCTGACAGATCATCGTCAAAGCTTGTAGGTGCATATATGGATCTTCTCCTGCCAAACCATGAAATTTAGGAAGGGAATTAATCAACAAAACTTTTATCTCAAAATTAACATCAAAATTAGGGCAAGCAGCAGTAAATGGATCATAATGCACATCAGAAGTAGTTGCTTCCCTAATGGTCCTACGTCTCTGGTTCTCATTGTTCTCTCCTACTCTCTCATGCTCACCATTTCCTCCATTTGTCCCATTTCTAGGTTGGTGTACGGGAAAATCAGGATTTGGGAAAATGTTTGGATTCTCAGCCATGTTTTCACTATCTTGCTCAACTACTCTCCTTCTCTCTTGTTTTTTCCTCTCTTTCTTAAGTCTCCTCAAATGTCTCTCAACTTCAGGTTGGAATTGAACGAGTCTACCTCTCCTGGGCATGCACAAAAATCAATCCTCAAATAAAAGGAATGGTAACAAAATTTCTCACAGTCACACTAAATCAGATAAAAATGAAATGTGATGAATGCGATTGTATGAGTGTATGATGTATGTATGAGTGTGTATGTGTGAAAAAATGTGCAAAGTAAGAGACAAAATCAAAGTATGGAGTATGCTTGTGCAAAAGGAAATGAAACCTATACTATGAACAAGTGTGAAAATCAAACTATATTAAATGCAAGCAAAAACAATGATTCCGATTATCAACGACAATTCAAAGGAATGACAATGGCTATCCTTCGGTAAACCAATTTCTTGGTTCCCCGGCAACGGCATCAATTTGATCGCGGCTCTGTCGATTCGATCTTACGATCAATCCTTGGAAACCGGTCAAAACTAATAAATTCCAAGATTGCGGTATAAGTTGCAACCTCGGGTCGTCTCACTTAACAGGAACCAAGTGAAAAAGGTCTAAACTAGCCTAAATGTCAAAATTTCAATCAAAGTTGATAAAATGGGGGGTTTGGTATTTTGATCAAAACTGATAAAATTAATTAAAATTGGAGAAAAAGTATAAAAGAATATTTTTGGAATTTTGGAAATAATGCAAGTAACAAAAATCAGATAAAAATCAAATTGATAAAATCCTCTTGAAAATGGGCGCAGGCTATCACAGTTCAAAAACAAGTTTTCGAAGATAAATCCACTAAGTTTCGAAAGATCAACCCTAAAGGACTCTTTAGGTCTAAAGATTTAATTAATGAACTCCTTATTTAAATCTTTGTTGAAAACCTTAGTTTGAAAATTTGGCAAGTGAATGCAATTGGGCAATCGGATAAAAACACAACCATCAAAACCAAACTCAACTAGGCAGATTAAGAGAGTAAATGCAATATCCGAATGACATATATGAGACTTCATATATTAAGCATCAAAAATTCTACAAATCACTTGTCCAAATCGCAACATAGCGTTCAACGCATCAGTTAAACTGTTAACCATGCTAATCTAGCCTTACAGATGCAATCTCTAACTCAGAGTTCACACAGATATAACTAAACTTCAGACACTATATGACTACTCCCCTTTGAAGCTTCCGGTGAACTCAAGCCATTGCTACATCTTCAAGAAGGAATGTGGCTTAGCTACGCATAACTCCGGACTGTCCCTCGACTGCTGGAGATTAAGCAATACTCATAGTAACAGGAGATGCTGATGAAGGCGATGATGATGGTGGTGAACAACGATGATGAAAACATGAAATGATGGTGGTCTCCCTGCTGCCTCCAGACGTCTCTCAATTTATGCGTAGTCTCGGCTCTCTCTGAATTCAAAAGTCACCGAGTATCAAAGTCTGCTTTGACCTAAAAATAGCAAGGTTTTTATATGATGGGTGTGGGTCGGGTCAAAGCAGTGAGACAAACTTTCCATTTTATTGTCGGATATCCGCTCGTACGTCACGACGTGTAGAATTGTCTGCTCGTCGCGTCGTGCGAATTATCATACGTCGCGACGTGTGGAAGTGATGTGCTCGCCGCGACGTGTAAAATGATATTCGTCGCGACGTGCGGATGACCTCATGACTGTTGACTTCCTGATCGGTTGACTCCTTTGCTCCTACAATAAAATAAAAATTTGCAGTATCAATTGTCCTCATGAAAATTGTAGAGAAATTAATATCAAATCATGACAATTTACTGACAAATTGTGAATTAAAAGAGCTCATTATGAGGAACTAATTTAAGCACAAAAAATCATCAATTAGGAATCAACTAATGCATAAGCAGCTATGAAAATGTAGCCAATTTATAATATAAACTTAGCTCAATCACCAGTTACATCACAGGTGCAATTATCGACTAGTGCTATCAACTCGTGATGTATGCACACACATTGGGTTATCAACTCTTGAAGCGCGTACATCTGATGTACACTACCCAATTTCGCCTCTGTCTACGTTAACCTTGAGTTTACTCAACAAATCAACGCTTCTAGTGAAAACCGACCCATTAATCTGAAAATCTTATTTCCATGATTCGAACATATCCGTATAGAGTGAGCTTGGGTTTACCCAACAACCCGAACTCTATAAAAACTCTGGTTCTCCCCATATTAATGGAAGACGTTAGTTTTCATATTATGTGTGATTGATTTCATCTTTGGTCTCATCAAAGCTGTAGGATTATAGTCACCATGACTATATGGAATGATTTAGGGCATTTCATCAATCACATCGAATCTATACCTATAATCATCCATCATCCGATCTAAGCATGTTGTAAGTCGACTTACCTGAACATGCAAGTCGACTTATGCATGTGTAAGTCGACTTGTGCATGTGTAAGTCGACTTATGCTACTGTGCACATGCAAGTCGACTTATACCATTGTGCAAGTCGACTTATCTAACTATGCAAGTCGACTTGTGCATGTATAAGTCGACTTATGTGACTATGCAAGTCGACTTGTGCATGTATAAGTCGACTTGTGCATGTATAAGTTGACTTATCTGACTATGCAAGTCGATTTATGCATGTGTAAGTCGACTTATGTTTAAAAATACTCTTCTAATCGGCTAATTTCTCAATCCGTGCAGTTCCAATTCACAATACCAAGTGTAATATACTCTACTTTGATGTACCAATGAAACACTTTCATTGTATCATGCTTACCATATATATAATCATATTATACATGAAAAACTTGAAATCGATGAATACACTATTATTCACTTAGATTTCCAAATAATTTTGCGAATACCAAATAGTCTTCCTAAGTATCTCTAGGTAGTCTACACTTTATCAAGACTACTTCGGCACTGGTCACAAAATTGTGACGGCTAAAACAATCAAGATAACAAAATATACTAACGAGACGCTAATGAGACACATTTGACATCCGAAAATTTTTGGCCCAATTTCAAGAAAATCAGTTTGGCAAGCATAAAAAATCAATGTAACATATTTTTAATCACATTAAAAATAATCCAAGGCATTGGAATTGATAAATACACAATCAAACATTCCAAACAAAACAGTTCCAACAACTTTCTCAAAACTGCCAAGTTCTGTCTTTTGTTTGAAAAACTCATTGAAAAAATTTCAATAAATTCTGAGAAAATTACAGAGGTTAAAACATGTTCACAAAGTGCTCCATGAATTTTTTCAGGATTTATTTCCAACAAAAACTCAACCAACCTCAGCAACAAATCCAATGTTGAATCTGTGTTCCTCAACACAGATATTCCCAACAGAACACAATAAATTCTCAAATAAATAGTAAATCACCTCGAAAACATTTTTCCATTCTTATAGACATTAATAAACATCTTAGAGACATGTCAGTGAAAGAAAATCCGAAAAAAAAATTTCTATAATTTATTCTCGAATTTATAAGAATGCCTATTCAAGGATTGTGCATAAACACAGCAACCAGAACATTAAGGAATAAATTAGCAAACCATATCAAATCACATTGATAAATTCTGTTCTTCCACAGAAATATTCAAAAACATCTTATGAGAACATCTGGGCAAGAAAATTTCAAAAACAAGATTTCTATACTGATTTCGAATTTAACACAGTCAACATGCATCATCGTCACAACCAATAGGCAGCTCCAACCTTGTTATGATTTCTTCGTTATAAACGACACAAGTGGCTCTGATACCACTATAGGAAAATCCCGGTGTGTGCATCACATGCACACAATGCAGAAAAATAAAAAAAAATTTTCCGGGACCTTCCCGAAAGCCAGGATCCATGTGTCTATATAACGATGTCAAACCATAACGACCAAAAGAGACTGTCTCTAACGGTATCCACGCAGAGATCGGAGAACCTAACCGGGCCAAACCCTTTGACCCAGGAATAGCTAGAACAAGGGAGAGAGTGCTAGCTCTTACCTTGTTCTTGGAGAGCTAAGGAGAAAACGATGAGAAGAAGGAGGAAGCTTGGAGAAGAAGAGAATGAAGACTTGATGATCGATGAAGATGAGTGAAGAAGCCTTTGATTTTAAAACCCCTTATAAACCAACGACCATCATCCTCTTCTTCTTTATTTTCCATTTGTCTTTAACTATTAAAGACACATTAAATGCAAAAGTGGAGTAACTTTCCACGTTAGGCATTATATATATATATATATAATAAAACCATGTCTTCTCCTCCTCTTTCCACGTAAACCACACACACACACACACAGATATATATATATATATATAAATTCTTTAATTAATTAATAAGATATATATATGTATATAAATGCTGAAGTGGTCCAGTCACACTGGGGTCGGTCTTACCAGGTCCCGATATGGGAAAAAACACCGAAGACCTGTCTCAGTAATGTCGATGTTGCGATCTCATCGGGACATATCTCGATCTCATCGGGATCCATTTAATTCTATTGCTCTCCATATATTAGATCTCTGTCAAAAACTATTTTACAAATTCTCCGAGTCACTCTTATGCGTGTGACCCATTAGGTTCCCGGTTATGTTGGCCACTTAGATTAACACTTAATCTGAGCAAGTCATGAGCGGTATCTAGTAACACATCATGACCCCCAATTGACCGGAAAGTAATTGGTTTGACGAATGAACCCGAACCTATGTTCATCACGAAACCTATCACGAACCTTTCCATAGACAATTACTGTGCAATTCGTCCTTTCACCATGTTATACCCCACTTGGTTATGAGTATGGGCAAAGTGTCAACTCTTACTAGACCGACTATGTCAAATCTAGTCCAGTGATATCGATTCTTGTCACAGGACTCATTACTTTATATGTCACCAAGATACTCTTCATGACATATGAACTCCACCGAGATTTCAAGTAATGACCACGACAAGAGGCCATGGGTATCATCTTCGCTATCACGAAGTGATGAACTTTATTAGCTACTCAATTACCTTGAATATCTCAAGTCGCACCCAACCACCACCCTACGAGCGACCTCTCGTAAGGCAACAAGGAATGGAGTCAAAGCACAAAATCAAGATTCAAGATATCCTCGAGTACCTCAAGTCTAAGGATATTTGCACCATTGCTATGATAAGATTATCACCGACATTAGAATAGGACATCCATGTGATGATCTCATAGCGAGTCATCCAATGTACTTACTACCTCTAGTAAGCATCCACATCTCAACCCTAAACATCTCATATTTACGCTTCGAGATCCACCGCTTGATCAAATCAAGGAGCTTGAAATGTACTAGTCTTTCCGGATTACCGATGTTCAGTTTCAGTAATCCTATGACTAGGGATAATTTAGATACTGACATAATTACACATGATAGGAATCTCAGTAGTATGATCACATCATAATTTCCTTCATGCTATGTCATATATCATGGACTTCATTAATTTGCTTATAGATCAATATCAATTCATAAATAATGAACATCAAATTAATGAAAAATGCCTTTATTTATTTATTCATAAAGTATGTACACAACTTTGTACAAAACGCGCTAAAGGTGATTGCCTTTAGGGCACTATTCTAACAGTATATGATTTCTAGATTCGTTAAGGGATAACTCTTTGTCATAAATATATCTAATAATATTATTCTAACCTCGCCTCTAACTTAATATGATCATGAGTTTACTCATCCAAATAATATAAATTTAGTTAACTAAAACCAATCATTATAAGACTAAACATGTGGTTTTAAGTTTACTCAACAAGTCTAACAATTAAAAAACTCGGTTTAATCCTATAATAATAGAAGGCATTATTCTTGTTCTAAACAAGTATTTAATATTTTAATGAGGATTTAAAATAAGCATAAAAATAAAATCTCATTCAAATAATATAATCTCATTAAATTAATTTATTTGACATAATCTAATTATGAAAAATAAATTGAGATTTTTAATTAAAAATAATTTAATTAATCAACGTTTGAAAAGAGGCCAAGAGACATATGTCACATCTCTTGGCTTGGCTAGGAGAGTGTCTCCGTAGATGGGGCGCTTCTCTAGCCAACTTCTGCAATTTTTTTATTAAACAAGAATAACAATTTATTTTGTTAGAACAATTTATTTTGTTAGCCCTACCTTCAAACTATTTCAAGGCACTCCACCCTATCTGTATCATTATAAACATATTTATTAATATACATAAAACTCTAGAGAGATAAAACTCTTTAGAGTCGGTGGTGGTTCTCTAACCACCAGTGGCTACTACTACCTCTAGTGGTCCTGTGCTTCATCACTATGATGCACAAGAATATTCATTAATTAAACAATCATTAACAATCAATGAAGCATGTGTAACCTTAGCATTTGTAAAGTATATAAACCATGAATAATAGATATAAAAGTCACCTTAAATGCTAATTCTGGAATAAATGAACAAAAATGCTAGAGTAATAGAACGGAACACATTATCATAAATGCAACCACTTACAGTTATTAAACCAAGACTTAAGCATACGTTATGCAAAGATAACAAAAAAGACCATCTGTCGGTTTCATGGTTCATTTATTACACATACATGTTAGAGTAGTGCCCTAAAGGCAATCCCCTTTAGCACATTTTGTTCATAGTCATGTACAGACTTTATGAATAAATAAACCAAGGTATATTTCATTTATTTGATGTTCATTTTATTATGAATTGGCAGTGATCTTTAATCAAATTAATGAAGTCCCTGATACATGACATAACATGAAGGAAATTATGATGCGATCATACTACTGAGATTCCTATCATGTGCAATTATGTCAGTATCTAAATTATCCTTAGTCATAGGATTAACGAGACTGGACATCGTTAATCCGGATAGACTAGCACATGTCAAACTCCTTGATTGGATCAAGCAGTGGATCTCAGAAAACTGTAAATATTGAGATATTTAGATTTGACATGTGGATGCTTACTAGTGGTAGTAAGTACATTGGATGACCTGCCATGAGATCATCACATGGATGTCCTATACAAATGTCAGTGATAATCTCATCATAGCAATGGTGCAAGTATCCTTAGACTTGAGGTACTCAAGGATATCTTGGGTACTGATTCTGTACTTTGACTCCATTCCTTGTTGCCTTTCAGAGGTCGCTCATAGGGTGGTGATTGGGTACAGCTTGAGGTATTCGAAGGTAATTGAGTAGCCAATATAGGATTCACCACTTCTGTGATAGCAGAAGAGATACCCATGGCCTCTTATCAGGATCATTACTTGGAAGTCTCGACGCCGAGATACATATGTCATGAAGAGGGTCTTCATGGACATATAAAGTAATGAGTCCCAGGGCGAGAACCGATTACACTGGACTAGATTTGATCGATCGATCACCTAGTAAGAGTTGATGATTGCCCATACTCAAACCAAGTGGGGTATAGCATGGTGAAAGGACGAATTGCACAGTAATTGTCTATGGAAGGGTTGGTGATATGGTTTCATTAGTCAAACCAATTACTTTCCGGTCAATTGGGGGTCATGATGTGTTGCTAGATACCGCTCATGACTTGCTCAGATTAAGTGTTAATCTAAGTGGCCAACATAACCGGAACCTAATGGGTCACACGATAAGAGTGACTCGGAGAATCAGAAATAGTTTCGATGTAGATCCGATATCTGGAGAGCAATAGGATTAAATGGATCCCGATGAGATTGGGATATGTCTCGATGAGATTGGGATATGTCCCGATGAGATCGCGACATTGACATTGTTGAAAAGGTCTCATGGCGATTTTTCACCATGGGGCGCAGAGGCGGTAGACCAATTCCCAGCTTGACTGGACCTCTTCAGCAAATATATATATTAATTAATTAATTAATTAAGAATTAATTAATTATATATATATATATATATGGATTTTCGGTGGAACCATGAAAATGGAGAAGTTAAATGGTTTGAAAAGTCAAACTTAATGATTATTTAACATTTCAATGTATTTTAACCCACCAACGTGGATAGCCTCTCCACCAAGCTTTCATATGCGTTTTAATGAGTTAAAATACATATAAGAAGTTAAAGAGAAGAGGCTTGCACGGTGGTTGAAGGAGAAGAATCGAATTGCTTAAGAGTTAAGCCTTTGAAAATTGTTTTCATCTTCTTCCTCTCTTCCTCTCAAGTTGGTTTCTACTTCTCCAAGGCTTCAATTGATCATCTTCACTTGCTCTCCAAGGCTAAGGTAAGAGCTAGCACTCTTTTCTTTAGTCTAGCTATTCTCGGGTCAAAAGAGTTTGTCCCGTTTAGGTTTTCCGACCTCTGCGTGGATACCGTTAGAGACGGTCTCCTTTGGTCGTTATGGTTTGATTGTTTGTACATACACTTGGATCCTGGCTTTCGGGAATGTCCCGGGACTTAAAATTTTAAATTCCGCACTGTGTTCATGTGATGAACACCCCGGGATTTTCCTACAGTAGTATCAGAGATGCTTGTGTTGTATATTCAGTCGAAATGATAACTAGGTCGGAATTCCATTGTGAATTGAGCTGTGTAGCATGCTGCTTCTGTGAATTTCGAAATCAGTATAGACTTAGGGTTTTCGAAATTTTCTGCCATAGACTTGCTCATAAGATGTTGCTGAATGTGTCTATAAAAGGAAAAAATTTATCGATGTCGATTGATATGGTTTTGCTAATTTAATTCCCTAAGTTTCGGATGCTGTCTTGTTGAACGTTTCTGAAACAGGTATGCTTGTAAATTCGAGAATAAATTCTAGAAAAATTGTTTTTCGGATTGGTTTTCACCGACATGTCCCTAAGATGTTTTTTAATGTCTCTGTGGATGTAAAAATGTTTTCAAGGTGATTTACCATTTATTTCCGAATTTCTTGTGTGCTGATGGGAATGTCTGTGTTGGAGAACACAGATTCTGGTTCTGCTAGATTGCTGAGTTTCAATGAGTTTTTGTGGGAAATAAATCCTGGAAAAATTCATGGAGCATGTTGGGAACATGTTTTCACCTCTTTAATTTTCTCAGTATTTATTGAAATTTTTTCAATGATCATTTTGAGCAAAAGGCAGAGCTTGGCAGTTTTGAGAAACATGCTGGGGCTGTTTTGTTTGAAATGATTGCTTGTGTTATTTTCTGCTCCAATGCCATGAATCATTTTATAGTGATTAAAATGTGTTATATTGATGTGGAATGCATCCCAAAATGAGATTCTTGAAATTGGGTTTCAATAATTTTGGATGTCGAATAGGTCATCAGAAGGCGTTTTTTAGCTTATTCCATTATCTTGCTTATTTTGGCCGTCGCAATTTTTGTGACAAGTGCCGGAGTAATCTTGATAATGTGTAGACTATCTAGAGCTATTTAGTATGATTATTTGGTGTCCTTGAATTATGTGGAAATCTAGTGATTAATGGTGGATTAATCGGTTTCAAGTTTTCCTATATAGTTTGACTATAAGGCATTCACGCTTCAATGAATATGATTCATTAGCACATCAATATAAAGGATAATATACTTGGTATATTGGTATTGTGAATTGAACTATGCGATTGAGAATTAGCCGATTTAAGAGCAATTTTTGTCACCAATGACTAGCACCGAGGCTAATCGATCGACTTATATCTTGTTTGTTACCAATGACCGAACACGGGCCACCGATCGATGACTTCATCGATCGACAGACTTCAATGACCGAAATAAAAGCAAGAAGAAGACTAGTCGATCGCACAAGTGCTAATCGATCGAAACTTCCAGAGTGGGATGATGGGTGGTTTTCGTATAAATTCAATGTGATTGATGCAATGCCTAAATCGCACCATATAGTCATGGTGACTATGATCCTCGATGAGATTAGAAAGATGAGACCTAAATCCTCAATTTAAATATGAAAACTAACGCCTTCCATTAATATGGTAAGAACCGAGTTCTTATGGGTCGAGTTGTTGGGCAAACTCAAGCTCGCCTATATACGGATATGTTCGAACCATGAAAATGAGATTTTCAATTAATGGGTCGGTTTTTCTGTAAGCGTTGATTTGTTGGGCAAACTTAAGGTCAACGTGGACAGAGGCGAATTGGGTAGTGTACATCGATGTACACGCATCGTTGTTGATAACCCAATGTATGTGCATACATCAACTGCTGATAAGATCGGGCGATAGTTGCATTTGAGATGCAATTGGTATGTCCGATACCTACCGATTGACCTAAGGTGGCTTGTTGGGCAAACCCAAGGTCATTCTTAGTAATGTCTGATATCGACCCACCAGGTCAATGTGCCATTTTGTTTCTTGGATTCATGATGGGGTTATGGATTCATTGAAACTAGTGGGAGCCATATGTATGTCATTTAAGTCCTTATGGTCATACATGTAATTCTATTCTAACTTTCTTTATCTCTACGCTTAGGTTGGTCAAGATGTCGACCGCAGTGAATCTTCGCGCCTAATGGACTCAAACAAATTAATCGGACCAAATTTTCGATTGGTGCGTAATCTGAAAATTGTTCTCGATCCGAGGATCTAGGATATATCCTTGATTTTCCGCTCCGGATCCACTTCTCAAGGAGCTTCGATGATGATCGAAGGCATATCGTAAGATCTAAAAGACAAAGGACATAGCCACCGCATTATGCTTGCATCGATGTCACCGAGCCGCAAGCGGCCGACGAGTCTATGGATGCTCACACGATAGTGTTTCATCTTAGAGAGTTGTTTGATGAGCAAGCACGGTCCGAACGGTTCGAGACCTCAAGGTTGCTCTTACAACGAAGATGACTCTTGTTCATCTGCGCAGCGCAATATGCATCAAGATGAATGGCTATATTGAGAGGTTGGCCGCCTTAGGTTTTGTGATGGATTCGAGTTAAGTATAGACTTAATTCTTGTTGGTTTGTCGATAGTTACTCACGGTTTGTGTTGAACTATCGAATGAACCAAATATCCACTACAATTCCCGAGTGATCAATCCGCCAAGACAATGAGAACAATTCGTCGAGCAAGATAGCAAGGCGTTCTTATTGGTGGATTTTTCTTCCTCTGGTTCCAAGAAAAGGAAACAGAAGAAGAAAAAGGCTCGGGTCGAAAGGAAGTGCAACGAAAGGCAAGAAGAAGACCAAAGAGATCGCACTAAAAGGTACCGCTTCCATCATGTAAGATCGGTCATTGGAGGCATAATCGCAAAGTTTATCTCGAAGAACTGAAGCGAAGAAGGCATCGATGCCTCAACTTCTTCGTATGTTTGTCGATGAGGTTAATATGCTTCGATCATAACATATGGGTATTAGATACCGGTTGTGGCTCACACATGTAATGATATCTGTGGCCTCGTGGACGATGGCGACTCATAAAGGGAGAAATGGACTGCGTGTTGGCAATGGAGCAAGAGTTCTTTGCATTAGCCGTAGGGACTTATGTTTTAACACTCCCGAAGGGCTTGTACTTAACTTGGATGATTGTTATTTTATACCCGTGTTAACAAAGAACATATTATTCGCTTTCTTGTTTAAATAGAGCTGGTTTCCATTTGTCTTTTGGTAACAATGGTTGTTCTATTAGCTCAAATGGAATGTTTTATGGTACTGGTACATTATGCAATGGTATTTACATATTAGATATGTCACATCCGGTTATGAATGTCAATGACGCTAAAAGACATAAAAGAGATAATTTAAAATCAACTTACTTATGGCATTGTCACCTTGGCCATATAAATGAGAGACGCATCGCTAAGCTCCATAAGAATGGAAGTTTAGGGTCATTTGATTATGAATCATATGACACATGTGAATCTTGTTTGTTAGGCAAAATGACGAAGTTACCTTTTAAGGGAAAGGGTGAACGAGCGACTGGATTATTAGATCTAATACATTCAGATCCATCCATGCCAGAAGTGGTTGCCATTACTTCATTACCTTTATCGATGATTATTCTCGATATGGGTACCTGTATCTGATGAGATACAAATCTGAAGCGTTTGAAAAGCTCAAACAATTCAGAAATGAAGTAGAAAACCAACTTGGGAAAAGTATTAAAACATTACGATCCGATCGTGGTGGTGAATACTTAGACCAAGAGTTTTTGGATTATCTCAGAGATAATGGGATTTTATCTCAGTGGACTCCTCCTTACACACCACAGCATAATGGTGTGGCAGAAAGGAGAAATCGAACCTTGTTGGGCATGGTTCGATCTATGATGGGCTTTGCACAATTGCCAAAATCCTTTTGGGGGTATGCCCTTGAGATAGTTGTTTCCTTGTTAAACAGAGTTCCATCAAAGTCAGTTGATGTTACTCCATATGAGATGTGGACTAACAAGAAACCTTATCCTTCTCATTTGAAAGTATGGGGTTGTCCTGCTTATGTAAAGCGGACGCAGTCAGATAAGCTTGAAGCAAAATCTGACAAGTGTTTGTTCGTAGGATATCCTAACGAAACAAAGGGATATCAATTCTACTTTGCTGAGGAACAAAAGGTGTTTGTTTCAAGGCATGCTGTCTTTTTTATCACAGAAGTGGTGAATCCTTTATTGGCTACTCAATTACCTTCGAATACCTCAAGCTGTACCCAATCACCACCCTATGAGCGACCTCTGAAAGGCAACAAGGAATGGAGTCAAAGTACGAAATCAAGATACCAAGATATCCTTGAGTACCTCAAGTCTAAGGATACTGCACCATTGCTATGATGAGATTATCAACGACATTTGTATAGGACATCCATGTGATGATCTCATAGCAGGTCATCCAATGTACTTACTACCACTAGTAAGCATCCACATGTCAAATCTAAATATCTCAATATTTACGGTTTTACGAGATCCACCGCTGATCCAATCAAGGAGTTTGACATGTGTTAGTCTATCCGGATTAACGATGTCCAGTCTCGTTAATCCTATGACTAAGGATAATTTAGATATTGACATAATTGCACATGATAGGAATCTCGGTAGTATGATCGCATCATAATTTCCTTCATGCTATGTCATGTATCGTGGACTTCATTAATTTGATTAAAGATCACGTCAATTCATAATAAAATGAACATCAAATAAATGAAATATACCTTGCTTTATTTATTCATAAAGTCTGCATACATGACTATGAACAAAATGCGCTAAAGGGATTGCCTTTAGGGCACTACTCTAACAATCTCCCACTGACCTAAAGTCAATCGCCTTGGTATCTAATACCATAAGCGAGTACATGAGAATCAAAATTCTTCCGTGGTAATGGCTTTGTCAACGGATCAAGAATATTCGCTCGTGAGAATTCTCTCTCGGGACATCACCCCGAGCAATGATCTCCGAATCAAATGGTATCGGTGAGTACGTGTTTGGACCGTTGATGAGACCTTGGCTCCTTTACTGCAAATAGCCCGTGTTGTCACAATACAATCAGATGGGTCCATCACAATTAGGAACCACACCAAGTTCGAAATGAACTTCTTGATCCAAACCGCTTCCTTTGCTTTGCGTCGATGCGGCAATGTACTCGCTGCCTCGATCGTTGAATCGCCAGCCGCCTCGCTTGGAACTCTTCCAACCGACCGCTCCGCCATTTAGTGTGAAAACATAATCTGATTGGGACTTGAGTCGCCCTTATCGATTGAAAACTCGCATCCGTATGCCCGCCATTTGGAGACTTCCATCTCCATATATCAAGAAAACATCCTTAGTTCTTCGCAAGTACTTTAAGATATTCTTGACACCCACCCAAAGACCTCACCAGATCCGATTGGTATCCGCCGAACACTTAGAGCATATGATACATCGGGTCTCGTACATAGCATTACGTACATAATAGATCCTATCGCAGACGATACGGATCATATTCATACGCATCCTCTCGCCCCGTGTCCGAGGACACATAGACTTCGAGTGTTATCCATGAACAATGGAAGAAACCCTCTCTTGATTGCTCCATGCTAAACCTCTTTAGCACCTTGTCTATGTACGCTGACCGTGAAAGACCAAGCAACCTCTTCCATCTATCTCTATAAATCTTTATCCCAAGGATATAAGTTGCTTCTCCAAGGTCTTTCATGGCACATTGTTTGGACAACCAAATTTTTACTGATTGCAGCATTGAGACATCGTTTTCTAGCAACAATATATCATCTACATATAACACAAGGAATACGATCGCAGTTCCATTAACCTTCTTATACACACAATGTTCATCCGGATTTTGTGAGAAACCAAACTCTTTGATTGTCTCATCAAAACGGATATTCCAACTCCTGGATGCTTGCTTCAATCCATAAATGGCTTTCAAGCTTGCATACCTTTTCGCCATCAGCGAAATGAAGCCCTCGAGTTGTGTCATATACATCCTCACCAGATTTCCATTCAGAAAGCTGTCTTCACATCCATTTGTCATATCTCATAATCATAATGAGCGGCAATGGCTAGAGTATCCTAATGGATTTAAGCATTACATCGGATCAAGGTCTCGTCATAGTCAATTCCTTGTCTTTGACAAAACCTTTAGCCACAAGCCTTGCTTTATAGGTAATCACATTACCATCCATGTCCGCTTTTCTTCTTGAAAACCCATTTCCACCCTATAGGTTTTATCCTTCAGTGCATCAACCAAAGTCCATACTTGGTTTTCATACATGGAATCCATTTCAGATTTCATGGCACGAAGCCATTTTTCAGACTCTGAACTCTTCAGAACCTCTTCATAGGTGGTAGGCTCATCATCCTTTATGAGCAATACGTCATTCTGTTCACTCACGAGAAATCCATATCTCTCGGGAACAGAGCGTATCCTACTTGACCTACGAATTTCGTGTGAAGTAGAAGGTTGAACTGTTACCTCATCTGTATGAGTTACAGTTTCAGGTTCAGGCAGTTGATCTGCGTCTATCCGAGCATCTTGAACTTCTTCAAGCTCAATTTTGCTCCCACTATCCTCTTTAAGGTAAGAGCTAGCACTCTTTTCTTTAGTCTAGCTATTCCCGGGTCAAAAGAGTTTGTCCCGGTTAGGTTTTCCGACCTCTGCGTGGATACCGTTAGAAACGGTCTCCTTTGGTCGTTATGGTTTGATTGTTTGTACATACACTTGGATCCTAGCTTTCGGGAATGTCCCGGGACTTAAAATTTTAAATTCTGCACTGTGTTCATGTGATGAACACCCCGGGATTTTCCTACAATACATGCAGCTCTTCATCTGTAATAAACGCATGTAACTCTTCGTTTGTTTCGGAAACTTCACACAAGTGGAAAAATAAGCGTAACAAAGATCAAAATAAAACCATTTCCAGAAACACGTGAAACGTCTTCCACATTTCCAGAAACATAGGAAAAATTCCAAAAACACATGCAAACGTTTTACATCTTTTCCAGACATTTTAAACGCAAGCATTAACAATAGTCTACTAACATATAAAGCATGTCCCATCTATTTTCAGAAACACTTTCGGATAAATAGGACTAAGACATATAATTTTCCAAAAAATTATTAATCACATAAAACATGAATGAAATTGAACTACAAATAGCAAAAACACTTATCTATGCAACACAAACAACAGTTTTCCAAAAATCACATTTTCAGATCACCAATAAAAACAAATTCAACGTAAAATATATAACTTATTGCATATTATAACCAAAACAAAATTTAATCAAAATTTAAACCATTAAAGGTGGCTTTGATACCACTGTTGGAAAAATAACGCAAGATCAAATCTTAGCTAAGCGGAAATAATATAATTTTTTCCATAGAATCAATTTTAATAGAATTTAATAAGAAACATAAACAAGAAATTGACAAAAACTACTAATCTGTTGCGATTTCATATTACAACTTTTCTGTTTCTTTGAATCTGTCAATCCACAAGCTGTTCGATTGTCCAGCCTTTAATGATATCCACAGATCTATTCAGAGAAAAACTCAAATCCAATTTGAGAGGAAAAATTGTAAGAAGTGCTAGCTACCATTTTTCTAATTTTTTCCTTCTATATGAAAAATCTTATTTTTCGTGTCTTTGGATTTTATTAAAATTACAACTGAAGTCAAAATTTAATTATAATTATAAGTGATTCCTAATATGATCAAATATCACATATTGACCCTTAAAGTTTCTAAAACTTCTCAGTTAAGTCCATCTTAATTGAAATTTCTTTTTCTCCTTTATAGATCTTTTATGTGTGACCTATTAGGTTCCTAATATGTTGGTCATGATTATAAATTATAATTCTAATTCATAATTAGAATTAAACAAATTAGAACTCCTTTTAATTTATCTTTAATTCCCTAATTAACAAATTTATAATCATAGATCATGATTGATGTCTGCCAAGATGTCATGACCACCTAAATATTAGGATTGTCAAAGTGATTTGACTTAACCTGTTTATGCATGGTTATCTTGTATATATTAATCATTTTGCCATCTAATGTTCCAATTGGAATTAGAATATGGAATTCGTGTCTACTCTAAATAATCCAATCATATTCGTTCCTGTTAATTAGTAAATGATTTATAATTGATATTTGAAATCAACTTTTTTCAAATTTCAATTTACTCTGGCCAGAGATTCCCAAAATAATTACTAATCAAAAACAGTAGAACATTCTCTCTAATTACTTTAGGATAACTAATTCTTTATTGATTTACTCAACTATCTCCACATAGTTCATACTATATCTAATAACTAACGAATTGAACTACTCCAAGAATAGAACATAAGTAACATCAAAATATAATAATTCCTATATGAGATAACTTTGGTAATCTCAAGTCTAAGGATTAATTATACAACCATCATAATGAGATAATCCACAGACACATAAGTAATGTTCCATTTGAGATTTTCATAATTAGGCTAGTTCAGTGAAATTGTTCTCTAATAAGCACCCATATGTTTGTTTAAGTATCTCCACACTTTAATCTATGAGATCGATTACTTTCTTCATAAGAATGAAACAAATATGTACTAGTCTAACCATTTCATCAATACCCCATCTTGATGAAACTATGACTAGGAACATTTTAGGAATAATACAAAAAATGCAACTTGAATCTCATAGTTATAATCACATTATAATTTCTAGTTGCATAACAATTATTCCAAAGATTTTATCTTTATGATTAATAATTAAATAATTAAAAATGCTCAAAGATAAAGAATGCCTTTTGATTGAATAAAACAAAATTTATACAAATAAATATACAACCAAAATTGGATGCAAGGGCTTAAATCAACATCTACTACCTAGGGGTTCAAAGGTTTTAGCACCTGCTAAATTTTATCGGTACACCTATAAAATTGGAATTATCTCTTGTTTTAGTCAATGTAGTCTAGTTACTTAACTTTCTTAACTACTCGAGTATAAGTCAAATATAGGGAATTTGATAAGTCTATATTAACCATATTTATATAGTCTACATTAACTTATAATTTTAGCATCTTTATAGCATATTTTAAGTGAAGTATATAATATTTTTTCATATTTATCATTGACTTAGAGGTGACAATCGAGACAAAATTACGGATTTGGGTGTAACATTCTCCATAGTTATCTAATCAAGGAAAATTTGATGTCAATTGGAAGCCAACATGGCAGATAACAACTTTGTAGAAAACATTAGAGATCAAGTCATGCTCGAGGATGTCAAAAGGCAAAGAATTAAGCAATAAAGGCTAGATCAACACTAATATGAGACATAGTTTTGCTATCAGACTTGTAAGAATCAAAGGTAATGCTAAACTTTATAGGATATAAGCACATAATGGTATTGTTTAACTCCTATATTTACAGCAAAAGTTGACTTCAAGTTAAGGATGACATTGGAATTATGACACAAAATTTGAAGACTTGTGAAAATATAATTTCATTGACTTTAGGCATGCTTTATATAACCTGCATATAAATAAAAAGCTTTGTTAGGTTTAATATTTTTTTAAGGTTTTTTTAGCATCAAGGAGAGTTCATGAAGAAGATTGGGGGTAACTTTGCCCTAACTTGGAAGAAAATTGAGGATATTTCGTCTAGTTATTTCTCTTTTACTTTCTTTTATGATAAGATTATTTCAATTTCGCTTCAAGTACATTGTGTTTAGTAGCTAAATCCTTTGTTAGAGTTAGGACTGTAACTTATATCAAATATTTCATTTATTATTATGTAATTAATTATTACTTGGTTTAAATTTATTCTCTTTGATCTTGATTCTATAACTTCCGCTTGATTATCATGGATTTAATTTTAGGAATTATATGAAATAATGAAAGAAACATAGTTTGTGCACTAGGAGAATAATTACTCTAGATTTAGTAATAAAAATATGGTAGACTATTATGATAACTAACATATTCATTATTGATGATTTGATTTAGGTAATTGTGCATTGAGAGGTGGTAATTGCTTAATTAGATATACTTATGTAAATTTTAGAGAGGACATAGATATCTTAAGTTAAAAGTTATTTCAACCTTGATAATTAATACTACTTGATAATGAAATTCCTTATAAGTTAAATCACGAAGTCCTAAAATTTTATTTATATTGATTTATTTTTTATAGTTAATCATATTCTTTAGTTAGTTGAGTAATCTAATTACTTTTTATAAAATATTGTTTAATTTAATGTTGTTGCTTTGATAGGATTAACAAACTTGGTCATTAATTAATCTTGGAGGAAATGATAACTTGGTTGGAATACTTTTAAGTTCAAACTTACTACATTTAATGATGTACTCTTGCAGATTTGGATGACCATCCTCGACCTGAACTGATCCAATCTGAACCTAATCCAACCCAACTTGAATCAAACTGAGTTGATTTGATAAAATGATATCAGTTTAATTTTAATTAGTTAAATTGAAATGTCATTTTGATCTTGACCAGAATCCGACCCAGCTTTGGGCTACGTTATTAAGGGAAAAGGTGCGCTCGACTCGAATCCGACAGGACGCATACATAAAAGAAACCAACGGTGTCTTTGCCTGATCTAACTGTCGGAAGAAAACATGGAAAAGTTGATTTGTGTGCAAGAGACGACGAGAAATCGGATTTAATTGAAATATCTCTATCAGTCCAAGAAAGGCATCATTCTGTTGAACCATATTTGGAGATTTTAGTGATTTCAGAAGGTTTTTCGGAGATAGAGGCCGTTGACATTATCTTTTAATTTTCACACTTCACATAAATTAAATTACCTTCTTTTACCCGAAGAAAATTGTTTTTCCGGTATCAATTACTAATTAGATTTGCCTTTTCCATCAGGTTTACTTATTCTGAAGCATTTTAACATTTTCCCGAGTGAACATTGATCCCTTGCCTTAAACAAGAATATAACTATCTCATACACCTTCCACGTAAAAAAAATTAAAGCTTATAGCTCTGCCTGAAATGCCCTTCGTCTTGCCAGATTTGCCTGCAATATCAGGCCAATCCAATGAATCAAATTTAACCTGAGAGATCAACGTACATAACCAATATTTGTCCACAATCACAAACAACTTTACCTGTTTTTCCCAATTAGTGTAGCTTGTAACTAAGAAAAGCAGAACTACTTGTAATGCGGCACCGACTTGTATGCCTATCCAGAGGCCTTTCGCTCTGAGCTGAAACCAAAAGCCTAACATGGCAGCAAGTGGAACCCCGCAAAGATATAATGCCGCAAGATTGATATAAGCCCCTATATGTTGCCACCCACATCCCCTTGCAATACCTGATATAATGCACAGATATTGAGAAACTTGCCTCAGTAAGAAAACATCAGTTTAATGACAGGAAAGATGGAAATTTCACCTGAAAAAACTCCCTGTAATCCGTCAATAATCACAGACAAACAAACCAGAGGAGACATAGAGGAGACATATTCCACAACTTCTTTGACGCTGCTAAAACTGTAGCCAAAAAATTGCTTGCTTGCGAAGAGTGTTCCACTCACTAGAATCAACTGAATCACGGCAATAAGAACCACAGAATAGGCAGCTACGCGCGATGCTTGTGAGTTCCCTGCTCCTAGTTCATTGGACACTCTTGTACTAAAAAAAATTTTCAAAAAGAAATAAAGCGTTTGGAATGTTTTATTGGAAACAGGTCATAAATATGCAAGTCGGGAAAGGTTAATTGAGTAAACCTTACTGCGGCGCTCAGTCCATTAGGAATCGAGTATAGAGTTGCGATTGTTGTGAGACTGTTTACACAGGAGTGGATAGTTATAACGCCTCAAAACCTTTCTCATTTGCAGGCCGTATACTTTAAAATTTAAATAAAAATATTCCAAATCCTAACAGAAATGCATATATACCAGATAGATAGGACTGAAGTCTCAAATTGTGGGTTTGGTAAGAGTCCCGACAGCAAGATTATGAACTCATTTGACCACCATTGCAGGCTACAGCAATTACCAAGACAGTAACATCAATCAACTGCGTTTGACGTATAAACATCAAAAGGAGTTGTGTTGAAATATAACTAGGAAATTTCCTTCCATAATGGCGAAGAAATGAGAGAAAAATATATAATTTACCAAACCATCACTGCAGAAGGGACAGCAAAGCGGAAGAACTCCCCAACACCTTGGAACATCTCCATAGAAATTGGAACACGGGTTTTGGAACAGGTAGAAGAGTATCTCATGTACAATCCAAGAAAAATTGTGTTCAGCCAATTGGATATACTAATTGCTAGAGCCCCACCAAGGTTTTGAAGTCCAGACTTGAACACCAATACCCAGCATAGAGGTATGTGTAAAGCGAAAGTGACACAAGAGCTTATAAGCACAGGAACTGTCAGGCTTTGTGTTTGATAGAATCTAACGAGTGGTTGAGAAATTGCATTGGCAAAAAGTGTAGGAACAAGCAAAATTATGAATCTGCCTGCCTCACGTGCAATTATGGGATCTTGGCCAATGATTATCAGCAGTTTTCCCATGTTAATCCATATCATAGATAACCCGACAGAGACCATCATTAGAGAGAAGATAGCCGTGTAGGTTAGAGTTCCAAGCTTCCTGTACTGCTGAGCTCCATAAGCTTGCCCACATAGAGTTTCAAGCGCACTTGACATTCCACTCTGTTATGTGCATTTGTCCACATAAAAGTCATATGCAATTATTGGTCTAAAGTGAGCGACATACCTCATTTTGGCATCCCCGAAATTGCAAATCAGGTTCAATTTCTATGAAGTTTCTTTCAAGTATTTTGATAGAACACAATTCCTCTTCATAAGTGATAAAATCATAATTTTGGAAATTTTTTCTCTCACTAGTTGTGTATACTAAAGCAAGCGACGTAGCGCCAAACGAATATAAGAAACTGAAATCCACACGGTAGTAGTATGAAATGCATGTAAGGAACGCTGAAGTAATTAATCAGATAAGACGGGAAGTTACTTACAAGAAGACTGAATCCAGTGACAGAACAGAGAGAAATGGAAATTGCACTGCTAGAGAGAGCTAGCTCACCAATATGACCGACCATCATCATTGATATAACATTCAAGGAGTATAGGGACAGAATTACAGCAGCCATAGGGGCTGCAATATAACCTAGTCTTTTTGCTTCTTCAATGAACACCTCCCATCTTAGCCACGAAGCTTCTCTCTTTTTTACAAGTAAACTCTCCTCCGTCTGCTTCTTTGTATCTTCCATTCTTAGAAGTGGAGTATTAACTGAAAAGCACGAAGAAGGAAATCATGCAGTAAGGGTTCTGACTATAGTCGGCATTAATTATCGGATCTTCATCATTACCAATTTTTATATTCATAAAAACAAAGTAGTTGAAGAGGCTGTAGAGTGGTTAAAGTGAGAGCTGTATTAACAGCCACGTTAAACCAAATACTAACCTTATTCCTTACGAATCCTAAGGACCAAGCACTTGCATTTAGCTTGTCAGAAGGTAGATTAGCAAGTTTCTCACCGAAACACAATTTAATTATATGCATACAAAAGCCATGCAATTCTTAGATCTTTATCAGAAGTACACAGGACAAAGGACATGTAAATCAGCAGTTAGAATATCAGGAATTGCAAGGCCGGTACAAACCTCTTACGTGTAAATATGTCCTATGTGGTAATTAAATGATAAAATCACAAGTAATGAAACTATATATGACGAGAGAACCATTAATATATTAACTCATTGGACAGAGCACTACATGGCTGCTTTCCTGGGCCATATTAGTCACTTGTTTCTATTAGAAAGCTAGTGCTACAAATAATGGCTTTCATCGCTGTCAGCGACTTAAAAATTGAAGTGAAACAAAACCATAGGAATCTATACTCCAACGTATTACCAAAGTACGCAACTAGCTAGCTTTTGGAGTGGTGAGGGAGCGTTGGGTGACGGCGACTTGTGACATTGTCGATGATGACAAAAGATGCCTTACGCTAGAAGACAGATATCAACACATGATTGATTCATCAATACCATTATGTGAAGTCGACGCTCCAGATTTGTATTTAGTTTCCCCTGTCTTTTTTAACCTCGTAAAAATTCTTCCCTCGTTCAGAGCAAAAGTGGAGTTGGTGGTGTAGGTCATTCTCGTATCACATACTATTTTGGTAATTCTTATAATTATTATGATTTAATTACTTTTATATAATAATAAATAATTTATAAAATATACAAATGATTTAATCACTATAAATTATAATAGTTAATATTATTTTGATAATTAAGTCCTCGTTCTTACCAATGTTCCTATCTTATTGGAACTAAATAGAGCATCAAAGAATTATCCTGTCCTCATCCTAACATGGTTTGACTTCCATTGATTTACCAATATATGTATAAACTGAGATTATCGCATTCTTATAGTAGAAGAGACGAGGAGTTACGAGCAAGACAAAATCCTTTATATTTCTGTGCATATGAAACTATGATATAATTGGGTATTTATATATGAATTTACACAAGAATATACTAATATAATTATTACGTAAATCACGTATATTATATTATATTATATTATATTATGTTGTATTATATTATATATATATAAACAATGTTGGAAAATCGAGTTGAAATCCAATCCCACTAAAGCGGAATAATCACTAAACTTTTTATGATTTTTATTTTTCAAAATCAAGATCTATTTAATTCTATAAAATGATTAAAACGAATCATAATAAAATAAAATTTAATTCTTATCTTATATATATATGTGTGTGTGTGTGTTAACATTGTTGGAAAATCAGGTTGAAATATGATCCTGATTGAAGTGGAATAATCACAAAATTTTTCGTAATTTTTTATTTCCCGAAAATCAATATCTATTTAATTCTATAAAATGATTAACAGAAATTATAATAAAGCGAAATTTAATTTGTACCTTATTTCGAAGCCTGATTTGTATCTTGTCATATCCCTTGAACTATTCCCAAAACTAATCCTTCTCAACCACAAAAATCGCACAAGCGTCCAACCTTTAACGGTATCTATATAACAAGTTGAGAAAACTTTGCAACTCTTATGGAGAGAGTTACGCATGAAGTACTAGCTCTATAGAGCTTAAGTATAATAAGCTTTGGAGGTTTTAATAATTTAATTGAAATTAAATTATAATTTCAATTAAACTTTAATTAGAATTATAAATAATTCTAATTAAATACCAATTATGCTCATATAAGATTCAATATCTCATATTGATCTTTATTTATTAAATATTTAATCATAAAGTTTTCAAATTTTACAATCAAATTCAACTTGATTACATTAACTTTGCTCTTTCAACTCATTCTATATGTGAGACTCATTAGGTTCTCAAATATATTGGCAATGATTATAAAATTTAATTTTAATTTATAATTAAAATTAGATAAATTAAAACGATTTTTAATTTATCTTTAATTCTCCAATTAAACAATTTATAATCATAGATCAACATTGGCATCTAGCAATACATTATGACCACCTAAATATTTAAGAATGTCAAAGTGATTTTGAATAACCTTTCTGTGCATAATTTTTCCATATACTTCAATCATTTCATCATACAATGTTCTGATTAGACATAGAATATGAAGTTCATGTCTACTATATTTTGAGTCTAATCATATTAGTTCTCCGCCATTAGTTATCAATTTGATTAATGACATTTGTAAATTGTTTACAAAGCATCATTTCACCTTGGCCAAGGATTTCTTAAATCAATACTAATCGAGGACAACGAAACATTCTCTCTAATTACTTTAGGGTGATGAATCATATCTTGATCATTCAACTATCTCCATATAGTTCATGCTACATTAAATGACTACTGATTAAATGACTTATGTTTAAATAGATCATAAGTAATATCAAAACATAGTAATCCCCATATAAGATAATTTTGATGACCTTAAGTCAAAGGATCAATTATACAATCATCACAATGAGAATTCCATAGACATATAAGTAATGTTCTAAATGGATTTCTCATTTTTCAAAATCTTAAGGAAGGCGGACGTGACTCATTTTCAATGGACGAATGAGTGCGAGAGAGCATTTCAACACCTAAAGCAATACCTGACCAGTCCACCCATTTTGCAGAGCCCCGTTGAGGGGGAGACGTTGATCATTTATCTGGCAGTTACAAAAGGGGTGATAAGTGCAGTTCTCATTCGATCGGACGGAAACGAACAATTCCCGATCTATTATGTCAGTAAGGTCTTGAACGGGTCAGAAGTACGATATGCATCTATTGAGAAGCTGGCCCTATCATTGATAACCGCCGCACAGAAACTCAGGCCCTACTTCCAGAGTCATTGAGATATGGACCGATCAACCTCTCAAGCAATGCCTTCAAAAGTCTGAAACCTCTGGACGGTTAGTTAAATGGGCGGTAGAACTAGGAGAGTTTAACATACATTACAAACCACGAACAACGATCAAAGCCCAAATATTGACAGATTTTGTTGCAGAAATGAGTCAACCTACCTCACAGAACGAGCAACGCCTTGCTTGGAGTTTATTTGTTAACGGGTCGTCCAACATTAAGGGATGTGAAGCAGGAGTGGTCTTGATCGGCCCCCACCAGGAGCAAAAGGTGGAGTACGCCCTCCTATTAGATTTTAGAGCATCCAATAATGAGGCAGAATACGAAGCCTTAATAGCCGGTCTTCAGTTGGCAAGAGAGATGGAGGTGAAATCTTTAAAGGTGTACAGCGATAGCCAAATAGTGGTCGGTTAAGTCACCGGGCAGTATGAGGCAAAAGGGGACAATATGATCAAGTATCTGGAATTAGTAAAGCGAGAGTTGAATAATTTTGAAGAATACTCGGTCAACAGGATAGATAGGACATAGAATGCTCAGGCAGATGCGCTTTTCAAGATGGCTTCCGATCAAAATGCAAGGAATAACATTTTGATCGAGCAGATAAACCAGCCTAGTATTAAGAAAACTAGTGAAGTCCTCGAAATGGATGCCGAATGATCAAGTTGGATGGAGCCGATCAAATAGTACCTTCTTAAAGGAACGCAACTGCCAGAAGCCTTGGGAGCTAAGAAACTAAGGGTAAAGGCTGCTGAATATGCGATTGTTAATAACATCTTGTACAAACGTTCTTATGACTGATCGTTATTACGCTACTTGAATGAAGAAGAGGCAGAACGAGCAATGGCCGAGGTTCATGAAGGAATGTGCAGGAATCACTTAGGAGGCAGAATGTTGGCTCACAAATTGATCAGGCAAGGGTATTATTGACCGACAATAAAGAAAGATTGTCAAGAAAATGTTAATCGATGCGAGACCTGCCAGAGGAACAACAATTTGTCCCATCAACCGACCGAGCAGCTAAAAATTGTGAGTCATCTCATCCCTTTCGCTCAATGGGGAATGGACATACTAGGTCCTTTTCCTCTTGATCCTGGGCAGAAGAAGTTTTTGATATTAGTAGTGGAATACTTCACCAAATGGGTAGAAGCAGAAGCGGTCGCCACAATCACCGAACAGAAAATTGAAAACTTCGTATGCAAGAACATACTAAGCCGCTTTGGGATGCCTCTGGTCTTAGTTACAGACAACGGTCGACAGTTCGATAATGATAAGTTCAAAAATTTCTGTCACCGACTGAAGATAAGGCTCCAATTAACTTCAGTGGCTCACCCTCAAAGCAACGGTCTTGCGGAAAACACCAACAAGAAGATAATGAGCGCACTCAAAAAGCGCTTAGATGGATGTAAGACTTGGGTAGATGAATTGGACGAAGTGTTGTGGGCATACAGAACGACCCCAAATGGAACCACAGGAGAAACACCGTTTAGAATGACCTTTGGGGCAGAGGCTTTGGTTCCAGTAGAAGTGGCACTGCCCAACCAGAGAGTTTCAAGTTACCAAGAAGAATGAAATGATGAAGCTCGTAGTGTAGAACTTATACTTCTCAGTGAAGACATGGATAGAGCAGCCGCTAGTTCTGAAGCCGTCAGGCAAAAAGCAACAAAGTTTTTCAATAGAAAGGTAAGGCCGAGTGACATAAAGGTCGGCGGTTACGTTCTAAGAAAGGCCGAGGCGGCAGGAAAACATCATGGAAAGATAGGTCAGACATAGGAAGGACTCTATCAAATGGTCAAGCAAGTCGGACACGACTCTTACGTTCTGCGTGACACGAACGACAAGATTCTACCGAGGCCATGGAATTCCCAAAACTTGAAGTCGTCCTACCAGTAGATAATTTTTACTTCAATTCGTTTATTTCTTTGTATGTAACTAGTGGGTACCTTTTTTCTGGCCTTGCCAATCAAGTTTTTTAACTGCCCACGCCCTTATCATCATCAATAAAGGATTCCAAACTTCTTGGCAGAAAAGTCTCGCTAAAGGGAGAATATCCTACTGACTGGATGTCATCAACATCGCTCGGCCAGGTTACCAAGACCAAATCTTAGAACCAGGCGATGTCAAGAAAACAATCTTGGATCGCTCGGCCTCAACACAGCTTGGCCAGGTTACCAAGACTGAATCTTGGAACCAGGCGATGCCAAGAAAATAATCTTAGATCGCTCGGCCTCAATATCGCTCGGCTAGGTTACCAAGACCGAATCTTGTAACCAGGTGATGCCAAGAAAACAATCTTGGATCTCTCAGCCTCAACATCGCTCGGCCAGGTTACCAAAACCGAATCTTGGAACCAAGCGATGCCAAGAAAATAATCTTGGATCGCTCGGCCTCAACACTGCTCGGCCAGGTTACCAAGACTAAATCTTGGAACCAGGCGATGCCAAGAAAATAATCTTGGATCGGTCGGCCTCAATATCGCTCGGCCAAGTTACCAAGACCGAATCTTAGAACCAGGCGATGCCAAGAAAACAATCTTGGATCTCTCAGCCTTAACATCACTCGGCCAGGTTACCAAGACCGAATCTTGGAACCAGGCGATGCCAAGAAAACAATCTTGGATCGCTCGGCCTCAACATCGCTCGGCCAAGTTACCAAGATCGGATTTTGAAATCAGGTGACACTAAGAAAGCAATCTTGGATCGCTCGACCTCAGCATCGTTCAGTCATGAGAACGATTCTCTTAAACCTCACTACCGATCAATAATAAAGAAGACAATGAAGGACAAAAATAAGAGTTTTATTTCCTTATATATTTGTTCTGATCACAAACCCGACTAGATGAGCCTTAAAGGTCCTCTTACATAAGTCATTCCGGCCCCGCAGAAGGGGAAGAAGTATCAACAGCTAGATCGACAAGAGTAGTTTCGGAGGTCGGCAAAGCAGATGACACAGGATCAGGGTCCGAAGGAGTAACTGGAGAGACACCCCCGTGAGCTCGCTCTTCTTTATCATCTGAACTAAGGTCTAGCATCTCATCCGGTAATGTCTCTACCTCTTTCTTAACTATCTCCTTCACCTTCTCCAGCAAAAGGCCAAGCTCTATCGGAAGCATCGGCTCAGTAAAGTCCTCGAACGAAGGATCATCCGATCCATTTCCATCAGGGACGAGAACGCCATGGCAATTCCTCAGGATGGAAAGAGCCAAATCGCAAGCAAATTCCTTGCACTCATCGTGCAAGAACCTCCTCTTCCATCGCTTGATCGCCTCAATCCTCTGCTCTTTGATAAAGCCTTGCAGCTCAAGCAATTTATTCTCAGCCCTTACTTTATCCAACACCACTTCGTGGCAATCATGGAGGACTTTCAAGCGAAGCTCGTTCTCCATCTTGGCACTAGCGTTGGCTTTGAGAATTCCCTCCTTTATCTCCTCAACTTTGAGCTGCAAGGTGTCATTTTCGGCCTGCAATGCCTCATCTTTGAGCCGCAATTCCTCATTTTTGTCCTGCAAGGTTCGGCATCCTTTTTCCTGCTCGTCCCTCTCCGCGATCGCTCTGCTCTTTGCCTCCTCCGCCTCTGAAAGTTACATCCTCAAAATGGTGACCTGGTTAAGGAGATCTTTAATCTAATGGTCCATCGATCGAGCGACTTTAGCCATCCGATCAAAACGCTGATACACTCTAGAGGTGAATGCCAGATTCTACAATGAAGAACTTTGTTAAAAAAAAAGTGGATGGAGATTACCTCCGCTAAGTCGCGCACAAGACCGGCCATCATCTCTTCATCGCCCAAAGAATCCAGAAACCCTTCATCCGTGGGAGGGACAACCCTCTGGGCAATGTGAAGAGCCACACTGGCATCCTTAAGCGATGCAATCTTATCCAGATTGATCGCGGACACCCATTTCTCAGAGCTGGGCATCGGCTCCTTATCCTTACCCTTGTCCAAAGGCGGGGGTGATCGTTCAACATGCCAAGCGGTCTTCTTTTTCTTAAGAGGCCGCTCTACCTCCTCCACCTCTTCCTCCATGACCGCTCGGTCCTCATCAGCCGATCGGATCACTAACGCTGCGGACTCGTTAGGCGCAGTTGGCTGAGCGACATCTTGCCTAACTGCCACCTTTTTGCTTCGCTCTTTCATCTTTAAGGAAGGCCTGGTAACTTTGTGCTGGCCTTTCGACTTGGAAGCATCAGAGGACGAGGTGAAATTCCTGAGCTTCGCCATGCTTGCACAAGTATAAAAGCAGGTCAGAAACCGAAGCTAATATTCATAAAAAAACAAGGCAGTTAAACTACGAGGAGTCAACCAGAAGGGGCAGTTTCTCCTTCTAGCCCGTTAATCCGAGACGGGGGACTAATTAAAAAGGTATTGACCGATACCCCTCCACAATACCCCATAATAAGATGATCGAAATTATACCAACCGAGCGCCTTAATTCGGCTGATCAATTCAGACTTTTTTCCAGTAAAGGACAGACTGGAAGTGTCGTTCCATCGCTCGGACAGGAGATACCTCCACGATCTGGACTCGAAAGAAGATACCGAGGGTCTCACAAAGAAGTACTTCGTCCTCTAGGCTTTAATCGACAAAGTTGTTCCAGCAGGGTGATACCACGCATCTCTATACTGGAAGTGGGGGATCCCGACCCCGGTGAGTGAGCTTTGATTCATCTTTAGAAAAAGCCGCAGAATATCGATCGACGGAGGACACTCGAAATGATAGCACAGCAGGGTGAGACCGTTCATAAACCTCCAACCATTTGGGAGATCTGGCTCGGCATCAATTTGTATGCGCAGCATACCTCATCGATGATCGGAGCATACGAAAGCCTCATGCCACCGATCGAGAAGAAGTTGTCTGAAATAGCAAAATAGGCCCCCATATTGTTGTGAATCCATTCGTTCTCTGCGACCAACCTGGGTCTCCAAGATGAAGGGATATTGTTTTTAATGACCGATCGGTTCAATTCCCTTTCGGTCATCGTCGATTGGTCGCTCGACGGCTTCTCAACGATTTGCCCATTTCTCCGGTCAGTCGTCGCGATTTCCTCACCTTTCTCTGCATCAGGCGCTTCATTGCCCCTGCCTCCGGCGCCTCCATCGCTTCCGCCATTATCTCAAGTGACCCAACAATCTGTAAAGCACTTTCAGCAGCCAGTTCCCGGTCGAAAGAGGGGGAGGAGGAGGTTTCATCCCTAAGTCTAGATCCATTCCTAGGGCTAGTCGACGACATGGTTACTAAAAAGGAAATGTATAGGGTAAGGAAAGGAGAGAGGACGTACCTAGTTCGGTGACTGAGATTGGAGTTTGGATAATGGTGAAAAGGAAGTTCCGATGACTACAAGCAAAGAGATGAAGAGCAGAGAGAGCAGAAGTTGGAGAATCAGATGAGTAGAAATGGTAGTGAAGGAAATCTGTCGATTCCAAACGGTTATCACAAAAATCAACTGAACGGGCGCACTAATTGAAGTTGGACGCATGGCAAAACCTGAACCGTGCGAATTAGGGTTGTCAGATACCCGGAGCGGCGCAGCAGTTGAAATGACACGCATGACCATAAAGCAACACGAAAGGACGCTCCCTTTCAGATTTTGAAGATCTGTAAGAGGATACGAGCTATGAGTAATAATCAAACCCAGTGCTCTGTCTAGAAATCGATGTCCGACCGGTCGAGCCTATCACGAGCTGTCACGCAGGTAGGTGCACGAACCTTATATACTCCATTGATCCTTCTCCCTGATCGGACTCGAGGAGTAGGGGGCTTATGGTCGGGTCAATTGTGCTAGGCCCAGGTCCAACTCTAGGATGTCGTGTGGGTCGATCGACCCATCCCCAAGATGTTAAGTTAAACACGACAGGTATTTACTATATAAGATCATTATCTCCTCATGATGCAGGTACGACTCTAATAACCCTGATATTCTTTGTTCATAGACACAAAACCTACGACAAAGAGCTAACTTAGGCATCGGAGGGGCAAGCCGACAATCAATCCTCGGCATGCCTTTATTGTTTTTGCAGGTATTTCTTAGTCCAAGCTAATCGAGATCATGGATCCAAGCAACGACGTCCAGCTTCAACAGAATCAGGCTGAACCAAATACCATTATGTGAAGTCGACGCTCCAGATTTGTATTTAGTTTCCCCTAGCTCTTTTAACCTCGTAAAAATTCTTTCCTCATTCAGAGCAAAAGTGGTGTTGGTGGTGCATGTAGGTCATTCTCGTATCAGATATTGTTTTGGTAATTCTTATAATTATTATGATTTAATTACTTTTATATATTAATAAATAATTTATAAAATATACAAATGATTTAATCACTATAAATTATAATAGTTAAAATTATTTTGATAATTAAGTCCTCATTCTTACCAATGTTCCTATCTTATTGGAACTAATAGAGCATCCAAGAATTATCCTGTCCTCATCCTAACATGGTTTGACTTCCATTGATTTACCAATATATATATATATAAACTGAGATTATCGCATTCTTACAGTAGAAGAGACGAGGAGTTATGAGCACGACAAAAGGCTTTATATTTCTGTGCATATGAAACTATAATATAATTGGGTTTTTATATATGAATTTACACAAGAATTTACTATTATAATTATTACGTAAATCTCTCTAAATCTATAACTATACGTATATTATGTTAGGAAACCGGGTTGAGACCCAATCCCAACTAAAGCGGAATAATCACGAAATGTTTTTGTAATTTTTGATTTCTCAAAAACTAAGATCTATGTAATTCTATAAAATGATTAAAATGAATCATAATAAAGTGAAATTTAATTCAGATATATATATATATATATATAATGTTAACATTGTTGAGAAATCAGGTTGAGATCCAATCTTGACCAAAGCGGAATAATTACAAAACTTTTTCATGATTTTTGATTTTTCAAAAACTAATATCTATTTAATTCTATAAAATGATTAACACAAATCATAATAAAACGAAATCTAATTCGTACCTTATTCCGAAACTTGTCCCGAAACTAATCAATCTCAACCTCCATAACCGCACAAACGTCCGACCTCTAACGGTATCCACATAATAGATTGAAAGAACTCTGTAACTTTTACGGAGAGGGTTAAAAATAAAGTACTAGCTCCATAGAGCTTAAGTATATGTATAATAAGTTTTGGACGTTTTAATAATTTAATTGACATTAAATTTTAATTTCAATTAAACTTTAATTAGAATTATAAATAATTCTAATTAAATATTAATTATGCTCATATAAGATTCAATATCTCATATTTAATCAAAAATTTCTCAAACTTTACAATCAAATTCAACTTGATTACATTAACTTTGCTATTTTCAACTCATTCTATATGTGAAACCAATTAGGTTCCCAAATATATTGGCAATGATTAGAAAATCTAATTTTAATTTATAATTAAAATTAAATAAATTAAAAAACCTTTTAATTTATCTTTAATTTTACAATTAAACAATTTATAATTATATATCAAGATTAGCATTTAGCATTGCATTATAACCACCTAAATATTTAAGAATGTCAAAGTAGTTTTGACTAACCTTTCCGTGCATAATTTTTTTCGTATAATTCAATCATTTCATCGTACAATGTTCTGATTAGACATAAAGTATGGAGTTAATGTCTACTCTATTTTGAGTCTAATCATATTAGTTATCCGCTACTAGCTATCGATTTAATTAATGACATTTGTAAACTATTTACAAAGCATCATTTCACCTTGGTTAAAGATTTCTTAAATCAATACTAATCGAGAACAACGAAACATTCTCCTTAATTACTTTAGGGTGATGAATCCTATCTTGATCATTCAACTATCTCCATATAGTTCATGCTACATCCAATGACTACCGATTAAACGACCTACGTTTAAATAGATCATAAGTAGTATCAAAACATAGCAATCCCCATACAAGATAACTTTGATGACCTTAAGTCAAAGGATCAATTATGCAATCATCACAATAAGAATTTCATAGATATATAAGTAATGTTCCAAATGGATTTCTTATATCGAGTCTATTCAATGAACTTGTTCTCTAGCAAGTACCCACACGTTTATTTAAGTATTTCTATACTTTAGCATATGAGATCGACCACTTCCTTCATAAGGAAAAACAAAACGTGCGCTAGTCTTTTTATGTTCTATTAATGTGCAATCTTAGTAGAGCAATGACTAGGAACATTTAAGAATAATACGTAAATACAATATGAATCTCATTATTATAATCTCATTATAATTTCATTTGCAATGTACAATCATCCCATGGACTTTATCATATACATCCAAACATGTACAAGATAAAGAATGACTTTACATAATTTGTCACTAAACTACAACTAAAGAGATTAGTTGTAGGGCATAAATCAACAATCTCCCATTTGCACTAAGCCAATCGTTTAAGTATCTCATACCATATCATCATATGACGATTATTCTACTACTTGGGTAGTGGCCTAATGAGAGAACTCTACAAGATTCTCTATAGTGAACACTTGATTAAATCTTACAACTCCCATGTTAATTATCATTATAATTAAGAAAATTTTCCTAAACACATTATTGGATCTTTGATGAGACATTAGCTCCTTATGCATGCTCAATGGCTCTAATGTTCTACAGTACATTACTGTCTTGAACAATGCAAAGAAACTATATCAAGTTCACTGAAGAACTTGTTGATCCAATTAATTATTTCCACTAAACAAAAAATGTATTATGGCTTAATTAGTAACCAATTGCTACATTAGAACTTTTCCAATCCTAAATGATATTGTTATAAGTAAATAAGCCTTAATAAGGATTTAATTCTAAAGTTATATCCTTATCATCTTAAACTCAAATATCAACTCACACATAGAGTAATGAATATCTTTAATACTTCACAAGTATCTGATATCTTAAACACTAAACATCTTTAGAACATTATTTATGCACTTGGACTTATAATAAGTTAACAACATCCAATCTATCTCTATAGATCTAATTTCTATAATTAAGCTATTACCTTTTCATATCCAACAAGAGTTGTTAGTGAAAATTATGTGTGTGACAATTAATTGTTAGAATTATTGTTCTCTGTGAGCAGTATATCTCTACATAATCTCATTGAAAAGAATAACTATACTCTCATGAACCTTTTTGTAGATATGAAAAATTTACAATTATCTTCAAGATAAACTCTTTGAATTTATCAAAAAAGTGAATCTTTTAATGTGTCATAGCCTTTCAACTATACATCAAATGTATCATTAAAGGCATTAGTTCCAATTAGATGTCATGTTATGAGATTTGAACCTTTCAAATTCATTCTTACTCCTACTATTTATCTTGAGAACCATTCTCCTATAAGTATAGATTGAAACAAACAATTTGTTCAATGAATTTGTAAAATTATATCAAATCTTTGATTATCTCATAACATATTATTATCCAATTTAGTTCTAAATTAAATGGATAATATTCACTAACCATCACATCCTTAAATCATTAGCTTTAACTATTTCAAAACTTAGTGTTACATATCTAATATGAAATCTTGCTAATTGATTTAATTGGATCTATAAAAGGTAAGTTATTGTATCGTGCATTGTTATAAAAGAAATATTATTGTATCATATAATATCTCATATTGTATTTTCTCCTTACGTAAATCCATACACTTATAAATTTAGCCCTATAGCTAATTGAAAATTTAAAACTTATCACAACGATCTCATTGAAGAAGATTGGCGGTAGATTTGTCCTAACTTGGAAGAAATTTGAGGATATTTCATCTAGTTATTTCTCTTTTACTTTCTTTTATGATAAGATTATTTCGATTTCGTTTCAAGTACATTGTGTTTAGTAGCTAAATCCTTTGTTAGAGTTAGGAATGTAACTTATAACGAATATTTCATTTATTAATGCGTAATTAGTTATTACTTGGTTTAAGTTTATTCTCTTTGATCTTGATTCTATAACGTTCGCTTGACTATCATGGATTTAATTTTAGGGATTATATGAAATAATGAAAGAAACATAATTGGTGCACTAAGAGAATAATTACTCAAGATTTAGTAATAAAATATGTTAGACTATTATGATAACTAACATATTAATTATTAATGATTTGATTTAGGTAATTTAGCATTGAGAGGTGGTAATGGCTTAATTAGATACACTTATGCAAATTTGAGAGAGGACATAGATATCTTAAGTTAAAATTATTTCAACCTTGATAATTAATACTACTTAATAGTGAAATTCCTTATGAAGTTAAATCATGAAGTCCTAACGTTTAATTTATATTGATTTATTTTTATAGTTAATCATATTCTTTAGTTAGTTGTGCAATCTAATTACTTTTTATAAAATATTGTTTAATTTAATGTTATTGCTTTGATAGGATTAACAAACTTGGTAATTATATTAATCTTGGAGGACATGATAACTTGGAATACTCTTTAAGTTCAAACTTACTACATTTAATTATGTACTCTTGCAGATTTGGATGACCATCCTCGACCTGAACTGATCCAATCTGAACCTAATCCAACCCAAATTGAATCAAACTGAGTTTAATTTTAATTAGTTAAAATGAAATATCATTTTGATCTTGACCAGAATCCGACCCAACTTTGGGCTACGTTCTTAAGGGAAAAGTGCGCTCGACTCGAATCAGACAGGACACATGCATACAAGAAGCCAACGGTGTCTTTGCCTGATCTAACTGTCGGAAGAAAACATGGAAAAGTTGATTGGTGTGCAAGAGAAGACGAGAAATCGGATTTAATTGAAATATCTCTATCAGTTCAAGTAAGGCATCATTTTGTTGGATCATATTTGGAGATTTTAGTGATTTCCGAAGGTTTTCGTAGATAGAGCCCATTGACGTTATCTTTTAATTTTCACACTTCACATAAATTAAATTATTTTCTTTAACCAGAAGAAAATTGTTTTTCCGGTATCAATTACTTATTAGATTTGCCTTTTTCATTAGGTTTACTTATTCTGAAGCGTTTTAACATTTTTCCCAAATAAACATTGATCCCTTGCCTTAAACAAGAATATAACTATATTCACTTAAAAAATTAAAGCTTATAGCTCTGCCTGATAATTCAGACCAGCAAATTCTCTCCTGAACAGCTTACCTGAAATGCCCTTTGTCTTGCCAGACTTGCCTGCAATATCAGGCCAATCCAATGAATCAAATTTAACCTGAGAGATCAACTTACATAACCAATATTTGTCCACAATCACAAACAACTTTACCTGTTTTTCCCAATTAGTGTAGCTTGTAACTAAGAAAAGCAGAATTGCTTGCAATGCGGCACCGACTTGTATGCCTATCCAGAGGCCTTTCGCTCTGAGCTGAAACCAAAAGCCTAACATGGCAGCAACTGGAACCCCGCAAAGATATAACGCCGCAAGATTGATATAAGCCCCTATATGTTGCCACCCACATCCTCTTGCAATACCTGATATAATGCACAGATATTGAGAAACTTGCCTCGGTAAGAAAACATCAGTTTAATGACAGGAAAGTTGGAAATTTCACCTGAAAAAACTCCCTGTAATCCGTCAATAATCACAGACAAACAAACCAGAGGAGACATAGAGGAGACATATTCCACAACTTCTTTGACGCTGCTAAAACTGTAGCCAAAAAAATGCTTGCTTGCGAAGAGTGTTCCACTCACTAAAATCAACTCAATCACGGCAATAATAACCACAGAATAGGCAGCTACGCGTGATGCTTGTGCGTTCCCCGCTCCTAGCTCATTGGACACTCTTGTACTTAAAAAAAATTCAAAAAGAAATAAAGCGTTTGGAATGTTTTATTGGAAACAGGTCATAAATATGCAAGTCGGGAAAGGTTAATTGAGCAAACCTTACTGCGGCGCTCAGTCCATTAGGAATGGAGTATAGAGTTGCGATTGTTGTGAGACTGTTTACACAGGAGTGGATAGTTATAACGCCTCAAAGCCTTTCTCATTTGCAGGACGTATACTTTTAAATTTAAATAAAAACATTCCAAATCCTAACAGAAATGCATACATACCAGATAGATAGGACTGAAGTCTCAAATTGTGGGTTTGGTAAGAGTCCCGACAGCAAGATTATGAACTCATATGACCACCATTGCAGGCTACAGCAATTACCAAGACAGTAACATCAATCAACTGCGTTTGACGTATAAACATCAAAAGGAGTTGTGTTGAAATATAACTAGGAAATTTCCTTCCATAATGGCGAAGAAATGAGAGAAAAATATATAATTTACCAAACCATCACTGCAGAAGGGACAGCAAAGCGGAAGAACTCTCCAACACCTTGGAACATCTCCATAGAAAATGGAACACGGGTTTTGGAACAGGTAGAAGAGTATCTCATGTACAATCCAAGAAAAATTGTGTTCAGCCAATTGGATATACTAATTGCTAGAGCCCCACCAAGGTTTTGAAGTCCAGACTTGAACACCAATACCCAGCACAGAGGTATGTGTAAAGCGAGAGTGACACAAGAGCTTATAAGCACAGGAACTGTCAGGCTTTGTGTTTGATAGAATCTAACGAGGGGTTGAGAAATTGCATAGGCAAAAAGGGTAGGAACAAGTAACATTGTGAATCTGCCTGCCTCACGTGCAATTATGGGATCTTGGCCAATTATTATCAGCAGTTTTCCCATGTTAATCCATATCATAGATAACCCGAGAGAGACCATCATTAGAGAGAAGATAGCCGTGTAGGTTAGAGTTCCAAGCTTCCTGTACTGCTGAGCTCCATAAGCTTGCCCACATAGAGTTTCAAGCGCACTTGACATTCCACTCTGTTATGTGCATTTGTCCACATAAAAGTCATATGCAATTATTGGTCCAAAGTGAGCAACATACCTCATTTTGGCATCTCCGAAATTGCAAATCAGGTTCAATTTCTGTGAAGTTTCTTTAATTCTTTTGATAGAACACAATTCCTCTTCGTAAGTGATAAAATCATAGTTTTGGAAAAATTTTCTATCACTAGTTATGTATACTAAAGCAAGCGACGTAGCGCCAAATGAATATAAGAAACTGAAATCCACATGGTAGTAGTATGAAATGCATGTAAGGAACGCTGAAGTAATTAATCAGATATGACGGGAAGTTACTTACAAGAAGACTGAATCCAGTAACAGAACAGAGAGAAATGGAAATTGCACTGCTAGAGAGAGCTAGCTCACCAATATGACCGACCATCATCATTGATATAACATTCAAGGAGTATAGGGACAGAATTACAGCAGCCATAGGGGCTGCAATATAACCTAGTCTTTTTGCTTCTTCAATGAACACCTCCCATCTTAGCCACGAAGCTTCTCTCTTTTTTACAAGTAAACTCTCCTCCGTCTGCTTCTTTGTATCTTCCATTCTCAGAAGTAGAGTATTAACTGAAAAGCACAAAGAAGGAAATCATGCAGTAAGTGTTCTGATTATAGTCGGCATTCTCGGATCTTCATCATTACCTATCTTTATGTACATAAAAACATAAGAAGTTGAAGAGGGTGTAGAGTGGTTAAAGTGAGAGCTGTATTAACAGCCAGGTTAAACCAAATATTAAACTTTAAGAAAGACATTAATTGTTCCTTATGAATCCTAAGGACCAAACACTTGCATTTAGCTTGTCAGAAGGTAGATTAGCAAGTTTCTCACCGAAACACAATTAATTATATGCATACAAAAGCCATGCAATTCTTATATCTTTAAATCAGCAGTTAGAATATCAGGAATTGCGAGGCCAGTACAAACCTCTGACGTGTAAATATGTCCTATGTGGTAATTAAATGATAAAATAACAATTAATGAACCTATATATGTTGTGATTATATGACGAGAGAACCATTAATATATTAACTCATTGGACATAGCACTACTTGGCTGCTTTCCTGGGTCATATCAGTCACTTGTTTCCTTTAGAAAGCTATTGCTACAAATAATGGCTTTCGTCGCTGTCAGCGACTTAAAAATTGAAGTGAAACAAAACCATATAGGAATCTGTACTCCAACGTATTACCAAGGTACGCAACTAGCTAGCTTTTGGAGCGGTGAGGGCCCGTTAGGCCACGGCGACTGTCGATGATGACAAAAGATACCTTACGCTAGAAGACAGATATCAACACATGATTGATTCACCAATACCGTTTTGTGAAATCGACGCTCCAGATTTTTATTTGTTTTCCCCTAGCTTTTTTAAACTCGTAAAAATTCTTCTTATAACATATTATTTAATTACTTTTATCACATATTATTTAGGTCATTCTTATAATTATAATGATTTAATTACTTTTATATATTAATAAATAATTTAAAAATATTCAAATGATTTAATCACTATAAATTATAATAGTTAAAATTATTTTGATAATTAAGTCCCCGTTCTTACCAATGTTCCTATCTTATTGGAACTAATCGAGCATCCAAGAATTATCCTGACCTCATCGTAACATGGTTTGACTTCCATTGATTTACTATACATACATACATATATATATATATATATTTATATATATATATACTATATTTACATGTTTTTATTCAAAAATTACCTTATCCAATTAATCTCAAAGTAGAAGAAAGATTTCATAAATTAAAAACTAAAAATAAGATAGCAAATAACTTAGGAGGAGTCATTACAATTACTAGACAACTATTTGCAGAGCAATGTGTAGATGAAACTTTTAGACGTAAATTAAAACCAGCAACTTTTAGACAATGTTGTGCTAAAAATTCAGATGTCCCACAACAATGGGGTTGTACTAATAAAACATATAAAAAATCAAAATCTAAATATCGACCATATAAACGTTATCAATGGAAGAAATATCCAACACATTATTATAAACAAAGACCTTATAAACCTTATAAAAAACATTTTAGACGAAGAAGATATCGACAATTTAAACCTAGAAAACAAGATTGTCCACAAAAGAAGAAAAATTGTAAATGTTGGTTATGTCACGAAGAAGGACATTATGCTAATACATGTCCAAAACGTAAAAGTAAAAATTCTAAATATACGTAAAAGTTAATATATTAAGATTAGCAACAAAAGAAGAATTAGAACCTATAGAATCGATTATGATACTAATTCTACTATTTCATCAATTTATCAATATGAATCGATATCGAAAAAACATGTAAATGAATCTTCAAGTCAATCAATACAACATATATTCCAAAGATGATTCGTAAAACTAAAATAAAAGTTAATGCATATATAGACACAGAGCAACAATCATCTTGCTTCACGCAAAATATTAACTAATTGGAAAAGATTAGGAAAACCTTTACATATAAGTATTATTGATGGAAGTATTAAATCAATATGGTATGTTAGTTATTATACCTATATTCTTATAGAAAATTATACTTTTATCATCCCCAATATATCAACATGAACATAAAATATCTTTAATTTTAGGAAATAATTTTCTCAAATTATATAATCCTTTCATCAATATTTACATTATATAACCTTAAAACACACGAAATAAAAAATTAATTAAAATCTATAATCCTTAAAATTCCTATTTATAACACTAAGTATTATCAAAATTACAACTAATTACAACAAAGTTAAATGAACTCCAATTTTACATACAAAATAATATGACAATACAATCGAAGTTCTCACTTTATTAGACCAAGTTTGTAGTGAAAATCCATTAGACCGAAAAAGAATCAAAATAAACAATTAATTGAAATAAAATTAAAAGATCCAACACAAGAAATTAATATTAAAATAATATACCATACACACAACTTGATGTTCAAGAATTTATTATCGAATGTACCGATTTACTAAATAAACAATTAATTAGTCCTAGTACCAAGAAACATTCAAAGACCGCTTTTATGTAAACAATTCAATTTGAACAAAAACGTGGCAAAAGACGAATGGTTATTAATTATAAGAAAATGAACAATGCAACCATAAAGCGATGCATATAAATTACCTCGTAAAGATTATATTATAAATAAATTAAAAGGACATACATGGTTTACAACCTTAGATGCAAAATCTGGCTACTGGCAATTACGATTACATGAAAATACAAAAGATTTAACTGCTTTTTCATGTCCTCCACAAAACATTATCAATGGAATGTTTTACCTTTTGGTCTAAAACAAGCACCTAGTATTTATCAACGATTTATGGATACTAATCTCCTTGGATTAGAAAATTTTACTTTAGTCTATATTGATGATATAATTATTTATTCAAATCAAGATAAAGATGATCATTTGAAAAAAAGTAAAATTAGTCCTTCAACGATGTATAGATAAGGGTTTAATTTTAAGCAAAAAGAAAGCACGAATTGCACAAAACACAATTGAATATTTAGGTATTGAATTTCAACAAAATGGTTTTATCAAATTACAACCAAATATTTTAAAGAAATTAGCTGATTTTCCTGATAAATTATCTAATCGTACTCATATACAACAATTTTTAGGACTTTTAAATTATATATCCGATCAAGGGTTTTTAAAAGATTTAGCTAAAGAAAGAAAATTATTACAAAAGAAATGTAGTACAACTGTTCAATGGAATTGGAATGATGCAGATACCAATGCTGTGAGGAAACTTAAGGCATTATGTACACAACTTCCTATTTTATATAATTACTTGCCCGAGGATAAACTTCTCGTGCAAATAGATGCAAGTATGGATACATGGGCAGGATGTCTTTTGGCAAAACCTCCCAATCAAAAACAATATCTTTTATGCAAATATATCAACGGAACATTTAGTTCTATCAATATAAATATCTTATTCATGAAAAGAAACTTTAGCATGTCTTAAGACATCATAAAATGGAAAATTGATTTATTACCGCTTTTTTCTTATTCGATGATTCTCGCATATCTTTGTAGTTTTCCAAAAATTAATATTAAAGCTAATTATAATCAAGGTAGACTTATCATATGGCAATTAGAATTTAATCAATATCAGTTTGAAATTAATCATATCAAATCTACTAACAATTTTCTTGCAGATATATTAACAAGAGAATGGAAGCAGCAATAAAAAATTTGGAAGATACCCTTGCACAAAGAAAGATAGATTTAATGAATCAACAACAAATGATTGGAGTCATTACTAGAGATATCAACCAATTGGAAACAACCATTCAAGTTCTTAGACAAAATACTACGATACCAAAAGCCTTTCTTGAAGCTACCTCATACCCATCGCACCTACTCTTATCACTCCCACTCAAATTACCCAAAAGGACATCGAGTCCCGTAAACAACAAGATGAAAATAATGAAAAACTTATGTTATATATAATGGACCCATGGCGGTATTTTTGACGCATGGCATAAGGCAAATTGTTCACATTACCTACCACCGTATTTTACATAAAAGTTTTAAAACAAAATCAAGCGAAACCTCTCTTGCGTAATATAGACAATCTCATAATATCGAGCTAAAACCTCAGATAAACAAGTTCTAATCACCTAAACCTTCCTCTTCAAAATAATATTGGGCAAGATTCCCAATATGGACCGAATCAATGCTATACCCACAAAACTCTCCAAATAGAAACCGTAAACTCACTTCAGAATTGTTTTACGATTGCTTTCAGAATATAAACAATTGGACTGAAGCCCTTAAAATCCAACAATACTATCCTTTGAACAGAGGAAAGTATGGACCTAAAGCCATTGTTTTACCCGATGCTGATCCATTAACCACTTACCTCCTTTTTCAAAGTGGGCTTATAGACACCTTATATATCACCACTATGACCATTCTTTCTGAATTTCCGAGTGGATTCCTCCAAGCAGTCAAAAATTACAAAGAAAAATTCGCCAAAGAAAGAGAAATATATTTAAAAATTTGGAGCAGTTATCCTATTTTTACAGAAGGTGAATCTATGAAAGATGCAGACATTATGCTACCCAGAATTGCATATATTACCATTGGAATCAGTAATGGTATTTATCCAGCAATTGATGCACCACCAAATCATGAATTCACATGGAGTACCATCAACCAATTCAACCTAAATTTTCTTGAAGGCATTTTTATTCAAGCAAATCGAATCAACACAGACTCAACTCTTCGAGTCAATTACAAAGGTTTTCATTTACTCATGGTTTCACTGATCAAGCAGACAACAACGCAAGACCAGATGCAAATTATTCAGAAATTCAAAAATCCATTTTTAACTATTGGAGATATTTTTGAAGATCTCACCGCAGCATGGAAATATGCTTTATGTCAGCAAATGCAAAATCATGTAGAACACCAATGCAAATACTGTCCATCTACAAAAGGCAAAGGTATCGATGACACAGATTCATTGGAACCCATTATTGAAGAATAAAGCAGCCGACAAAAGTATGATGTAGACAAAAGTTTGATGTAGACAAAAGAAAGAGCATCTGCTTTTCTTTATGTAAATTATTGTACTAGTTCAATCTTGCTTTTACTTTTCGCTTTATTGGTTACTTTTCTTTCTACTTTTTCGTTGTCGTCCACTATGTTTTGGACGGATCTCTCGTTGTTTGCCTATATAATGTAACTCGAGCATTCGCCAAATATAGAATAAACAACCTCTTATATAACCTACTTCTCTCTATTAATGCTTCCAAGCGGTGTGGCGTTTCAAGCATATTCCGAGACGAACAAGGTTAGTAAGAACATGTTTAAGATTTATAAACAAGCATTCTTATCATTCTTTTGATTACTTTATTTAAGATGGAATCTACTTATTTAGCATATTTTGATTATCGTAGACATTTAAAAGAACTTATACAAATCGTGCTCATAGAACTAATCACTATAATCATGATATTAATCAAGCTAGTTCATATATTCAACAAACTCCACACTTCCTCTAACCAAGATGAAATTATTCAACAATTTTATATTATTCAATATTTTCAAGATTTAAAACACATTAATATTAAACAACAAAAACAATATTTCAAAGTTATATCTTATCTTATTGACTAACTCTTCTTTTTCTGCTTTTAGGCAATGGATGATTCTTATTTTAATCGCAAAATTATTTGAAGCGAAGATCAAAGACATTGATATAAGAATTAACCGTATAAATAACATTCTACACAGAAGCAATCAACTTCCTCCAGAAACTCCCTTTACTAGAGATATTAGAGAACGAGGAATCATGGACATATCAAGAATGATCAAAATCATGAAAGAACTAAAGACATCTTTATTACAAACACGCAAGTTTTATATAAATTGTATTTCTCTACTTATTGACTAAGTTTGTATTTCTCGTTTTTATTATTAAATAAAAAGTCTTTATTATGGAAGATCAATATATTCAACGAATCGGTGAAGGTCTTTATGTTACTGAATTAGATGGACCTCGTAATAAAATTACTCAATTAAAACAGACTTTAGACAGTTATATTGATATGATTATTGAAGATCTCGAATATATTCCCAATAGTATCGAAAATATCAGAGAATGTAATCGCAAAATGGAACTCTTTATTCATATAATTGAAAAATTAAATGAATTTATTCAACGTGATTCATCTTCATGATTATTAGTTCATTTCTAGTTCTTTGCATTCAAGTTATTTATCCATTTATTCAATTCTTTTCTTGGCTTAAATCATTACTTATCTTTTATTTAATTGCATGTTCTATAGCATTTCCTAATTATGAATTAAATGATTATTTTTATCATGTTATACGTATGGATTTACTCCTTTAATGATTCAATATCTTTTAGATAAATTATTCAATCCTTTTATTAATTATCATAATTTAGAAGAATATTATTAATGTCTTCTCATTATTATCATTATTTAAATTGTTCTATTTGTCAAACCTCTAATTGTTGTATTTGTCAACAATTAGAAGAGCGATAGAATTTTAGACTATATGCAATTTCAACATTTTATACAAATACAATATTTACAAGACTTATTAAAACAATCTAATACATCTGAATTATTACAAGAAAATCTAACTTTAGAAAGACAATTTCATCAATTTTATAATCAAGAACGAAATTTACTAGAAAATGTCTTAGAGATCATAAACTTCATAATCCTTGGCATCAAGATGACCGAACTACAAACTAAAGAGATTGAAGATATAAAAATAGTGAAAATAAAATGAACAAATTGAAAATATTATTGATATCAAAATTTAGAATTACAAGAAGCACAAGGAACATTTCATATTAATACACTCTTATCCAATGATAAACAAACACAAATAGCTAAAACACAATTAGATTTAAAATCGGACAAGATATTCATAAAACTTCTCTTTAAAACAAGTTTTAAATCGTAAAATATTATTTATTATGGAAAAATCGTATATGAAACACCAATAAGAATAGATCAATGCAATGGACATGTTCGAATAAGTTTAATTAATCAAGAACAATTTATTAAACACTTACAACAAATACCTTTAGAAAAACGAACTAAAATCGGATATATTCATTTATCTACTATTCAAATTCTATTGAAATCTACTTTTTTAGAAGGTATAGACTCACCCATTAGAATGGCTATTATTGATGAACGAATGCAAAATTTAGATGATCAAATAATAGGTATTATGAATGGAAATCTTGCTTATCAGAAAATTAAATTTAACACTCGATTAAAAATCGGCATACCATTGCAATCACAAAATTTAGAAGATACAATTACAATTGCATATAAATTTTATAGACAGGATTTAATGACTAAAGGACAATATCCTTTTTCAATTACTTACCAAATTAGTTATGCTTTAACCAATTCTCATCATAGTATTGAATTTAAAAATACTGATCGGATTTATATAGATCAACTTTTTAATGATGTAGCTAAAGTCGGAACAAATTTTCGAACCAATTTACGTCCTTTACCTGCAATACAACTCCCTTTTACTTCTACTCCTCTCATTCAATCAAGACACTCTTTTTCAGATCCTTCATCTTCTTCAAACCCTTTAATCAATCGATCACAATCTTTAAGAATCGAAACACTTGTAACTCCTTCGAAGAATTACAAAAGAAAAGAAAAATTAAAATCATAGATCCCATTATATCTACATCTTCTAAACACTTCATCACTCTAAATACTTCAATGAAATTAGATGATATAAAATCTCAATTAAAAGATTTATCAACTTATATTAAACATACATTATGAGTATTGGTCAAGAAATAAAAGAATTAAAAATACAATTAATTGAATTAACGCAACAACAAAGTACGATTATACAAACATTGAAAAATATACAAACGCAAAATGATCAAATACAACAAAAAATAGACACAATCGAGCTCACGCTAAAAGTGATCTTCAACGATGTATAGATAAGGGTTTAATTTTAAACAAAAAGAAAGCACGAATTGCACAAAACACAATTGAATATTTAGGTATTGAATTTCAACAAAATGGTTTTATCAAATTACAACCAAATATTTTAAAGAAATTAGCTGATTTTCCTGATAAATTATCTAATCGTACTCATATACAACAATTTTTAGGACTTTTAAATTATATATCCGATCAAGGGATTTTAAAAGATTTAGCTAAAGAAAGAAAATTATTACAAAAGAAATGTAGTACAACTGTTCAATGGAATTGGAATGATGCAGATGCCAATGCTGTGAGGAAACTCAAGGCATTATGTACACAACTTCCTGTTTTATATAATTACTTGCCCGAGGATAAACTTCTCGTGCAAATAGATGCAAGTATGGATACATGGGCAGGATGTCTTTTGGCAAAACCTCTCAATCAAAAACAATATCTTTTATGCAAATATATCAACGGAACATTTAGTTCTGCTGAATATAAATAAAATTGTTGACAAATACAACAATTAGAGGTTTGACAAATAGAACAATTTAAATAATGATAATAATGTTATCCTATTTTTACAGAAGGTGAATCTATGAAAGATGCAAACATTATGTTACCCAGAATTGCATATATTGCCATTGGAATCAGTAATGGTATTTATCCAGCAATTGATGCACCACCAAATCATGAATTCACATGGAGTACCATCAATCAATTCAACCTAAATTGTCTTGAAGGCATTTTTATTCAAGCAAATCGAATCAACACAGACTCAACTCTCCGAGTCAATTACAAAGGTTTTCATTTACTCATGGTTTCACTCATCAAGCAGACAACAACGCAAGACCAGATGCAAATTATTCAGAAATTCAAAAATCCATTTTTAACTATTGGAGATATTTTTGAAGATCTCACCGCAAAGATGGAAATATGCTTTATGTCAAGAAATGCAAAATCATGTAGAACACCAATGCAAATCATCCCATCTACAAAAGGCAAAGGTATCGATGACACAGATTCATTGGAACCCATTATTGAAGAATAAAGCAAAAACAAAAGTATGATGTAGACAAAAGTTTGATGTAGACAAAAGAAAGAGCATCCGCTTTTCTTTATGTAAATTATTGTACTAGTTCAATCTTGCTTTTACTTTTCGCTTTATTGGTTACTTTGCTTTCTACTTTTTCGTTGTCGTCCACTATGTTTTGACGGATCTCGTTGTTTGCCTATATATGTAACTCGAGCATTCGCTCAAATATAGAATAAACAACCTCATATATAACCTACTTCTCTCTATTATGCTCCAAGCGGTGTGAGGCGTTTCAAGCATATTCGAGACGAACAAGGTTTGTAAGAACATGTTTAAGATTTATAAACAAGCATTCTTATCATTCTTTTGATTACTTTATTTAAGATGGAATCTACTTATTTAGCATATTTTGATTATCGTAGACATTTAAAAGAACTTATACAAATCTGTGCTCATAGAACTAATCACTATAATCATGCTATTAATCAAGCTAGTTCATATATTCAACAAACTCCAGTCACTTCCTCTAACCAAGATGAAATTATTCAACAATTTTATATTATTCAATATTTTCAAGATTTAAAACACATTAATATTAAACAACAAAAACAATATTTCAAAGTTATATCTTATCTTATTGATTAACTCTTCTTTTTCTGTTTTAGGCAATGGATGATTCTTATTTTAATCGCAAAAATTATTTGAAGCAGAAGATCAAAGACATTGATATAAGAATTAACCGTATAAATAACATTCTACACAGAAGCAATCAACTTCCTCTAGAAACTCCCTTTACTAGAGATATTAGAGAACGAGGAATCATGGACATATCAAGAATGATCAAAATCATGAAAGAACTAAAGACATCTTTATTACAAACACGCAAGTTTTATATAAATTGTATTTCTCTACTTATTGACTAAGTTTGTATTTCTTGTTTTTATTATTAAATAAAAAGTCTTTATTATGGAAGATCAATATATTCGACGAATCGGTGAAGGTCTTTATGTTACTGAATTAGATGGACCTCGTAATAAAATTACTCAATTAAAACAGACTTTAGACAGTTATATTGATATGATTATTGAAGATCTCGAATATATTCCCAATAGTATCGAAAATATCAGAGAATGTAATCGCAAAATGGAACTCTTTATTCATATAATTGAAAAATTAAATGAATTTATTCAACATGATTCATCTTCATGATTATTAGTTCATTTCTAGTTCTTTGCATTCAAGTTATTTATCCATTTATTCAATTCTTTTCTTGGCTTAAATCATTACTTATCTTTTATTTAATTGCATGTTCTATAGCATTTCCTAATTATGAATTAAATGATTATTTTTATCATGTTATACGTATGGATTTACTCCTTTAATGATTCAATATCTTTTAGATAAATTATTCAATCATTTTATTAATTATCATAATTTAGAAGAATATTATTAATGTCTTCTCATTATTATCATTATTTAAATTGTTCTATTTGTCAAACCTCTAATTGTTGTATTTGTCAACAATTAGAAGAGCGAATAGAATTTTAGACTATATGCAATTTCAACATTTTATACAAATACAATATTTACAAGACTTATTAAAACAATCTAATACATCTGAATTATTACAAGAAAATCTAACTTTAGAAAGACAATTTCATCAATTTTATAATCAAGAACGAAATTTACTAGAAAAGTCTTAGAGATCATAAACTTCATAATCCTTGGCATCAAGATGATGAACTACAAACTAAAGAGATCAAGATATAAAAATAGTGAAAATAAAATGAACAAATTGAAAATATTATTGATATCGAAAATTTAGAATTACAAGAAGCACAAGGAACATTTCATATTAATACACTCTTATCCAATGATAAACAAACACAAATAGCTAAAACACAATTAGATTTAAAATCGACAAGATATTCATAAAACTTCTTTTTAAAACAAGTTTTAAATCGTAAAATATTATTTATTATGGAAAAATCGCATATGAAACACCAATAAGAATAGATCAATGCAATGGACATGTTCAATAAGTTTAATTAATCAAGAACAAATTATTAAACACTTACAACAAATACCTTTAGAAAAACGAACTAAAATCGGATATATTCATTTATCTACTATTCAAATTCTATTGAAATCTACTTTTTTAGAAGGTATAGACTCACCCATTAGAATGGCTATTATTGATGAACGAATGCAAAATTAAACCCTTATCTATACATCGTTGAAGAACTAATTTTACTTTTTTCAAATGATCATCTTTATCTTGATTTGAATAAATAATTATATCATCAATATAGACTAAAGTAAAATTTTCTAATCCAAGGAGATTAGTATCCATAAATCGTTGATAAATACTAGGTGCTTGTTTTAGACCAAAAGGTAAAACATTCCATTGATAATGTTTTTGTGGAGGACATGAAAAAGCAGTTAAATCTTTTGTATTTTCATGTAATCGTAATTGCCAGTAGCCAGATTTTGCATCTAAGGTTGTAAACCATGTATGTCCTTTTAATTTATTAATAATATAATCTTTACGAGGTAATTTATATGCATCGCCTATGGTTGCATTGTTCATTTTCTTATAATTAATAACCATTCGTCTTTTGCCACATTTTTGTTCAGCTGAATTGTTTACATAAAAGCGAAAATGCTGAATGTTTACTGGTACTAGGACTAATTAATTGTTTATTTAGTAAATTAGTACAGTCAGTAATAAATTCTTGAACATCAAGTTGTGTGTATGGTATATTATTTTTAATATTAATTTCTTGTGTTGGATCTTTTAATTTTATTTCAATTAATTGTTTATTTTGATTCTTTTCTGGGTCTAATGGATTTTCACTACAAACTTGGTCTAATAAAGTGAGAACTTCTGATTGTATTGTCATATTATTTTGTATGTAAAATTGGAGTTCATTTAACTTTGTTGTAATTAGTTGTAATTTTGATAATACTTAGTGTTATAAATAGGAATTTTAAGGATTATAGATTTTTGATTAATGTTTTTTATTTTAGGTGTTTTAAGGTTATATAATGTAAATATTGACAAAAGGATTATATAATTTGAGAAAATTATTTCCTAAAATTAAAGATATTTCATGTTCATGTTGATATATTGCAGGGATGATAAAAGTATAATTTTCTATAAGAATATAGGTATAATAACTAACATACCATATTGATTTAATACTTCCATCAGCAATACTTATATGTAAAGGTTTTCCTAATCTTTTCCAATTAGTTAATATTTTGCGTGAAGCAAGACAGATTGTTGCTCCTGTGTCTATATATGCATTAACTTTTATTTTAGTTTTCTGAATCTGTACTGGAATATATGTTGTATTCAGATTGACTTGAAGATTCTGTTTCTGTTTTTTCGATATACGATTCATATTGATAAATTGATGAAATAGTAGAATTAGTATCATAATCAGATTCTATAGGTTCTAATTCTTCTTTTGTTGCTAATCTTAATATATTAACTTTTTCTGTATATTTAGAATTTTTACTTTCACATTTTGGACATGTATTAGCATAATGTCCTTCTTCGTGACATAACCAACATTTACAATTTTTCTTCTTTTGTGGACAATCTTGTTTTCTAGGTTTAAATTGTCGATATCTTCTTCGTCTAAAATGTTTTTTATAAGGTTTATAAGGTCTTTTTTTATAATAATGTGTTGGATATTTCTTCCATCGATAACGTTTATATGGTCGATATTTAGATTTTGATTTTTTTTATATGTTTTATTAGTACAACCCCATTGTTGTGGGACATCTGGATTTTTAGCACAACATTGTCTAATAGTTGCTGGTTTTAATTTACGTCTAAAAGTTTCATCTACACATTGCTCTGCAAATAGTTGTCTAGTAATTGTAATGACTCCTCCTAAGTTATTTGCTATCTTATTTTAGTTTTAATTTATGAAATCTTTCTTCTACTTTGAGATTAATTGGATAAGGTAATTTTTGAATAAAACATGTAAATATAGTTCTTGTTAATTACGATATAATTCATAATAATATTTTGAAATTCACAAATAAAGTTGTTGATATAACAAGGATCATGATTTGGATATTTGTTAAATGCCATATAGCTTGTTTTCTTTCTTGTTCTCGGATTTCTTCATTATGATATAAAATATCTTTGCCAAGAAATTCTTTATAAATTTCTGCGCTACTATATAAAATGTAGATGTATCAGTATTAGCTTCTTGATATTTTGTCGTACTTTTTAATCCTATTTCATTTTCAATTAAAATTGATGAGCTATTCCTTTGGTTTTATAAGTAATAAAATTCCATAATGAATTTTTATTCATAATATCTCCAAAAGGTTTATCAATTTGTAATATTAGTTGTATTTTATCAACCCATTCTAAAATTAATTCTTCAGTATTAGTTACACAATCTATATTTAATATATCTCTTGCTTCAGTGGTAATATGTTTTGGTGTATATTCTGAAGGATATTTTCGAATTTTTGTACCTCTTTGATAATATCCATGTTTACTTATACTTTCTGTATCTATTAACGGATAAGATGCTTTTCTTTTAGTTGGAGATCTCTGTTCATAAGGATGTTGTTCAGATTTTACATTACTACCTTCAGGTTGATCTTCATTGACATATAATTCTTCATCAGAATTTAAATCGTGGATAAATTCTTCTTGGTCATGAGTGATTTTATTATAAGTTTCTATTGATTCTATTGGTTGTATAGTAAATTCTTTGAATAATTGCGTAATTTCATTTAATTGATTTTAATATTATTTTCTATAACTTCTATAGATTCCTTTGATTCTAAAGTTTCTTCTTCCATAAATTATTTCTAGTTAAATTTATTGTTTTGGGTTGTTCTAGCTCTGATACCACTTTTAGCGTGAGCTCGATTGTGTCTATTTTTTGTTGTATTTGATCATTTTACGTTTGTATATTTTTCAATGTTTGTATAATCGTACTTTGTTGTTGCGTTAATTCAATTAATTGTATTTTTAATTCTTTTATTTCTTGACCAATACTCATAATGTATGTTTAATATAAGTTGATAAATCTTTTAATTGAGATTTTATATCATCTAATTTCATTGAAGTATTTAGAGCTGATGAAGTGTTTAGAGAAGATGTAGATATAATGGGATCTATGATTTTAATTTTTTCTTTTTCTTTTTGTAATTCTTCAGAAGGAGTTACAAGTGTTTCGATTCTTAAAGATTGTGATCGATTGATTAAAGGGTTTGAAGAAGATGAAGGATCTGAAAAAGAGTGTCTTGATTGAATGAGAGGAGTAGAAGTGAAAGGGAGTTGTATTGCAGGTAAAGGACGTAAATTGGTTCGAAAATTTGTTCCGACTTTAGCTACGTCATTAAAAAGTTGATCTATATAAATCCAATCAGTATTTTTAAATTCAATACTATGATGAGAATTGGTTAAAGCATAACTATTTTGGTAAGTAATTGAAAAAGGATATTATCCTTTAGTCATTAAATCCTGTCTATAAAATTTATATGCAATTGTAATTGTATCTTCTAAATTTTGTGATTGTCATGGTATGCCGATTTTTAATCGAGTGTTAAATTTAATTTTCTGATAAGCAAGATTTCCATTCATAATACCTAATATTTGATCATCTAAATTTTGCATTCGTTCATCAATAATAGCCATTCTAATGGGTGAGTCTATACCTTCTAAAAAAGTAGATTTCAATAGAATTTGAATAGTAGATAAATGAATATATCCGATTTTAGTTCGTTTTTCTAAAGGTATTTGTTGTAAGTGTTTAATAATTTGTTCTTGATTAATTAAACTTATTCGAACATGTCCATTGCATTGATCTATTCTTATTGGTGTTTCATGTACGATTTTTCCATAATAAATGATATTTTTACGATTTAAAACTTGTTTTAAAAGAGAAGTTTTATGAATATCTTGTCCAGATTTTAAATCTGATTGTGTTTTAGCTATTTGTGTTTGTTTATCATTGGATAAGAGTGTATTAATATGAAATGTTCCTTGTGCTTCTTGTAATTCTAAATTTTCGATATCAATAATATTTTCAATTTGTTCATTTTTATTTTCACTATTTTTTATATCTTCAATCTCTTTAGTTTGTAGTTCAGTCATACTGATGCCAAGGATTATGAAGTTTATGATCTCTAAGACTGTTTTCTAGTAAATTTCGTTCTTGATTATAAAATTGATGAAATTGTCTTTCTAAAGTTAGATTTTCTTGTAATAATTCAGATGTATTAGATTGTTTTAATAAGTCTTGTAAATATTGTATTTGTATAAAATGTTGAAATTGCATATAGTCTAAAAATTTATTCGCTTCTTCTAATTGTTGACAAATACAACAATTAGAGGTTTGACAAATAGAACAATTTAAATAATGATAATAATGAGAAGACATTAATAATATTCTTCTAAATTATGATAATTAATAAAAGGATTGAATAATTTATCTAAAAGATATTGAATCATTAAAGGAGTAAATCCATACGTATAACATGATAAAAATAATCATTTAATTCATAATTAGGAAATGCTATAGAACATGCAATTAAATAAAAGATAAGTAATGATTTAAGCCAAGAAAAGAATTGAATAAATGGATAAATAACTTGAATGCAAAGAACTAGAAATGAACTAATAATCATGAAGATGAATCACGTTGAATAAATTCATTTAATTTTTCAATTATATGAATAAAGAGTTCCATTTTGCATTACATTCTCTCGATATTTTCGATACTATTGGGAATATATTCGAGATCTTCAATAATCATATCAATATAACTGCCTAAAGTCCTGCTTTTAATTGAGTAATTTTATTACGAGGTCCATCTAATTCAAGAATATAAAGACCTTCACCGATTCGTCAATATATTGATCTTCCATAATAAAGACTTTTATTTAATAATAAAACGAGAAATACAAACTTAGTCAATAAGTAGAAAATACAATTTATATAAAACTTGCGTGTTTGTAATAAAGATGTCTTTAGTTCTTTCATGATTTTGATCATTCTTGATATGTCCATGATTCCTCGCTCTCTAATATCTCTAGAAAGGGAGTTTCGGAGGAAGTTGATTGCTTCGTGTAGAATGTTATTTATACGGTTAATTCTTATATCAATGTCTTTGATCTTCGCTTCAAATAATTTTTACGATTAAAATAAGAATCATCCATTGCCTAAAACAGAAAAAGAAGAGTTAATCAATAAGATAAGATATAACTTTGAAATATTGTTTTGTTGTTTAATATTAATGTGTTTTAAATCTTGAAAATATTGAATAATATAAAATTGTTGAATAATTTCATCTTGGTTAGAGGAAGTGATCGGAGTTTGTTGAATATATGAACTAGCTTGATTAATAGCATGATTATAGTGATTAGTTTTATGAGCACGATTTGTATAAGTTCTTTTAAATGTCTACGATAATCAAAATATGCTAAATAAGTAGATTCCATCTTAAATAAAGTAATCAAAAGAATGATAAGAATGCTTGTTTATAAATCTTAAACATGTTCTTACTAACCTTGTTCGCCTTTAATATGCTTGAAACGCCTCACACCACTTGGAACGCAATGTAGAGAGAAGTAGGTTATATAAGAGGTTGTTTATTCTATATTTGAGCGAATGCTCGAGTTACATTATATAGGCAAACAACAGAGATCCGTCCAAAACATAGTGGACGACAACGAAAAAGTAGAAAGCAAAAGTAACCAATAAAACGAAAAAGTAAAAAGCAAGATTCGAACTAGTACAATAATTTACATAAAGAAAAGCAGATGCTCTTTCTTTTGTCTACATCAAACTTTTGTCTACATCATACTTTTGTCGGCTGCTTTATTCTTCAATAATGGGTTCCAATGAATCTGTGTCATCGATACCTTTGCCTTTTGTAGATGGACAGTATTTGCATTGGTGTTCTACATGATTTTGCATTTGCTGACATAAAGCATATTTCCATGTCATGAGATCTTCAAAAATATCTCCAATAGTTAAAAATGGAATTTTGAATTTCTGAATAATTTGCATCTGGTCTTGCGTTGTTGTCTGCTTGATGAGTGAAACCATGAGTAAATGAAAACCTTTGTAATTGACTCGGAGAGTTGAGTCTGTGTTGATTCGATTTGCTTGAATAAAAATGCCTTCAAGACAATTTAGGTTGAATTGATTGATGGTACTCCATGTGAATTCATGATTTGGTGGTGCATCAATTGCTGGATAAATACCATTACTGATTCCAATGTAATATATGCAATTCTGGGTAGCATAATGTCTGCATCTTTCATAGATTCACCTTCTGTAAAAATAGGATAACTGCTCCAAATTTTTAAATATATTTCTCTTTCTTTGGCAAATTTTTCTTTGTAATTTTTGACTGCTTGGAGGAATCCACTCGGAAATTCAGAAAGAATGGTCATAGTGGTGATATATAAGGTGTCTATAAGCCCACTTTGTAAAAGGAGGTAAGTGGTTAATGGATCAACATCGGGTAAAACAATGGCTTTAGGTCCATACTTTCCTCTGTTCAAAGGATAGTATTGTTGGATTTTAAGGGCTTCAGTCCAATTGTTTATATTCTGAAAGCAATCGTAAAACAATTCTGAAGTGAGTTTACGGGTTTCTATTTGGAGAGTTTTTGTGGGTATAGCATTGATTCGGTCCATATTGGGAATCTTGCCCAATATTATTTTTGAAGAGGAAGGTTTAGGTGATTCTAGAACTTGTTTATACAGAGGTTTTAGCTCAATATTATGAGATTGTCTATATTCTGCAAGAGAGGTTTCTGCTTCAGATTTTGTTTTAAAACTTTTATGTAAAATACCTGGTCGGCCGGTAATGTGAACAGCTGCCTTATGCCATGCGTCAAAAATACCTGCCATGGGTCCATTATATATAACATAAGTTTTTTCATTATTTTCATCTTGTTGTTTCTGGGACTCTGATGTCTGCTTTTGGGTAATTTGAGTGGGAGTGATAAGAGTAGGTGCAGTAGGTATAGAGGTAGCTTCAAGAAAGGCTTTTTGGCTGTCTGTAGTATTTTGTCTAAGAACTTGAATGGTTGTTTCCAATTGGTTGATATCTCTAGTAATGACTCCAATCATTTGTTGTTGATTCATTAAATCTATCTTTCTTTGTGCAAGGGTATCTTCCAAATTTTTATTCTTGCTTCCATTCTCTTGTTAATATATCCGCAAGAAAATTGTTAGTAGATTTGATATGATTAATTTCAAACCGATATTGATTAAATTCTAACGCCATCCGATAAGTCTACCTTGATTATAATTAGCTTTACTATTAATTTTGGAAAACTACAAAGATATGCGTAATCATTCAATAAGAAAAGAAACCGTAATAAATCAATTTTCCATTTTCGCAATGTCTTAAGACATGCTAAAGTTTCTTTTTCATGAATAGGATATTTATATTCAGCAGAACTAAATGTTCCGTTAATATATTTGCATAAAAGATATTGTTTTTGATTGGGAGGTTTTGCCAAAAGACATCCTGCCCATGTATCCATACTTGCATCTATTTGCACGAGAAGTTTATCCTCGGCAAGTAATTATATAAAACAGAAGTTGTGTACATAATGCCTCGAGTTTCCTCACAAGATTGGTATCGCATCATTCCAATTCCATCAACAGTTGTACTACATTCCTTTTGTAATAATTTTCTTTCTTTAGCTAAATCTTTAAAACCCTCGATCGGATATATAATTTAAAAGTCCTAAAATTGTTGTATATGAGTACGATTAGATAATTTATCGGAAAATCAACTAATTTCTTTAAAATATTTGGTTGTAATTTGATAAAACCATTTTGTTGAAATTCAATACCTAAATATTCAATTGTGTTTTGTGCAATTCGTGCTTTCTTTTTGCTTAAAATTAAACCCTTATCTATACATCGTTGAAGGACTAATTTTACTTTTTTTCAAATGATCATCTTTATCTTGATTTGAATAAATAATTATATCATCAATATAGACTAAAGTAAAATTTTCTAATCCAAGGAGATTAGTATCCATAAATCGTTGATAAATACTAGGTGCTTGTTTTAGACCAAAAGGTAAAACATTCCATTGATAATGTTTTTGTGGAGGACATGAAAAAGCAGTTAAATCTTTTGTATTTTCATGTAATCGTAATTGCCAGTAGCCAGATTTTGCATCTAAGGTTGTAAACCATGTATGTCCTTTTAATTTATTTATAATATAATCTTTACGAGGTAATTTATATGCATCGCCTATGGTTGCATTGTTCATTTTCTTATAATTAATAACCATTCGCCTTTTTCCACGCTTTTGTTCAAATTTAATTGTTTACATAAAAGCAAAAATGAATGTTTCTTCGGTACTAGGACTAATTAATTGTTTATTTAGTAAATCAAGACATTCAAGAATAAATTCTTGAACATCAAGTTGTGTGTATGGTATATTATTTTAATATTAATTTCTTGTGTTGGATCTTTTAATTTTATTTCAATTAATTGTTTATTTTGATTCTTTTCTCGGTCTAATGGATTTTCACTACAAACTTGGTCTAATAAAGTGAGAACTTCGATTGTATTGTCATATTATTTTGTATGTAAAATTGGAGTTCATTTAACTTAGTTGTAATTAGTTGTAATTTTGATAATAATTAGTGTTATAAATAGGAATTTTAAGGATTATAGATTTTTTATTAATGTTTTTATTTAAGGTGTTTTAAGGTTATATAATGTAAATATTGACAAAAGGATTATATAATTTGAGAAAATTATTTCCTAAAATTAAAGATATTTCATGTTCATGTTGATATATTGCGGATGATAAAAGTATAATTTTCTATAAGAATATAGGTATAATAACTAACATACCATATTGATTTAATACTTCCATCAATAATACTTATATGTAAAGGTTTTCCTAATCTTTTCCAATTAGTTAATATTTTGCGTGAAGCAAGATAGATTGTTGCTCTGTGTCATATATGCATTAACTTTTATTTTAGTTTTCTGAATCTGTACTGGAATATATGTTGTATTCAGATTGACTTGAAGATTCTGTTTCGTTTTTTCGATATACGATTCATATTGATAAATTGATGAAATAGTAGAATTAGTATCATAATCAGATTCTATAGGTTCTAATTCTTCTTTTGTTGCTAATCTTAATATATTAACTTTTTCTCGATATTTAGAATTTTTACTTTTACGCTTTGGACATGTATTAGCATAATGTCCTTCTTCGTGACATAACCAACATTTACAATTTTTCTTCTTTTGTGGACAATCTTGTTTTCTAGGTTTAAATTGTCGATATCTTCTTCGCTCTAAAATGTTTTTATAAGGTTTATAAGGTCTTTGTTTATAATAATGTGTTGGATATTTCTTCCATCGATAACGCTTATATGGTCGATATTTAGATTTTGATTTTTATATGTTTTATTAGTACAACCCCATTGTTGTGGGACATCTGGATTTTAGCACAACATTGTCTAAAAGTTCTTGGTTTTAATTTACGCCTAAAAGTTTCATCTACACATTGCTCGCAAATAGTTGTCTAGTAATTGTAATGACTCCTCCTAAGTTATTTGCTATCTTATTTTTAGTTTTTAATTTATGAAATCTTTCTTCTACTTTGAGATTAATTGGATAAGGTAATTTTGAATAAAAACATGTAAATATAGTTCTTGTTAATTACGATATAATTCATAATAATATTTTGAAATTCACAAATAAAGTTGTTGATATAACAAGGATCACAGATTTGGATATTTGTTAAATGCCATATAGCTTGTTTTCTTTCTTGTTCTCGATTTCTTCATTATGATATAAAATATCTTTGCCAAGAAATTCTTTATAAATTTCTGCTGCTACTATATAAAATGTAGATGTATCTCAGATTAGCTTCTTGATATTTTGTCGTACTTTTAATCCTATTTCATTTTCAATTAAAATTGATGAGCTATTCCTTTAGTTTTATAAGTAATAAAATTCCATAATGAATTTTTATTCATAATATCTCCAAAAGGTTTATCAATTTGTAATATTAGTTGTATTTTATCAACCCATTCTAAAATTAATTCTTCATAGATAGTTACATCTATATTTAATATATCTCTTGCTTCAAAGGGTAATATGTTTTGGTGTATATTCTGAAGGATATTTTCGAATTTTTGTACCTCTTTGATAATATCCATGTTTACTTATACTTTCTGTATCTATTAACGGATAAGATGCTTTTCTTTTAGTTGGAGATCTCTGTTCATAAGGATGTTGTTCAGATTTTACATTACTACCTTCAGGTTGATCTTCATTGACATATAATTCTTCATCAGAATTTAAATCGTGGATAAATTCTTCTTGGTCATGAGTGATTTTATTATAAGTTTCTATTGATTCTATTGGTTGTATAGTAAATTCTTTGAATAATTACGTAATTTCATTTAATTGATTTTTAATATTATTTTCTATAACTTCTATAGATTCCTTTGATTCTAAAGTTTCTTCTTTCATAAATTATTTCTAGTTAAATTTATTGTTTTGGGTTGTTCTAGCTCTGATACCACTTTTAGCGTGAGCTCGATTGTGTCTATTTTTTGTTTTATTTGATCATTTTGCTGAGATGTCTTTTGGCAAAACCTCCCAATCAAAAACAATATCTTTTATGCAAATATATCAACGGAACATTTAGTTCTGCTGAATATAAATATCCTATTCATGAAAAAGAAACTTTAGCATGTCTTAAGACATTGCGAAAACGGAAAATTGATTTATTACCAGTTTCTTTTCTTATTCAGACAGATTCTGCATATCTTTGTAGTTTTCCAAAAATTAATATTAAAGCTAATTATAATCAAGGTAGACTTATCAGATGGCAATTAGAATTTAATCAATATCAGTTTGAAATTAATCATATCAAATCTACTAACAATTTTCTTGCACTTTTAGCGTGAGCTCGATTGTGTCTATTTTTTGTTGTATTTGATCATTTTGCGTTTGTATATTTTTCAATGTTTGTATAATCGTACTTTGTTGTTGCGTTAATTCAATTAATTGTATTTTAATTCTTTTATTTCTTGACCAATACTCATAATGTATGTTTAATATAAGTTGATAAATCTTTTAATTGAGATTTTATATCATCTAATTTCATTGAAGTATTTAGAAATGATGAAGTGTTTAGAGAAGATGTAGATATAATGGGATCTATGATTTTAATTTTTCTTTTCTTTTGTAATTCTTCGAAGGAGTTACAAGTGTTTCGATTCTTAAAGATTGTGATCGATTGATTAAAGGGTTTGAAGAAGATGAAGGATCCGAAAAGAGTGTCTTGATTGAATGAGAGGAGTAGAAGTAAAAGGAGTTGTATTGCGGTAAAGGACGAAATTGGTTCAAAATTTGTTCCGACTTTAGCTACATCATTAAAAAGTTGATCTATATAAATCCGATCAAGTATTTTAAATTCAATACTATGATGAGAATTGGTTAAAGCATAACTAATTTGGTAAGTAATTGAAAAGGATATTGTCCTTTAGTCATTAAATCTCGCCTATAAAATTTATATGCAATTGTAATTGTATCTTCTAAATTTTGTGATTGTAATGGTATGCCGATTTTTAATCGAGTGTTAAATTTAATTTTCGATAAGCAAGATTTCCATTCATAATACCTATTATTTGATCATCTAAATTTTGCATTCGCTCATCAATAATAGCCATTCTAATGGGTGAGTCTATACCTTCTAAAAAGTAGATTTCAATAGAATTTGAATAGTAGATAAATGAATATATCCGATTTTAGTTCTTTTTCTAAAGGTATTTGTTGTAAGTGTTTAATAATTTGTTCGGATTAATTAAACTTATTCGAACATGTCCATTGCATTGATATATTCTTATTGGTGTTTCATATACGATTTTTCCATAATAAATAATATTTTTACGATTTAAAACTTGTTTTAAAAGAGAAGTTTTATGAATATCTTGTCCAGATTTTAAATCTAATTGTGTTTTAGCTATTTGTGTTTGTTTATCATTGGATAAGAGTGTATTAATATGAAATGCTCCTTGTGCTTCTTGTAATTCTAAATTTTCGATATCAATAATATTTTCAATTTGTTCATTTTATTTTCACTATTTTTATATCTTCAATCTCTTTAGTTTGTAGTTCAGTCATACTGATGCCAAGGATTATGAAGTTTATGATCTCTAAGACTGTTTTCTAGTAAATTTCGTTCTTGATTATAAAATTAATGAAATTGTCTTTCTAAAGTTAGATTTTCTTGTAATAATTCAGATGTATAAGATTGTTTTAATAAGTCTTGTAAATATTGTATTTGTATAAAATGTTGAAATTGCATATAGTCTAAAAATTCTATCTGCAATTAATAATATTCTTCTAAATTATGATAATTAATAAAAGGATTGAATAATTTATCTAAAAGATATTGAATCATTAAAGGAGTAAATCCATACGTATAACATGATAAAAATAATCATTTAATTCATAATTAGGAAATGCTATAGAACATGCAATTAAATAAAAGATAAGTAATGATTTAAGCCAAGAAAAGAATTGAATAAATGGATAAATAACTTGAATGCAAAGAACTAGAAATGAACTAATAATCATGAAGATGAATCACGTTGAATAAATTCATTTAATTTTTCAATTATATGAATAAAGAGTTCCATTTTGCATTACATTCTCTCGATATTTTCGATACTATTGGGAATATATTCAGATCTTCAATAATCATATCAATATAACTGCCTAAAGTCTGTTTTAATTGAGTAATTTTATTACGAGGTCCATCTAATTCAAGAACATAAAGACCTTCACCGATTCGATTGAATATATTGATCTTCCATAATAAAGACTTTTTATTTAATAATAAAAACGAGAAATACAAACTTAGTCAATAAGTAGAAATACAATTTATATAAAACTTGCGTGTTTGTAATAAAGATGTCTTTAGTTCTTTCATGATTTTGATCATTCTTGATATGTCCATGATTCCTCGTTCTCTAATATCTCTAGTAAAGGGAGTTTACGAGGAAGTTGATTGCTTCGTAGAATGTTATTTATACGGTTAATTCTTATATCAATGTCTTTGATCTTACGCTTCAAATAATTTTTGCGATTAAAATAAGAATCATCCATTGCCTAAAAGCAGAAAAAGAAGAGTTAATCAATAAGATAAGATATAACTTTGAAATATTGTTTTTGTTGTTTAATATTAATGTGTTTTAAATCTTGAAAATATTGAATAATATAAAATTGTTGAATAATTTCATCTTAGTTAGAGGAAGTGACTGGAGTTTGTTGAATATATGAACTAGCTTGATTAATAGCATGATTATAGTGATTAGTTCTATGAGCACAGATTTGTATAAGTTCTTTTAAATGTCTACGATAATCAAAATATGCTAAATAAGTAGATTCCATCTTAAATAAAGTAATCAAAAGAATGATAAGAATGCTTGTTTATAAATCTTAAACATGTTCTTACTAACCTTGTTCGTCTCGGAATATGCTTGAAACGCCTCACACCGGCTTGGAACGCAATAGAGAGAGAAGTAGGTTATATAAGAGGTTGTTTATTCTATATTTGAGCGAATGCTCGAGTTACATTATATAGGCAAACAACAGAGATCCGTCCAAAACATAGTGGATGACAACGAAAAAGTAGAAAGCAAAAGTAACCAATAAAACGAAAAAGTAAAAAGCAAGATTCGAACTAGTACAATAATTTACATAAAGAAAAGCAGATGCTCTTTCTTTTGTCTACATCAAAATTTTGTCTACATCATACTTTTGTCGGCTGCTTTATTCTTCAATAATGGGTTCCAATGAATCTGTGTCATCGATACCTTTGCCTTTTGTAGATGGACAGTATTTGCATTGGTGTTCTACATGATTTTGCATTTGCTGACATAAAGCATATTTCCATGCTGCGGTGAGATCTTCAAAAATATCTCCAATAGTTAAAAATGAATTTTTGAATTTCTGAATAATTTGCATCTGGTCTTGCGTTGTTGTCTGCTTGATGAGTGAAACCATGAGTAAATGAAAACCTTTGTAATTGACTCGGAGAGTTGAGTCTGTGTTGATTCGATTTGCTTGAATAAAAATGCCTTCAAGACAATTTAGGTTGAATTGATTGATGGTACTCCATGTGAATTCATGATTTGGTGGTGCATCAATTGCTAGATAAATACCATTACTGATTCCAATGGTAATATATGCAATTCTGTGTAGCATAATGTCTGCATCTTTCATAGATTCACCTTCTGTAAAAATAGGATAACTGCTCCAAATTTTTAAATATATTTCTCTTTCTTTGGCGAATTTTTCTTTGTAATTTTTGACTGCTTGGAGGAATCCACTCGGAAATTCAGAAAGAATGATCATAGTGGTGATATATAAGGTGTCTATAAGCCCACTTTGAAAAAGGAGGTAAGTGGTTAATGGATCAGCATTGGGTAAAACAATGGCTTTAGGTCCATACTTTCCTCTGTTCAAAGGATAGTATTGTTGGATTTTAAGGGCTTCAGTCCAATTGTTTATATTCTGAAAGCAATCGTAAAACAATTCGAAGTGAGTTTACTGAGTTTCTATTTGGAGAGTTTTGTGGGTATAGCATTGATTCGGTCCATATTGGGAATCTTGCCCAATATTATTTTTGAAGAGGAAGGTTTAGGTGATTCTAGAACTTGTTTATACAGAGGTTTTAGCTCAATATTATGAGATTGTCTATATTCTACAAGAGAGGTTTCTGCTTCAAATTTTGTTTTAAAACTTTTATGTAAAATACAAGTCGTAGGTAATGTGAGCAATACTTTATGCCATGCGTCAAAATACCTGCCATGGGTCCATTATATATAACATAAGTTTTTCATTATTTTCATCTTGTTGTTTACGGGACTCGATGTCTCGCTTTTGGGTAATTTGAGTGGGAGTGATAAGAGTAGGTGCGATGAGTATAGAGGTAGCTTCAAGAAAGGCTTTTGGTATCTCGTAGTATTTTGTCTAAGAACTTGAATGGTTGTTTCCAATTGGTTGATATCTCTAGTAATGACTCAATCATTTGTTGTTGATTCATTAAATCTATCTTTCTTTGTGCAAGGTATCTTCCAAATTTTTATTCTTGCTTCCATTCTCTTGTTAATATATCTGCAAGAAAATTGTTAGTAGATTTGATATGATTAATTTTAAATCGATATTGATTAAATTCTAATTGCCATCTGATAAGTCTACCTTGATTATAATTAGCTTTAATATTAATTTTTGGAAAACTACAAAGATATGCAGAATCTGCCTGAATAAGAAAAGAAACTGGTAATAAATCAATTTTCCATTTTCGCAATGTCTTAAGACATGCTAAAGTTTCTTTTCATGAATAGGATATTTATATTCAGCCAGAACTAAATGTTCCGTTGATATATTTGCATAAAAGATATTGTTTTTGATTAGGAGGTTTTGCCAAAAGACATCCTGCCCATGTATCCATACTTGCATCTATTTGCACGAGAAGTTTATCCTCGGGCAAGTAATTATATAAAACAGGAAGTTGTGTACATAATGCCTTGAGTTTCCTCACATCATTGGTATCTGCATCATTCCAATTCCATTGAACAGTTGTACTACATTTCTTTTGTAATAATTTTCTTTCTTTAGCTAAATCTTTTAAAAACCCTTGATCGGATATATAATTTAAAAGTCCTAAAAATTGTTGTATATGAGTGCGATTAGATAATTTATCGTGAAAATCACTAATTTCTTTAAAATATTTGGTTGTAATTTGATAAAACCATTTTGTTGAAATTCAATACCTAAATATTCAATTGTGTTTTGTGCAATTCGTGCTTTCTTTTTGCTTAAAATTAAACCCTTATCTATACATCGTTGAAGAAATAATTTTACTTTTTTCAAATGATCATCTTTATCTTGATTTGAATAAATAATTATATCATCAATATAGACTAAAGTAAAATTTTCTAATCCAAGGAGATTAGTATCCATAAATCGTTGATAAATACTAGGTGCTTGTTTTAGACCAAAAGGTAAAACATTCCATTGATAATGTTTTTGTGGAGGACATGAAAAAGCAGTTAAATCTTTTGTATTTTCATGTAATCGTAATTGCCAGTAGCCAGATTTTGCATCTAAGGTTGTAAACCATGTATGTCCTTTTAATTTATTTATAATATAATCTTTACGAGGTAATTTATATGCATCGCCTATGGTTGCATTGTTCATTTTCTTATAATTAATAACCATTCGTCTTTTTCCACGTTTTTGTTCAGCTGAATTGTTTACATAAAAGCTGAATGTTTACTGGTACTAGGACTAATTAATTGTTTATTTAGTAAATCAGACATTCGATAATAAATTCTTGAACATCAAGTTGTGTGTATGGTATATTATTTTAATATTAATTTCTTGTGTTGGATCTTTTAATTTTATTTCAATTAATTGTTTATTTTGATTCTTTTCGGGTCTAATGGATTTTCAATACAAACTTGGTCTAATAAAGTGAGAACTTGATTGTATTGTCATATTATTTTGTATGTAAAATTGAGTTCATTTAACTTTGTTGTAATTAGTTGTAATTTTGATAATACTTAGTGTTATAAATAGGAATTTTAAGGATTATAGATTTTGATTAATTTTTTATTTCGGTGTTTTAAGGTTATATAATGTAAATATTGATGAAAAGGATTATATAATTTGAGAAAATTATTTCCTAAAATTAAAGATATTTCATGTTCATGTTGATATATTGCAGGGATGATAAAAGTATAATTTTCTATAAGAATATAGGTATAATAACTAACATACCATATTGATTTAATTCTTCCATCAATAATACTTATATGTAAAGGTTTTCCTAATCTTTTCCAATTAGTTAATATTTTGCGTGAAGCAAGACAGATTGTTGCTCCTGTGTCTATATATGCATTAACTTTTATTTTAGTTTTCTGAATCTGTACTGGAATATATGTTGTATTCAGATTGACTTGAAGATTCTGTTTCTGTTTTTTCGATATACGATTCATATTGATAAATTGATGAAATAGTAGAATTAGTATCATAATCAGATTCTATAGGTTCTAATTCTTCTTTTGTTGCTAATCTTAATATATTAACTTTTTCTGTATATTTAGAATTTTTACTTTTACGTTTTGGACATGTATTAGCATAATGTCCTTCTTCGTGACATAACCAACATTTACAATTTTTCTTCTTTTGTGGACAATCTTGTTTTCTAGGTTTAAATTGTCGATATCTTCTTCGTCTAAAATGTTTTTTATAAGGTTTATAAGGTCTTTGTTTATAATAATGTGTTGGATATTTCTTCCATCGATAACGTTTATATGGTCGATATTTAGATTTAGATTTTTTATATGTTTTATTAGTACAACCCCATTGTTGAGGGACATCTGGATTTTTAGCACAACATTGTCTAAAAGTTGCTGGTTTTAATTTACGTCTAAAGTTTCTTCTACATTGCTCTCGCAAATAGTTGTCTAGTAATTGTAATGACTCCTCCTAAGTTATTTGCTATCTTATTTTAGTTTTTAATTTATGAAATCTTTCTTCTACTTTGAGATTAATTGGATAAGGTAATTTTGAATAAAACATGTAAATATAGTTCTTGTTCATTACGATATAATTCATAATAATATTTTGAAATTCACAAATAAAGTTGTTGATATAACAAGGATCATGATTTGGATATTTGTTAAATGCCATATAGCTTGTTTTCTTTCTTGTTCTCGATTTCTTCATTATGATATAAAATATCTTTGCCGAGCTAGAACAACCCAAAACAATAAATTTAACTAGAAATAATTTATGGAAGAAGAAACTTTAGAATCAAAGGAATCTATAGAAGTTATAGAAAATAATATTAAAATCAATTAAATGAAATTACGGAATTATTCAAAGAATTTACTATACAACCAATAGAATCAATAGAAACTTATAATAAAATCACTTATGACCAAGAAGAATTTATCCACGATTTAAATTCGATGAAGAATTATATGTCAATGAAGATCAACCTCAAGGTAGTAATGTAAATCGAACAACATCCTTATGAATAGAGATCTCCAACTAAAAGAAAAGCATCTTATCCGTTAATAGATACGAAAGTATAAGTAAACATGGATATTATCAAAGAGGTACAAAATTGAAAATATCCTTGAATATACACCAAAACATATTACCACCAAGCAAGAGATATATTAAATATAGATCGTGTAACTAATATCAAGAATTAATTTTAGAATGGGTTGATAAAATACAACTAATATTACAAATTGATAAACCTTTTGGAGATATTATGAATAAAAATTCATTATGGAATTTTATTACTTATAAAACCAAAGGAATAGCTCATCAATTTTTAATTGAAAATGAAATAGGATTAAAAAGTACGACAAAATATCAAGAAGCTAATACAGATACATCTACATTTTATATAGTAGCAGCAGAAATTTATAAAGAATTTACTGGCAAAGATATTTTATATCATAGTGAAGAAATCCGAGAACAAGAAAGAAAACAAGCTATATGGCATTTAACAAATATCCAAATCTGTGATCCTTGTTATATCAACAACTTTATTTGTGAATTTCAAAAATATTATTATGAATTATATCGTAATGAACAAGAACTATATTTACATGTTTTATTCAAAATTACCTTATCCAATTAATCTCAAAGTAGAAGAAAGATTTCATAAATTAAAACTAAAATAAGATAGCAAATAACTTAGGAGGAGTCATTACAATTACTAGACAACTATTTGCAGAGCAATGTGTAGATGAAACTTTTAGACGTAAATTAAAACCAGCAACTTTTAGACAATGTTGTGCTAAAAATCCAGATGTCCCACAACAATGGGGTTGTACTAATAAAACATATAAAAAATCAAAATCTAAATATCGACCATATAAACGTTATCGATGGAAGAAATATCCAACACATTATTATAAACAAAGACCTTATAAACCTTATAAAAAATATTTTAGACGAAGAAGATATCGACAATTTAAACCTAGAAAACAAGATTGTCCACAAAAGAAGAAAAATTGTAAATGTTGGTTATGTCACGAAGAAGGACATTATGCTAATACATGTCCAAAACGTAAAAGTAAAAATTCTAAATATACAGAAAAGTTAATATATTAAGATTAGCAACAAAAGAAGAATTAGAACCTATAGAATCGATTATGATACTAATTCTACTATTTCATCAATTTATCAATATGAATCGATATCGAAAAAGCGAAATGTAATCTTCAAGTCAATCAATACAACATATATTCCAATGATGATTCGAAAACTAAAATAAAAGTTAATGCATATATGACACAGAGCAACAATAATCTTGCTTCACGCAAAATATTAACTAATTGGAAAAGATTAGGAAAACCTTTACATATAAGTATTATTGATGGAAGTATTAAATCAATATGGTATGTTAGTTATTATACCTATATTCTTATAGAAAATTATACTTTTATCATCCCCGCAATATATCAACATGAACATGAAATATCTTTAATTTTAGGAAATAATTTTCTCAAATTATATAATCCTTTCATCAATATTTACATTATATAACCTTAAAAACACCGAAATAAAAAATTAATTAAAATATATAATCCTTAAAATTCCTATTTATAACACTAAGTATTATCAAAATTACAACTAATTACAACAAAGTTAAATGAACTCCAATTTTACATACAAAATAATATGACAATACAATCAGAAGTTCTCACTTTATTAGACCAAGTTTGTAGTGAAAATCCATTAGACCCAGAAAAGAATCAAAATAAACAATTAATTGAAATAAAATTAAAAGATCCAACACAAGAAATTAATATTAAAAATAATATACCATACACACAACTTGATGTTCAAGAATTTATTACTGAATGTACTGATTTACTAAATAAACAATTAATTAGTCCTAGTACCAGTAAACATTCAGCACCTGCTTTTTATGTAAACAATTCAGCTGAACAAAAACGTGGAAAAAGACGAATGGTTATTAATTATAAGAAAATGAACAATGCAACCATAGGCGATGCATATAAATTACCTCGTAAAGATTATATTATAAATAAATTAAAAGGACATACATGGTTTACAACCTTAGATGCAAAATCTGGCTACTGGCAATTACGATTACATGAAAATACAAAAGATTTAACTGCTTTTTCATGTCCTCCACAAAAACATTATCAATGGAATGTTTTACCTTTTGGTCTAAAACAAGCACCTAGTATTTATCAACGATTTATGGATACTAATCTCCTTGGATTAGAAAATTTTACTTTAGTCTATATTGATGATATAATTATTTATTCAAATCAAGATAAAGATGATCATTTGAAAAAGTAAAATTAGTTCTTCAACGATGTATAGATAAGGGTTTAATTTTAAGCAAAAAGAAAGCACTTAATTGCACAAAACACAATTGAATATTTAGGTATTGAATTTCAACAAAATGGTTTTATCAAATTACAACCAAATATTTTAAAGAAATTAGCTGATTTTCTTGATAAATTATCTAATCGTACTCATATACAACAATTTTTAGGACTTTTAAATTATATATCCGATCAAGGGTTTTAAAAGATTTAGCTAAAGAAAGAAAATTATTACAAAAAAATGTAGTACAACTGCTCAATGGAATTGAATGATGCGTATACCAATGCTTGTGAGGAAACTCAAGGCATTATGTACACAACTTCCTGTTTTATATAATTACTTGCCCGAGGATAAACTTCTCGTGCAAATAGATGCAAGTATGGATACATGGGCAGGATGTCTTTTGGCAAAACCTCCCAATCAAAAACAATATCTTTTATGCAAATATATCAACGGAACATTTAGTTCTGCTGAATATAAATATCCTATTCATGACAAAGAAACTTTAGCATGTCTTAAGACATTGCGAAAATGGAAAATTGATTTATTACCAGTTTCTTTTCTTATTCAGACAGATTCTGCATATCTTTGTAGTTTTCCAAAAATTAATATTAAAGCTAATTATAATCAAGGTAGACTTATCAGATGGCAATTAGAATTTAATCAATATCAGTTTGAAATTAATCATATCAAATCTACTAACAATTTTCTTGCAGATATATTAACAAGAGAATGGAAGCAGCAATAAAAAATTTGGAAGATACCCTTGCACAAAGAAAGATAGATTTAATGAATCAACAACAAATGATTGGAGTCATTACTAGAGATATCAACCAATTGGAAACAACCATTCAAGTTCTTAGACAAAATACTACAGACAGCCAAAAAGCCTTTCTTGAAGCTACCTCTATACCTACTGCACCTACTCTTATCACTCCCACTCAAATTACCCAAAAGTAGACATCAGAGTCCCAGAAACAACAAGATGAAAATAATGAAAAAACTTATGTTATATATAATGGACCCATGGCGGTATTTTTACGCATGGCATAAGGCAAATTGCTTCACATTACCTACCCGACTGTGTATTTTACATAAAAGTTTTAAAACAAAATCAAGGTAAACCTCTCTTGCGAATATAGACAATCTCATAATATTGAGCTAAAACCTCAGATAAACAAGTTCTGAATCACCTAAACCTTCCTCTTCAAAATAATATTGGGCAAGATTCCCAATATGGACCGAATCAATGCTATACCCACAAAAACTCTCCAAATAGAAACCCGTAAACTCACTTCAGAAATGTTTTACGATTGCTTTCAGAATATAAACAATTGGACTGAAGCCCTTAAAATCCAACAATACTATCCTTTGAACAGAGGAAAGTATGGACCTAAAGCCATTGTTTTACCCGATGCTGATCCATTAACCACTTACCTCCTTTTTCAAAGTGGGCTTATAGACACCTTATATATCACCACTATGACCATTCTTTCTGAATTTCTGAGTGGATTCCTCCAAGCAGTCAAAAATTACAAAGAAAAATTCGCCAAAGAAAGAGAAATATATTTAAAATTTGGGCGATTATCCTATTTTTACAGAAGGTGAATCTATGAAAGAAGCAGACATTATGCTACCCAGAATTGCATATATTACCATTGGAATCAGTAATGGTATTTATCCAGCAATTGATGCACCACCAAATCATGAATTCACATGGAGTACCATCAATCAATTCAACCTAAATTGTCTTGAAGGCATTTTTATTCAAGCAAATCGAATCAACACAGACTCAACTCTCCGAGTCAATTACAAAGGTTTTCATTTACTCATGGTTTCACTCATCAAGCAGACAACAACGCAAGACCAGATGCAAATTATTCAGAAATTCAAAAATCCATTTTTAACTATTGGAGATATTTTTGAAGATCTCACCGCAGCATGGAAATATGCTTTATGTCAGCAAATGCAAAATCATGTAGAACACCAATGCAAATACTGTCCATCTACAAAAGGCAAAGGTATCGATGACACAGATTCATTGGAACCCATTATTAAAGACTAAAGCATCCGACAAAAGTATGATGTAGACAAAAGTTTGATGTAGACAAAAGAAAGAGCATCTGCTTTTCTTTATGTAAATTATTGTACTAGTTCGAATCTTGCTTTTACTTTTCGTTTTATTGGTTACTTTTGCTTTCTACTTTTCGTTGTCGTCCCACTATGTTTTGGGCGGATCTCTGTTGTTTGCCTATATAATGTAACTCGAGCATTCGCTCAAATATAGAATAAACAACCTCTTATATAACCTACTTCTCTCTATCATTGCGTTCCAGCTTGGTGTGAGGCGTTTCAAGCATATTCCGAGACGAACAAGGTTAGTAAGAACATGTTTAAGATTTATAAACAAGCATTCTTATCATTCTTTTGATTACTTTATTTAAGATGGAATCTACTTATTTAGCATATTTTGATTATCGTAGACATTTAAAAGAACTTATACAAATCTGTGCTCATAGAACTAATCACTATAATCATGCTATTAATCAAGCTAGTTCATATATTCAACAAACTCCAAATCACTTCCTCTAACCAAGATGAAATTATTCAACAATTTTATATTATTCAATATTTTCAAGATTTAAAACACATTAATATTAAACAACAAAACAATATTTCAAAGTTATATCTTATCTTATTGATTAACTCTTCTTTTTACTTTTTAGGCAATGGATGATTCTTATTTTAATCGCAAAATTATTTGAAGCGAAAGATCAAAGACATTGATATAAGAATTAACCGTATAAATAACATTCTACATGTAGCAATCAACTTCCTCCAGAAACTCCCTTTACTAGAGATATTAGAGAACGAGGAATCATGGACATATCAAGAATGATCAAAATCATGAAAGAACTAAAGACATCTTTATTACAAACACGCAAGTTTTATATAAATTGTATTTCTCTACTTATTGACTAAGTTTGTATTTCTCGTTTTTATTATTAAATAAAAAGTCTTTATTATGGAAGATCAATATATTCGACGAATCGGTGAAGGTCTTTATGTTACTGAATTAGATGGACCTCGTAATAAAATTACTCAATTAAAACAGACTTTAGAGCAGTTATATTGATATGATTATTGAAGATCTCGAATATATTCCCAATAGTATCGAAAATATCGAGAGAATGTAATCATGAAATGGAACTCTTTATTCATATAATTGAAAATTAAATGAATTTATTCAACGTGATTCATCTTCATGATTATTAGTTCATTTCTAGTTCTTTGCATTCAAGTTATTTATCCATTTATTCAATTCTTTTCTTGGCTTAAATCATTACTTATCTTTTATTTAATTGCATGTTCTATAGCATTTCCTAATTATGAATTAAATGATTATTTTTATCATGTTATACGTGTGGATTTACTCCTTTAATGATTCAATATCTTTAGATAAATTATTCAATCCTTTTATTAATTATCATAATTTAGAAGAATATTATTAATGTCTTCTCATTATTATCATTATTTAAATTGTTCTATTTGTCAAACCTCTAATTGTTGTATTTGTCAACAATTAGAAGAGCGAATAAATTTTAGACTATATGCAATTTCAACATTTTATCGAAATACAATATTTACAAGACTTATTAAAACAATCTAATACATCTGAATTATTACAAGAAAATCTAACTTTAGAAAGACAATTTCATCAATTTTATAATCAAGAACGAAATTTACTCGAAAATGCCTCTTAGAGATCATAAACTTCATAATCCTTGGCATCAAGATGACTTAACTACAAACTAAAGAGATCAAGATATAAAAATAGTGAAAATAAAATGAACAAATTGAAATATTAGTGATATCGAAAATTTAGAATTACAAGAAGCACAAGGAACATTTCATATTAATACACTCTTATCCAATGATAAACAAACACAAATAGCTAAAACACAATTAGATTTAAAATCTGGACAAGATATTCATAAAACTTCTCTTTTAAAACAAGTTTTAAATCGTAAAAATATTATTTATTATGGAAAAATCGTACATGAAACACCAATAAGAATAGATCAATGCAATGGACATGTTTGAATAAGTTTAATTAATCAAGAACAAATTATTAAACACTTACAACAAATACCTTTAGAAAAACGAACTAAAATCGGATATATTCATTTATCTACTATTCAAATTCTATTGAAATCTACTTTTTTAGAAGGTATAGACTCACCCATTAGAATGGCTATTATTGATGAACGAATGCAAAATTTAGATGATCAAATAATAGGTATTATGAATGGAAATCTTGCTTATCAGAAAATTAAATTTAACACTCGATTAAAAATCGGCATACCATTACAATCACAAAATTTAGAAGATACAATTACAATTGCATATAAATTTTATAGACAGGATTTAATGACTAAAGGACAATATCCTTTTTCAATTACTTACCAAATTAGTTATGAAGTGTTTAGAGAAGATGTAGATATAATGGGATCTATGATTTTAATTTTTTCTTTTTCTTTTTGTAATTCTTCAGAAGGAGTTACAAGTGTTTCGATTCTTAAAGATTGTGATCGATTGATTAAAGGGTTTGAAGAAGATGAAGGATCTGAAAAAGAGTGTCTTGATTGAATGAGAGGAGTAGAAGTAAAAGGGAGTTGTATTGCAGGTAAAGGACGTAAATTGGTTCGAAAATTTGTTCCGACTTTAGCTACATCATTAAAAAGTTGATCTATATAAATCCGATCAGTATTTTTAAATTCAATACTATGATGAGAATTGGTTAAAGCATAACTAATTTGGTAAGTAATTGAAAAGGATATTGTCCTTTAGTCATTAAATCCTGTCTATAAAATTTATATGCAATTGTAATTGTATCTTCTAAATTTTGTGATTGTAATGGTATGCCGATTTTTAATCGAGTGTTAAATTTAATTTTCTGATAAGCAAGATTTCCATTCATAATACCTATTATTTGATCATCTAAAGTTTGCATTCGTTCATCAATAATAGCCATTCTAATGGGTGAGTCTATACCTTCTAAAAAAGTAGATTTCAATAGAATTTGAATAGTAGATAAATGAATATATCCGATTTTAGTTCGTTTTTCTAAAGGTATTTGTTGTAAGTGTTTAATAATTTGTTCTTGATTAATTAAACTTATTCGAACATGTCCATTGCATTGATCTATTCTTATTGGTGTTATAGTGATTAGTTCTATGAGCACAGATTTGTATAAGTTCTTTTAAATGTCTACGATAATCAAAATATGCTAAATAAGTAGATTCCATCTTAAATAAAGTAATCAAAAGAATGATAAGAATGCTTGTTTATAAATCTTAAACATGTTCTTACTAACCTTGTTCGTCTCGGAATATGCTTGAAACGCCTCGCACCGGCTTGGAACGCAATAGAGAGAGAAGTAGGTTATATAAGAGGTTGTTTATTCTATATTTGAGCGAATGCTCGAGTTACACTAATCTCCTTGGATTAGAAAATTTTACTTTAGTCTATATTGATGATATAATTATTTATTCAAATCAAGATAAAGATGATCATTTGAAAAAAGTAAAATTAGTTCTTCAACGATGTATAGATAAGGGTTTAATTTTAAGCAAAAAGAAAGCACGAATTGCACAAAACACAATTGAATATTTAGGTATTGAATTTCAACAAAATGGTTTTATCAAATTACAACCAAATATTTTAAAGAAATTAGCTGATTTTCCTGATAAATTATCTAATCGTACTCATATACAACAATTTTTAGGACTTTTAAATTATATATCCGATCAAGGGTTTTTAAAAGATTTAGTTAAAGAAAGAAAATTATTACAAAAGAAATGTAGTACAACTGTTCAATGGAATTGGAATGATGCAGATACCAATGCTGTGAGGAAACTCAAGGCATTATGTACACAACTTCCTGTTTTATATAATTACTTGCCCGAGGATAAACTTCTCGTGCAAATAGATGCAAGTATGGATACATAAGCGGGATGTCTTTGGCAAAACCTCCCAATCAAAAACAATATCTTTTATGCAAATATATCAACTAACATTTAGTTCTGCTGAATATAAATATCCTATTCATGAAAAAGAAACTTTAGCATGTCTTAAGACATTGCGAAAATGGAAAATTGATTTATTACCAATTTCTTTTCTTATTCAGACAGATTCTGCATAACATATGTATAAACTGAGATTATTGCATTTTTATAGTAGAAGATTATTGCATTCTTATAGTCCTCATCCTAACATGATTTAACTATAATATAATTGAGTATTTATATATATATATGGTTGGGTCGGTCATGCTGGGCCCGAATTCAGACATAACAATCCAAGGGTTGATCGGTCCATTCTTCAGAGATTAGTCTCATACCTGTCGGCTACGCCAGGCCCAGTCCACGCATCTATGGCCCATCCGTAGGTAGAAGTCTCCCATGCATACGTAAAGACTTAAACCTAGCCAATACTCTATATATAAGGTATAATTCTGCCATAATAGAGGTACATAATCTTAACCCTAGCTTTTTCTGCATACGGCGATCTCACCTACACAAAAGACTGACTTGAGCGTCGAAGGGGCTTATCAGGAAACAACCCCCAACGTGCCTTCTTTGTTTTGTAGGAACCTTCAAGCCAGAATTCTCATGTTCAGCAGTCGACTTCATGGATCCAAACGGCAACGTGTAGCCTCGCTAGAACCAGGCTGAACCAATTGGCGCCCACCGTGGGGCCCGACATCAGGGCACCACGTTCGTAAACAGTAAATCGTCAAAGGTCGGTGGCGAATAACCTCGATATAGCCATTGTCACACTTTGGCGTTACAGAACGAATGGGTTTGCAGTTACCTGCTACCCTGCTGCCGACGCACCATGCTTCCCGCACGTAGTCGTCGGACCCGAATGATCAACCGCAACTACAAAACCTAGACCAAGAAGAACATAGCGTAGTCTTGGAAGATAACGCTGGAACCAACATACGCCCGAATCTCCAGCACCTCTCAGAGGCAGACCCTCCTGCGCCCGTGCATACCTCCCTCACCTGAAAACAGATTGAGGAAGCGGCTGATCTGTTGATTCGCCAGATTTTACAGCCTCGGTGGCACAATAATGAAATTATCTGCACGACAGATCAAAGATAACGATCGATCGTCACCCTACCGAAGCCCTAGAAAAAATCGTGGACGATCGGATCAATGCAGCCATGAGCTTCCGCCCAGACCGCCCAACAGCTCAATATAGCTCTCCCTTTACTCCGGCAATCTTGGATAGCCTCCCGACGCCCGGCACCAAAATACTGACGCCTGAGAAATATACTGAAAAGACCGATCTCCTAGACTACCTACAGCACTTCCAGTCAATGATGAATCTGCACTGCGTTCCAGATGCCATTCAGTGCAAGGCTTTCTACACGGCCTTTCAAGAAGGAGCTCGACGATGGTTCAATAGCTTACCTCCGAGTTGTATTACTTGCTTTGAGGATTTTAGGCTGCTTTTTCTCAATCAATTCGCCACAAATAAGCGACCACAGAAGATCGCACTAGAAGTAATGCAATTGACCCAAGGAAGGAACGAAAGTTTGCGGGATTTCATCACTCGATTCAATAATGAAGCGGTCGAGGTTCCCGACCTCACTTGCTCGTCTATGTTGGCAGCGCTTATGAATAACACGAGGGATGAGGAGTTCAAAAAGTCATTGGCCCTCGATTAGCCTCGATCCATTCAAGAAATAAGAAATAGGGCAGATAAGTACATTCAGCTCGAAGAAGTGCTGAACAATACGAAGCGTAGGACAGATGATCGCTCGCCAAATAATAGAGCGAATGGTTCACACAAGCTACAAAAAGGCCAGTCGAGCTGGAGAAAACCAACCTATCGACAGGGATATCGACAGGAGTTCACCCCGCTCAATAGACGATATGCAGAAGTACTGGCGGCCATAAGAGCGGAGGGGGAACCTATCCGAGAACCCAACAAAATGAAGACTTCCTCCAAGGATAGGAACTCGGATTTATATTGTCGTTTCCACAAAGACATCGGTCATGACAAGGAAGATTGCTGACAATTGAAAAGAGAAATCGAATCCCTCATCCGAAGGGGAAGGCTGGGACAATTTGTGAAGTACGAACAAAATGCCAACCGAGATAACGAATACAAAACCAGTCAGCCCGACAACAGGCGATAGCATTGGAGGCGGAATGATAGGAATGATGGAGAGAGGCAGAATGCGAATCATCGATGACCGACGAAGTGAGGGACGATCCAGGCAAGAGACAGCGAAACATCGGGCAACAAGATGACCGACGGTTAGGGTCATCAATATGATTTTGATGGAAATGCGTGGGGTCCATCGCTAAAGGAAGAAAGAGGTATGCCAGGCAGGTCGACGAAGACTTGTCAGCAAAAAGAAAGAGGCAGAACGATGGGATGATATCGTTCGACGAATCTGACCTTGACGGTATAAGTTGCCCTCATGACAACTCGCTCGTTGTATATATGAACATGGACGTCAACGAGGTGAAGCGGGTAATGACTGATACGGGCAGCTCGATCGACTTGTTGTACTATGATGCCTTCAAGCAGATAGAGGTACTAGAGGACTGACTATTGCCTATAGAAGGACCTATCAAAGGAATAACTGGAGCATCAACCTACCGTTTGCCCGGGTCTATTTGAAAGTGAAGTTTTGGCAAAAGCCGCGTCAAATAGAGAAGGATGTTAAGTTCTTGGTTGTGAAGTTTCAAGGGGCGTACAATGCGATAATTGGACGAGCTACTCAAAACGCCCTTAGAGCGGTCGTCTCCATCTACTACCAAACGATGAAATTCCCAATACCCTATGGAATCGGTATTATCAGGGGACAACAAAGAATCGCTAGGGAGTGTTACTTAGCGGAAACAAAAACACTAGACAGGGCGGTAGTCCTGACGAGCTCTCTTGACGTGAGAGCCGATGAGGAGACGGAGAGAATGAACCCAGTGGAAGAAACGCAACGGGTCATATTGGATGAAGTCAATCGCTCTAAATTCACAAATCTAGGTTCCGAGCTTCAGAAGGACCTAGTTAAAGAAATCACGGACTGTTTGGTAGAAAACAGATCGGTCTTCGCTTGGGTACCGAGTGACATGCTTGAAATTTCTCGATCGGTCACATCGCACTCCCTTAGTATTCGACATGACTACAAGCCAATTAGACAAAAGAAGCGATGGCACAGCAAGGAGCGACAGGAGGTGATCGAGAAAGAAATAGAGAAACTACTCGAAGCCGGGTTCATCCGAGAAGTCAAGTACCTCGAATGGCTCGCTAATGTGGTTTTAGTGAAAAAGAAGAACGGAAAGTGGATAATGTGCATCGATTTCACCGACCTGAACAAAGCATATCCAAAGGACAGCTTCCCCTTGCCCAAGATCGACCAGTTAGTAGACTCCACCTCCGGACATGAACTTTTAAGCTTCTTGGATGCTTTCTCGGGCTACCATGAAATTCAGATGAGTCTCGAAGATGAAGAAAAGACTGCCTTTATAACTGATCAGGGCACATATTGCTATCAAGTAATGCCGTTCGACTTGAAGAATGCGGGGGCCACCTACCAGCGGCTCATCATGGAAGTCTTTAAGAAACAGATCAGTCGATCGGTCGAGGCCTATGTAGATGATATGGTGGTCAAAAGTAAGACGGCCGCGGAGCTGTGGAGGATCTCAAAAAGGTCTTCCAGACCCTTAACAAATTTCAGATAAAGTTGAACCCAGAAAAATGCGTCTTTGGTGTGGCATCAGGAAAATTCCTGGGGTTCATGATTACTCAGCGGGGGATTGAAGCTAATCCAGAGAAGATTGAAGCTATCATCCAAATGCCTTCGCCGCAATGCTTGAAAGAAGTACAGATATTGACCGGTCGGATAGTCTCTGAGCAGGTTCGTTTCCAGATTGGGAGACAAGTGCCTTCTATTTTTCAAAATTTTAAGGAAAGCAAATGTAACCCAGTTTCAGTGGCCGGATGAATGCGAGAAAGCATTTCAACACTTAAACCAATATCTGTCTAGCCCACCCATCCTGCAAAGCCCAGTTGAGGGAGAGAATCTGGTTTTATATTTGGCAGTTACAGAAGGGTCGATCAGCGCAGTACTTGTTCGATCAGAGGGAAACGACCAACGCCCGATCTACTACGTCAGCAAGGTGTTGACCGGACCAGAAATGCGGTATTCGCCTATAGAAAAATTGGCTCTCTCCTTGATAACGGTGGCTCGGAAGCCAAGACTTTACTTCTAGAGTTATACCATCGAGGTATGGACCGACCAACCCCTCAGGCAGTGCCTACAAAAGTCCGAAATCTCGGGTCGACTAATAAAATGAGTGGTAGAGCTGGGAGAGTTTGACATACAATATAAGCCTCGGAAGACGATTAAGGACAGGTGTTGGCAGACTTCATTGCAGAAATGAGCCAACCTAGCTCGCAGGGTGAGCAATGCCCTGCCTGGAGCTTATTCGTTGACGAGTTGTCCAACGCTGATGGATGCGGAGCAGGAGTGGTATTGATTAGCCCGCACATGGAAAAAAAGGTAGAATACGCCCTTCGGCTAGAATTCAAGGCCTCCAATAATGAGGCAGAATACGAGGCTCTGATAGCCGACCTCCAATTGGCTAAGGAAATGGAGATAAAACATCTCAAGGTGTATAGCGATAGCCAAGTAGTGGTCGGTCAAGTTACTGGAGAGTATGAAGCAAAGGGGAACAACATGATCAAGTACCTGGAGTTAGTAAAGCAGGAGTTAAGTAATTTTGAGCAGTATTCGATCAGTAGAGTAGAACGAGCTCAAAATGCTAAGGCGGATGCGCTCTCCAAAATGGCTTCCGATCGAGATGCCAGAAATAACGTTCTGGTCGAGCGACTAGACCGGCTTAGCATTCAGAAAGCCAAGGAAGTTCTCGACGTAAATACCTGTCGATCGAGTTGGATGGAACCGATCAGACGATATCTCCTAGAGGGAACACAACCGGAAGAAATCTTGGAGGCCAAGAAATTGAGAATAAAGGCGACCGAATATGCAATCGTTAACGGCACCCTATACAAGCGATCTTATGATTGGCCACTGCTGCGATGCTTGAGCGAGGAAGAGGCAGAACAAGCAATGGTCGAAGTCCACGAAGGAATGTGTGGAAACCACATAGGAGGCAGAATGTTGGCTCATAGGCTGATTAGACAGGGGCATTACTGGCCAACGATGAGGAAAGACTGCCAGGAGAAAGTCGACCGATGTGAGGCTTACCAAAAAAATAGTAGCCTATCTCATCAGCCAACTAAGAGGATGAAAATTGTGAGTCATCCTATCCCTTTTGCTCAATGGGGAATGGATATACTGGGGCCTTTTCCTCTCGACCCTAGACAGAAGAAGTTCCTGGTAGTGGCAGTAGAGTACTTCACCAAATGGGTAAAAGCGGAAGCGGTCGCTACAATTATCGAGCAGAAGGTTGAGAACTTCGTAAGGAAAAATATACTAAGTCGCTTCAGGATGCCTATGGTGCTGGTTACAGACAATGGTCGGCAGTTCGATAACGAGAAGTTCAAAGATTTCTGCGACCGACTAAAGATAAGGCTGCAGTTGACCTCAGTAGCTCACCCCCAAAGCAACGGTCTCGCGGAGAACACTAACAAAAAGATAATGAGTGCCCTCAAGAAGCGCCTAGACGGACAAAAGACTTGGGTGGAAGAACTGGATGAAGTGTTGTGGGTGTACAGAACCACACCAAACGGAGCCACAGGGGAAACTCCGTTCAGGATGACCTTTGGGGCAGAAGCCCTAGTCCCAGTAAAAGTGGTGTTGCACAACCAAAGGGTGTCGAGCTATGAAGAAGAACGGAATAATGAAGCTGCAAAGCGTAACTCGTGCTTTTAGCAAAGACGAGGATAGGCGACCTCCGTTCGAAAAGTCGTCAAAGTAAAGCAATAAAGTTCTACAACAGAAGAGTAAAGCCGAGTGACGTAAAGGTCGGTGGGTACGTTCTGCGAAAAGTCGAGGCGGCTGGGAAACACCCTAGAAAGCTCGGACAGGTGTGGGAAGGACCCTATCAGGTGATCAAGCAAGCCGGACATAGCTCTTACACCCTACGCGATGCGAACGGGAAGACTCTATCGAGGCCTTGGAACTCTCGAAACTTTAAGGCGTTCTACCAGTAGATAAGTTCTATTTTAGTTAATCTTTGTTTATTACTGTTTTTTGTACACAACCTGTGGGTACCTTTTTTCTGGCCCTGCTAGTCAGGTTTTTTAATGGCCCACACCCTCATTATCATCAATAAAGGAGTTTTTAGATTTCTCGGCAAGAAGGAATTTCATTAAGTCTGGCAGAATAGAAAATCCCATCGACATCGCTCGGTCAGGTCGTCAAGACAAGATCCTTGGGACCATAGCTCGGCCTCGACTATAGATTGACCAGGTTGCCAAGACAAGATCCTTGGAACCATCGATCGACTTCGCCATCGCTCGGCCGGGTCACCAAGACAAGATCCTTGGGACCATAGCTCAGCCTCGACTATAGATCGACCAGGTTGCCAAGACAAGATCCTTGGAACCATCGATCGACTTCGCCATCGCTTGGCCGGGTCGCCAAGACAAGATCCTTGGGAACATAGCTCAGCCTCGACTATAGATAGACTAGGTTGCCAAGACAAGATCCTTGAAATCATCGATCGACTTCGCCATCGCTCGGCTGGGTCGCCAAGACAAGATCTTTAGGACCATAGCTCGGCCTCGATTATAGATCGACCAGGTTGCCAAGACAAGATCCTTGGAACTATCGATCGACTTCGCCATTGCTCGTCCGGGTCGCCAAGACAAGATCCTTGGGACCATAGCTCGACCTTGACTATAGATCGACCAGGTTGCCAAGACAAGATCCTTGGAACCATCGATCGACTTCACCATCGCTCGGTCGGGTCGCCAAGACAAGATCCTTGGGACCATAGCTCGGCCTCGATTATAGATCGACCAGGTTGCCAAGACAAGATCCTTGGAACCATCGATCGACTTCGACCGCTAGGCTGGGTAGCCAAGATAAGATCCTTAGGACCACAGCTCGGCCTCAACTATAGGTTGAACTCAACACCGGTCGGCCATGAGCAACTTTATCAAATCCTACTATAGATCAAAAATAAAGAACATAAACGCAGAAAATGACTTCAAAATAATGAAGGACAAAAATAAGAATTTCATTTCTTTGAATCCGCCCTGGCCACAAGCCCGACCAAGTGAGCTTTAAAAGTCAACAGAAGGAGAGCTATGAACAATCGAGGGAACATGAGAAGTCATAGAGGTCGGTGGATGCACAGGAGAAACCTTAGAAGTGGACGAAACAATCGTGGCGGGAGCAGGGTCTAAGGGAGCAACCGGAGGGATATCCAAATGAGAAAGCTCTTCCTCCTCAGAGCTAAGATCCAGCTCTTCATCCGGAACAAGGGTCCGTTCTCCCTCGTCCATCTCCTTCATATCCTCCAAAGAAAGGCCGAGAGCTGCGGGAAGAAGCAGCTCGGCGTAATCCTCAAATGAAGGATACTCCGACCCTTCAGGAATGTGAATCTCGTGGCACCTCTTCAGGACCGAGAGGGTTAAATCACAGGCAAGCTCTAAACACTCCTCGTTTAGAAACTGCCTTTTCCACCATTTTATCGCATCAATCCTCTGCCTCTTGATAGAGCACCGCAAATCTCTCAACACATCCTCAGTCCTATGTCTACCCTCCACCACTGCTTGACAATCCTGACGGAACTTCTTGCTATGCTCCCGCTCCATCTCCACCACCTTCTTTAGCTCATCCCTCGCCGCAACTAGTTGGCTCCTCTCCTCCTCCCCCATGGCAAGTTGAGCCTTCAAAACACCCATCGCTTCCTCCCAGGATTTCTTCTCCTCCTCCAAGGAAGAGTTTTGAGCCTGGAGGAGGTCTCTCTCCTCCTTGACCGCTGAAAGCTCGTCCCTCAAAGCCTTCACCTGCTCATGGGGGTCCTGGACTTCCTGGTCCAGAGCCTCCGTACGCTGCTGCATCGCGGCGGACATCACCACACTCCTCACACAACTACGAATGAGTTGGGGCCCCAGATCCTGATTGCTCAGCTTGTCCATGAGTCGCTCGTCAACGAGGGAAGTAATCCTCTTAGCAATATGGCAGGACACCTCGAGGTCCTCGATCGAGACAGTTTTGGCCAACTTAATCGTAGACTCCCACTGCCCGACGTTAGTTGCTCGCCCTTTCCCCTTGCCTTTTCTCTCCTTCTCTTTCCCGCCTTGACTAGACAAGCCGGATGGTAGATCACCGAGCCGGATGAATCTCTTCCTCTTAAGAGGAGGCTCCACTTCCTCCTCCTCCTCCTCTGCCCAACCCGCTCGGCCCGTGCTAGCTGGCACGATCGGCAACGACGTCGACACGACAGGACGATCTTCAGCAGGCGGAGGGATCAGCGACACTGTGGAATGGCCTGGCTTCACTGGCAGAGCGACGCCTTCACCAGTCTCCACCTCTTTCCTCTTTTTCTTCTGTTCGGCTTGTTTCTTGGACTTAGAGGGTTGGGAGGACCCGGAGAAATCTTCTATCCTCACCATGGCTGCACAGCAATAAAACGGGTCAGAAAGCGAAACCAATACTTAAAAAAGATAGCAAATAGTTCAACCACGAAGAGTCAACCAGACGGGGCGGTCTCCTCTCCTAGCCCACTAATTTATGGCGGGGAGACGAGTAAAAAGGAATCGGTCGAGGCCCCGTGATACCCCATGGTGAGCCGAAATTGTATCAGCCGAGCTCCTTTATGCGCCCTACCACCTCCCACTCTTCTCTACTAAGAGACACGCTCGACGTGTCGTTCCACTGCTCGGCTAAAGGATACCTCCATGGCCGGTACTCGAAGGAGGATCCTGGGGGTTTCACAAAGAAATACTTTGTCCGCCAAGAGATTTTCGAAGTCTGGCGGGCGATACCGGCATCTCTTCTGAAGGGAAGGATCCCACCCCGAGTTCGGACTCGGTTCATCCTCAAAAAGTGACGTAGGATGCCAATCGAAGGAGGGCACCGAATCGATGGCACAAAGAAAGCCAACCCATTGATAAACCTCCAGCCGTTCGGAGGTATTTGGCTCGATCATCGGTGACGGCAAGACACCTAAATCAACAATCGGGGCGTATGGGAGCCTCATACCGCCCACCGAGAAAAAACTATCAAAGGCAACAAAATACCCACTCAGGTTGCTGTGGATTCGTTCGTGATTGAAAGCCAGCCTGGGTCCCCAGGACAAAGGGATGCTGTTCCTAATAACTGACCGATTCAACTCCCCCACGGTCATCGTCGATGCATTTCTCGGTGGCTCCTCCACAACCAACCCATCCTTCCGCTCTCTCGTCGAGACTTCTTCAACGTCTCCTACCATACTTCTAGAACTGGCCGCCGACATGTTCACTAAGAAGAAACCTTTGAAAGGACTTTAAAGGAGGAAACGAGGGAAGAGGACGTACCTATTTAGTGATTTGAGGTTGGGAAATCGGACGACGGATTGAAAGAAATTTCTGGGAGCCGTGAACGAGAAAGAGCAAGTGAAAGCAGAGTGTAAGCTGGAGAACGAAAGCAAATGCAAAGAACTCTACAACCCATCGACCCTGAGTACTTATAGAAGACCGGTAGAAGGGAAGCCCAATCAAAGCTCGACACATGGAGAAAATCTGAGCCAAGCAAAGACACGTGGAAAAATCTGAGCCGAGGTGAATTAGGGTTGTTCGAAATCCAGAGCGGCACGGCAAGTGAAAGGACGTACGTGATAGCTGCACAACGGTTACGAAGGTGATACGTTTCAGATTCTGAAAAGCTGTCAGAGGGCACGCACCGTCAACAATAAATGCTCCAAGTACCTTCACGCGCTCACTAATGATGACCACCCGATCTGCTTTGGCGCAAGCTATCATGCAATAAGCGTCGATGCCAACCGATTAAGACACTCAGCCAATCGATCAGGCCAATTATGAGCTGTCCCACAGACGAACTACAATGCCAATATCCGACCGATCGGGCCTACCCCGAGCTGTCCCATAGACGAGCTACAATGCCAATATCTGACCGATCGGACCTACCCCGAGCTGTCCCGCAGACGAGCTACAAGACCCTTGCATACTCCTCCAACTCGTCTCTTTGCTCAGACTCGAGAAGTAGGGGGACTTATGGTCGGGTCGATAATGCTGGGCCCGAATCCAGACATAACAACCCAAGGGCCGATCAGTCCATTATTCAGAGATTAATCTCATACCTGTCGGCTACGCCAAGCCCAGTCCACGCATCCATGGCCCATCCGCAGGTGGAAGTCTCCCATGCATACGTAAAGACTTAAACCTAGCCAATATTCCATATATAAGGTATAATTCTGCCATAATAGAGGTACGTAATCATAACCCTAGCTTTCTCTGCATACGACGATCTCACCTACATAAAAGACTGACTTGAGCGTCGAAGGGGCTTATCGAGAAACAACCCCCGACGTACCTTCTTTGTTTTGTAGGAACCTTCAAGCCAGAATTCTCGTGTTCAGCAGTCGACTTTATGGATCCAAATGGCAACGTGCAGCCTCGCCAGAACCAGGTTGAACCAATATACATATACATATACATATATATAGCTCAGAGGTTAGAGCATCGTGCTTGTAATACGATGGTCATCGGTTCGACTATGATAGTTAACTTTTTTTATTTATTTTATTTTTACATGATTGATAATGTCTTTTTGAAATAAAAGAATATTGAAAAAGGCTTCTCTCCCGATTATATTGTTAATATTATTATTGAACATTTTCTTTTTTGAATATTTTCTTTTTGTTAATATTTGGTAAGAGCTTACAATTATGAATAAAAATGAAAGTGGTTCAATCTCTGCAGAAGAAATCAAGAATAAGAAAAAAGGGCCATATTTTCTTTTTTGAATATTTTCTTTAATATTTTATTTTTTGATATTATTTGGTAAGTGCTTACAATTATGAATAAAAATGAAAGTGGTTCAATCTCTGCAAAAAAATCAAGAATAAGAAAAAGGACCTTTTTATATAAACATTTTTTGTTTATATACATACATACATACATATATATACCGGAATGAGATCCGATCTCGACTGAAGCGGAATAGTCATGAAATTTTTTCGTGATTTTTGATTTTTCAAAAACTAAGATTTATTTAATTCTATAAAATGATTAATCTGAATCATAATAAAGTAAATATATATATATATATATACATACATACATACATACATACATATGTATGCATATATGTATATGTATATACATACATATGTATGTATGTATGTATGTATGTATGTATGTATGTATGTATGTATATATATATACATACATACATACATACATACATACATATATATACATATATAGCTTAGAGGTTAGAGCATCGTATTTGTAATGCGATGGTCATCGGTTCGACTATGATAGTTAGATTTTTATTTTTACATGATTGATAATGTCTTTTGAAATAAAAGAATATTGAAAAAGGCTTCTCCCGTTTATATTATTAATATCATTATTGAATATTTTCTTTAATATTTTATTTTTGATATTATTTGGTAAGAACTTACAATTATGAATAAAAATGAAAGTGGTTCAATCTCTACAGAAGAAATCAAGAATAAGAAAAAATGACCTTTTTCTCTATAAACATTTTTTGTTTATACACAACCACAATTACAATCATATATATATACTGGGTTGAGATCCGATCTCGTTCGAAGCAGAATAATCACGAAACTTTTTTCGTGATTTTTGATTTTCTGAAAAATAAGATCTATTTAATTATATAAAATGATTAACACGAATCATAATAAAGAGAAATTTAATTCATATCTTATTTTGAAACTTGATCTGTATTTTGTCGTATCCCTCGAATTGTTCTCGAAACTAATTCGTCTCAACTGCCATAGCTGCACAAGCGTCCGACCTCTAACGGTATCTACAAAGCAAGTTGAGAGAATTCTGTAACTCTTACAAAGAGGGTTAAGCATAAAGTACTAGCTCCATATAGCTTAAACCTATTTATAATAAGCTTTGGACGTTTTAGTAATTTAATTGAAATTAAATTCTAATTTCAATTAAACTTTAATTAGAATTACAAATAATTATAATTAAATACCAATTATGCCCATATAAGATTCAATATCTCATATTGATCTTTATTTATTAAATATCTCATATTTAATCATAAAGTTTCTCAAATTTTACAATCAAGTCCAACTTGATTAAATTAATTTTGGTCTCTTCAACCCATTCTATATGTGAGACTCATTAGGTCGTCAAATATGTTGGCAATGATTATAAAATCTAATTTTAATTTATAATTAAAATTAGATAAATTAAATCTCCTTTTAATTTATCATTAATTATTCAATTAAATAATTTATAATCATAGATAAAGATTGGCGTCTAGCAACGCATCATGACCACCTAAATATTTAGAAATGTCAAAGTGGTTTTGACTAACCTTTTTGTACATAATTTTTCTATATAATTCAATCCTTTTATCATACAATGTTCCAATTAGACATTGAGCATGAAGTTAATGTCTACCTATTTTCAGTCTAATCATACTAGTTCTCCTCTATTTTGAGTCTAATCATGTTAGTTCTCCGCCACTAGCTATTGATTCAATTACATTTGTAAACTATTTACAAAGCATCATTTCACCTTGGTCAAGGATTTCTTGAATCAATACTAATCAAGAACAACAAAACATTCTCCATAATAACGAGTGCTGGTCTTTTTAATTTCTATTAATGTCCAATTTTCATAGAACAATGTACATTTAAGAATTATACAGAAATGCAATATAAATCTCACAACTATAATCTCATTATAATTTCATTTGTAATGTACAATTATCCCATAGACTTTATCATATACATTTAAACATGCATAAGATAAAAAATGCCTTTAAATAATTTGTCACTAAACTACAAACAAAGAGATTGGCTGTAAGGTATAAATCAACAATCTCCCACTTACATTAAACCAATCGTTTAGGTATCTCATACCATGTCACCATATGACGATTATTCTACTACTAGGGTAGTGGCTTAATGAGAGAACTCTACAAGATTTTATAGTGAGCACTTGATTAAATCTTACAACTATATGATTTAACCAACATGACATAAAAGGATTGTCTAGGTTATCCAACTTTGTATTCTTGCCATTTATTTTAAGAATAAGTCTCCTTTGATCTAATACATATACAAATTATTTGCATAAACTTAGATCAATTACTTTTACTTAACATTCTATTTCTAACCATGCATTGAACATTACAATAATGTTGAATCTAAAGTTAGTATCAAATACTCATAAGCATGAATTAGAAACACATATGATCTCTATCATATCATATATAGGCAAGAAAAGTCATGCAATCGTTTTCTTTTAATGACAACTATTATCATAATGTTGCTGAGCCCTTAATTGTAGTCCACACTTATGCTTTAGTAGGCTAAATTAAGTGAAGCAATTCCAATACGATACTATACCTTTCAGCCCTACTCTATGCAACCCTTTGCATTTTGCTATCATGGTGTTGACATATATCTTACATGTCGTCGTCAAAGTTTACGAAAAATTAGTCAACTCAAATTATCAATACATTTTATCATCTATATGATTTTGACATATCTCTACAACTTTGTCGCCATATCCTCGATGGGGATTGTAACAAATTTACATAATGGACATACAATTTTCTATCTAATTTTTGAGAACTTTTCTTATATATATCCTATATCCAAGAACTTGGATTCACTAACCTAGCATCAAATATAATAAACAAGGTATGTTTCACTAAGAACAAAATATAAATGTAAGAAAAGCAAGTAATCAATTATATGCTATGACTACCAAACAAGATTAGGACTTTAATTATACATTTGGTTACTCCCACTTTTTTATTCGAAATAATAATCCTCATTACTATTCGAAAAGATTACTCTAATCTGTCTAGTAAGCTAGGATCCCATTCAAATATAGTTGACCTTGAGTTTGTTCAACAAACTAACTAGACTTAAATTAGGTAGATAACAACTTTATCAATTACCTCTCATGTGACTCCTAAATCCGTTAGGTGACAACTTTTACCAAAATATATCTTATATATTGTTCCTAAACTTCCCTTTAAATTCATGTGATCATGAGTTTACTCATCCAAATCACACAAATTTAGTTAAGTAGAACCCACTGTCATAAGATTAAACGTGTTCGGGTTAAAGCGACTTTGAGTTTGCTCAACAAGCCTACAATAAAAAGAACTCTAATTTATTCATATAACAATGGAAGACAACAATCACGTTCTTAACGTGTACTTAAAATTTTAAGGAGAGATTTAACTTCATTTTTCTCATCAAATACAAATTGCATGTAAAATATCACACATATAAAACATATAATTTATCATGCATCCATTATACATATCAACCATATAAATAAAGTATGCAACTTATGCACTCATAATCAAATTATATGCATAAAATATCAAGCTTCGTTTGACTATAGTTATTGATCTTCATAATCTAAAATAACATTTTCAATTCATTGGAAAACTTAAATTAAATTAAAACATTGATTCCTAAATAAATTAAATTCTCATTCCAAATAGAAAATTTAATTTGATTTGAAGACAATTTTCAAATCCAACTGAAAACTATTTCCAATTTTCTTGATTCCTTTGATAAAATTTAACTGAAAATAATTTTAATAAATTGTACTTCTTACTTATTATAATTTAGAAAACTTCTTTTAAAATTATATAAGTAACACATTCTCATCCAATTAGAAAACCATTTCTAATCTAATTAGAAATTGCTATTTCTAGTCTCATTAGAAATTGTTTTGTTTAATTAAAAACTATTTTCTAATATTAAAAGAAAACTACTTTCAAAATTAAATAAAACACTTTTAAATTTAATAAGAAAGTTATTATATATTATTTATTTAGAGATTTATTTCTTAACTAATTAAAAACTTTTATTTAATAAGTTAGAAAAACATTTTCAAAAATATTAAAGAAAGTTCCTTTTCTTGTAAATAAATGAAAACACTTTAAATTTAATCAAGATAATATCCTTTCTAATAAATCAAGAAAGTTATTATTTATAAATAAAGAAACAATTTCTAAATAAATAAAATAATAATTCTCTAAGCAAATAAAATTAAGAATTTAATTTATCTCAATCAAATTTAAATAAATAAATTTAATTAAGAAACAATTTTCTTAATAATTTAAGAAATTTTTCTTAATTTCAACAATTCTAATTAATTAATTTCAATCTAATTGAAAATAATTAATTCTAATTTTAGAAACAACTTTTCTAATTAATTAATTTCAATCTAATTGAAACTAATTAATTCTAATTTTAGAAACTACTTTTAAAAATTAATTAGGAATCAATAGAATTATTAATCTTAATCAAATTAAGAAAAATAATTACCTTTGGAATTGATTTTGAATTTTAAAACAATTTTAAAATTATGATTAGAACTTAATTAAATTAAGAATACAATATTACTAATTTAAATAATTTGTTTTAAGTTTAAGTCATACTTAAAATAGTAACCAAATAAACACATTCTTAAACCTATTGTCAAACACAGTTCTTCTTCAATTTAGGCTCAAACCCTAAACTCAAAGAAGTTTGCCACTGCCGTCCTCAACTACAGCTGCAGTCGTAAGCCTGAACTATCTGATGGGCACATGGAATGACGCAAGATGATAAATCTTGTGAGAAATCAATAGATGTGGAGATAGCTTTTTATGTCATGAGAGTATTTGTTTTCCAGTCCCCATATAGGAAGCAGTACGGAGTGCCTCCAAGACCTTATCGTGTTAGAAACTTTTCGACCATCCTTAGCTTAAACCAAGCCCATTCCACCATAACCACTCCAACTCTCCCACGTTTCAAGGCAATCACAACCACCCAAGGCTTTCAACGATTTCCAAATTGCTTCCCTCATGCACGCTATCGTGTCTGTGGTTTTTCTTAACGCCGCATATAGCCTTATGCTTGACGTTGATTTGCCTTCCCTCATCCACGATAGCACGTCTCCACGATCTTCGAATTTTGTGAACAGTAACTACTTGGACCAAGTTAGTGTTCACATAAATCCTTCCTCCCTCATCATGCTGAATCGGTTAGGTGGACCAATGCTTCATGCGCACGATGCTCCTGAAATAGATGCATTATAGTTCTATTCTCATGAGCACAGCCTTTAGTGATGCTTCACCGAGTAAGGATCTTTTGTCGGGTGTTACTCTGTTTTATTCTGTCAAATAAAAAATGACGTTATTTTTTATTAAAAATTGACAGACACCTATAGGACTCATCCACAGACGTCGTGTCTGAGTCAAATTCAAAGCCAGTTTTGAATTTTCAAAGCCACTTTTGTTTTTCCTTATTCTTAACGTAAATGGCTTTATTATTGGTCAATAAAATTTTAATTTGTTATAATAAATAACGTACATCATTATTTATTTTGAGATTATTGTAAAAGCAAAATTTTTGTTTGTGTGTTAAATTCTTTTTTATGATGACAAAAATAAAAATGTTTTTATCCTTATTTTTATGAAGAACAAAATTAATAATAATAAGGAATTTAATGATATTATTTAATATCATTAATAATCATTAATAAATAAATAATTTAATAATAATAAAATAATAGTAACTAGAAAATTAATAATTATCAAAATTTTAAACAATTAAATTAATAAGAATAATTAAAGAACCATAACAATTTTAATAATAATATAATGGTGAATAATAATAAGGAATATAAAATTAGCACAACTTATAATAATTCCTGAAATAATTTCTAAAATAACAAATTATAAGAAAATTATAATTATCATAATTGAAAATAATTATAATAATAAGAATAATTAAATAAACATAACGTTAATAATTTATAATAATAATAACTAATATACATTTAGAAATAATAATAATAATTCTTAAAATAATTTATAAATTGAAACTGATTATAAGGAATTAGCAAAAATAAGCATATAATTTTTCCTTATTATTATCAAGAACAAAATTAATAATAATGAGGAATGACATCATATTATTTAATATAATCAATAACTAAATAATGTAATAATAATAAGTAGAAAATTGATAATTATCAAAATCTTAAACAATTAAATTAATAAGAATAATTAAAGAACCATAATAATTAGTAATAATAATATAATAGTGAATAATAAAAGAAATATAAAATTAGCACAACTTATAATAATTCTTGAAATAATTTCTAAAATAACAAATTATAAGGAAATTTTAATTATCATAATTGAAAACAATTATAATAATAAGAATAATTAAAGAAAGATAATGTTATTATAAATTATTATAATATAATTCATAATAATAATATCAAATATAAATTTATAAATAATAATAATAATTCTTAAAATAATTTATAAATTAAAAGCGATTATAAGGAAAATAAGCATATAAGCATATAATTTAGCAAAAATAAGCATATAATTTTTCCTTATTATTATCAAGAACAAAATTAATAATAATGAGGAATGACATCATATTATGTAATATAATCAATAACTAAATAATTTAATAATAATAAGTAGAAAATTGATAATTATCAAAATTTTAAACAATTAAATTAATAATAATAATTACATAACCATAATAATTAATAATAATAATAATATAATTTATAATAATAATAATTGTATAGAAGAAGAAGAATAAGGACAGGAGGATAGGCGATCTCGTGATCGCGAGATTTCGCACCTGCGAGATTGCTGAACATTGACCAATCTCACAATCGCGAGACTGTCATTCCACCTTCAGTCTCACGGTCACGAAACGTCGCGCTCGCGAGATGGCCAATGACTCCCTTTTCCTTTTATATTTTATTATTATAATTCGTAGTGGTATTATATTAAATTCTTTTTATTATTTATTGTATTTATTTACATTATTATGATTATATTCGTTATCATTATTTAATTTTGTTTGCTTTAATTTATTTCTATTAATAATATAAAATTCCTTCTCATTATTATCATCATCATCATCAACATCAACATCATCATCCTTATGATTATAATATTTATTAATTCTATTAATTTCTATTATTATTATTATGAAATTTGTTATAATTATATTTCTTACGATATAATTGTTTGGTTAATATATATATATATATTGCACTCCCATGACATGCAAGCATATATATTTTTCATTATTATTATTTGGTTAATATATATATCTATATTGCACTCCCATGACATGCAAGCATATATATTTTCATTATTATTATTATTATTATTATTATTATTATTATTATTATTATTATTATTATTATTATTTTGATGAAATTCCTTATTATAACTTTTCTTCTTATTATTATATAATTCTTTAGTAGTATTAATTTAATCAATGATTAAAATAATTATATAATTCAATTTCTTCTTAGAATTATAGAATTAAATTGGAATAAAAAGTACATTATTAAATTATATTAAGGAATTAAAATGATAATGAACAAATAAAATATAGAATATTAATAAATTCTGTAGACATTAATTAATAATAATGAGGATATTGGAAATGTTTGTCATTTCCCAAGCAATTATTACAAACATTTCCCGCTATTTAAGAAATTTGTTAATCTCATCTTCACAAACGTTTTTTTTCTTCAACCAAATGTACAGACCATCGTCTCCAAGGTACTGCGGTTTTACAGACCAATTTAGTAGTCTTCATCTCCCTCTCTGTATAATATTTTTTAACTATTTGTCTATGTTAACCAGTTATTGAAAAATGGGTTTCTTTGGCTTTGTTTATTTACTAGGTGGTTGTTAAAGAAATTTTGTTATTTATGTTTTGATTACAGTAATTATTGAAGATATTTAGAATTCATTGTTATATAAGTTGTATGTTTCTGTTTAACATTTTGGTATTCATTGTGATGTAACTGGTGTGCTTCTGTTAATAAATATTGGTTTAACTGACGTATACATTAGTGGTAAGTAATATGTGAAGGTTGAGTTGGTAGTGATATATGTTTGAAGTCAGTCATGAAGATGTGTGAAATTTAATGATTTTTGACTCTTTTGGGAGTGTGTATAGCTTTTGATTTTACATACACATCAGTGATAATTAATGTGTTACAATTGAGTTAGTTAACATTAAGTTGTAGTTAATGTTAAAGTAAACATATTATTTGTAAAATGTAAACAACTTAGTATCAAATCTCTTATTGGTTTTTCTGTTACAAGAATGACATAACACATGGATGGATAAAAAAATAAAACATCCTACATTTTTTAATAGTCGTTTTTGGTTGTGTTAATAATTATATGTGAAAATAATGCTCCTCGTTTTTTAATTTCACAGGTGTTAACATGGAAGGTACATCGACTCCATTCCGTCGTGTAAATTATGAAAGTGATAATGAGCAACGTAATGATGATATTGCCTTTGGGAATGAGAGTTGTAATATGAATGCAAGAGATTTGGTTGGAAGAGAGTTAGTATCGAAAATTGACATGCAGTTCACGACAGAAGAAGAAGCTTATCAATTTTATTTAACTTATGCGAAACATGTGGGATTTGGAATTAGAAGAAGCAAAAATCACAAAGATAAAAGTGGTAAGTTGATTTGTAAGCTTTTTTGTTGTAGTGTTGAGGGTAAAAGGATGGTTGATAGAAGAGTTTTGTATGTAAGAACTCCACGGGTAGAAACAAGATTTGGTTGTGAGGCAAGGAAGAAAGTGAATAGTTTGCAAACTGGAAAATTTCAAGTCATTCAATTTGTGGAGGAGCACAATCACTACCTTTCATCCCCAAACAAAACACATTTGTATAGAAGTCATAGCAAAATATGTTCAGTTGCAGCTATACAAATTGAAATGGATAATGGTGTAGGAATTCGATCGAAAGCACCCCATGATCTTATGGTGAGACAAGCAGGTGGCAGAGAAAATGTTGGCTTTATTCCGGATGATTACAAGAATTATTTCAGGTCTAAAAGAATAAGAGACATGAAAAGGGAGATACATGTGAGGTGTTAGAATATTTGTATAAGATGCAGGTGGAAGATCCAAATTTCTTTTATGCCATTCAAGTGAACGAAGATGATTTTATCACTAACATATTTTGGTCTGACGCAAAAAGACTACTTAGACTTTGGTGATGTAGTGTGCTTCGATACTACTTACAAGAAGAATGGTCAGGGTCGTCCACTTGCTTTGTTTGTCGATGTCAACCATCATAAACAAACAACAGTTTTTTGTGGTGCACTCCTCTATGATGAAACTGGTCTTACATTTGAATGATTATTCGAGACATTTGAGAGAGTGATGTCTAAGAATATGCCTACAGCTATTCTTACCAATCAAGATGCAGCAATCACAAAGGCATTAGCGTTAAGATGGCCAAAAACTCATCATCAACTATATATTTGGCACATTTATCAAAATGCTGCCATCCATTTGAGTGGTGTATTTTCTAAGTTTAAAGAGTTTTCAAGGGATTTAAGCTCATGCATATATGAGTATGAAGAAGAAGATTTTTGCATTGCATAGAATATGATGTTGGAAAAATATGAACTTGAAGATAATGAATGGTTGAAACGTATGTATGGTATTAAGGAAAAATGAGCTTTGGTTCATGGGCGAAAAATATTTTGTGCAGACATGATGACCACGCAATGAAGTGAGAGCATGAATAGTATGATAAAAAGAGATGTCAGTTATCAGCATAACTTATTATAATTTTTAATCACTTCCAGAGGCTTATTGATGATCGTCGATTTGAGGAGTTAAAAGTTGAAAGAAACGAATAAGAAGAAGAAGAAAAAAAATTAAATTACATCGATTAGGATTGGTTAGTCCAAGGTTTCCAAAGCGACAAGTTTTCTATGTTCACACTTCGGATGTCGGATATGTGTTGATGTATTTCAATTCGAAAGGTTTCACATTTGTATTCGATCCTATTAGCTTTGCATTCGTTTCATTTCATTCTAATTGAGTTTCGATTACGTTTGTTTCGAATCAGTTTCGACCCATTTGTCACATATGTTTCGATCTTCCGTCATCTGCTTTTCATTTCTGATTCATGTATTTAATTCGCTATATGATTCGATTCATTGTTTTCTTTCCGTTTCGGATTTCGTTTTAAAAGTGACCATGTGCAGTTAAGCAGTGGGGTTCAAGTGTTCTGTGTAAGAGGTTGGGTCTCGGAAACGGGATCCAACATTTATTCTATCATTTCTAGTTCAATACTCATCATTTATCAATTTTTATAACTCCTTTTTAACTCAACATCATCCATAACCAAATTATAGCCCATGATTGATCATAAACACTAATAACAAAACATACACATATATGTTCATTCATCATCAATTTTCTGCACATATTCAACTTCCTTTCCACTTTCATTTCACTTCTAACTATCACCTTGATCCTTCACATTTCAAAACACCAAATTAATCCCTTTCTTTAGCTTTATAATTATTTTACATCATCACAAAAACACCTAAAGAGATTCACATTAATTCATCAAGAAAACAGAACAAAAACCCAATATGTATCTAGTTTTTCTGCACTTTTTCCTACACTCAATACTGAACTTCAAGTTAAAATTGGAAACTCTTAAAGACATAATTTGAAATCAATGTCTTCATACAAAATGTAGCCATATGTCTCTAATTTAATCCAATAAAAAATCATCTCATTTGGATAACTACAGAACAAGCTATGGCTAAACAAACAAAAGCTTAATAAGTGGAAGTGTTATAGCTAACATTTTCCCAACACACTTAAAACACCATTTACTCAATTAATCCAACATTCTGTCATTCCATAATCTATTATCCGTCAAAACACCAAGGTAATACATGAATCTACAGACATTATTCATTCACGTTTTTACCATAAACCCATACTCATATCATGAACATTTAACCTCTAACTATCATTAACTCATGTTTCATTCATCAATTCAAGAAGAGGGATGCTTATACTTACTTGATGTACCTAAAGCTTCTTCAATCACCATAAAACCCTAGCTCTCCAACATACGCGATCATCACAAATAGAGGTGGAGTAGGTTAAGTTTCTTTAGAAACAAGAAGAAGATAGCAAGTTTTTAAGTGGATAGGAATGGAAGAAGGTGAGGTTCAACTTTGAGGCTTAGGTAGTGAGTGTCGTTATTAAGATGAGGAAGATGAAGAAATGAAGAAGATGGAGATGAGAGAAGCATTGTCATATATAGCAAATGAAAGACCCAAAACATAGTCTTTCATTTAGTAAATTCGTGAATCAACATGTGGTATGGCAAGTGACATCACTTCCCTATAGTTCCATTTGGTCCATTTTAATGACTAGTCAATTTTGTCTCCAATTGTTACTCCAATTATCTCCCAATTTTCAATGACATAAGTCATTAAATCCCAAAGTCATTTATAAAAATTTTCGTTGTCATTTGACCCTTATTTCTACTCCTATACATCAATTGTTCTGCCACTTGATATTTTTCCTAGTCCAAAAATGTCCTTAACACTGTGTTTAGTTGCTGTCCCCATGGGTAGGGACACAAAAGTTCCGTACTTCGTTGTGTTTGCTTGCTATCCCTACCTATTTTTGTTTCATCTCCTACCTATTTTTGTTCCGTCTCCAGAGTACAGAGATAGAAATTTTTTGTACCTCTCATGACTGTGGTACAAGATTTCTCATCTCCGTCTCCATCTCCATCTCCATCTCCATCTCTAAAACACAAGCAATTTTCAGGAATACCCCTTCCCTTACATAAGCAAATTTTTATTCTTAATTATATTATTAAACTCATCATCATCATCATTATTTTTGTTATTATTATTATAAATTTTGAACTTCTTATTATTATTATTATTATTATTATTATTATTATTATTATTATTATTATTATTATTATTATTATTATTATTATTATTATTATTAGTGTTAATTTTATTATATGAAATTTTGAACTCCTTATTATTATTATTATTATTATTATTATTATTATTATTATTATTATTATTATTATTATTCAAAATTTTGAACTATTTATTTTATTATTATTACTATTATTATTATTATTAATTATTGTTATAAACTTTCTACTTATTCTTATTATTATTATTATTATTATTATTTTGTTAAATTTATTATCTGAAATTAATTATATTTTTTATTATACAAAATTTCAAACTTATTATTATCATCATCATCATCATCATCATCATCATCATCATCATTAATTTATTATTATTATTATTGTTAATTATTAATTATTATAAATTTTGTACTTTTTTTTTATTATTAATTATTGTTATTATGTAACATCCCGTCACCGATGGGAAAGTTATATTGGTAAATTGAGACGGGTTAGGATTTTACCGCATATTATTGACTAAGCATACTTCTGGCCTCTAATTTTAGAGGAATGAGTCTTTTACACATGCACATTTAGGTACATGCATTCATGATATTTTCTCGGCATTTGAGTTTGAATATGATATGAATTGTGATTTGTGAGATAGTTAGATTTGATTATGATTTATTGAGAATTTTGGAATAGTTGAGTTTGAATATTGAATTGGAATGTTCTGGAGTAATTGCCAATTGTTAGCGACTCTTCGAAATTTTCTGAAAAATTCGGGAGAAAAAGTCCGGACCGGAAAATCCTCCAAGTGACAGACTGATTAACTGCATAGTGCTAGAATAATTGGTAAATGGCAATGAAAAAATTTAGATATATGCTTTTTAGAGATTTATATGTCGAGCCATTAACTTATAAATGCCTTAGACTTTAAATTTGGTTATAAAAGGTACCTCCTCCATCCTAGAGCATTTTCTTCTTCCTCTCCAATTTTTCCTCCTTCCTCCAATGATTGATCTTCGTTCCTTCCTCCTTCTTGATTGTTGCTTGATGCTTGTCTTCCTTGTGCAAAGCCAGCCTCAAACTTTAGTGAGGATGAAGTTTTGTGTGGATTTGAGAGAAAACCGTGGGTGATAGAGAAAGTGGAACGGGTTAGAGAAATTTCGAAAGTTTTCGAAGGAGAGCTTGATGGGGTAAGAAATTCAGTTATATGTTGTTTATTATTGTGTTAAATGCATTCATGGGGTTAATTGTTAAAGATTAGAGTGTTTGAGTTAACTTATTACCGGTTTTAGAGAGAGAAATGGCGAAAAACTAGTCGGAGAAGACGACCTGCGACTTGCACGTCGCGATGTGCGCGAAGCCTCGCCGCGGCGAATCAACATTTAATTCGTCACGGTGAGCGGGAAGGAAGACGTCGCGGCGAGCTCTGAAACGTTGGGCGTCGCGGCGAGCTCCTCTCGACGTAGCGGTGAGCTCGAGTTTTCCACGCCGCGACGAGTCCTCTCCCATGCGTCGCTGCAAGCCCCCAAGGAAAACGTTCACCGCGGCGAGCCTCATTACACGTCGCGGCGAGCGCCTACAAGACGTCGCGGCGAATGGTTTGGGGTCGCGGCGAGGGGTGATTTTCTGATTTGATTTAATTTGGTTTTTGAGACTTAGCTAATGGTGTAGACCTCCAATTGAGGTGATGTTTAATTCGCTATGATCTAGAGAAAGAGGTCTACAATTGAGAAAAAGGATGAGAGTTTGAATTCCGATTTTTTGAGATCTCAATTATAGAAAGAAAGTTAAAATGTGATTGTATTGCAACCTTAGGAATGTTCTTGATAACTGGAGTATAATGTGAGACTTTGAAAGTAAATTCAATGTTACTGGAAATTTTAGGAACTGAGCATAAAGGATGAATTCGATCTAGAGAATAGTGATATTGATTTTGAGGTAATACCCTAGCGAGTATGACTTGATAAATTGACTGAATATTAGAAATGGCATTGATGGAGTTCCATAACATATTATTGAATTGGAAGTGAGTTATTATTGAGAAATTGAGTAAAAGGTTAGATGTGACAAAAGAAAGTGGAAAATAGGAAATAGCATCGAGAAAGTCATGAATAGGCATCGTACATCTTTTATTTACGGCATGTGCATCATCAAATTGTTTTGACTGTGCATTTTGTAATGGAAATTCTTTGACTGTTTTAAAGGCTCCGATGGACCGATATTTCATGGATATTGTTGGGACTTCCAGGCTGCAGCTTGGAAGTACAGGTGAGTAACCTAGTTGGTTCCTCAATCTATGTGTGTTTAATATTATATGCATTGATGCCATGTGGAGATAATTGATAGATATGTGTGTTTGATTGTGATGGATTTCGGATTATGGGTGTCCGAAATATTGGAAACTTGATATTGAAGTGCTATTGTATGTAAATGACTATGAATGCATCAATGAAATAAATTGTAAATGTATATGACCGGAATACCGGACTGAAGGTCCGAAGGAATGAGAAACGACATTGAAAGGTAAATGACTGTAAATGGAAATTGGAGCATATGCATTCATGCATAAGAGCATGATCAGATAATGACAGTTGTGACCGGAGCAGCCAACGTAAAAGCCACAAGCTCACTGTATCAGGGCTTCAAGCCCACCGAAACACTGTTACTGAACCGAGCCTCGAGCTCGAGGGGAGTTAGTGCATACCATGAGGGTTCTCCTACTTCCTAGACGCGTCTACTGAATACTGATCACTGATAAACGCTCGGTCACAACACCGTACTAAATTGGACAACGTCACATATGCATTGCATATATGGTGTGATTGAATGTGAATTGTGTGAAAGGCGAAACGCCTTACATTTGAGAAATGTGATTGTATGTGATATATGATAAATCGATTGTATATGCATGAATTGAGTGAACCATCGATGATGGTTTCTCACTGAGTTTGCAAACTCACCCAACATTGCAATTATTTTTCAGGAATTGACGAATAACCCGTTAGACAAACGGGAGTATGATTACTGCAAAAGAGTTAGAGTTGAATTCGGGATCAGTTTCACATCTGCATTAGAGTCATTCGGTATTATTGTAAATTTGTAACTCTGCAAATTCTGCAGATTAGTACTGATATTGTATTGGGCCCAATTTGGCTATGGATAATGTGTGTATGAATTGATTTATGACTGGAATTGTTTTATGATCGAAAATGATTTTGTATTAAAGCGGGCTCAAATTATTTACTGATATCTGCGCACTCGTTTGTTTTCAAAAAGAAAAATGTATTACTGAGTTTCTAAACTGTTTTGATTGCTCTAGCATACCATCCCCGTGAGGCACGGGCTCGGATATCACCTTCGATATCAGGTTCGGGTCTTGCGGGAGTGAGATGCTACATATTATTATTAATTAATTATTGTTATAAATTTTCTACTTTTATTATTCTTTTTATTAATTTTATTATACGAAATTAATTATCTTATTATTATTATAATTATAAATTTATTACCTATTATTATTATTATTGTTGTTGTTATTATTTATTTTATTATACAAAATTAATTATCTTATTATTATTATTATTATTATTATCAATTATTGTTATTATTATTTATTATTATTATAAATTTTGTTATTATTATTATTATTATTATTACTACTACTACTACTATTAATTATTGCTATTGCTTTTATTATTAATTATTATTATAAATTTTGTACTTATTATTATCATTATTATTATTATTATTATTATTATCATTATACAAAATTAATTTTCTTATTATTATTGTGATTATTAATTTTCTTATTATTATTATTATTAATTTTCTTCCTCCTCTTCTTCTATTATTTATTATTTATTTTATTATTATTATTATAAGAAATTAATTTCTTATTGTTATTGTTATTATTATTATCTATTAACTTTTTATTAATACAAATCGTTCTTTTTAAAATAATCAATGAACTACATCTTTACAATTATATTATACTGCAGGGGCATTTTTGTCATTGACATTGTTTTTATGTTCTGTACACTGCAACCAAACACATTTCTGTCCTCGAGACGGAGACAGTTTTTTCTGTTCTGTTCATTACAACCAAACACTTCATTGTCTCCAATTTTTGTTATGTTCCGTCTCCAAATTTTCGTCTCGTTCCGTCTTTGCATGTTAGAGACAGTAACCAAACGCAGCGTAAATTTCAGAAAATTTTCAAATTTTATCAAAAATTATAATTCACTACTTATATACTCCAACTCAATTGATAACACATATAATTTACAATTCCCAATATAATCATATTTATAAATTAATTATACCCAAAAATGTCAAATAAGTGCATGAATAATTATTTTCAAGTGCAAAAATCACTATTCACGTGTGTGTGTGTATGCTATATTATGCATGAGCATGAAATACATTTTTTTTAATCTCTCTTTGATCTCACGTGTACCAAATTTTTAGGATTCTAACCTTTAGTATAGAAACGGGATATTACATTTAAGGTCTTATTTTGTTTATCTCTAAGAGCAGTTGGATGCTTATCTATATTAGTATCACGCTTATTTGATAGTTTCCTAAATCATTAGAACATAGATTATCTAGCCCCATAAGTTCTAAATTATCTCCCCTCTAGAATTTCCCACCTATAGAAATTTGTTTCTTACCTTATTATGTTAGAGTTGGCTTCCATTGATAAGTGAATCTAATTACATTCTCAATCAATGAGTCATATTTTTCCAATCTATATAAGGGTATAATGTCTAGTAGATCATTAGTCAATTGTGCACTCACGCGTAAACATATATAGCCAAATCTTTTCCTAAGAAGAGTATTGTAATCCATGTAAATTGGCTTACTTATATAGCTTGCTAAGGAACTCAAACTCCCTAATCGATCAGTTCTTAAGGGTATATACTATGCATATTTATCGAAACAGGAATATCATCATGCTTAATCCTTTCCAGAAAAATACTTGGTTTCTTGAATGGCAAGAGAATTAGGAAGCGACCGATATGTAAAGGACCAGTTTCAAGCATTGACATTACCCTTTCTTTGTAGAGAGAACCTGAAAAGTAATAAGTTGTCTTCCAAAAAGCAAAATTTTTTTAGTCCTTTATCCTTCCAATATTTTAAGGCCCAGCTATGGATGATTATTAGGAATGATGGATGTTTGTCAATAAAGAATCTAGCCAAGGCTGTGGACTAGCCTTTGGCTCCTTTCGTTATGGTCTCTAAGGAAGGGGAAGCTACGAGTCTTCCATCAGAAACTAATTGAAAAGAGGAATTAGAGTTGTCCCTTAACATTTTATTTTATTTCAATCTTAGGATAAAGCTAGCAGAAGGAGTAACTTTTGTTTAATGCTAAGCTTTATGGGGAGTTGAGCTAGAAGGGGAACTAAATGAAGGTTTGATTCTAAACTGAGCTTTTTAACTAGAATCAAATGGTAAAGGTGGGGAAGGGATTTCCTTTTAATCAGGCTTTAAGGTGTCCAATAGCTAAAAGAAGGGGGTCAGTCAAAGGAATGAGAAAGAAATGTAAAAAAAATTCTAAAAATAGTAAGAATAGAGAGTAGGAAAAAATGGAGGTTGGAAAGACTAAATTACCCTTAGGAGTCTAGAGCTAGCTAAAGTATGGAAAGAGGATTCAGGCTTACTGGTGAGTTTAGGAGCAACAATAGGGAAAGGTAACTAAAGGTATTTCTTGGTCTTTTCCCCATGATCTTGTACGTAGTACAAATAAAGTATAGAAACGAAAATAAGGAGAAAGTTAAAAGTAGAGGTCATGGGGGTAAGAGATAAGAAGAAGCAGTCCAAGAAAATTGGAATAGGGAAAAATCCCTCCGCGGCGAGATTATCCAAAATCAAAGAGGGCTATTGTTGACCCAGGAGTTTGCTACATTTCCAAGAGTTGAATTTTTGACCTCTTGATTAAGCGACGAAAATATGTGTCACTTATGCCAACCCCTCGAATTTGAGCCTAGGTGTTTTTAGTATAGTTACTAAGTATTTGTTTTGTACTAACTTATGATAGTTCTTAATGGCATTTTTTGGGTGAAGATGTGATGGTTTTTTGTAAGAGGTAATGTTATTTTTGTTTAAGAAATAAGAGGTAATGTTATTGGTTTAATGGAGTCCAGGTATTTTTTAAAATAACTTGTGCTATCCAAAAATTACAAAGCAAGTTGTTCTTATTTAAAAAGGTGTAATGGCATTTTGTATGAAACTATGATATTTTTGTAAGGAGTAATGATATTAGTTTCTTTTACTAACTTATTTTATTGAAAAATTAATGCGAAGTTTGTTCTTATTTATAAATTTTGATGATAATTTTGTATTTGAGAGCTTGATATCATTTCATTGTAATACTAATTTATGATATTGGCATTACACATTTAATGACTTTGAAAATACTCATACAATAAACACATACGAGTTATGTCTGCTGCTGAGTTATCCAATCCAGTATATTGACATGCAAACTACCATATTGTAATAAATTAAGATAATTAAAAGAGATTTAGGTTATTTGTTTTGGACTATTCAGTACTAAAAATAGAAGAAGATAATTTTATGTATTAACTAATTTTTATCGATTAAAATGTGCAGAAATGGCAAATGATGGCCTTCAAAAGTGTTGAATAATTGATTTAAAATAATGTTTTTTTTATGTCTTTTCATGTTTTTAACTAACATCTGCTAGGGGTGGCATTGTAAGGGAACACTTCATGATCATGGAATTGAATACAATGATGAATGGTGTGGTAATAAATGGTGATCCAGAGTCGGTTTGAAAAATTTTAACCTAAATTATTTTGTTCCTTTGTAATTTATTGGTAACAAGGACTAGATTGAATATAAATGATAAATTAAATTAAGAATATTTTAAATATTAGGATCAATTCCAACAATCAAATGTAACGGAACGGAATGCTTCAATTGATAATATTTAAGAAACAAAAGAGCCTGGTCAAAACAAATACTCGAAGTAGCATCTTTGAATAATGTGCCCTTAAAGCATTTACTCCGCCACAAAACAAAAACACCATTGTAGTTAACCTGAAACTGGCTGTTCTCTTTCTCAATTATTTCCTCTTTCGCTGCAAATTGTGTTTGGTTATTTTGGGGATATCCTCCACGCACGAACACATGCATCTTCTCCTGAACTCACCACGGTGTCTTTGCCAGTAAATGCAACACCATACACTCCGCCCAAATGAGCCGAGTTTATGGTTATACGGCTTGAAGCGGGCTTCCCTACTTCATATATGATGACACTGGTGTCTAGTGACCCAGTAGCCACTGTGGAGCTGTCAGGTGACCAAGCTAGGCAGTTTATACGAGCACTGTGGTATAACATGTTGTTAAGCTTGACCTACAAAACAAATGTCAGAAAACTATGTTACCTCCACGATGAATGAGACAAAATCAATTAGAGGTTCTCCAGCAAGGTTTAACAGTCAAAGCCAATATAAAATCAATTGGGTTTGCCAGCAAAGTTTAACAGTCAAAGCCAATTTAGTCATTAAATCAATCGGGAATGGAGTCCAGTAACTCTGTAACTGATTAAAGATTCCACATGAGTCTCCTCCGGGAAGCCAAATTATAGAATAACCAGTATAATGAGCACAAGCACAATGTGTCCATCATGTTCATGCTACGTTAAAGGACGCACATTGAAGAGAGTAATTGAAGTTCTGGCTACCTCTTTGGAGGCACGATCCCAAACAACAGCTTCACGATTTAAATCAGCTGAAGCAAACATGGAGGCATCTGGTGAATATCTTATCACACTTATGGCACCTCTATGTTTCTCCAGGACTGCTTCTTCGTTTAAAGTATTATCAGATATAGAATATATGTGCAACTTGCCATCTTGCCCACCTACAATGGCTTGTTTTCCATCTGGTGCAATTGTAACTGCTGTCACGGTGAACCCAAGATTGCTATTTGTCAATATTTTCAGATCTCTAAGCAAAGCAACCCCTGATTCGGTTGAAACCAACGCCAGTCCAGGGGATTCAGTGGCAAGACTTAAGTCCTTAGGCTGACTGCCAATGTCAAGTTCCTCTGCTGCTCCAAAATCATTCCTGATCACGGGAATCCTACGTACCTGAATTAATGTAATGAAACATTAAGGCATTGCAATTTAGAAATAGTCCCCTAAGGTGACCGGCAGGAAAAGATTTCAACTTAGTTAGCAACTAGAATTATATGATAAAATTCCACCCCGGCATTGAACTCCATGGATGCATACAGTAGTTCTGGCTCTAATTATCAACTTCAAGAATGTTCTTGTCTTATAATTGGTTAAATTACTGAAACATCTTTGTTATATACGTGACACAAAAGATAGGATTACAAAGTTCTAATACTCTACAAACATAGAAGTGTCTACTGTAGTAATAAATGTTGAGGGTGACTTTCTCATTATAATTTTGAGACTCACCACTGTAGAAAAATAAGTTGTTATGACTGAATTTTCCAATCTGGAAAAGTGAAACTTAAGTTTGATGCAGTTTTGCAAGAATTTGTGACCAAATGCGAGAAGGGGCTACTGATTTACTTGTTGACATCACTTGTGTAGATATTAGGTGCAGTAATCTGTTTTAAACTAAAGGCCCTTGAATTTTTTATCAATGTAGAGTAGAAAATTTCAGCAGTATATGGTATATGACCGTTTAGATACAGGGAATAAGATCATTTCTTCAAATAATATTCAACCTGTTCTTATCTCACCGCACCTTGTTGTCAAATCCACATGTAATTATCTCTTGCTCAACAGCTGCTAAACATTTAATTTGAGCATTATTTGTCCTCTCTAGTCTACTGCAGAAGCCAATACCTTGAATCCACTTCACAATTACCCCATCATAGCTTCCTGTCAAAATCATCTTCTGATCAGTTCCAGCCTGAGTTAATGCGGTAACATTTTTCATGTGCCCAGATAATGTTGTTGGGGCGTCATCAAGATTAGTTGCAGAAAATATGCTAATTGTTCCACCAAGGGAAACAACAATAAGGTGATCATTCTGCCAAAGACATCCAACCAACATGTCATCCACTCCACCCGAACCAGGACATTTCAATGTTTTTATCACCTTTCCACTACCATCGTCTGAAATCTCCCACACCTTTGCAGACTTGTCAGCAGAGACAGTGAGTACCTGAAAATTTTAGGAAAGAATACAATTCAGAAGGGAAATTTTGAAGTATACAGTTCACAAAACATTAATTAAATGCCACAGGTATCAGCGTAACCCCAATCAAGAACACAAGTAAAACTCAACTAAGAGATGCTTCATTTTCAGCCACTCTGGTTAAACCATTAACGGGGTTGGGGATCTCCGATGTTAAGCTTTCTTGATCTTCATTCTTGACATTTCCCTCAATGGAGTACAAAAGGGAAATCTTTTGTAGTTCTCCACTTGCAATGAATGTTTACAAGAGAAAAGGAACACATTTAACCATATTGTTGTTGTTAACATGTAATCATATGTGATCAATGACAATAACTGTTGAACAAACAACTCAAAAGGTGCTAAGAATTAAAACAAAAAATTTGAGAAAAGTTATTGAATACTCTAAAAAATGCGATAATTTTAGGATAATTTCTGTTTGCAGCACTTCAGTTACAGTACACTGAAATGAATCTTGCTGCTAACCTGTTTACTATCAGAGCTCCAACTGACAGCATATATGCTGCCTTTATGGCCATCTTCTTCTGACAGTTCTCCAGTTATTTCCCCCGTCTTTGCATTGTATAGTATACCCTTCTTATCCGAGCTCACACTGATGCATTTGCTACCATCCGGAGAAAATCTAACGCAGTTGACAAAATTTGTATGCTTCCTACATAGGCAAGAAGCAAGCCAGTCAAGAAACATACTCTTCCTACACAACTTCCATTTCCGAATCTAAAAACATTATTATGAATGACAACCTTTGAGACAGCATGAATTTAAATGGTGGACCTTCGTAAAAATTCACAATGAAGTCCTCTCCGCAAGTGACAATCCGAAATGGTCTGGTTGGTTTAAACGCACAGCTCAAAACCCTTCTTGAATGCCCGTCAAAATCTCCTATATTGGTCCCTGAATCCCACCTATAACATTTGGTTCAAATTCTATAAAAGACAATAACAAGATAGCCCAACTCATTGAGCTTAAAAAACAAAGTGCAGATAGAGTAATATCAATAGTACTTAGGAAGAGAAGAAAACTGACATAAAAGCGCGAACAAAAGACTTTCCCTTTCCATCCCCAGAGGCGACGATCCTTAAGCCGTCAGGAGACCACTGCAAGTCATCGATCCGACCGGACAGAACCCGGAACTCATTGTGCAAAACGAACTCGTTGTGAGTACCCCAGATCCTTATGACACCCGAAACGTCAGCGGAGGCGACCCACTCGCCGTTGGGGGAATAACGGGCGACGGTGACAGGGTAACCATGATCGCCATAGACGTGGACTTGGAGTGGCTTGTCGAGGTATCGAATAATGACAGATCTGCCATTAGTGTAGAGAATTGAATTGGTTTTGGGGTCGCCGGATATGAGAATTCCGCGCCCTCGCTCCGTGGAAGGGACGCAGGCGTAGGTTTCCAGGAGCTCTGCCATTTAGAGAGAGAGAGAGAGAGTGACGGAAGGAAAATGGTGCGTGAATTGTAATAGTCGGGTAGTAGTTATTGGCAGTTATGTTATGTTAGTTATGGCGACGAGAGAAAAGTGCGGGATTTTAGGGACGTTCTCTGAACGAGTTGGCGGGTTGGGTCGGATCTTACTCGTACCTTTAAATTCCCGAACAACATTGTAGGAGCCCAACAGCCATCGGACATTAAAGAAACTCAATTCTATTCATTAACTAGCGAATTGTCTTGGACGCAACTCGATGAGGGGCACTTCAAGAGCCTCCCACTTGATCCATCCCGACAAACCTCTTCCACGTCTTTTCAGATACAAAGAGTCTGGTGTTAAAATGTAAAGGTAACAGATTTGGCTGGCTTAGTAATAGTATAATGATATTCGTATCCTATGATCCATATTTGATCAAATTAAAGAAGTACTACTCGTATCAATTTGTTTATCCATTGAATTACAATTCTGCTTTTTTATTTAAAAGCAAAGCAAAAGAACTCACTGATTTTTAATGCTATAGGAAGATGGTCAATACTCTAAATTCACTTATTAAGACAACACAAGATTTTATGAAATCAGTAACAATTTATATATAAATCATGAATTTAATTTATTAACAAATTATACATTTAGTAAATAAAGTTTTTATCCACATCAAGGTGAAATATATCATATATTATTAAAATCCTTGATTACATCAATTTTGAGAAGTACATCAATTTTGTGAAGTACTTCATAGTGTAACAATTCTTTAATTGAATTTCTAATGTCAATCAATAATATGTTGGAAAATTAAGATAGGATCCAATCCGCACTCAACAAAACAAGTGCAAAACATTTTTTGTGTTGATTTTCTAAAATTTAAAATTACTTAAATTCTATAAAATGATTAATACATAAATTATGGTATAGCAAAAATCGTATTTCATACCTTATTGTAAAGTTTGATTCTTCTCTTTTCATTTCCCTTGAATACTTCTTGAAATTGGCTTATCTCAATCACCGTAGGTGCACAAGTATCTAATATCTAATAGTGTCCACATAACATGTAAGAAAATTCTACAACTATTGTAGAAAGGGTCAGGCAATGAGTGTTAGATCCCTTAGAGCATAAGCTTATTTATAATACGTTTTGAACACGTTAGTAATTTAATTTAAATTAAATTATGATTTTAATTAATCATGAATAAAATTAAAATTTAATTTAATTAAATACTAATTATACAAAATAAAATTCAATATCATATATTGATTGTTATTTATTAAATATCTCATATTTAATCATAAAATTTTGAAACTTTACAATCTATGTTCAATTTAATTAAAAGCCCTTTTTCTCCTTAATCCCTTTTTTGTGTGTGACTCATTAGATTCTTAAATATATTAGCAACGGATATAAATTATAACCTAAATCATATTTAAGATTAGATAAATTAAACTTATTTAATTTGTCTTTGAACCTCTAATGAAATAATTTATATCTATAGATCAAGATTGGTGTCCCAAATGTTTAGTAATGGCAAAGTGGTTTTAACTAATCTTTTTGTCTATGATCTTTTATATAATTCAATATTTTCATCATACAATGTTACAATTAGATATAGAGCATGAAACTAACATCTAATATATTTGAGTCTAATTATGTTAGCTATTTACCATTAGTAACTTATTTAATTAATGATATTTGAGAACTATTTTTAAGATGTCATTCCATTTTAGACAAAGATTTTGAATCAATACTAATTGAGAACAATAGTACATTCTCCCTAATTATTTTAGAGTGATGATTCTTATTTTGATCACTCAGCTAGGAGTGGCAAGAAAAGCCCAGCTGGTTCAGCATAGTTTGAACAATCTAGAATCTCCCTCCATAACTAGAGAATTTATTGGACCAGTAACTAATTTTTTGTGGAACCTCTTCATCAAAGGCTTGCAATCATTTGTTGGCATTTTTTTTAGAGATTGGTACTCCCAAATACTTGAATGGCATGGACCATTTCTTCATTCCCATTTCAGATGCCCTAATTATTGTGTCTGAATTTGCATTTTCTGATAGGTAGAAGTTGCTTTTAGAAGGATTTCTCCTTAGACCTAATATTTCTTTAAACTCCTCCATAGCTTGGAGCAATGTGTTAATGGAGTATTTTTGTGCTTTACAAAACAAAAGAACATTATCTACAAAAACAAGATGGGTTAGGTTAAAACTTTTGCATCCTTGGTGATATTGAAACTCCTGGTTGTTTGTTGTTTTTTCTTTTTTACTTTAATACGGTTGATAGCACCCCCATTCCTAAGGCAAATAAGTAGGTGGATATTGGATCCCCTTGTCTAATGCCTTTCTTTGGTTTTATCAATTTGGTTAGCTCCATATTAGCTAATATTGAAATGGAAGATGTAGTGATACATTTCTTAATGCATTGTATGAACTTCCTTAGATAACCTATAGCTTTGAGAGTATTTATCAAGAAGCTCCAATTAATTGTGTCACAAGCTTTAACTAGATCCACTTTAATTATGCAATTCATCTTTCTTGACTTGTTGTTGTACCCTTTTAACAATTTTTGGGGAAGAAAAATAATGTTTTCAATTCTCCTTCCTCCTACAAAGGCACTCTGAGAGGGGTTAATAGTGTTCTTTAAACTTTTCTTCATATTATTTTCAATAACCTTTGTGATCAATTTGTATAGGACATTGCAGCAAGCTATAGCCTTATACTCATCCATATTGCTTGCATTAGTGAGCTTCGGGATAGGACTTACATAAGTTTTATTCCATTCCTTTAGTATTATTGTTGGACCCCGAGCTTTTCATGAAAGATTTGAACCATTGAATGAGAAATTTGGTGATTACTCACGAGTAAAGAACAAATAAATGAAAGTTCTTGACCAAGAATTTATGGACAAGAGTGAAGTAGGGAATGAGAGTCATGGATAGATTTATGATTTGCTATGGCGTTTTGGTGTATAAGAGATTTTTGAAATTAAAAGAATTAAGGTAAAAGCTAGAAGTGAAATAAAAACAAAAATGAAATTGAATATGTGAAGTAAGTTGATGAAGGATATGTACATATATGTATGTTCTGTTATTCACGTTCGTGGTTTAATCATGGATTATAATTTATTTATTTTTTTGGAGGCCATTGATTTGAAATGAAATTGAGAATGAAGAACAAATGACGTAGAAAAGATGATCTTAGTATGAGTTGTGTTAAGGAAAGATTTTGAAACAAATACGTAGTTGATATGGAAAATGTTCACTGAGTGTGCTTCGGTCTGTTAGCCATAGCTTTTTATCTAGTTATTTAAAAGAGATAATTCTTAATTTGGATTAAACTAGGAACATATGGATATATTTCTTATGAATACATCAAATTTCAATTCTATCTCTAAGAGCTTCAAAATTTCATGAAGTTAAGAATTAGCTGCAGTACATTGGTGTATAAATGGAAATTTCACCTTCAGATTTTAGGGGCAAATTTGGGATTGATATAAATAGATTTGAGCAAAGTTGCCTTCTGAAATATTGTAGAACTTTCTTTTAGCTTTCTAACGGTATAAAGTTAGTAAATTTTGGATATCGAAGTCAGGAGATACGGGCATTACAAATGGTAAGGTTTGCTTCGTCTTAGTATGACATCAGCAATTCGTCTCATGACGTCAGCATCGTCTTAGTTTGGCTAAAAAATCTTCTGGTTCAAATTTGATCCTCTAGATGATAAAATTGATATTTAAGGTCTTCATGAGAGTTGTAAATCCTGAAGTCCTGTTTCTATTCATCTAAAGAACACTTGAATCCAAGTTCTTTACAGAAAGTTATGACCATTTTTCAATTCGTCTCATGACATCAGCAATTCGGCTCATGAAGTCAGCATCGTCTTAGTTTGGCCAGAATATCTTTTGATCCAAATTTGATCCTCTATATGATAGAATTGGTCTTTAAGGTCTTCATGAGAGTTGTAGATCTTAAAGTCCTCTTTCTATTCATCTAAATAACACTTCAATCCAAGTTCTGTACAAAAAATTATGACCATTTTTCAATTCATCTCATGACATCAGTAATTCGTCTCATGACGTCAGCATCGTCTTAGTTTGGCCAAAACATCTTCTAGTCGAAATTTGATCCTCTATATGAAAGAATTGATCTTTAAGGTATTCATAAGAGTTGTATATATTTAAGTTCTCTTTCTATTAATCTAAAGAAAACCTGAATCTGAGTTCTGTTTAGAAAGTTATACCCATTTTTCAAATTTATATTAAGTTGACTTTTTGTTTCATCTTAGTTTGACCAGAATATATTCTGATCCAAATTTGACCCTTTATATGATAGAATTGTTCTCTGAGGTCTTTATAAGAGTTGTAGGTCTTGAAGTCTTCTTTTCAACCATATAAAGAACACCCTAATCTGATATCTTTAGGAAACGTTATGGTAATTTTCCCAATCTTGTATTGTCTAATGACGTCACTTGATCTCAAAATGACGTCATATCTTCTGTCCTATTTTTGACTCTACATATGATCAAATTTGTCTCTAATCTTCATGAGAGTTGTAGATCTTGAAGTATTCTTTCTAACCATCCAAGGAACTCATCAATCAGAAATTTCTACAAAAAGTTATGCTAATTTTCGCAAGATAGGTTTGATATGATTGAGGACCAAGCCATGTTTGATTCTTTTGGCCATAACTTCTTCTATAGACACCCAAATGACATGATTCTTGAACCAATGGATTCATAATACGTTGCTCTATATTTCTACCAAAAAATAATAGCTGTCTAAAATGAAGTGAGAAAGATTGAGTGGAAAAAGTGGGACGGGTACAGTGAGTGTACTCTTAAATAGTGAACTGGTGTTTTCTATTAAACATACTTCAGTATTTTGAGTATATCTGGATCTATAGAACTCCAAATGAAATTATTTTTAACTTGTGGTAAATTAGAGAAATGGATAAACAAATGGTATGAAGAACTTGGAATCTAATTCAATCTTTAAGATGTTAAAATTTCATATGGAAATTATGCATAGTATACTGTTACGGACAAGTGCAGTCTAAAAATGTTTGGAATGTATCTTTTGAATTATTGAACCAAATTGAATGATTTTTGTGTCTTTAGAAAAGTAAGACAATAGAGAAGAGTCTTCTATAATAAAGCTGCTATGTCAGAATGTTCAAGGGTGTTTTTGGGCAAGACATTTAAGTGTAAAAGATATAAGGCATAAATGGAAGGGCAAATAAGACAATTCTCAATCATTAAGGGCACAACTGGAAGAAGAAATATTATCTTGCCTATAAATGAAGAAGAAAAACGTGAATGGAATAAAAGGAGAAGAGAAGAACGCAAATTCTAGAGAAAAGAGAGAGAATGTCATGAAAAAGAGAGAGAAGTACAAAGAGAAGAAGAGAAAGAGAGAGACAAACTAGGGTTTCAATTTCCCTAGCCTATAAGAAAGATTTTGAGGTTGTTCAAGAAAGGAAAAAGGAAGAAGAAAAGAGGAGCTTCCATTTGAGCTAAGGATCTCTCCACTTGGTGAAGAATCAAGGGACTCAAGGAAGGCAAACAAGGAACAAGAGGAGAGACATTTTTGAGCAAGGCTATAAGCAAGGAAATCAAGGTAGGTTCCATGTTCATAGTTAAGAAATGAGCCAATAAAGTTTTCTGTCAAGAAATCATAGTAAATGATTTTTCAACTACCTCATTCATGTGCTTTTAATGTTTCCTAAATGTTGTAAGATTGTGTCACATGATTATACATGATTTGTATAATGATTCATGAAAAGTTATTTTTAAAATGATTCTTTGAAAAGATGCATGATTTTGAAACCATACTTTTGGAAATGGTTTAAGATATAGCAAGTATTCGGAAAAGCAAGTTTTCAAGAGAAGGGCCATTTTGGCCATCAAGTTTACAAGGTCATGAAATATGTATTATATGAGTTTGTGGTGGTCCCCTAAGTTATGTCGCGTGCATGTTGACAATGTTAAAAGCTTCTCTCGCCTGCTCGCTAGTGGCATGAAGCTCTTTCAAGGACTCCCATAAGTTCACGGCTACGCAAAATCATTATGTAGAAATGCGTAGTACGTTCTGTTTTGGACGCACCCGAACTATTTTAATGTGCTTATGTGTTCATGACAAGAGTGATGCATTCATGTTTTACAATTGCGAATTTTTGACTGAAAGCATAAGAAATATGTGTTTATGAATTGTGAACAAGTTGAAAAATGCATGAATTGTGTTGTTTGACTTTGACTTCATGGCAAAAATTTTGAGAAACACGTGTCTTATGATTCAATAAAAGTTTTCTATAAGAATTAACTTTTTGAACAGTTCTGTTTGTTACTCGTTATGAATTTTTCATGACAAGTGACACATTTCAAAGATTTTGCTTATTCTTCATTATGAACTTGTTACCCACAAGTTTTTAAGCTCACCCCTTCCTGTCCTTACCTCCAGGTTATAAGCAAGAGATGGAATAGTAGAGAGTCAAGCCTCACTCCGAATTTGCTTATTTTGTGTTTCTTTGCATTTTTGTACTATATTGTAAGGTGACTTGAAGAGCCATTATAGCTTGTAAACCCCTTTTGTTTTGAGGATATTGATATTTAATAATCATGATTATTTGTATGTAATCTATTAACGAGTATAACACAGTAAAGATATGAGAGTCTTATGATCCTTCAGCAAGAGTTGAATTCCACATCCAGAGATAGGATTCAACATTAAGGTAATAAGTTTGTTTTGATGTTTGTATATCGTGGTACGTCACTGTTGGGTCCGGGTCCAGGATCCCCATTCCCGAGACGGCTCCTCGGGCTGTGCCAGCGACGGGCTTCCAAACATATCGGACCCGATCCCAACATCCATACATAATTCGATTTACACAAGCAATTTCGCACACATAATAGCATACTCACAATCGTTCTAATTAAACACCCCATAAACTAAGGGGCTTCATGCCATTACAATCCGAAAGAAATTCAACAAGCTTTCTTAAAATAGCATAATACAGAATAAGTTGAAATCCAAAATACATGAAATGTTCCATGATGATATGCTCGGTGGGCTAACCAAAATACTAACTTAATGCTATGATCTTTAACTATTGCGGAGTTCTTCGATGCCTGGCAAGGATCAACTGATATCTTGAGTTGCACTTAAGGAGGGAAAAGTAATGGGTTGAGCTACATAGCTCAGTGGCTAATATAATTATAGCCATCGGCAACTAGCACAAATTCAGGTATATGTATGTATATATATATATATATATGCATGCAACAATTCTAGCACTTACGCATTCAACATAATTAATCCAAGTTACAGAACATGTCACAAATATGCTTCATAAAGAACAGATCAAATATACAATGCACATCATATGGCTCGAGGGTTCCATGGAAACAAAAGGGAGAAACCAAAGTTTACACCCTGAACAAAATGAGTCCATTCGGAGCTCATAAGCTACAAGCGGGCAGCCGGGAGAAGGCTCTTGTCAACGTGCACGTGACAAACAAAATGGTTCCACTCTCGCCTAAACAAAAGCACATAATCATGCTCAGAATCATTTATCAGATGGTATGCTTTCATGCTTTTCATTTATTCAAAATGCCATGACCGAAGTCGAGGCATAACATGCTCAGAATCAAATTTACTTCTATCAATTCTCATGCTTCTTTCAAAGTATACGAAATCAAAATCATTTAAATCTTAGAGCAAATCATTCTCAAAAAGTAACCACATATTCAATCAAAATGTCATGCATCTCACAATGCATAATATACAACATATATTCACACATAGGCAAGAATTTGCCTAATCACACAATAACTATAAATACATTACCAACCTAATATCACTTGAGTATCCGACTCACTGCTGTCCTTCCTCTTGCGATGGAATCAGGTCGGCTTGGTTCCTATAATAAACTAAGTTCCCATTCAATTAACATTCCAAAAGAAATATTCATAAACTTGAAAATCAAAAGTAAAGCACTGAAAGTCTACATCCGACTTTCAACCCAATTTCCCGAATCCTAAGAGGTAAATTCCAAACTTTCCTTCTTCATACAACTGGTAGTCTTTTCTTTTTAGTTCACAACGAATCCAAAATCACCTCAATTGGACATCTACAGCCCAAGGTATACTCAAATTACCAAAACTCATCGGCGTGTTCATACGCACATCGCGACGTACGGGCCTGGAGAATAACTCCGAACCTGACTTTTCTGCATTTTCACACTTCAATCCTTCCCCAAACACAAATGCAACATATCTAAACCTTAATTCAAGTCTCAAAATACATTTCTAACTCAATCAAACCTTAAAAACAGTCACAAAATCATTAACCCAAAGAAATCTATCCATTCTCCCCTCTAAACCCTAAATCACCGATTCTCACACATTCCTCCGATCTTTAGGTTTAATCCAACCATAACAAGATTAAATGAAGCGAAACTTACCCGGAAACATCTTAGATCTGTCGAAAACCTCAAAGATCGAAAATCCCTTTTCTCTTCCCTTCTTCCTCCACCGACGGCTTCTTCTTCTTCTTCTCCTTTCCTCTTCTTCTCCTTTCCTTCTATCTTCTTTCTCTTGATTCTAAATGAAGACAAATACCAAGTTACCCCTCCTTGCAAAGCCTAAACCACTCCAACTTAAGTAGCCTTCCCAAAATCCCTCATATATTTTATCCCTTAATTCTTATTTAAAACCACACTAAACTCAATTAAAGCTCAATTATCCACTAATACTCCCAAGTTAATCAAACTAAGACATAAACACACAATTATCACAATTCATGCTTAATACATCAAATAAAAAAAATTTGGGGCCCAACATTTCTCCCCCTCTTAAAAGAATTTTGTCCTCGAAATTATTACCTGAATCATCAAAGAGACGCGGATACTTCTCCTTCATGGCTTCCAAGGGCTCCCATGTAGCCTCCTCTACCGAATGGTTCCTCCACAGGACTTTGACTAACTGAATCGTCTTGTTTCTGAGGACCTTTTCCTTAGTGTCTAAAATCTCCATTGGAATCTCCTCATAACTCAAATCGTCCCGCAATTGAACCTCGCTAGTCTGAATGATATGAGAAGGATCCGATCTATACCTCCTCAACATGAAAAACATCATAAATCTGAGACAATTCCAGAGGTAATGCCAACCTGTAGGTGAGTGGTCCAATCCTCTCAAGGATCTCATAAGGACCCACATACCTCGGACTCAACTTACCCTTCTTGCCAAACCTCATTACTCCTTTCTAAGGAGACATCTTAAGGAACACTTTCTCACCGACTTCAAACTCCATCTCCTTTCGGTGTGCATCAATGTAACTCTTCATCCTATCTTGGGTTTCCTTAAGCCGCTGCTTAACCAGATTGACTTTCTCTCAATTGTCGTCTGAATCAATTCTGGTCCTACCAGTTTCCTCTCTCCTTCTTCATCCCAACAGATCGGAGTTCTACATCTCCTCCCATACAAAGCCTCATATAGAGCCATCTGAATACTCGAATGGTACGAATTATAAAAAACAAATTCGACCAATGGCAAATGCTCATCCCAAGCTCCTCGAAAATCCATCACACAAGCCCGAAGCATTCCCTCAAGAGTCCAAATGGTCCTCTTAGATTGACCATCCGTCTGAGGGTGAAAGGCCGTACTAAAATTTAGGTTAGTACCCAAAGCTTTCTGCAAACTACCCCAAAACCTCGAAGTAAACCGAGGGTCCCTATCAGACATAATCGAATCCAAAATTCCATGCAATCTCACTATCTCATCGATGTACTTCTTTGCTAGCACATGCAAAGAATCAGTCTGCTTAATTGCCAAAAAGTGAACTGACTTGATCAACCGATCCACAATAACCCAAATGGCATCATGCTTCCTACTAGTCTTGGGCAAACCCATCAAAAAATCCATAGTCACCCTCTGCCACTTCCATTCCGGAATAGACAATGGCCTCAACTTACTCAAAAGTGCCTGGTGTTCAACCTTGACTTGCTGACACACTAGACACTTACTAACAAACTCTGCTACATCCCTCTTCATACCTTTCTACCAAAAATGCTCTCTCAAATCCCTGTACATCCTGGTGCTACCTGGATGCATAGCATAAGGCGCATTGTGTGCCTCATTCATAATCTTAGCCTTAACTTCCTGCACATCTGGGATACACAACTTGCTCCCCACTGTCATAAGCCCATCATCTCTCACTACCACTTCAGAAATCTTACCATTCCGAATTTCATCTCGAAGCTTGCTCAAATTCGTATCTTGTGCCTGCAACTCTCTAACTTTCTCCCTGAGTATCGGTCTCACTCGGAAGTTAGCTAGAAGACATTCCGGCTCCTCCTGCTTTAAGCTTATCTTAAGCTTGGCCATCTCTTCCAATAGAGGAAGGTAAACCGTCCGAACATGAGCAATCGAAGACTTCCAATGTAGTGGCGGATGCTTTAAGTAGGAAGTCATAATCCTTGAGCAACTCGATCCACCTTCGCTGTCTTAAATTCAATTCCTTCTGGCTCAACAAATACTTCAGGCTCTTATGATCAGTAAAGATCCTCGTCTGAACTCCATACAAATAATGCCTCCAAATCTTCAATGCAAAGATCACAGCTGCCAACTCCAAATCATGCGTCGGATAATTCAACTTATAAGGCTTCAACTGCCTCAAAGCATAAGCAATCACCCTATCTCCCTGCATCAAAACACAACCAAAACCCTTCCTCGAAGCATCACTATACACGGTATAACCCTCATATCCCGAAGGCAGAATCAGAATCGAAGCACTCATCAATCAACACTTGAGCTCCTCAAAACTCTTCTGGCATTCATCACTCCAGATAAACTTTTGATTTTTTCTTAATAACTTCGTCATCGGAGCGGCTATCATAGAGAATCCCTCCACAAATCTTCTGTAATAACCTGCCAAACCCAGAAAACTTCTCACCTCTGCTACATTCTTCGAGGCTTCCCAATTCACCACAGCTTCTATTTTCTTTGGATTCACATGCACTCCTTGTTCTGAGATCACATGTCCAAGAAATACAACTTCTCTCAACAAAAATTCGCATTTATCGAATTTAGCATACAACTCGTTCCTCCTCAAAGTCTCCAAAGAAATCCTCAAATGCTCCTCATGCTCCTTATCACTCTTGGAATAAACCAATATATCATCAATAAAGACAATGATAAATTGGTCCAAGAATGACTTAAAGACCCGATTCATCAAATCCATAAATACTGCAGGAGCATTTGTCAATCCGAAGGGCATAACCATAAACTCAAAATGCCCATACCGAGTTCTAAAAACATACTTGGGCACATCCAACTCCTTTATCCTCAACTGATGATAACCCGATCTCAAGTCTATCTTGGAGAAGACTTTTTCCCCTTGCAATTGATCAAACAGATCATCAATGCGTGGAAGTGGATATCGGTTCTTCACAGTAACCTGATTCAGCTTCCGATAGTCTACACACATCCTCAACGATCCATCTTTCTTCTTTACAAAAAGAACCGAAGCTCCCCAAGGTGAAGAGCTCGGCCGAATATACCCCTTCTCCAACAACTCCTCCAATTGCTCCTTAATCTCTTTCAATTCTGCTGGAGCCATCCGGTTAGGCGGAATTGAAATCGATGCCGTACCTGAAAAGAGCTCAATAGGAAACTCAATTTCCCTAGCTGGCGGTAGTCCTGGTAATTCCTTGGGAAAGACCTCCGAGAATTCTCTGACTACTGGAATATCCTCCAGCTTCCTTCTATCTGCCCTGGAATCTATTACATAGGCCAAAAATGCCTCACAACCTTTCCTCATCATCTTCTCTGCTGTCAAAGCTGAAACAATTCTGGGCAGACTTGCTTTTCTGTCCCCCACAAACACCACTCTCCTGCCGCTAGCCAATTCAAATTCCACCGTCTTCTGCTTACAATCCAGACGGGCATTGTACCTATCTAACGTATCCATGCCCAAAATTACATCCAATCCTCCCATCTTCAGTGGCATTAAATCTACCACCAGAAGTTCTCCACCAATACATATCTCACAGTCTCTATACACTTGACTGATAATAATATACTGACCGATTGCAGCACTCACCATCAGCGGAGTATCCAAAGGGCTCAAATTCCTATCACACACAGGTCTACTTGAAGAAACAAACGAATGAGTAGAACCTGGATCAATCCAGGCAATCACATCATCAGAAAAGAGTCGAACCATACCAGTGACTACATCAGGAGCGGTCTCTGCATCCTCCCGAGTCATCGTAAACACCCTAGTTGGTGCCTGCCCCCTCGGTCTCCCCGAAATACTCACTCTCTGGGTCGCATCAGAACTGCCCACTTCTGTTGCAGTCCTCTGACCGACAGTCTCTCTCTCCTAGAAGCTTGCATCTGAGCTCCCTCTCTTCTGGACGGCTTGGGACACTCTCTAGCCAAGTGCCTTTTCTGTCCACAGTTGAAGCGGGCTCCTATTAATCTGTAACATTCGCCTCCATGAAAATTGCCACAATGCTCACACTTAGGGACGGATGACCTGCCCCCATCTCCCCTTTTGTTGCCTCCTACCGTAGAGGCCTGATGAGAATAAGCAGGAGTCCTCATCTGTCTCAGCCTACTTGTACCACTTCTCTTCTCCTCTGACTGAATAGGAAGGCTCCTGTCACTCCTGTCAAGCATAGGAGTACTAGTACTACCTCCCCTCTTGAACTGCTCTCTACCCTTTCTCTTCTTGTTCACTGCACTCTTGAAATTCTCTATGTTCTCCACCCTCAAAGCTGCCTCAACCAATTGTTGAAAATCACAGAAGTTCTGCACTATCACTTTCTCTCTGATGGCCAAGTGCAGACCCAACTCAAACCGGCGACACCTAGCAACCTCACTCAGCATCAAATCTGAAGCATACCTCGCCAACTGAGTGAACCGAGTGAACCGACGCTCATACTCACTGACCGTCATCTCCCTCTGAGTAAGACTGAGGAACTCCCTCTGCTTCTGCTGAATGTATACCTCAGATAGATATTTCTTCCTGAAAGCCGCAAGGAAGTCCTGCCATGCCAACCCTACTGGCCTCATCTGACTCCCTGGCACAGTCTCCCACCAATGCAGAGCATCTCCATGAAGCAAACTGGCAGCATACACAACTCTCTCATCATCCTCACACTCCATCTGATCTAGCACCCTCTCGGTCTTTCTCAACTATGTCTCAGCTTCCTCCGGATCAGTGGTCCCGTAGAAGTCCACTGCTCCATATTTCCTCAACTTATCGAACCGTCGCCTTTCTTGGGAGTGAAGTAGAAGAAGGTGTGACATCGACCCATGCTTTGAACAAATGCAGGTGAACACAGAAACAACCTCGGATCCAGAGGAGGCACTTGCTCCTGCAAAATCAGAGACTCCTGAGTCTGCGATGGCATGGGCTCACTGCCTAGCCCTACAGATGCCTCAGCATTTCCTGGGGCTACTGACTCATCAATCCTCTCCTCTCCAGTCGGAGAGTCAGGTGCAACAGATCCTTGCAAAACTCTTCGTGTCCTTCTACGAGGTGGCATCTTACTCCTTCAAAAGTAAACACTAAGGATTAGCTACATGTCAATCTTAATTCCTACATGTATGCATGATATGCATGTCACTTAATGCCATCAATCAATGCAACAAATAAGCATATATCACACCAATCATCCTATATGCATTCTAAGCCGAGGACACTAAACCTAGGTTCTCTGATACCAAACATGTTGGGTCCGGGTCCCGAATCCCCATTCCTGAGGCGGCCCCTCGGGCTGCGCCAGCAACGGGTGCCTAAACATATCGGACCCGATCCCAATATCCATACATAATTCAATTTACACAAGCAATTTCGCACACATAATAGCATACTCACAATCGTTCTAATTAAACACCCCATAAACTAAGGGGCTTCATGCTATTACAATCCGAAAGAAATTCAACAAGCATTCTCAAAATAGCATAATATAGAATAAGTTTAAACCCAAAATACATGAAATGTTCCATGATGATATGCTCGGTGGGCCAACCAAAATACTAGCTTAATGTTATGATCTTTAACTATTGCGGTGTTCTTCGATCCCTGGCAAGGATCAACTGATATCTTGAGTTGCACCTGAGGAGGAAAAAGTAATGGGTTGAGCTACACAGCTCAGTGGCTAATATAATTATAGCCATCGGCACCTAGCACAAATTCAGGCATATGTATGTATATATATATATATATATATATATAGATGCAACAATTCTAGCACTTACACTGTTGGACCCCGATCTTTGAGTGAAAATTAAGAAGTGCTTTGCGTATGTATTGTGTAATAGAGGACTTAAAATTAAAGGATATTGATAAGAAAAGAAATGATTTGATTTTGATATCTTTGGGGTTTTGAGTGGATTGGTGTGGTTTATGAAATTAAGTGGATGAGTTGATTGAAATTAAGTTGAAAATCATGAATAAAAAGAGAAAGAGTGAAAATATGAAAAATTGTGAAATAGTTGACTTTTTGACCTTTAAAAGTTGACTTTCGATTTAGGCAAAATTTGATAAAATGATCTACATGAAACTTGTAGATTATGTCAAGAGCTTTCTGTAGACATAAAGTTTGATATTTTTCGATATCGAAAGTGAGAGTTATGATCAGTCAAAGTTCGATTAGAGTTTGACTTGTTGAAGAAAAAGTTAACTTTTTGATTTAGGCAAAATCCGAGAAAATGATCAACATGAAAATTGTAGCCTCTGTCAAGAGCTTTTTGTGGACATAAAGTTTGCAATTTTTCGATATCGGGAGTGAAAGTTGTGATCAGTCAAAGTTTATGTTTGATAGGGTTTGACTTTTAATTATGGCTGAAACTTTGACTGAGAAATTAACCTAGTTAGAGGTTAATTGAGTTTTAATTTTCTTCATGAAAATTGAAGGATTTGTTTTGATCTTTATTTCGATATAAAGTATGCAATTTTTCGATCTCGGAATAATAAGTTATGATTTTTACAAGTTTGTATAGAGGATAGTATCTTTGATAGAAAATGGACTTAGTAGGAGTGGAATTGAGTTTTATGTCCTTCGTGAAAGATTTAGAGCTTCCCTCAAGCTTTCTATAGAGACTAAGTTTGTCAAAATTGGAGTTCGGGATTAAGAATTATGAATTTTGGAAGTTTCGAGTTTTTATGTGAAAAAAAAGGGGAAATGAAGTCCCCCGTCGCTAGGGCGACACGTCGCCGTAGCGATGGCGAGCATTCGGCTCGCATCACTACGGCGACACGTCGTCGTAGTGATGGCAAACGTCCGGCTTGCGTCGCTAGGGCGACGCGAGCCAGGGCGACCCAGCCCTCGCCAGGCGTCTTGGCTTGCGTTTAAACTCGATCTGGCCTAGTTTTTGTTTCTCCAATACGACGCCGTTTTGATTTTTCTTGCTTGTTATTTCCTCCAATCCGACCTTTGTTCACTGTTTTGCTCATATCTTTTCCGTCCGACATCCGATTGAGTTAATTCTTGCGGCGTTGGATTCCTAAAACAATTATCTACATCCTTATAAAAATTTGTGAATTTTTGAGATTAAATTAATGGGGATTAATTTAATCAAAGTGAGTCGGGAAATTTTCTGAACATGGTTTAGTGTTTTGTAAAATTCAGGATCTGTAGAGATCCGATTGAAGCGATTCTTGCGGTGAAATAAAGATAAGACAAGGGGCTACAAATCATATGAAGACATGAAATGTCAATTTTGCCCCTAAGACTTTTAATTTTTGAATTTAAGTTCGGATTAGGGTGTAATTTTTGGATTGGGAACACCTGAGAGTATTTTAAGCATAACTTTTGATCTGGGAATCGAAATGAGGCGATTCTTATTTTGAATTAAACTAGAGACATAAGGCTACAATTGTTAAGAAGACATCGAGTTTCAATTCTGGGAGTAAGAATGTGAAATTTGAACGGAAATAATCGTACATGGAAAATGAGTTAGAATATGGATATTCCCGAACTGTTTTGCATATAACTTTTGGTATAGTGATCCGAATTGAGCGCGGTTGGTGGCGTTGGATTCGTATGATTGAGAGGAACATTTCTCGAGAAGGAAGTTTTAACAAATTCCTTCAACTCGATAGTGCGAATCAACCCGCAATTGAGCATGATATAAAGTAGAGTTCAAGGGCATTTTGGTCTTTTAGTCACCATTTTAATGACATGGCAACATAAGGTGATGATTTGTCGTGTAAGAAGACTCTAGAAATATTAAAGAAGTGAATGAAAAGGGTGGAAGTCGTTTTTAGAGAATAAGAAGGGAGAAAAGATGAGAGAAGTTTCGTATATGGAGAAAGAAGAAAGAGAAAACTTAGTTTTGATTTTTCTACTTGATTTTTAAGGCTTTTGGGATTCTTCCAAGAAGGAAAAGGATGGAGAATGAAGGAAGCTTGCTTTGGGAACCAAGAAATTTCGAATTTGAAGGAGAAAGAGGTAAGGAAAAAAATTTGGATTTTGAGTTTTGGTTAAGTTTTTGGTTTATAATCATTAGAAATGATGTGTGTTTACTAATTCCATGATCAATTTTAGAGAATACATGTTGAAATTGATTTAATTTTGGATGAAAATTTAATTGGGATTATGCCCAAATTTTATAATGTGGGATTTTTGGAAATTGTTAGTGTAGAGTTATGGAAAATACTATGGATTGATGATATGTGAAATTAATTTTGAAGAATTTATGGATTATGATATTGAATTTGGATAAATTGGTTTAGGCCAATTTTAAGATTTGGGGATTTTCTCAAATTTTGTAAATTAAAGGTGTAGAATCATCAATTATAGCATGAATTGATGAAATATGGAATCAATTTTGAAGAAATTATGTTTTATGAGATTGAATTTGAGTGTATTGGTTTAGGCCAATTTTGAAAATTGGGGATTTTCAAAATTGGAGATTGAAATAGCTTAAATTTATATGGAATTGGTGTTTTCTAAGTTTAATTTGAGTAAGTAAGTGATTTATGATATTGAATTTGACTAGTTCGGTTTAGGTCAAATTTGGACTTTGGGGGTTTTAGAAAGCTTGGAAATATGGTGCTTATGAATTTCCTATAGTTAAGTTTGAGAATTATGCAAATTATGATGATGAATTTGGATATTTATAGCTTAGGGAATTTTTAAGTTAAAGAAAGAAGGAGGAATTTGGAGAATTGGCGAATTGGACAAGCTTCTGGCATCATTTCGAGGTGGGTAGCATATTTATATTTTGATCTGTAAGCTTAATACGAATTTTTGAAAATTAAAGAAAGCAAAAATGTGAAATTTTGATAAATTATTGTTTTGTAAATGTTTGAAATAAAGATTTCCGAATGTTTTCTGGAAAATTTTTATAAGCTTAAATTCATTGTTTTAAATGATTTGATAAATTGATAGAAATTTCTGAAAGTGCATTTGTTATGTATGCATTATTCAATTGCTGAAATTATTGTTTGATTGAATGATTTGATTGTTGAATTTAGTGAACGATAGATTGAATAAATTGAGTTGTATGCATTTTGTGGAAAATTTGAAGAAAAGTAAGATTTTGAAAAGTGCCTTGAGCAATTCGAATCTTTGTTTTCGTTCGTGTTATGTGGGTTCGGTTAGGTCCTTTGTGAGTCGTATTGTCTCTATTTGTATAGCCTTCACTTTGGCTGCCCGCTAGTGCACGGAGCTCGATTTCGGACTCCTCACGGCTACACCGACCACAATGCGGGAAAGTGTAGTGCGTTACATTCACGATTGCACAGACCGTTATCTTGAGAATGTGCGATGCGTTCGATTTAGACCGAACCAGACCATTCTGATATGTTATGTGTTTTCAATTTTGTCTCTGAATGTTGCATTCATATTTATGAAAAATTCGAGAAGTTTGAAAAAAAAGAGAGAAAAAGTGAGATTACTATGAAAAGTTTGAAATATATGAAAAAGGGTTCGAGGAAAAAGTTTGAAAAATTAGCCTTTTGGCAAAAAGTTTATGAAAATTGATTTCTACTTATTATTCAATTTATGAATGTGTTATCCACGAGCTTCTGAGCTCACCCCCCTTTCATCCCCATCTCCAGGTTTCGAGCAGGAGATCAGATGAAAGAATGTGAAGGCTTATGGTCCGTTTTTGCATCGTTAGTATGGTTGTGGAAATATTGAGATTTGGAATATTTTGTAAATGGTTTGAATTTCCATTAAGTGATTATGATGTTTTTCAGAATGTATGAAGATTATGACTGAATGTTTGAGAGTAAGAAATTGTATATGATTTGGAAATTTGTATATGAGTTTGGTATTGAATTGAGAATTATGGAAGTATTAGATTTAGGTTTGCGTTTTGTGTTTGGTGTTTGGATTCGGACGGAGAGTCCGATGATTCTGAGATCTGTTTGGCTTTTAGAAGTGTATTTCTTTACCCTTGCAGGTTTGGGTTAGGATAAAGGCAGCCGTTATGCTGCCGAAATTTCGATAAAATTAGAATAAAATGTAATTTAAGATTTGTATGGATAAGTAAGAACATGATCAGACTTAGAGTTCTGCATGAGAATGATTTTCCAAAAAGTGGAATCTGGTTGTGTGATTTGAATGAGGTTGACTAATGAGGTAAGAAATGAGAATAAGGAAAAAGAAAAAAAAATTATACCGGATTTTGGATCGTCTTAGGGTTTCCAACGCGATTGTGATCCTGTGTTCCTTCTTGCGCTTTCGGATGTCGGCATTTGTTTCTGCTTGCAATTTGTATTCGATCCGCTTCGCTACTTTTGGTTTGATGTGATTCAATTCGCTTTGTGGTCCGATTTGCATTTCGTTCCGCTTTCGTTTTATTCTGTTTCCGTATGATGCGAGTCGGTTCCGTTTGGTTTTTTTGTTTCGCGTCATCTATCGAATTTGCTTTGCTTCCGCATTGTGTCTCCGATTCAATATTTCGATGCGAAATTTCTGTTCCCATCTGATTCTGTTTCCTTCGTTATTCGTTTTCCGGTTGGGATCCGGTTCCCGGATCGGGTCCCAACATTTATGGTATCAGAGCAAGAAGAGTTTATAAGGAATCATGCGTACGTATGAGGGAATCTGTATGAGTAGTTGGATTTCGGAAACGGGATCCAACATACACATTCAACATAATTAATCCAAGTTACAGAATATGTCACAAATATGCTTCATAAAGAACATATCAAATATACAACGCACATCATATGGCTCGAGGGTTCCATGGAAACAGAAAGGAGAAACCGAAGTTTACACCCTGAATAAAATGTGTTGGGCCTCGAATCCGGGTCCGGAACCCAACCCTCTTGCTTACTTAAGAATCGTGAACATACGTATAGACAAACGCGGAAATCAAAAGTGAAGCAAATACAAATCGGATTATCAAATGACAAATACGGGAAATAATTACGGATCGAATTCAACTTGGAAGCAAAACATACAAATGAAGACAAATCGAGTAGCATGACAAGTTTCCGACATCTAGGAAAAAGTTTCTTAAAGAAGCGTCGCGTTGAATACTTTAGACTTAACCTATCCGAATCAGTATATTTTTTTTCTTTCTTGCTTTCTTATACAATGCAATTCATCTATCATACTTGGAAACTTATCCTTAAACTCATACGAATCTCAATTTTCTTGATTCTTCTTAATCATCCTATTCATATTTCTTATCATAACCATCTCATACTCATATCAATACATCCATACATTCATACACAATTTCACTAATCCATTCGCTTAATCCATAAACTATCATACACAAAAATCCGGCAGCATAACGGCTGCATTTTCAATACCCCAAACCTGCAAATAACTTAAATACACTTCTAAATACCAGCTCAATCAATTCAATTCATCCGCATCCAAATCACATTCATGCTCAATTCAATATACCAATCATAATCCAATCCAAAACACATTCATATTAGATTCCGAATCATAATCCCATACAATCACATTTTTATTCCATAAACATCCACAATTTGTATCATTCCATATGCAACTTCCCAATTCATATTCCATCATCATACACATTCATCCATATCTATACATATCCATCTCGCATTCACAAGATCAAATCAATATATGATTTCATAACCATCCACAAATTCATAAATCATCATACACCTTGAAATAAAATGCTTGTAATACATTAATGGCAAATCAAGCCAAAATTCAAGACTTAAACAACCTCTACTTTATACAAATCACATACTGTACAAAATGAACATAAAATCTTGACATGCTTTCATCCAATCTCCCTTTCGAACACCGGAGATGGGGATGAAAGAGAGGTGAGCTCTGAGCTCGTGGATAATATGCTTATGGATTGAAAAATAAACAAAAGCCATTTCTCAAAACTTTGTCATCTTATAAAGAATTTCATAGTAGGAATTTCCTCCACTGTTTATTTCACAAACACTTCATTCTTCAAAACACTAATACACACTTTCCAAAAACTGTCATAGTTAAAAACCTCAATTTCTTAATTCTCGTAAAACTCAAATTATTCTTTTCACAAAATATGAACAATTCCAAAGATATGAATGCATCACATTTCATACAACATCATATCATATGACACATCAAGATGGTTTGGCAAGTCCATAATTCATGAAGAACTACACAATTCCATAAAATGGCCTTTGTGTAGTCGTATACACATAAGGGAGTCCTAAAAGGAACTTCGTGCCACTTGCGGGGAGCCGGAAGAAGGCTATACACATGATGTCTACGTGCACGTGACGGTTTTTTGAGGGACTATGCCGCACCCACATAACGTGTAATTCATGAGCTTGAAAACATGTGGCCCATATGGCCCATTTTTGAAAAGCTTGATTTCATGAACATGACATATATATATATGCATTTCTAGAATCACTTCATAAGTCACACAATTTGCAAATCATAATTCACTTAAAAATTCTCAATCATTCCAAACAAAGAATGCATACTTTAGACCGGTGCAAAATCAGTTAAATTTCATGTCCCACAAGTTCACATATTGAATTTGCAATCAATTTAAATACAATGAACTCAAACAAGTATTTTTAACTTTATAAAATCATTTGAAATCTATGGGATAAACAATTCAAACCATTCATGAAAAATTATTCAAAAATAATCCATTTGAAACCATGAACTTAATCATTCATCATATTTTCAAAATCAACTACAAACCAATAGCTTAGAAACATGCTTACTTTTTTGATTCTTCAAAACTTGTAAATAACTTAAAATTTGAAAAACAAACATATTACCCACCTTACATCCATGCCATAAGCTTGTCCATGCTTCAACTTGATCTTTGCTTCTCCCTCTCTTCCCACTTAAAATTACCTAAGCCATAGTCCACCAAATCCAATATCATACTCATTATATTTCTCAAAATTGATTTCATAATTTACAAGCCCATAAGATTTCTAACTTGTCTACATCATAATCTTTCAAAATCTCTACTCATATAATTTGGCATAATGTCTAACTCATTTTTCATCCACAATCAAACATAACTTATGACATAATTATCAAACTAACTTCAAAAACCACAAGCCCATCACCTTTTCCATATTTCTAAACTATCAAATCACTAAAAACTCAAACTTAAAGATTCTCTTACCTCTTTCTCTTCCTATTTTTGAAATTGCTTGGCTCATATTGGAGCTCTCTTCATCCTCCATCTTTTTCCCTTCTTGACCCACTTGAAAATCACCTTGGAAGCCTTTGAAAACTCAAGCCCTAGCTCTTCTCTCCTTTTCTCCCTTCTTCTTCTCCATCACCGATTTTCCCCTTTCTCTCTCATTCTCTCTTCTTTTCTCTCTCAAATTTCGTGTCTTTCTCTTCTCCACACAATAGCCAACCCATTTAAATATTGCCAGCTCATTAATGAGGTGTAAATGACCCTCTTGTCCCTTACTTGTAAGCCTTAGATCTCAAATGCTTAAGTGGTGTTCCACAAATGCCCTTGAACTTTCTTTTCATACAAGCTTACTTTAGGACTTTATTTTTACCATCAAATTGAAGGAATTATCCAAAACTTCCTTCTAGAGAATTGTTCCTTTATGTCTTAATTTTATAATGCCACAAGAATCACCCTATTTGGAGCTCTACATCAAAAGTTATAGTCCAAACATGTCAGACATATCATTTGCTAACACATTTTCTAGCAATTCACTTCCTTCCACAAATAGACATTCTTAAAAGCTAAATTGAAATTTCATTTCTTCATATGACTTGTAGCCCCTTGTCTTAACTTTTTTTTCCCTCAAACATCACTTCAATCGGATCTCCACAGATCTCAAATTTCATAAAATACTGAACTATGTTCAGAAACTTTCCTATCTCACTTTGATTCAAATAATCTTGCTCAATTAAATCCCTAAAATTCATAATTTTCCATTAATATGAAATTAAGTGCCTTAGGAATCCAATGCTTTGAGAACTAAGTCATTCGGATGTCGGACGGAAGAGATATCAACAAAAGATTGGACATAAGTCGGATGAGGAAGGAAGATAGCAAAATCGGAAGGAAACAAATTGTTTCGATTATCATAAGATTCAATCAAACTCTTTCAATTCAACTCCAATTGATACAAATTTTCATGGAGAGAAAAACACATGTGTTAGGAATTCAATGCTTCCAGAATCGCCTCAATCCGAGGTCGGATGAGGGAGTTATGACCTGACAAACTCAATATGTTCATGTTCTGATTCCTATCGAACATACTTTGGCGCAAATGTCATAACTTTCACTATAGATGTCGGAATGACTTCGTTCTTAGACGGTTAGCAAGTAGACATCTCGGGCTACAACTTTCATGAAGACCAAAATTTTAAATTCGGACGTTATGTGGGTCAAATTACACTGACCGTGTGAAATCACACGGTCAGCCCGTGTAACCTTCGGGTGAAAACTGTCTCCTACGCCCAGATTTACACAACCCGTGTAAATTCACACGGGCAGGCCATGTAACCTTCGGATGAAACAAAATTTTCACCCTTCAATATTCCTCAAAAGGGTCCTAAACCAAACCTAACTTCCCCTTTTACTCATATCTTACCTAAAATCAACTCTTTCGAGTCCGGGATCACGTCACAAACTTTAAAAGTTCGGGAATTTCAATTACCACGACATCCTAACTTGTAATAAGCATAAATCTCAACTCCGATCTCGAAAACTTGCATACTTAGTCTCGTTGGAAAGATAAAAGAACAAGCTACAATTTCAGAGAAGGCAACTTTGGCCAATTCTATTTAAATCATTCCTTAATTTCCCTTGAATCAGCATACTCATTTTCATTCCTATGCATAACTTAACATTCATTCTAACTACACTTCTTCTTAATTTCACATCATTTCTAACAATTCAACTATCATTTGGAATTCATCCAAAACTCAACCTAAATTCAATAGCATCTTGTCATTCATAATTTCTTACTTTTCCATAATATCTTACATATCTAATCATGGGTCATGCTTAAAGTTTCTCAGCTCATCATCTATTAATAACACATTCTAATATCATAATCATCTATAACACAATTCATATACAAAAACACTCATTTTATTTCATTTTCATATTTCTAATTTCCACTCAAGGTTCGGTGTCCAACAAAATGAGTCCATTCGGAGCTCATAAGCCACAAGCGGGCAGCCGGGAGAAGGCTCTTGTCAACGTGCACGTGACTAACAAAATGGTTCCACTCTCGCCCAAACAAAAGCACATAATCATGCTCAGAATCATTTATCAGATGGTATGCTTTCATGCTTTTCATTTATTCAAAATGCCATGACCGAAGTCGAGGCATAACATGCTCAGAATCAAATTTACTTCTATCAATTCTCATGCTTTTTTCAAAGTATACGAAATCAAAATCATTTAAATCTTAGAGCAAATCATTCTCAAAAAGTAACCACATATTCAATCAAAATGTCATGCATATCACAATGCATAACATACAACATATATTCACACATAGGCAAGAATTTGCCTAATCACACAATAAATATAAATACATTACCCACCTAATATCGCTTGAGTATCTGACTCACTGCTGTCCTTCCTCTTGCGATAGAATTAGGTCGGCTTGGTTTCCTATAATAAACTAAGTTTCCATTCAATTAACATTCCAAAAGAAATATTCATAAGCTTGAAAATCAAAAGTAAAGCACTAAAAGTCTACATCCGACTTTCAACCTAATTTCCCGAATCCTAAGAGGTAAATTCCAAACTTTCCTTCTTCATACAACTGGTAGTCCTTTCTTTCTAGTTCACAACGAATCCAAAATTACCTCAATTGGACATCTACAGCCCAAGGTATACTCAAATTACCAAAACTCATCGCTTTAGAAGCAGGGGCTCATGCGGCGTAAGCCCTCTCGTTCTGGCGAACACTGTCTTCATGCGACTAGCACAAGTGTAATGCGCCATGGGTACCGCACGTCGTGATTTAACATAGGTTCGCACGTCGCGATGAACCCTTCCCCGCACTTCGCGATGAATTTAATTTTTGCTCGTCGTGACGAACTCGCACGTCGCAGCGTGTTCATACGCACGTCGCGACGTACGGGCCTGGAGAATGACTCTGAACCTGACTTTTCTGCATTTTCACACTTCAATCCTTCCCCAAACACAAATGCAACATATCTAAACCTTGATTCAAGTCTCAAACTACATTTCTAACTCAATCAAACCTTAAAAATAGTCACAAAATCATTAACCCAAAAAAATCTATCCATTCTCCCCTCTAAACCCTAAATCACCGATTCTCACACATTCCTCCGATCTTTAGGTTTAATCCAACCATAACAAGATTAAAAGAAGCGAAACTTACCCAGAAACGTCTTAGATCTATCGAAAACCTCAAAGATTGAAAATCCCTTTTCTCTTCTCTTCTTCCTCCACTGACGGCTTCTTCTTCTTCTTCTCCTTTCCTCTTCTTTTCCTTTCCTTCTATCTTCTTTCTCTTGATTCTAAATGAAGACAAAGACCAAGTTACCCCTCCTTGCAAAGCCTAAACCACTCCAACTCAAGTAGCCTTCCTAAAATGCCCTCATATATTTTATCCCTTAATTCTTATTTAAAACCACACTAAACTCAATTAAAGCTCAATTATCCACTAATACTCCCAAGTTAATCAAAATAAGACATAAACACACAATTATCACAATTCATGCTTAATACATCAAATAAAAAAAATTCGGGGCCCAACAGCCACCCTTGTGGGATGATACTTAATTAGAGTTTTTTTGGTGATAATCCTAAGGATAATACACCCAAGTTATATGATATCCGATTAAGAGTTGGATCCCGATAACGACGTCCAACAATTGTGGCATCAGAGCAAGATGATGAATTAGTGATGTTCAGGGAACCTCCATAGGATTAAGCTCACGTTTCTGGTCCGAAGTTGGGCTCTGAAAACGGTTCCAACATGTGTGGTGTCAGAGCCCAGTATTAGGATCTTACATGGGCAAATTTCAGGACATGTATCAATTGCAAGAGCGATTGTTAAGAGTTCGAGCCAATAGAATTAGTGAGAAAAATGGTGTCTTGATTGAGAGTATGGTAAGGAAATATGGTGAATATTTAGCAATAGAAAATATGGCGTAGCCCTATATGTTAGATAGATTTAGTAATTATGGTTATGTCAGCAAATAAGGCGACGGAATCCCATTATGGATATGTATTCTGAGTTAATAGGGATGTGAAAAAGGGTTTTCATGAATTGACTGAGAAAGAAATAGAGACATAGGTAGAAATGACAAGATCTAAGGAGTACAAGTAAAGAAGCATAGGAAGGTTGAACTAGGCATGATTCTTTAATTGAGATGATAATAGTTATGATTTAGCATAAGAACATGTCTGTGATGTGAAGTCAGAATGTCATGATAATTAGGGATCAGTGATTTGGAATTAATTAAGGATATGCGTAAGGAAGATAAAAAAAAAGACGACAATAGGAAAATGAGGCAAAAATGAGGAAATAGTAGAAGGAAAATGAAATAGACATACATGACCTTTTATGAGATGAATGAAACGATATGTAGTATAAAGAAAGTTAGAAATGCATATAAGATAAAATTTTATGAGATTAAGGAAAAGATGAAGATTTAAATGAGAAGAGTTAATGCAAATGTTGTCAAAGACCAATGAAGATTAAAGCATCAATTGTGTAAGATATAATTTGGTGATTGTAGGAAATAAACCTCTGGATAAAATGGGATGAATTTGATGATACACACCTATAATGTGAAGACAATACCAGGTGATTGATAAAGATTGTATGATTGAACAACATAGATGATTGTAGCAAGAAATCTTTTTCAGAGAAGAATTTCATTGAACTAGGTTAAGCAAGTCAGATAGTTTTATATCAAGAAGGATCAATGAAGAAACGAATCTGAAATGATTATGAAATGATTCAAAAGTGAGTATGGGAGTCTTATTCCTGATGGAAGATCAAGCATGAAATGTAGAATATGCTACTGAGAGCATTATGTTTGATGAAAAGTACCTAACTATGTGATTGGATTCTCAAAATTGAGGTGATATTATTGTTAATATGAGGAGATCAGTCAGGAGATAATTTCAAGGACGAAAATTTTTTTAGAGGGGGAGAATTGTTGGACCCTGAGCTTTTCGTGAAAGATTTGAACCATTGAATGAGGAATTTGGTGATTACTCATGAGTAAAGAACAAATAAATGAAAGTTCTTGACCAAGAATTTATGGACAAGAGTGAAGTAGGGAATGAGAGTCATGGATAGATTTATGATTTGGTATGGCGTTTTGGTGGATAATAGATTTTTGAAATTAAAAGAATTAAGGTAAAAACTAGAAGTGAAATAAAAAAAATGAAATTGAATATGTGAAGTAAGTTGATGAAGGATATGTACATATGTGTATATTCTGTTATTCGTGTTCATGGTTTAATCATAGATTATAATTTTTTTTGGAGGCCATTGATTTGAAATGAAATTGAGAATGAAGAACAAATGACGTAGAAAAGATGATCTTAGTATGAGTTGTGTTAAGGAAAGATTTTGAAACAAATAGGTAGTTGATCTGAAAATGTTCACTGAGTGTGCTTCTGTCTGTTAGCCATAGCTTTTTCTCTGATCATCCAAATGAGATGATTCTTAATTTGTATTAAACTAGGAACATATGGCTACATTTCTTATGAATACATCAAATTTCAATTCTACCTCTAAGAGTATCAAAATTTCATGAAGTTAAGAATTGGGTGCAGTACGTTGGTGTATGAATGGAAATTTTGCCTTCAGATTTTAGGGGCAAATTTGGGATTGATATAAATAGATTTGAGCAAAGTTGCCTTCTGAAACGTTTTATACCTTTCGATTGGAGTCGGGAGATACGGGCATTACAAGTGGTAAGGTTTGCTTCATCTCAGTATGAAAACAACAATTCGTCTCATGACGTCAGCATCGTCGTTTGACCAGAACATCTTCTGGTCCAAATTTGATCCTCTAGATGACAAAATTGGTCTTAAGATCTTCATAAGAGTTGTAGATCTTGACGTTCTCTTTCTATTAATATAAATAACACTTGAATCCGAGTTTTGTACAGAAAGTTATGACCTTTTTTCCAATTTGTCTTATAACATCAGCAATTCGTCTCATGATGTCAGCATCGTCTTAGTTTGGCCAGAATATCTTCTGGTCCAAGTTTGATCCTCTAGATGATAGAATTGGTCTTTAAGTTCTTCATTAGAGTTGTATATCTTGAAGTCCTCTTTCTATTCATCTAAATAAAACTTGAATCCGAGATCTTTGCATAAATTTATGACCATTTTTCCAATTCATCTCATGCAATCAGCAATTCGTCTCATGACGTTAGCATCGTCTTAGTTTGACTAGAACATTTTCTAGTCTAAATTTGATCCTTTATATGATAGAATTGATCTTTAATGTCTTCATAAGAGTTGTAAATATTGAAGTCCTCTTTCTATTCATCTAAATAAAACCTGAATCCGAGTTTTTTTTCAAAAAGTTATACCCATTTTTCCAATTCATCTTAAGTTGATTTTCTGTTTCGTCTTAGTTTGACCAGAACATCTTTTGATCCAAATTTGACCCATTATATGATATAATTATTCTATAAGGTCTTCATGATAGTTCTATATTTTGAAGTCTTATTTCAACCATATAAATAACACCCTAATCCGATATCTGTAGGAAAATGTATGGTAATTTTCCCAACCTTGTATTGTTTAATGATGTCACTTCTTCTCAAAATGATGTCATATTTTCTATTCTATTTTTGACTCTTCATATGATCGAATTTATCTCCAAGGTCTTCATGAGAGTTGTATATCTTGAAGGATTCTTTTGAACCATCCAAGGAACTCATCAATCAAAAATTTCTACAAAACGTTATGCTAATTGTCACAAGATAGGTTTGATATGATTGAGGACCAAGCCATGTTTGATTCTTTTGGCCATAACTTCTTCTATAGACACCCGAATGACTTTATTCTTGAACCAATGGATTCATAAGACATTTATATATATCTCTTCCAAAAATCATAGCTGTTTGAAATTAATTGAGAAAGATTGAGTGGAAAACGTGGGACGGGTATAGTGAGTGTACTCTTAAATAGTGAACTGGTGTTTTCTATTAAATATACTTCAATATTTTGAGTATATCTAGACCTATAGAATTCTAAATGAGATGATTTCTGATTTTTTATAAATTACAGAAATGGAGCAACAAATGGTATGAAGAACTTGGAATCTAATTTAATCTTTAAGATGTTTAAATTTCAGATGGAAGTTGTGCATAATATACTGTTATGGACAAATGCAGTCTAAAAATGTTTGGAATGTATCTTTTGAATCACTGAACCAAATTAAATGATTTTGGTGTCTTTAGAAACGTAAGACAATAGAGAAGAGTCTTCTAAAATAAAGCTGCTATGTTAGAATGTTCAAGGATGTTTTTGGGCAAGACACTTAAGTGTAAAAGACATAAGGCATAAATGGAAGGGCAAATAGGACAATTCTCAATCATTAAGGGCATAACTGGAAGAAAAAGTGTTGTCTTGCCTATAAATGAAGAAGAAAAACGCGAATGAAAGAAAAGGAGAAGAGAAGAACGAAAATTCTAGAGAAAAGAAAGAGAATGTCATAAAAAAGAGAGAGAAGTACAAAGAGAAGAAGAGAAAGAGGGAGACAAACTAGGATTTCAATTTCCCTAGCCTATAAAAGAGATTTTGAGGTTATTCAAGAAAGGAAAAAGGAAGAGGAAGAGGGGAGCTTCCATTTGAGCTAAGGATCTCTCCACTTGGTGAAGAGTCAAGGGACTCAAGGAAGGCAAACAAGGAACAAGAGGAGAGACATTTTTGAGCAAGGCTATAAGCAAGAAAATTAAGGTGGGTTCCATGTTCATAGTTAAGAATTGAGCCAATAAAGTTTTCTGTCAAGAAATCACAGTAAATGATTTTTCAACTACCTCATTCATGTGCTTTTAATGTTTCCTAAATGCTGTAAGATTGTGTCACATGATTATACATTATTTGTATGATGATTCATGAAAAGTTGTTTTTAAAATGATTCTTTGAAAAGATGCATGATTTTGAAACCATACTTTTGAAAATGGTTTAAGATATAGCATGTATACGGAAAACAAGTTTTCAGGAGAAGGGCCATTTTGGCCATCAAGCTTAGAAGATCATGAAATATGTGTTATGTGAGTTTGTGGTGGTCCCCTAAGTTATGTCGCGTGCACGTTGACAAAGTTAAAGGCTTCTCCCGCCTGCCCGCTAGTGGCATGAAGCTCCTCCAAGGACTCCCATAAGTTCACGGCTACGTAAGACCATTATGTGGAAATGCATAGTACGTTCTGTTTTGGACCTACCCGAATCATTTTAATGTGCTTAATTGTTCATGACAAGAGTGATGCATTCATGTTTTGCAATTGCAAATTTTTGACTGAAAGCATAAGAAATATGTGTTTATGAATTGTGAACAAGTTAAAAAATGCATGAATTGTGTTGTTTGACTTTGACTTCATGACAAAATTTTTTAGAAACATGTTTCTTGTGATTCAATAAAAGTTTTCTATAAGAATGAACTTTTTGAACGGTTCTGTTTGTTACTCGTTATGAATTTTCCATGACAAGTGACACATTTCAAAGATTTTGCTTATTTTTCATTATAAACTTGCTACCCACGAGTTTTTAAACTCACCCCTTCCTGTCCCTACCTCCAGGTTATAAGCAAGAGATGGAGTAGTAGAGAGTCAATCCTCACTCCGAATTTGCTTATTTTGTGTTTTTTTTTGCATTTTTGTACTATACTGTAAGGTGACTTGAAGAGTTATTATAGCTTATAAACCCCTTTTGGTTTGAGGATATTGATATGTAATAATCATGATTATTTATATGTAATCTATTAACGAGTATGACACATTAAAGATATAAGAGTCTTATGATCCTTCAGCAAGAGTTGAATTCCACATCCAGAGATAGGATCCAACATTAAGGTATATAATAAGTTTGTTTTGATGTTTGTATATCGTGGTACGCCACCCTTGTGGGATGATACTTAATTAGATTTTTTTTGGTGATAATCCTAAGGATAATACGCCCAAGTTATATGATATCCGATTAGGAGTTGGGTCCCGATAACGGCGTCCAACAATTGTGGCATCAGAGCAAGATGATGAATCGGTGATGTTCAGGGAACCTCCATAGGATTAAGCTCACGTTTCTGATCCGAAGTTGGGCTCCGAAAATGGTTCCAACAATTATACCACTTTGAATAAATTCTTTAACTACTTTCGTCACCTCTTCCTTTAATAACTCTCAACATTCTTTGTAAAACCTCCCATTGAATCCATTTGATCTTGGTGCTTTGTCTAGGTATTGAGAATAGTGCCTCCTTGACCTCTACATCTTCCACTTCCATTATTAATTCATCTTTTTCCTGCTGTGAAATTTTCATGATCCTTTTTTAGACTTCTTCTAGAATTGTTTTAACATTCCCAATTTGCCCAACTTATTCACTCAAATGTTAGCACTTTAATGTTGTCTGCATTTCTCCTTGAATTTATTAAACTCATATAGTATTTAGAGCATCTCTCAACCACATCATCCTTGACTTTTGTGTCATCAATCCCTCATGGTTTTCCAATGCATCATTATATTTTCTGATCAGTTCAACCTCTTCCTATTTTAGTCTTTGATCTTTTAGTTGCATTATTCTTTTTGGACATTCCTGAAGCACCTCTACAACATCTTACTTCTCCTTTTGATCTGTTATTGGATTATGTTTATTGAGGATTTTCAACCTCTCTTTAACTTCCTTTAGCTTCATAGTTAATCGGTATGCCTTAGTTCCATTCATCTTTATCTTTAGCCCCTCCCTCATTGTTGTTATGAATTATGGATGCCTTATCAGGTGGTTAAAAGACCTTAAAAGAGCTATTCTTAGTTGCCTCCTGATTTGTTATTTGGATTAGTATAGGGTTGTGATCTGACACAACTTAGAGAAAGTTTGAGTGTGCTTGATAAGGCTTGCATGTTATCAAACTTACAATGCAAAGTCAATATTTGCATCCTATTTACTTTTATTCCAATATAAATTGCTCAAAATACAATATAAGATCCAATATAGGATAAACATAATCTCACTAAAAAAAAGTAGATGATTGTTGATTTAGGAGTACCTAACATAAAGCATGGATTTTACTTTACTGTTGGTCATTCATATAATCTCTAAGATTGAATATATGGTGGTCAATCATAAATCCAACATTAAAAACAAAGAAAATAAGTTCAACTAATTAAATAATCATATCATGTACAATTATTTGAAGATTCTTTACAAGCAACATCTCTAGTCCTAACTAAGGTTTCTAGCCACTAAATATAATAAAAATAATTGTCAATATAAAAGAAATGAGTATAAGGAAAGAATAAGAAAAAATGTCTTTATCTTTTCCAATCATGACTTCCAATTTTCCTCCAATACTTAAAAGGAATAAAAGTATGAAAAGAAAACAAGAAGTCTAACAAACTTTTGTTAGAAATCTACTAAATGATATCTAGATTAATTGAAATAGAAATATTTATAGTTAGAGCTTCAAAATTAGAGTTCTAGAGAGCTTGAACTTGAGAAAGTATACATCCTTATAAATTAGGCCCAAGATTTGACTGGATTAGTGTTAACACTAATGTTAGTATTGTTTTAAAAGTTTTATTATTCTCGAAGTCATATGTAATCGACGTCTGATACCAAATATATCCATCTAACAATTTTAACGTAACCCATCAAATTTCAAAACTTGACCTAACCTACTTAAAACCTAAACTAGAACTTCTCCTTTATCCTTCTTCACCAGTTCTCTATCTTAAAGATGGCTGTGGAGGATTAGAGTTGGAGAGTAAATGTGGACATGGTATGGTGGTGGATTGGAACATAAAGGAAGAGATAACAAAATAGAGAACTTGAGAGGTTGTTTTAGGGTATTAAGATTTCGGGTTAAAAATATTGTTGGACAACTTGATTTTTTATGATAAGATAGCTAAAGGAAGGAAGAATCTTTTAGATTCTTGTCTTCATAAATAAAAATTTTTGCTGTTCATTTTAATAATTTTCCTCCAATCATTTGTCTATTTACAATTATTATGGTTAAAGCTATTGGATGAAATAACAAGGAAGGAGGAAGACACCTTCATTTGAAAGAAAATAGCATAAAAAAGTGATTTTGAATGGAAATAGCTTAAGAATATGGTCAGTGGATTGAGATAATGATGAAAGGCCAAGTTGCTACTCTTATCTATGAAATAAAGGCAAAAGGGTCACTTTTGATTCTAAGTTTTACATCAATTCACAAGTTTAACCATAACATTTCATAGAGAACAATTATAACTATAACATTTATAAAACATTAAAATTGGATCCACCGTAACGAAAATTTTAACCCCACTTCCATTAAATTCCATATTAGTGTTGACTTGACAAAATTTAATAATTTTTTGTGGGCCCCTAGTGTCATATCATTACTGATGTGGCAAGGTAGGACCTATCTTTTAAAAAGAATAAAAACTTTATTTATTTAAACAAAGTGGAGCAAATCTTATAGAAAGAAATGGGAAGCAATTATTAATACATCAATGCAAAATAAAAGTTATAAAACATCCGACCAAACTTAACAGCAGCTTCTGGTACTTATGAGTAGCTATAGATCACCACTATCGGTTCAATCACCACTGATCAAAGCTTCAAAGTTGTATTGAAACAGAAAAATGGCAAAGATGTCAAAGGAATATCTTACTTCCCACATAGCATTTTCATTTCCAACACTTCCTTGTACATTGGAAGAAGTAGCGAAGTTGAATCAAACTACCTCCCTGGTTCACTCAATCTTAGGGAAACTCACAGGAAGATAATGTTCTATAAGGAGAGCTCAGTGATCATCTCCATGAAAAACCAAGAGGAAGAGCTTGAATGAGTAGGTGACGAGGTAGGCATATTTGTTTTAGAAGAGATAGGGTTTACAGGTCCAAGTAACTACACCATTCCCCTCATGATGATGCCTGCGTCAAGCTGCAAGGACTTGGTTGGCAAACAGAAGTTAAAAAGCTTGAAGTTCGTGACAACTAAATATCACACTAAACTAGCTCCTAAAGTTGCAGATTTCTATTAAGAGGGCCAAACCTTATTATTCCAAATATCTTTAAACCTGACATTGTTGCTCTTGGAGTGAACATTATAGTAGCGATGGTCCTTACAGTTTCGGTCACAACAATGGAAAGGTACAGTTTGATCACATACTTTACAATAATGTTAGGCATATCAATGGCGATACCCCATATCATCAGAATTACCGCCATGCTTAAAAATTTCCATCCTAAATGGAGCCCGACGACAATTTGATTAGCTATCATAACCACTTCTAATGTTATAGATAACACCAAAACTTTCCTATTAGATCAAAAGACTAAGCAAAGTGGTAGGTCTGCCACTCCTCTAGCTTGTAAAGCTAGTCATATCGAGGTAAGCAAATCCATAGATCCTAGACTAGTCTATGACATGAGCTTCGATGATTATGTTGGTTTTTTGTGTGGATTATGGTACACTATAAAGGAAATGGAGACAGTCATCAACAAGCGACATTGGAATTGTCAATAAGGAAAACAACAACATTTGAACTACTTTTCTTTCATGGTGATCATTTATGGTGAACAACATTCTCCAGCGGTAAAAAAGTTTAGCAAGTCATGACAAATGTGTGGAATGATTCGTCTGTTTACCATGCAACTACAAAAAATGCAGCTCTAAGTTTCATTATCATAATTGACCTATCAACTTTCTCTTTTATTCACAAGCAACAGAAGCTGTAAGGGCTCAAAATATACCCAAGTTGAAATAATACATGTTTATAAAAGTACATGTGTGATAGGAGTTAGAATTTTTGCTATGATTAGAATATGAAAATTTCATGATTTGAATTTTTGATTTAGTGGATTATAGTGAGTAAATTGAAATTAATTGATACCATTAGAGAATTTGTAATATCCCGTTACTGTTAGCAAGGGTATTTTGGTCATTGGGTTGAACTGATTGGATTTCACTGCATTCATTGACTGAGCATGTTACTGGCCTCTAATTATAGAGGAACAGGTTTATTGCATATGCATTTATCCATAGGTACTTGCATTCATGATTTCCGGGATTTGATTGTGAGCATGAACTGACTGGACTGGGGGTTAATTGGAAAATTAGAGTTATTGGGTTCAATTGACTGATTTAATATTGATTTCGAGTGACTGGTAAATCTTAGTGGTTTATTGAAAATTTTCGGAAAATTTGGGAGAAAATGCCCGGACCGAAAGTTTTGGGGTGACAGACCGATTGACTGTATAGTACTGAAAGAACTGTCCAATGGCAATGAAAAAATTAGAATTTTACTTATAGGAAATAAAAATGTTAAACCATTGGTAATTGAAGACTAAAATTTGGACTGAGTTGGAAACCTTTGTCTATAAATAGCTAAGTTGAGAATTGAGGATTTAGCCTAAGGCAAAACTCATTTCTTCTTCTCCCTTCTCTACGGTGATTTCGATTTCCTCCATAGGTAAGGATTCTTCGATCTTTCATGTGGTTTCCCTCTTATTGTGCTAGGCTAAGTGATTTATTATGATTGTTGAAGGTTGAGAAGGATTTGGAGTGGATTAATCGTTGATTTTGAAGGATTTAGGGTTTACGGTGATTTGTGGCTTTGATCTTTGATTGGTAAGTTGTTAAGGCTTTATTGTTGTTATTAGTAGTTGTTTCTAGCAGTTATGGCATTTATTGGGTTAGATTGAGTGGTTAGAGTGTTAATGGAGGTTTTAAATAGCATTAATGGCGGAAAATCGATCGGAGAAGAAGGTGGCGCGGTCGCACGTCGCGACGTCTGGCGTGCCTCGCCGCGGCAAATAAATTTAGTGTTCGTCATGACGGCCTTGTGGCAATGACGGCGAAGCGCCGAGATACGTCGCGACGAGCCTTCAGGCTTGCATCGCGATGAGCGGCGAAGAGGACGACGCCGCGAAGTGGTCGTGATATCGTCATGACAGCGGACGTAGGTCGCGCAAAGATGGCAATTGAAGGATGATTGTTAGTATATTGGGCATAATTTATGGTATAGACCTCCGATTGAGGTGATTCCGATTCGTTATGAACTAGAAAGAGGTCTACAATTGAGGATAATTATAGGAATTAGAATTGATTTAAGTGACATTGATTTATAGAGAATAAGGTCGATTATGGTTCATAGTGTGACCTAAATACTGAATTGAGACCATTGGAGTTTAATTGGGATTTTCAATAGAGGTTTTGACCCGATGGATAGGAAATTTCTATGGGGATTATGAATTGAGGAAATTGAACCGGATTATAGGATTGGATCAATTATTGTTGACCAATTGAGCGAAGAGTTAGATTGGGATATAAGAGTTATAAATTGGGTTTTAGCGCCGGAAAAATCGTGAACATGCATTGTACATCATCTCACTGAGACATATGCATTACTGAATGGTTTAATTGAGCATCTAGTAACGGGACTGTATTTTTACTGTTATAAAGGCGTCGTTGGATCGTCGTTCCACGGACATTGCTGGAACTTCCAGGCAGTAGCTCGGAAGTTACAGGTGAGTAACCTAGTTGGTTTCTCAAATTCCTGACTGTTTAAATGCTCAACGTGAATTACTTGCCAAATGTGAAACTGTATGATTACTAAAATATACATGATCGGATGGTATGCCTCTACTGTATTAGACTGTGAAATTGCATGATCACTTTCTATTATCTTTGGATTGGATTCTTGATCTTTGGGTGAATTCTTGTATGTTCTTGAGAATACAATCTTGGACTTTTATAGCCATACATTTGAATCATGAATCTTGAATTCTCGAACATCGCACCGCATGCATAAATGCATGATCAGATAATGGACGTGTCCCAAGTTGCTAATATCATTGAAAAGAGCCTAGAGCTCGAACACTGTACTGACCGGGCTTAGCCCGAGGGGAGAAATCCCTGACGCGTCCCTCTTGCTTCTTGGTGAGCACTTGGGCACAATACTGAATAACTGGAAAGAGTCTCATATGCATTATATACATGATGATTGAATTGCCAAATTGTGTGACGATTTATGAAACTGCGTGATGCCATGATTTGCTGTAAATTGTGATGTGACATCGTGAACTCGTTCTATGCTATTGTAAATTATTACCGTCATCGTAAATTGTTATATAATCACATTAATTGAATATTCTTGTGTCATCTTTATGCATAATTTGCGTAATGCATGATTTGAGTGAACCATCGATGATGGTTTCTCACTGAGTTCGCAAACTCACCTAAAATTGCAACCTATTTTTCAGGACTGATAGAATAGAACCCTAGCTTCGGAGATAGCCTTTTCCTACCGTGCGAGCGTGCTAGCAGGAGAAGCGATGGCACACAGGTCGGTCAGCTGGGTTGGATTTTGAGGATGACTTAGGATAGATGTTTGTATCATTTTCCTTTTTGGTTTTATTTAGGGGACTGATAGACTTGTCTATTCTGTTGCTGGATGACTGTATCAGATTGATATTATGATTTTAAAATTTAGCGGTTTCTGATATTGTGTTATGTTATGGTTTTAAATTATTGCGATGCCATGTGGATATTATTGGGAAATGTTCTGGTGGTGCACCTTCATCGTGGGATTTGTATCGGAGCAACCTTCGAGTTTTCCGATGTGTATCCTACGATGAGGGGGCGCTACATTAAGTGGTATCAGAGCATGGTTTGGCATCTTTTGGGCATAGTGTAATTTAGGCTTGAATTACTGTAAGAATAGCAGAACTGATCGGAATTTCTTGTTTGTTTTAGGTCATCCGTACTGGGAGATCGAGTGGAACAACCAGCTGACCTGGAATCGGTAGGAGCTAGTAGGGAGTCTCCTGTGCCTCATTCAGAGGAGTTGCCTCCTCGAGTTCTTGTGAGACGGGAACGGAGATATGATCAATCGCTATGCATGGCGGCGCGTTGACTTCTATGGTAGCACCGACCCTGCGGAGGCTGAGGGATCGCTAGAGAGGGCAGAGAGAGTCCTCGATCAGATGGACTGTGACCCGGATGAGCGTTTCGACTACGCGATTTCTCTGCTACAGGGTTCTGCGTATCAATGGTGGAAGATCGTCCGGCAAGCACTACCACGGGCCTGCATGCGACATGGGATGATTTTCTGAGGGCGTTCAAGGACAATTTCATGCCCAAGATTTATCTGGAAATGAAGTTACAGGAGTTCCTAGAGCTGAGACAGGGGCAGTTGACCGTGGCCGATTATGAGGTGCGGTTCAACGAGTTAGTGATATATGCTTCTTCACTGGTGGCTTCTGAGGCTGACAAGTGTCGGCGTTTTGAGGGCGGACTCAATCTGGAGATCCGTACCTTATTGGCTAGATCTCGATGGGCGCTTTATTGAACCGAAATTGCGCGATGAGGATAGAGCATTTCTTGAGACAACAGATGACTGAGACTGATCAGGGGGCCCGGCATAAGAGATCCAGAGATAGCGAGGTAGTCTTGGCAGAGGTTAATGTGACGAGAGTAGACCCTTCAGATCTGCAGGAGGGGCTAGACAGACTGGTCATGGGCGGAGAGGGCGATTTATATGCATCATTAGTGGTGGCGGTAGTGTCAGATTTTCAGGGCAGTCTGCTCCTTTTTGTGACCATTGTGGCAAGAGACACAGCGGAGAGTGTCGATGGCTGTCTGGAGCCTGTTTGAGGTGTGGTTCGATGGACCACCTAGTGAGGAGTTGCCCAGAGACTTTGGGAGCCCAGTCTACTATGAATGGAAGATCAGGCAGCAATACCCCAGTGCAGCAGAGCCGTGGATCTGGATGGAGAGGCCAAGGTCGAGGCCGAGGTCGAGCAGAGGGGTCCGTAGTGAGGTCAGAGGGACCGAGCAGACAGCAGTCGCAGGCTAGGGTCTATGCCATGACTCGGTAGGAGGCCCAGGATTCCCCGGATGTTGTTGCGGGTATGCTTCTTATTTCTGGTATTGAGGCATATGCATTGTTGGATCCTGGATTCACTCATTCCTTCATTGCACCGCATTTAGCATGTAGACTGCATGGGGATAGGCAGAGGTTACAGTGTGGGTTAGAGGTGAGTACACCTCTAGGTAGTACGACTGTATTGGGAGAGGTCTGTATGGGATGTCAGGTTCAGATCGACCGAGCAGTTCTGAGTGCCGATTTGATTATTTTGCCTCTGAGGGAGATTGATGTGATATTGGGGATGGACTGGTTGACTGTACATAGGGCGGTCATGGACTGTTACACCAAGGAGGTTGTATTGGAATCTCCTGGTCAGCCCAGAGTGGTGTTTCGAGGAGTTAGTCAGGCAGTGCCTGCGAGGATGATATCCTCTATGAGTGCCCTGAGATTGATGCAGGGAGGTTGTGAGGCCTATCGGCTCACGTAGTGGATTCGAGTTGGCGAGATTGGAGGATATTCCCGTGATCAGGGAATTTTGGATGTATTTCCCGAGGAGTTACCGGGATTGCCGCCAGAGCGGGAGATAGAGTTTGAGATTGATCTCGTTCCCGGTACCGCTCCTATATCGATCCCTCCGTATAGGATGGCACCGTGGGCGAGAGAGCTTAAGGCTCGATTCTGAGCTAGTGGATAAAGAATTTATTAGACCGAGTGTTTCGCCATGGGGAGCCCCGGTACTGTTTGTGAAGAAAAAGGACGGGACGCTGAGACTGTGCATTGACTATAGGCAGTTGAATCGGGTGACAGTGAAGAATAAGTATCCACTGCCTAGGATTGACAATTTATTTGATCAGTTGCAGGGAGCTCAGGTGTTCACTAAATTGGATCTGAGATTAGGCTATTACCAGTTAAGGATTGCAGAGGTCGATGTGCCTAAGAGTGCCTTCAGGAGCAGGTATGGGCATTTCGAGTTCCTAGTGATGCCGTTTGGGTTGACTAATACCCCGGCAGTCTTCATGGCTTTGATGAATAGAGTTTTTCAGCCCTACCTGGACCGGTTCGTGATAGTATTTATTGATGACATACTGATTTATTCGAGGAGTAGACAGGAGCACGCTGAGCACCTAAGGATTATTCTGTAGGTCATGAGAGAGAGGCAGTTGTTCGCCAAATTCACTAAGTGTGAATTCTGGCTTGATGAGATTGTATTTCTGGGGCACGTAGTGTCAGGTAAGGGTATCCAGGTGGATCCTCACAAGATAGAGGCAGTTATGAGTTGGGAGATTCCGAGGAGTGTGCCCGAGTTGCGGAGTTTCCTAGATCGGCGGATATTACGGAGGTTCGCCGAGGGTTTTCGTTGATCTCCGCCTTTGACGAAGCTCTTGAGGAAGAATGTGTCGTTTAGATGGTGCGAGGAGTGCGTAAGTGCTTTGAGGAGCTGAAACATCGGTTGACTACTGCACCGGTGCTAAGCCTTCCTTCTGGTACTGGAGGCTTTGTGGTTTACAGTGATGCCTCGCATCAGGGACTGGGATGTGTATTGATGCATCATGGTCGAGTGATAGCGTATGCCTCGAGACAATTGAGGTCTCAAGAGGTGAATTATCCAGTGCATGACTTAGAGTTGGCCGCAGTCGTATTTGCTCTGAAGATCTGGAGACATTATCTGTATGGGGAGACATTCGGATCTTCATCGATCATAAGAGTCTCGAGATATCTATTGAGTCGAGAGAGCTCAATCGAGGGCAGGGAGATGGATAGAGTTACTGAAGGACTATGACTGCACGATTGAGTACCATCCAGGGAAGGCCAATGTGGTGGCCGATGCACTAAGTAGGAGATCACATGGTAGTGCAGCTCAGGTTCAGGTTTTGAGGTTACCTGGTCTGATTCAGTTGAGAGCTCTTAATGTTCAGATGGATTTAGGTCAGGATGGAGCTCTGATTGCTACTCTGAGGCTGAGGCCGATGTTGTGTAACACCCCACTCCCGCAAGACCCGAACCCGATATCGTTGGTGATATCCGAGTCCGTGCCCCGCGAGGGTGGCGTACTACATCAGTCGATTAAGACTCAGTATACATTTTTTTTCTTTAGAAGCCATTGATTCTACGTTAGCGCGGCAAACACAATAAGTAATTAAAACCCGTGTTCATAATAAACTAGTTTCAGTTATTACAGTCATCCAAGAATAATTTACAATCAGTCAATGAGTAACACATTAAAATCACAATGGGCTCAGTAAAAATACAAAGCATTGTTATACAGTGATTGCGGAACACAATTTGCTAAGACACTAATGCAGACGCGAACTGATCCCGATCTCTAACCTTTACTCGTTTACGATGAGACATACTCCGTGTCAGCGGGGTATTCTTCAGGACCTGAAAAATAGATGCAAATTTTGGGTGAGTTTTGCAAACTCAGTGAGAAACCATCATCGATGGTTCACTCAAATCATGCATTACGCCCATGGCGTACAAGACCGATCGATAATAGTCAATTACCATGGCGGTCAATAACAATGTCGATGAATGAAAACCATTCACGATAATTCATGCCATTACAAAAGCAGTACATGTCACGAGCGGTCATTTATGCGAATGCAATGCATATGTGACTCTTTCCAGATTATTCATGATTGTGCCCAAGTGCTCGATCGGTGTTCGGTGGGGACGCGTCGATTTTCTCCCCTGGGCTCGAGGCGGTCGATCTGATATGAGCTCAAGCTCTTATCGGTAAAATAGCAACTTAGGGCACGTCCATTATCGATCATGCAATTATGCATGCGATGCGATATTCGATAAATGTACGGTGTTTGGCTATAAAGCCCGATGTATCGATAAATCAATGATATGGCTATAAAGCCCAAGATAGCGATATTCATATTATGGCTATAAAGCCCGAAGATATCGATGACGGTGTCATGTAGTACAAGAAAATCGGTAAACATACAATAGTCTACTCTTATACATGCCAGAAATCATACAGTTCATCATTGCATGTAATTCACGTAGAACATATAAGCAACCAGAAATTTGAGAAACCAACTAGGTTACTCACCTATTACTTCCGAGCTAATGCCGGGAAGTCTCTGTGACGTCGGTCAATCGACGTTCCAATTGGGCCTCTATATGAATCAAAAAAAGTACGAGTCACTAAATATGAAATTTGTGCTCATGTTGAGGAGATATGCATGTTCATGAATTCCCAGCCCTAATCTCATTTTTTCCCTCAGAAAAATCCGTCTAAAAATTAGAAACCTATTGGCGCTGACGGTGCGCAATTCGGACCTCTATAGGTCCCCAATCAAATAAAACAGTGATTAAAGGCTCCGTTACCCAGGGCCACGTCAATTTCCCGTCTAAAAATTCCCAATTTCTCACAAAATAGAATTCAATATGTTACCAATCCGATGCCTCAAGAATCAGGTCAATCGGACGTCGGACGGAAAAGAAATTGACAAAAGAAACAATCGGGTCATTTAATGCCAAATAATAACAAAAATAATAATATATATATATATATGTGCCTTCCTTGCCCTTTTTCCAGTTTTCAATCCAAAGTTCCAACCTTTATAATTCTTAGCATACAATTCGGAAAAATACAAACTATAGCTTGTTGGAAAGGTCATGAAAAGCTCTACAATTCTCAAGAAGACCATAAAAATCAATTTCACCCCTAAGGGTGTTAAAAATCCACCCAAACTTACTGCCCACTCAAAACCTATCAAAACATGGCAGTACATTTCAAATTCAGTAACTCTCTGATTCTTCAGTCAACAATTACAAAATAAATATGCTCATCAAGATCACAATGCTATCTATAACTTTCATGAACAACCCAAAATCAGATTCACTTGTTAACTATGTCAAACAATTCACCAAAGCATCAGCCTACTGAAATCAACCAATCTGGACAGTAATTTCCCAAACAGCATATCTCTTAGCAAAAATGTCACTAAATTCACTACCTTATATACCTGAAAAGATAAAATCTCAAACTTCAAGTTTCATGAAGAACTCAAACTCCAATTCGATTTCTAACAATTTCAAAACCAGTATGGAAGTTACTGCCATGACCAGCCATTCACATCCTAATGCAGGATCAGTATTTGCAAAATCATAACTCCTAACTCTGACCTCTAAAAATTACATGCCATATCTCATTTTCAAGATAATTTCTTCCCCTACAACTTTTCAGAAGATCACTCACACCAATTCAGTTCGCATAAATTGTTAAAATTGCTCCCAAACAGAAAGCTCACAAAGCCAACACTTTGCCTAGGTTTTTCCAAAAAGCATAAAACCAATCAGTAGAAATCAGTTCATATCTCCCAATATACAACTCGAAAATTAGCAAGATCAGTGGCAATGGAAAGTTAACTCAATATGCTACAACTTTCATGAAGACCAATTTCCCAAATTCCATCTCAATACTTTTCATCAAATTAAGGCATCAATAAGCATAATAAATGCTCCATAATTCCCATTGCATGCATATAATAACCATGATTCATTAACTACATAATTAAAGCATAACTAAGGCTTAACCATAGAACTTACCTAATAAGCTTCCAATCTTCAATTCTAACTTCTCTAATTACTTTACTTTCTCTCCTTTCTCCTCTTCATATACGATTATCCCATGGTAAGGAGGGAGAAGGTTTAAGTTTAGAAATATGCAAGGAAGGACAAAGAAAGTGGCAACTAAATGAGGCAAGTAAAGAAATTTCGATGGAAAATGAGAAACTCCAAAGAAGTTCTCGGATGATGCAACCCATATAAATAAATAACACAACTTTCACTCTTCACACATGGAAGAGTCGAGAATGTATTACCTCATTAATTGTTTTGACTCTTTGTAACTTAAGAAAAAGACAAAATAATTAAATAATCTTTGATAAAGTAATCCAAATAAATTAGATCTTCAATCCATTTTCAAGGGTCTCAGTTAAAATTCCAAAATAATATACCCAATAATACAGTGCCCTTCGGTAGCAATTTTCGCTACCGAAAATCAACCGGTTCGCTGCTTGGCGATTTTTCCCGGTCCGGAAATTTTCGGAAATTTACCCGAATCATTTTTTTGAAATTTAATGAAATTCCCTAAAATTGTAAAGCACATAACAGTGCACTCCAAATAATTTTTCAAACACGAAAATCACCTTTTCTAACACAAAAACACGTTTAGGCCAGTTACCGGCGATTTTGCCGGTCCGGAAAGTTTCTTCAGAAAATTCCAGAAAAATTCCTATAAATCCCAAAAAATGTAAAACGCTCAATGGCGCACTCAGAATAATTTTTCAAATCCCATAACCACGTTAATCCCAATAAAATTGTCTTAGGCACGTAAACCGGGAATATCATGTATGCATGTACAGTAATTTCATGTGCACAATTGTGACTGTGTATCAGTCCTATTATACATGAACAGTACTAATTAATCCCTCTCAATCCCTTCCTATGACAAATTTCCTATTTTACCCTTCCAATAGGGGGTGGGATGTTACAATTTCCCCATCCTTATAAAAATTTCGTCCTCGAAATTCCCAATCAACAGTTCAGTATGACCGTAATCATATGTTCCTATATGTCCCATACACTTTTCCACTCAATAATTTACTTGTCGAGTGATCACAATAACCACTCTCAGTCCGTGGTTCAGTTACTAATTTGGCTAACTCATTATCACTTAGGACAGTAGACGGATTCGACAAGACTATTAGTTGGCGATCTCATTTTCTTAGCTATCTCACTTGCCATTTCTAGAATAGCCATTACCTGTGGTTCCGATAAGTAGCTCAGTTTAGTATTTTCGAATCTATTCACTTATTACATTTTATTCCTCTAATACCTTTTTCCCACAGTGCCATATAGTCCAATTCGTATTCCATTGAGGACATCTCCATGTCTTTGGTACCTCCCTTAATCACGTCAGGGACGATTTACATTCCTTTGGTACCAATACAGTGACATTTAATTCCAATTCACTATAATCAGTAATAATGTACCTAAGGTAGTCATTTGTTGTATGCCCACTTTATATTTAAATTCGATTCTCGTAAGACAATTCACTATTCTATAGTGTTCACACACTTTATCCGGATATACAGTTTACTCTGTCTCATTTGTCCGATCCGGTTCCACTTTAGCTAACCATGCAGTCTTTCCTGAGTCACTTTCCTTTGTTTCACTTAACACAGTCTCAAATTCATTGTGGTCTTTGACTCCCGTTAGGCACTGTACAGTGTAGCAATGTATCCTTACAGTACATCAGAACTCTATAACACGATCAAAATCCTGTGAAACCCAAACCATTTAAGCATTTTTCCTGTTGAACATTCAAACCTATAAGCACTTGAATCTATAATCACTTCATTCTATAACCATAGTAACTCAATTTCACTCTTCGCATATTCCTACGAGAATGTCTCGCTTCGATTATTCAATTTCCTTGCTCACCAATTCCTTTGCTCAATCACTTTTGTCAGGTACATATACTTCTTCCTTGAATCACTCAATACTGTTCCTCCGATTTTACTCGAACGTCCAGATACAGTATGGAAATCATCATTTTGACTCTTGAACTTTTAGCCTTTCTTAACTCTATCTAGCTCCACTATCTACAAACTTCCATGGTCTAGTAACACTTCCTTGGCCTTCTTGAGTGGAAACCCCAATATCTGTATTTATTCTGTTCAGTTCATAATTGTCTGTTCACTATTTGAGACTACAGTAGACCTTTATCAGTATAATATTCAGTTGTATATGCCGTTCAAACTCCAAACTTTCCTCAAATTTCATGATGTATACCTTATAGGAATCCAAGGTCTCTAAAGCTTTAAACAATTTCGATGATAACACCAATACCATTTATCAAAGTCAATTTAATTTATCACTGCTCAACACTTTCAAACACATTCCGTCTATCATTATAATCACTATCAGTTACTTACTTCACAACATTCCCTATTAGGGTCTTATTAACTTTCCCAAACATCACATCATTGTCAGTTTCCCTTTTAAACTTCTTGTCTCCATTCATTTACTCTTTTCATTTGTTTTCCTGTCGGTAACATCGACGTGTGCCAATACCTAGTCATCCGTATTTGAACTTCCATAAATTCCACTTCATTTAAGTATTTTACTTCGCAGTTCGAAGGAGATCTATTCACTTTTCATTGCAATAGGATCACCTCAATAGGATCACCTCAAATTAACATTCCATTTATGTCGTTGGATACTTCACATTTCCGTACAGACAGTGCAGATAACCTCAGTAATATGAGATATGACCCAATTTCACTTTTAATTTTGTCCATACTTCTTTCCGTTTGACCATTAGTCCTATTACCATCTTTATACTGTTCACGAAAGTCTCATCAGCCAATTAGTGTCCCTAATTGATTTTCAATCATTCACAACTATACGTGCTATCTCTATCGGAACAATTTTATGCCATAATTTAAAAGATCGGCACATTCCGTACACTAAGGTTCCTTTGTGACAGTCACATAAACACTTTCTTTCACACTTATTCAGTAATCTATATCTCAACATTTTATCCGGAAACCAATTAGTAACCTATATAATTCAGACTTCCATAAAATCCTTTCCGCTTACGCTAATCCTTGAATAAATAACTGATGCCCTAATCATTTCTCCTTTCTTCTCATAAAGGTACATTCAGTCCTCCTATGTCTTACTGTAATCCATTATGAACTTTACACTTATAGCCATTGTACTCATTCACCGATCATCTCCTCTATGATTTCCATGTGTCTGTCACATATGTTTCATTAATCACGATCACGGTACTATCCAATAGATATTCCCAACGGTAGACCGACTTACATGCGACAACTCTTCCTTATATCACTATCATTATTTCATTTTTTTTCACTTATCATTGGACTATATGTCTCATCATTTTATTTCCATATTCGTCACGTGCAAGCTTGACCTTGTAAGGTCATAACGGCTTGACTTATACACTGTCATCTCCTTATTACTACGTATCTCTTTATTTTCCTCAAACAGTCTATGATAACACAGTCTTCAATACGCGACAAAATCGTTGATACAACTCCACTGTATCTCCATCCATTTCTCTATTTACCCATCCATTTATCATTTATGTGTCCATATACATCTTTTCAACCGAATCCAGAATTTCTCGATATACAATCAGTAGAAATTGTCAGTCTGTCTATCTTATTATATTGATTTCCAAACTCTTAGCACCATATTCGCATAACCATTTCACGAATTCATTTCAGTTTATCTGTACACTTTTATCTCACCCTTTCTATTTTTCCTCACTCTACTAAGCACTAGGCATCTAGCTTTTTCAATTCTTTCAGTTCTCGATAGACCGTTACAGTACACTATTGATCTTCTTACACTCTCGCTATCATCATCTATCTATGATATCTACTAATATCTAACACCAATACAGTGAATCAATATCTACCTAATCGGACCATCTACACTTTAGTCAGTTCCAATGTTTCCCATTTCCTCACATATACAGTCAAAACTCTAATTACTTACTCATCCCGGACCTTTAATCTCACTAGGCCTACTATAACCAGTATGCTTCCCATATCTCTAGTGGACCCCTCCTAGTTCTAGACATATTCATTTTTCTGTCACCATAATATTGCCATTTTAATCCGGGAATTCATTAATATCACTTCTTTCCTTATTCAGTCTAGGCCAACACAGTCATTCTAACCACAGTTTCTTTCTTTCTTTCTTTTTTTCCTAATTTCTATACACTTTCTGTTGGGACCCGATCCGGGAACCGGATCCCAACCGAATACACTTAACCCTTTCACTCTATGCTCTGATACCATAAATGTTAGATCCCGTTACCGGAACCCAACTACTTATACTGAACGGAAACCGAAGCAAACGGAAACGAAGTAAACGAAAACAAATAGCGGAAGCCGAATCGAATAGAACTGGCCAATCCGTCTCGAAATATCGAATCGGAAAACAAAATGTGGAAGCGCACAAATCCGAAAGTAGCGAAGCGGAAGCAAATGCAAGCGGAAGCAAACGAACAGATTCAATCGAATATAGCGAAGCGAAATAATCGAATACGAATCACAAAGCGGAACGAATAAGCGAAAGCGGGATCGAATCGAATGCAAATCGAATACGGATAGAAAACAAAGTAAGCAAACAAATCAATGTAAACTGAAACACTTTCCGACATCCGTGACTAAGCAAAGAACAGGAAACATAGTCGCGTTGGGAATCCTAAGATGTTCCAAAATCCGTTATGAATTTTTTTTTTCTTTTCTTTCTTATTCTCATTTCTTACATCAATCACATCCATATAATTTCTCATAGGAAAATTCATTCTTAAACCCGAAACTCAACAATCATACAAATTCTTATTCATCCATACAAATCTCAAATTCTATTTTTTTTTTCTTTTTCCAATTTTTATCGAAATTTCGGCAGATAACTACCTTTATCTAACAAAAACTGCAAAGTGTTCAAAACAACACCGCTAAAATTCCCAAACAATCACACACATATCGTAATCCACCGACCCTCCGTCCGGATATCGCAGATAATCACAAACCTATTCTAAAACAATCTCATACTTGTCATTCAATCTACCATTCTCATAGTTCAATCTCATTCCCAAATCAATCATACATATAGATTCCCAAACCATTCATAATTTCATATACAAATTTCTCATTCATTCACAATACTCAACTTTATACACAAATACATTTTTCCCAAACTTATCTCAAGTCATGAATATATTCATACTAAAGATTCAAATTACACAAAATCTAAGCGGCGAAATGTAAATGTCGAAACCGATGTCTTCATTCTTTCATCCAATCTCACCTCAAACACGGAGATGGGGATGAAAGAGGGTGAGCTCAGCTAAATGGATAACACATTTATAAACTGATAAATAAGCCGAAATCATTTTTAATACTCTTTTTGCCAAAAAGGCGAATTTTTCAAACTTTATAATTTTTCAAACAATTTCCTCAAACCCATTTTTTTCATATTTTTCAAACTTTTCATAATAATCTCACTTTTTTCTCATTTTTCAAAACTTCTTGAATTTTTCATAAATATGAATGCGAACATAGAAACAAATCAAAACACATAACATTTCGTAATGGTGCAGCTAGGTCCAAGCGAGCGTCTTGCATCGATCCTGCATAGCGGTCTGTGCGATCGTGAATGTAACGTATTACACTTTCCGTATTGCGGTCCAAGATAGCCGTGAAGGAGTCCGAAATCGAGACTCCGTGCACTAGCGGGCAGCACTGGAGAAGGCTATACACATAGAATGACAAATACGACTCACCAAGGGACCTACCAAACCCACATAACACATAATCGAAAACGAAAAGTCGAGTTGCAAGGCACTTTTCAATTCGTACTTTTCTTCAAAATTTTCCCCAATGCATACCACTCAATTTATTCATCTATCATTCACTAAATTCAACAATCAAAACATTCAATCAAACAATAATTTCAACAATTGAATAATGCATACACAACAAATGCATTTTCAGAAATTTCTATCGGTTTATCGAATCATTGAAAGCAATGAATTCAAACTTATAATAATCTTTCAGAAAACATTCGGAAATCATAATTTCAAACCTTTACAAAACAATAACTTGTCAAAATTTTCACATTTTTGCTTTCTTTATTTTTCAAAATTGCTTTCTTTAATTTTTCAAAAATTCACATATAGCTTACAAATCAAAATATAAATATGCTACCCACCTCGAATTATTGCCGGAAACTTGATTTCAAGCTCCAATTGATCCTTGCTTTTCTCTCTCTTCCAAAATACCAAAACCTAAACCATAATCATCCAAATTTCACATCAGAAAGTACTTAATTTTCACAATCAACTTAGGAATTCACCAATTCCATTTACATTCAAGCTATTTCAATCTCCAATTTTGAAAATCTCCAATTTTCAAAATTGGCCTAAACCAAGACACTCGAATTCAATCTCATAAAACATAATTTCTTCAAAATTAATCTCACAATTCCTCAATTCACATTAATTCCAAGACATCTAGATCCTCAATTTCAAAAATCCCCAAATCTTAAAATTGGCCTAAACCAATTTATCTCAATACAATACCACAAAATACAATTTCTTCAAAATTGATTTCATATATCATCAATTCATCATATTTCCTATAATTCTACACCAAAATATCTCAAAATTCTTCATCATAAAATTTAGCCTAAACCTTAATCAATTTTCCATCCAAAATTAAACCCAGCCTAAAGCATATATTTCAAAATTAACTTCATAAATCATAAACCCAAGTCCTTTTCCATACTTCTCAATTAAAAATTCAACAAAAACTTCAAATTGAAAATCTTCTCTTACCTCATTTATCCTTCAAATTCGAATTTTTCTTGGCTCATGAAGAAGCTCTCTTCATTCTCCACTCTTTTCCTTCTTGGAAAAATCCCAAAAGCTTGAAGAATTGAGTAGAAAAATTAAAACTAAACTTCTCCCTCTTCTTTCTCCATACGAACTCTTCTCCATTCTTCTTCTCCTTCTTATTTTCTTTCTCTTCTTCTGTAATTCCAGACTTCTCCAGCCCATTCGTGGCTTTTAAATAAGCCAAAACGACACTCCTCAAGTGTGTTTCATTAATTGATGGTCAAATGACCAAATTGCCCTCCATTCAAAACTTAAAGTTACGCTTACTTGCGGTTCTGATTCGCACTATTAAATTGAAGGAATTTGTCCAAACTTCCTTCTCGAGAAATGTTCCTCTCACTCATACGAATCCAACGCCACTGACCGCGCTCAATTCCGAGCACTACATCAAAAGTTATGTGCGAAACAGTGCGGAAAAATCTATATTCTAACACATTTCTTATGTACGATTATTTCCGTCCAAAATTTCACATTCTTAATCCCAGAATTGAAACTCGATGTCTTCATAACAATTGTATCTTTATGTCTCTAGTTTAATTCAAAACAAGAATCTCCTCATTTCGATTCCCAGATCAAAAGTTATGCTCAAATTACTCACAGGTGTTCCCAATCCAAAAATTAAACCCTAATCCGAACTTAAATTCAAAAATTAAAAGTCCTAAGGGCAAAATTGACATTTCATGTCTTCATATGATTTGTAGCCCCTTGTCTTATCTTTATTTCGCCTCAAGAATCGCTTCAATCGGATCTTTACAGATCCCGAATTTCATAAAACACTGAATCATGCTCGGAAAATTTCCCGACTCACTTTGATTAAATTAATCACCATTAATTTAATCTCAAAAGTTCACAAATTTCTTATAAAATGAAATTCATTGTCTTAGGAATCCAACGCAAAAAGAATCAACTCAATCGGATGTCGGACGGAAAAGATATAGGCAAAATAGTGAGCAAAGGTCGGATTAAAGAGAAAGTCAAGAAAATCGAAGAGCAAAAGCAGCGTCGGATGGCGTCGGACGCCCAACATGAGGGCGAGACACTTCATGAGGGCGAGGCGCCCGCTTCGCTAGACGAGGGCGTCGCCTAGCGAGGCGCACACATCATGAGGGCGAGCCTTGCCTCGCGAGAGGCGAAGACTTACCGCCTCGCTAGGCGGCGCCTAGCGAGGGCACACGTCTGGCGCCCGCCTCGCTAGGCGAGCCGTCGCCTACTAGCGAGGACGCTAAAACTTTTTTTTTTTTCCCTCTAAACTTCCAAAATTCATAACTTTTACTCCCGAACTCCGATTTTGACAAACTTAGTCTCTATAGAAAACTTGAGAGAAGCTCTAAATCTTCCAAGAAGAACATAAAACTCAATTCAACTCCTACGGGAGTCCATTTTCCGATCAAAGATACTATCCTCTATACAAACTTGTAAAAATCATAACTTAATTTTCCGAGATCGAAAAATTGCATACTTTATATCGAAATAAAGATCAAAACAAATCCTTCAATTTTTATGAAGAACATCAAAGCTCAATTAACCTCTAATTAGGTTAATTTCTCAGTCAAAGTTTCAACCATAATAAAAGTCAAACCCGATCAAACATAAACTTTGACTGATCATAACTTTCACTCCCGATATCGAAAAATTACAAACTTTATGTCCACAAAAATCTCTTAACATAATCTACAAGTTTCATGTAGATCATTTTATCAAAATTTGCCTAAATCATAAGTCAACTCTCAAAGTCAAACATTCTCTCTCCAAAAGTCAAACTTTCTAAATCCTTCAAATTTTCACACTTTTTCTTTCTAATTCTTGCTATTTAACTTCATTTCAATCAACTCATCCACTTGATTATTCATATTACTAAATCAAATTGTCACTCAAGGTTCGGGGTCCAACATTTCTCCCCCTCTTAAAAGAATTTCGTCCTTGAAATTCACACTTACTTAAACTCCAAGTAACTCATTCCTGCATAAATTTCTTTCTAAACAATGATCATCAAGCACTTTCTTACTAATTTCTTTCCAAAACTCATAATCAATTTCTTTTTCATCACCAAATGGTAAGAGGCGAGCATGTGGAAGCTATAAAACCTTGAGGTCAAGGGTTCGAGTCGTGGCCTCACCCTTGACCAAAGAGGACAGTACTGATTAAGTTGGATGCCGCGGTATAACCCGCAAACACCCGCCGTGGTATAACCCGCAAACACACGCTGGGTGGGAAATATTAGCCCAGGTGTGGGGGGTGGGGTCCAACATTAAAAGGCGCTTTTTGGACCCCACTTTCACTGGTTATTATTTCACTAACGAGTGTTCTTGAATTTGAAAGATCATCTTATCAAGACTTTCTTCAGGCGAAGACATTCAACTAACTATAACCAAATGGTCTTAGGGCGTTAGCCATGGTGAGGCAGTAGCTATAAAACCTTGAGGTCAAGGGTTGAGTCGTGGCCTCACCTTGACCAAAGAGGACAAGATTGATTAAGTTGGATGCACGGTATAACCCGCAAACACCCGCCGTGGTATAACCCGCAAACACACGCTGGGTGGGAAATATTAGCCCAGGTGTGGGGGGTGGGGTCCAACACTTTCAGGGGTTCACCCTCTAACACAGTCTCCCTTTTCTCATCACTTAGTCACTTGAAACGTATGCACACGTAGGATTTCTACCCGTACGACTCAAACTAGGGATCAGTTGCCACGGTCTGCAATGACACGACTCAAATGCATGCACCCTATGTTTGAGATGTGCCCGGATACATTACGTACTCTTGGGCTCGATACCACCTAAATGTAACACCCCCTCCATGAGGACCAACCCGATATCGTTGGTGATATCCGAGTACATGCCCATGAGGGTGGCGTACTACATCGATCGATTAAGACTCAAGATACATTTTTTCTTTAGAAGCCATTGATTCTCGTTAAGCGCGGCAAACACGGTAAGTAATTAAAACCCGTGTTCATAATAAACCGAGCTTGATTATTACGGTCATCGAGAATAATTTACAATCATCGATAGTAACACATTAAAATCACAATGGGCTCATTAAAATACAAAGCATTGTTATACGTTGATTGCGGAACACAATTTGCTAAGACACTAATGCAGACGCTAACCGATCCCGATCTCTAACCTTTACTCGTTCTGATAGACATACTCCGTGTCAGCCGGGTATTCTTGAGACCTGAAAAATAGATGCAAATTTTGGGTGAGTTTTGCGAACTCGGTGAGAAACCATCATCGATGGTTCACTCAAATCATGCATTACGCCCATGGCGTCAAAGACACGATCGATAATAGTCAATTACCGATGGCGATCAATAACAATGTCCATGAATGAAAACCATTCACGATAATTCATGCCATTACAAAAGCGGTACATGTCACGAGCGGTCATTTATGCGAATGCAATGCATATGTGACTCTTTCCAGATTATTCATAGACAGCCCAAGTGCTCGATCGATGTTCAGTGGGGACGCGTCGAGATTTCTCCCCTCGGGCTCGAGGCGGTCGATCTGATATGAGAGCTCGAAGCTCTTATCGGTAAAAATAGCAACTGGGGCACGCCCATTATCCGATCATGCAATTATGCATGCGATGCGATATTCAATAAATGTACGGTGTTTGGCTATAAAGCCCAAAGTATCGATAAATCAATGATATGGCTATAAAGCCCAAAGATAGCGATATTGATATTATGGCTATAAAGCCCAAGATATCGATATCAATGTCATGTAGTACAAGAAAATCAAGAAACATACAATAGTCTACTCTTATACATGCGAAATCATACGCTTCATCATTGCATGTAATTCACGTAGAACATATAAGCAACCAGAAATTTGAGAAACCAACTAGGTTACTCACCTATTACTTCGAGCTAATACCGGAAGTCTCGTGACGTCGACCAATCGACGCTCAATTGGGCCTCTATATGAATCGAAAAAAATACGAGTCACTAAATATGAAATTTGTGCTCATGTTGAGGAGATATGCATGTTCATGAATTCCCGGCCCTAATCTCATTTTTTCCCTCAGAAAAATCCGTCTAAAAATTAGAAACCTATTGGCGCTGACGGTGCGCAATTCGGACCTCTATAGGTCCCCAATCAAATAAAACAGTGATTAAAGGCTCATACCTGGCCACGTCAATTTCCGTCTAAAATTCCCAATTTCTCACAAAATAGAATTCAATATGTTACCAATCCGATGCCTCAAGAATCAGGTCAATCGGACGTCGGACGGAAAAGAAATTGACAAAAGAAACAATCGGGTCATTTAATGCCAAATAATAACAAAATAATAATATATATATATATATGTGCCTTCCTTGCCCTTTTCCAGCTTTTCAATCCAAAGTTCCAACCTTTATAATTCTTAGCATACAATTTGGAAAAATACAAACTATAGCTTGTTGGAAAGGTCATGAAAAGCTCTACAATTCTCAAGAAGACCATAAAAATCAATTTCACCCCTAAGGGTGTTAAAAATCCACCCAAACTTACTGCCCACTCAAAACCTATCAAAACAGGGCAGTACATTTCAAATTCAGTAACTCTCTGATTCTTCAGTCAACAATTACAAAATAAATATGCTCATCAAGATCACAATGCTATCTATAACTTTCATGAACAACCCAAAATCAGATTCACTTGTTAACTATGTCAAACAATTCACCAAAGCATCAGCCTACTGAAATCAACCAATCTGGACAGTAATTTCCCAAACAGCATATCTCTTAGCAAAAATGTCACTAAATTCACTACCTTATATACCTGAAAAGATAAAATCTCAAACTTCAAGTTTCATGAAGAACTCAAACTCCAATTCGATTTCTAACAATTTCAAAACCAGTATGGAAGTTACTGCCATGACCAGCCATTCACATCCTAATGCAGGATCAGTATTTGCAAAATCATAACTCCTAACTCTGACCTCTAAAAATTACATGCCATATCTCATTTTCAAGATAATTTCTTCCCCTACAACTTTTCAGAAGATCACTCACACCAATTCAGTTCGCATAAATTGTTAAAATTGCTCCCAAACAGAAAGCTCACAAAGCCAACACTTTGCCTAGGTTTTTCCAAAAGCATAAAACCAATCAAGAGAAATCAGTTCATATCTCCCAATATACAACTCGAAAATTAGCAAGATCAGTGGCAATGGAAAGTTAACTCAATATGCTACAACTTTCATGAAGACCAATTTCCCAAATTCCATCTCAATACTTTTCATCAAATTAAGGCATCAATAAGCATAATAAATACTCCATAATTCCCATTGCATGCATATAATAACCATGATTCATTAACTACATAATTAAAGCATAACTAAGGCTTAACCATAGAACTTACCTAATAAGCTTCCAATCTTCAATTCTAACTTCTCTAATTACTTTACTTTCTCTCCTTTCTCCTCTTCATATACGATTATCCCATGGTAAGGAGGGAGAAGGTTTAAGTTTAGAAATATGCAAGGAAGGACAAAGAAAGTGGCAACTAAATGAGGCAAGTAAAGAAATTTCGATGGAAAATGAGAAACTCAAAGAAGTTCTCGGATGATGCAACCCATATAAATAAATAACACAACTTTCACTCTTCACACATGGAAGAGTCGAGAATGTAACCACCTCATTAATTGTTTTGACTCTTTGTAACTTAAGAAAAGACAAAATAATTAAATAATCTTTGATAAAGTAATCCAAATAAATTAGATCTTCAATCCATTTTCAAGGGTCTCAGTTAAAATTCCAAAATAATATACCCAATAATACAGTGCCCTTCGGTAGCAATTTTCGCCATCAAAATCAACCTGTTATTTGCTTGGCGATTTTCCCCATCCAAAAATTTTCGAAATTTACCCAATCATTTTTTGAAATTTAATGAAATTCCTAAAATTGTAAAGAACATAACAGTGCACTCAAATAATTTTCAAACACGAAAATCACCTTTTCTAACACAAAAACACGTTTAGGCGATTCTGGCGATTTTGCCATCCGAAAGTTTCTTGAGAAAATTCCAGAAAAATTCCTATAAATCCCAAAAAATGTAAAACGCTCAATGGCGCACTCAGAATAATTTTTCAAATCCCATAACCACGTTAATCCCAATAAAATTGTCTTAGGCACGTAAACCGGGAATATCATGTATGCATGTACAGTAATTTCATGTGCACAATTGTGACTGTGTATCAGTCCTATTATATATGAACAGTACTAATTAATCCCTCTCAATCCCTTCCTATGACAAATTTCCTATTTTACCCTTCCAATAGGGGGTGGGATGTTACATGTTGCATGATAGGATTTGAAAAGTTCAGGACCAAGACCCAGTGTTAGTGAGATTGATTGAGAGAGTCCAGGCCGGTACTGATTCAGAGTTTGAATTGAGAGATGGGACTTTATGGATGGGTCGAGACCGTGTGTGCTGATATTGATGATTTGAGGCGGAGATCCTTGAGGAGGCACATGTAGCGCCTACGCGATGCATCCCGGTGCGACCAAGATGTATCGTACTACGAGACGACATTTCGGTGGCTGGTATGAAGAGGCAAGTGGCGAGTTTGTGTCCGGTGTTTGGCGTGCGGCGGTCAAGGCCGAGCACCGAGCTCCGATGGGTAAGTTGCATTCGTTGCCCGTTCGGAGTGGAAATGAGCAATTACCATGGATTTTGTGGGGATTGCCTAGGACATCGAGCTGACATGATGATATCTGGGTCATAGTGGACCGATTATTAAATCGGCTCACTTCTTGCCCGATGAGGGAGAGCAATACTCTCGATCAGTTGGCCCGTAAGTATGTGATGTAGATTATGCGGTTGCATGGGGTTCCGTTATCGATAGTCTCGATGAGGATCCTGTGTTCACCTCGAGGTTACGGAAGAGCCTCTGATCGCTATGGAGTGCGAGGTTGAACTTGATCGCATTTCATCCTCGCACGAGATGGACGAGGCGAGAGGACGATTAAGACTATTGAGGACATGCTTCGAGCGTGTGCATTGGAGTTCAGAGGATCATGGGATCATTATTTGGCACTGATTGAGTTTGCCTACAACAACCAGTATCAGAATAGTATTGGGATGGCACCGTATGAGGCCTTGTATGGGAGGCCGTGTCGATCGCCACTGTATTGGGATGAAGAGGGTATGAGATCGATTGAGGGTCCCGAGCTGATTCAGGACACAGTGGATAAGGTACAGTTGATCCGGAGTCGCATCAAGGCGGCTCAGGACAGACAAAAGAGCTATGTGGATCAGCATCGGCGAGATATAGAGTACAGTGTAGGGGACAGAGTGTTTCTCCGAGTGTCTCCTTGGAAAGGAGTACTGAGGTTTGGCCGTAAGGGCAAGTTGAGCCCTCGGTATATCGGTCCGTATGAGATCCTTGAGAGGATAGGACCGTTGGCTTACAGACTGGCATTACCGAGTGAGATGTCCCAGATGCATGACGTGTTTCATGTTAGTATGCTCCGACGGTACCGTTCAGACCCGATGCATGTGATCCCGGCTCAGGAGATTGAGGTAGCCAGTGATTTGACCTATGTTGAGGAGCCGGTACAGATTATTGGATCACGGGTCAAGCAACTGAGGAACAGGGTAATTCCATTGGTGAAAGTCCTTTGGAAGAACCACTCTTCTGAGGAAGCTACATGGGAGACTGAGGAGCATATGAGGAGTCAGTATCCTCATTTATTCGATCAGACAGGTATTAAATTTCGAGGACGAAATTTTAATTAGGAGGGGTGAATTGTAACATCCGTTCTTTCATTAGCAAGGTATTTTGGTCATTGGGTTGAACTGATTGGATTTCACCGCATTCATTGATGAGCATATTCTTGGCCTCTAATTATAGAGGAACAGGTTTATTGCATATGCATTTATCCATAGGTACTTGCATTCATGATATCCGGGATTTGATTGTGAGCATGGTAACCCGGGATGATTGGATTAGGAGTTAATTGGGAAATTAGAGTTATTGGGTTCAATTGGTGATTTAATATTGATTTGAGTGACCGGTAAATCTTAGTGGTTTATAGAAAATTTTCGAAATTTGGGAGAAAATGCCCTAACCTAGGAAGTTTTGGGGTGATGCATCATCGATTGATATAATCTTGAAAGAAGCGTCCAATGGCAATGGAAAAATTAGAATTTTACCGATAGGAAATAAAATGTTAAACCATTGGTAATTGAAGACTAAAATTTGGGTGAGTTGGAGACCTTTGTCATAAATAGCTAAGTTGAGAATTGAGGATTTAGCTTTAAGGCAAAACTCATTTCTTCTTCTCCCTTCTCTACGGTGATTTTGATTTCCTCCATAGGTTAGGATTCTTCGATCTTTCATGTGGTTTCCCTCTTATTGTGCTAGGCTAAGTGATTTATTGTGATTGTTGAAGGTTGAGAAGGATTTGGAATGGATTAATCGTTGATTTTGAAGGATTTAGGGTTTACGTGATTTCTGGCTTTGATCTTTGATTGGTAAGTTGTTAAGGCTTTATTGTTGTTATTAGTAGTTGTTTCTAGCGCTTATGGCATTTATTGGGTTAGATTGAGTGGTTAGAGTGTTAATGGAGGTTTTAAATAGCATTAATGGCGGAAAATCGATCGGAGAAGAAGGTGGCGCTGATGCATGCGTCGTGACGTCTGGCGTGCCTCGCCATGCGAATAAATTTAGTGTTCGTCGCGACGGCCTTGTGGGCGTGCGGCGAAGCGCCGAGATCGTCATGACGAGCCTTCGCTTATGCGCGACGACGAGCAAGAAGGGACGACGCCATGCGCGAAGCGGTTCAGAAACGTCATGACGAACGGACATAGATCGCGGCGAAGATGGCAATTCTGAAGGGATGATTGTTAGTATATTGGGCATAATTTATGGTATAGACCTCCGATTGAGGTGATTCCTGATTTGTTATGAACTAGAGAAAGAGCTCTACAATTGAAGATAATTATAGGAATTAGAATTGATTTAAGTGACATTGATTTATAGAGAATAAGGTCGATTATGGTTCATAGTGTGACCTAAATACTGAATTGAGACAATTGGAGTTTAATTGGGATTTTCAATAGAGGTTTTGACCCGATGGATAGGAAATTTCTATGGGGATTATGAATTGAGGAAATTGAACTGGATTATAGGATTGGATCAATTATTGTTGACCAATTGAGCGAAGAGTTAGATTGGGATATAAGAGTTATAAATTGGATTTTAGCGCCGGGAAAATCGTGAACATGCATTGTACATCATCTCATTGAGACATATGCATTACTGAATGGTTTAATTGAGCATCTAGTAAGGGACCGTATTTTTATCATTATAGAGGCGCCGTTGGATCGTCGTTCCACGGACATTCTTTGGAACTTCGAGCGATAGCTTCGGAGATTCTGGTGAGTAATAGTTGTTTTCAAATTCTGTTGTTTAAATGCTCAGCGTGAATTACTTGCCAAATGTGAAACTGCGTATGATTACTAAAATATACATGATCGGATGGTATGCCTCTCTTGTATTAGGCGTGAAATTGCATGATCACTTTCTATTGTCTTTGGATTGGATTCTTGTCTTCGGACTGAATTCTTGTATATTCTTGAGAAATACAATCTTGGGCTTTTATAGCCATACACCGAATCATCAATCTTGAATTCTTCGAACAACGCATTTGCATGCATAAATGCATGATCGATAATGGGCGTGTCCCAAGTTGCTAATATCCTTTGAAAAGAGCCTAGAGCTCGAACATCATCTTGACCGGGCTTAGCAGGGGAAAATCACTGACGTCCCTACGCTTCTTGGTGAGCACTTGGGAACAATCTTGAATAATCGAAAGAGTCTCATATGTATTATATACATGGTGATTGAATTGCCAAATTGTGTGGCGATTCTTGAATCTGCGTGATGCCATGATTTCTTGTAAATTGTGATGTGACCTTGTGAACTGTTCTATCTATTGTAAATTATTCTTGTCATCGTAAATTGTTATATAATATTTGTTAATTGAATATTCTTGTGTCATGTACGCATAATTTAAATAATGCATGATTTGAGTGAACCATCGATGATGGTTTCTCCTTTGAGTTCATAAACTCACCCAAAATTGCAACCTATTTTTCAGGGGTGATAGAATAGACCCTAGCTCAGGAGATAGCCTTTTCCTACCGTGCGAGCGTGTTGGCAGGAGAAGCGATGGCACACAGGTCGGTCAGCTGGGTTGGATTTTGAGGATGACTTAGGATAGATGTTTGTATCAATTTCCTTTTTGGTTTTGTTTAGGGGACTGATAGATTTGTCTATTCTGTTGCTGGATGACTGTATCAGATTGATATTATGATTTTAAAATTTAGCGGTTTCTGATATTGTGTTATGTTATGGTTTTAAATTATTGCGATGCCATGTGGATATTATTGGGAAATGTTCTGGTGGTGCACCTTCATCGTGGGATTTGTATCGGAGCGACCTTCGGGTTTCCTGATGTGTATCCTACGATGAGGGGGCGCTACAGAATTGAGGTATTTAAATGTCACTACAAGAAAAAGAGGTGAATAGTGACGAAAAATTAGGGGCGGTGAACATTTCGTTTGTAATTATCGACGGAATAAAACCGCGTCAAAAAATTGAGACGGTAAGTAAGCATTTACTGACGGGGAAAATTTCGCTGGTAAGAGGATGTCAATAAATTAAAAACCCAATCATCATTTAAAAATGTAACAAAACGACGTCGTTTTGACTTAACCGAAATGACAGACGTCAATAAATTAAAAACCGAATCGTCGTTTAAAAACGTAACAAAACGACGTCGTTTTGACTTATCCAAAACGACATCGTTTTGGTTCATGTTATAAGCAACAACTGAACCCTTCCTCTCTCATTGTGCGCCAGCTGCTTTCCTTTTCTTCTCCTCTTCTTCACCGTCGCCGCGTCTGTCCACCTTGTGCTGCCATTGCCGCCGTCTAGTCTGTCGTTCGTCGTGGAGCCTTGCTTCATCGATGTCCCCTGCTCCGGCCACCGTAACCGAAGGTAATGTCCTCTTGAAAACCATCCTCTCCTTCCTCTACGTTGGACATTTCGGTGGATTATGTTTAGGGTAATATGGAGTTGTTATTTGATTTTAAATGTTAATTAGTGATTGTTAATGATAGGGTATGTGTTTGTTAGAGAATAAGGGAATAAATGTGGAATTTTTTGTGAATTAGGGATGAAAAATGAGATGCACACCAAGTGTTTGAGAAAATGTTTATAGATGTTTGTGTTGAATTGTTGTTGAATTTGAATTATTGGTGTTTGTTTGGAAGAAGATTAGGATGTAAGTTGATACATTATAGTTATTGATAGGAATGTTATATGGGTTTGAAAATGAAATTGTTGTTTCAATTTATTTAAAATTAAAATAACTTATAATGTTAATATATGATTATGTATTGATAATGATATTATGTATAAGATAACTTAATCGTAAAGAAATTAAAATTTTAATGTATTAAATATTTTTATTTTGTTATATTAAATTACATAATTAAAATTAAAATTTATATTTGTTTAATAATTAAATCAAATGTAAGTTATAATTTATATATTCTAAAGATATTTTCAATTTAATTAAAGGACTTATTAATAATTTTGAAAATAAGTACAAATATTAAATACGATTAAAGACCGTGTTCAAGACAAATGACATCTACATTTAAAGAGATGATTGATCCAGAGGGTATGCATGGAAGAAGATCTTTGAGGCCATAAAGGCATTTTACTATCAGGAGTTTGAGGTACAATATGCGATAAATATTTTTTTTCTTTTTGTTGTATGCATTAATAACATACATATAAATAGATTATAAGTTAGCAAATTTATTCCTTTTATTTTCAAAAACATTTTTACTGGAGTTCTAAACTCGACGGGGTAATACATAGTGTATGGGAGTCGCAAGTTCGTATACGTTATCGCGATTTTATTAATCAGATACACAATGCAGGTGTACGACCCTCTTTCATTTTTGAATCAACATGGAGTCGTTGGCTGGAGTACTAAAGATCACCTGAGGCAATGCACATATCGGGCCATAACTGTAACATCCCACCCCCGACAGGAGGGGTAAAATAGTAAATTGTCATAGGATGTGAGTGATAGGGATTAATTAGTATTATTCATACCTTATGTGACATATTTGTATTGTGAAAAATGACATTGTTGCACATGAAAATATTGTACATGCATACATTGACGTTCCCGGTCTATTTGGTTATAACTGTAATTAGTTGAGAATTTTGAGAATTATGGGTTATTGATCTTAAAAAAAATATTTGGAGAGTGTCAATAATGAATTTTCAATTTTGGAGAATTTTAGGAAATTTTCTAGACTTTTTCGGGGTTAAAACCCGGACTAGGAAAAATACCCGGTGACAGACCAATGGGTCAAGGGTAGTAGAAATTATGGATATGTAGCTATATGGGTATTGGACAAGTGTAAAATTGTTGGAATTTGGGTTTAATTTATTAATTGATGAAGATGGAATGAAGGCTTGACACATGGCATGATATTGGCCATGTATTTACTTAGGTAACTTAATGTTTGTCTTATACACACACACACCCACGACACTCTCTCTTCTCGGAAGTTTTTGGTGATTTTTTCTCTTCTTTTACGTGGTTCTCTTCTTCCCTTCTTGGTGAGCTTAGATCATTCTAGTTCCTTTGTTTTTTTTGAACATCCTACACCTCTCCACTTTGCTCTTCTTTCCATCAAAGAAATGGTTCACTTTCCAACCCTAAAGATGGTGAAGTACGTGGGTGGTGGAGCAAGCTAGGTCTTGGGGTTTTCCTTGAAGATTTTGGAGATTTAGTGACTTAATTAGGTAAGTTTCATGTTTCATGTTATATGTATGGTGATTTGAAGCTAGTTTGATGAGAAGGTGAAGATTGAGTGTGAATGGAGTATGTGTTTAACTTGTTGGATGTTGAGTGTGTATGTTGAGCCTAAGTGAATGTATGAATGGTCTAGTAACTTATTTCTTTTTCCTTAGGATACTTATGCATGTGGAATTGGTATTAGAAAGTGATAGGAGTTAAGTTGAAGATGAAAGCTGGAAAATGGACATTAAACCTATTGCAATGTTTTGATCATAACTCATTGTGTAGGTGAGCAAATGGGATGCGGTTTGTGCCCAATTAAACTTGAGCTTTTTGGCTACAATTTTATGTGAAATAGATGTTGTTAAATTGTAACTCTAAAAGGTTGAAAAGTTGCATGGAAAGTTCCTGTTTTAGTGTCTGTGAACAGTAATCGAAACTATGACCAAAGTGTTTTACTGATTTTTCTAAATTAATTGATATGGAATTTGGGAAAATGGTCTTCATTAAAGTTGAAGAATATTAAGTTAGCTTTCCATTCCCACTGATCTTGCTATTTTTCGAGATGTATATTGGGAGATATAAACTGTTTACTCTTGACTAGTTTTGAGCATTTTGTGGAAACCTAGACTAAGTGTGGATTTGGTGCACATTCTGATTAGTAGCAATTTTAGCGATTTCTGTGGATTGAATTAGCTTGAGTGATCTTCTTAAGAGTTGTAGAGGAAACATTTATCTTGAAAAGGGTATATAGAACGTAATTTGTGGAGATCATATTAGGAAGTTATGAATTTTCAAATCCTGAATCTGCATAAAGGTGTTAACTGCTGATCATGGCAGAAACTTGTATAAGGGTTTTGAATTGGTTAAAGATGGAATTGGCTCTTAAGATCTTCATGAAACTTGAAGTAGGTGGTTTTATATTTCCAATGATATAAGGTAGTGATTTTTTTGACTTGTGTACAGGGAGTTATGCTTGATAGAACATTACTGTCCAGATTTGGTGATTTCTGGGGCAGCATCACTGATTGAATTATTTGACCTAGTTAACAATTGAATTTGATTTTGGGTTGTTCATGAAAGTTTTTGATAACATTGGGATAATTCTGAGCATAATTATTGTGTAATTTTTAGACTAAGGAATTGAAAGTTACGGATTTTATAAACTGTTGCACTGTTTGGTATGTTAGAGAAAGTTTTCCAGATCTGTTATGGGAGTAATGTAAGTCGACTTGTATCTTCAGTAAGTCGACTTATGCATGCACAGTAGCGTAAGTCGACTTGTATTCTCAGATAAGTCGACTTGTACTGAGCTTTTTCTATTCTTTTGCTTATAACTTGTCTATCCGACGACCGATTGACCCGATTCTTGAGGCATCGGATTCGTGAGACATTGAATTTCATTTCATAGGAAATTGGAAATTTTTGGACGGGAAATTGACGTGGGTCTGGGTAATAGTTATGTGGCCACTGTTTTATTTATTTTTGAACCGATTAAGGCCTGAATTGAGTAATTCGGTGCCGTTAGATTTCTAATCTTTAGGTGGAATTGTTATGACGGGAAAATTTTGGATTAGGGCCGGGAATGCCATAAATATGCATTGTATACATTTTAATTGCTTCATGTGCATTGTTTGATATTTCTGACTATATAGTTGGTAATATGTACTCATTTTAACTGTTATAGAGTCACACTTGGAGCGTCGGTCCACCGACGTCACTGAGACTTCCAGATTTTGGCCCGGAAGTACAAGTGAGTAACCTAGTTGGTTCCTCAACCTTTATGTGTTAATATTACACGCTTATGCCATGTGGAGATAATGGAGGGTTTATGTGTTTGATTTCATTGATTTCGGACCACAGGCGTCCGAATTATTGGAATATGATATCGAAGTGTTATTTGTGTGTACTGTTTGTAAATGCTTCAATGAAATTATTGTGAAAATGTTTATGACTGAATACTGGATGAAGGTCCAAGTAATGGGAAATGGGACACCAAATGTAAACCGATGTAAAATGTAAATTGGGACATGTGCATTCATGCATAAAGGCATGATCGAGATAATGGCGATTGTGGCCGGCGCGATAACGTATTTGAGCTTTAAGCTCAGCGGATCGAGGCTTCAAGCTCAGCGTATTCTGAGCCACCGCTCACCGTATCGGTATATCACGCCTAACGTATTGAGCCACAGGCTCAACGCAATGTGCCCGCCATCGGGCGATTTAGGCGCAGTCACAACAATAAAATGGAAATGGAAAGTGTCACATGTGCATTGCATATATGAATGATTAAATGTGAATGGTGTTAAAAGCAAAATGCCTATAACTGTGAAATGCCGGTGCACGTGATATTTCCGAAAGGATAAATTTGTAATATCTTTGTGAATTGTGTGAATATGCATGAGTTGAGTGAACCATCAATGATGGTTTCTCACCGAGTTCGCAAAACTCACCCAAAATTGCATCTATTTTTCAGGTCTTGAAGAATACCCGGTTGACACGGAGTATGTCTCAGTAGATAAGTGAAGGATAGAGGTCGGGATCGGTTAAATTATGCCTTTAGTGTCGCATAATTGTTTTTTGAACTTTCTCGTCAAGGTCGCTTGTATCCGTAATGAGCCCGGTTTAGTTATGGCTCTTTGTGCATTAAATGATTGTAACTTATTGCTGAATGATTTTAATAATTGAAAATGTTTATCGCTGAAATCAAACGTATTTCGATTGTGGGCTCAGACATATTCTTTTTTTTCAGCAAAAAAAAACAATTGTATCTTGAGTTTTGACCGATGATGTAATCGCCACCATGCGGGGCACGGACTCGAATATTGCCAACAATATCGGGTTGGTCACGCGAGTGGAGTGTTACATTTAGGTGGTATCGAGCCGAAATGCAATTTATCAGGCACGATTTGAAACATAGGTCGAGTTGCATGCATTTGAGTCGTGTCGCTTGCGCATCGTGGTAATCGATCCCTAGTCTGAGTTGCACGAGGATAAATCCTAGGTGTGTATATGTGTTAAGTGATTAAGAGAGAGAAAAAGAATGGGAAACAAGGAACGTATATGGGTAATTAGGAAGGGGCAAAAGGAAAAATGAATAATGAGATGTATTTTATACTGTGATTTTAAACCCTCGAATTTGGTATCAGTATAACTCTGTTGGCATGGGTTAATTGAGGAAAGAAGCGATATCAAAAGGAATCAGGGGATTTAAATATTACGGTGAAAGAAAACGAACAATTTCTATAGCATGGAGAGGTCCACTATGGATATGAGAAACATATTGGTTAAAGTAGGCCAATGTGAGGTTAAAAGTTCGAGATGATTAGGAAATGAGAGTTATGATTTGTATATGCGATGAAATGGGAACCATGAGAACTGAGTAAAACGTAGATGGTCAGATCGGGCAGATATTGTTACACTGCATTTGTGTTTGATATCAGTAGACATCATAGGTAGATGATGATAGCGAGATTGGAATGAGATCAATATTGTACCGTAATGGTCTACTTTAAACAAAAAAAAGGCGAAGTGATTCTAAGGTTGGAAAGAGATAGAAATGGTGACATGAAAGTGTACAGATAAACTGAAATGAACTCGTGAGACGGTTGTGATCATGACCAAAATGGTTATGTGAAAAATTGTGCTAAGAGTTTGTAAATCAGTATAAGAAGATAGTAGGGAAAAGGAAGACTAGAAATTTCTCTTGATTGAGCATTGGAAAATTCGGATTAGTTGAATCTGTCTATATGGAAATGAAATGGTAAACAAATGGGAAAATAAATAGAATCTGATGTATTTATTTCAATATCGTGTTTTCGGTGAGGTGCTCCCAAATGTCCTATCTGTAACATCCCACCCCCTACTGGAAGGGTAAAATGGTAAAATTGGCATAGGATGAGATAGATTGAGATTGCATAGGATCGCTCATGCATAATAGGATTGCTACACAAGAGCAATTGTGCACATGAAATTACAAAGATACATGCATTCATGACATTTCCTACTTAGGTTTCAAATTGAGATCTTTGTGAAATTTATGGGATACTTGTATTTGAAAACTTATTGGTCGCCAAAAATTGTTTTATATTTTATGGGATTTTCAGAATTTTTCTGAATTTTCCTGAGAAAATTCCCAACCGCAAAAACGCCTTGGTCTATGGCCTAAAGGTGTTTTGTTTGGAAATGTGGTTTTCGTGCTTGAAAAATTATTTGGAGTCGCCATAAAGTGTTTTCCATTTTGGAGATTTATGAAAATTTTTCTGGAATTTTTGGGTTAGTTGCTTGACCGAGAATTTCAACAACTGGTCGAGAGGGCTTTTCTGTCTTGAAAAGGGACTGCAAAATGACATGGGATTAGTGAAAAAAAATTAATTATGGAATTGTTAGAGACTTATTAGCATAAATTGGGTTTAGATTAAATTAGATTAAGGATTATGATTAAAGTAAGTTAATTAAGTTCTTTTGTCTTTTCCATTCTTAAAAAGCCAAGTGTTCCTTTGTTTTGTGTGCCTTGTCTCTTATGAGCCATTATCTCGACTTTCTCATTCTCCTTTGCATATATATATATAATTGATGGTGTTGGAAAGCTCGGTACCATCTTGAAAGTTGAAAAAGGGTTGCTTTGAAAGTGCAAATCATCCTCATCCGAAGATGCTTTGTTTCCTCCTTCGAAGGTTTCTTTTTCCTTACATATAAGAGGCTCTTCTTTGCTTCTTGCTTGCCTCTTCTTCTTCTCTACCAAGACCAAGCTTAGACTTTGAATTGATGATATTGTACGGGATGCTTGTAATAGCCGTTGGTGTGGATTGAAAGTAAAGATGGTGTGAACTTGAGTGATTGAAGATTTAAGAGCTTGAACTTGATAAGAGGTACAGTTGGAGCGTCGACCTACCGACGTTGCCGAGACTTCCCGGCATTAGCTTGGAAGTACAGGTGAGTAACCTAGTTGGTTCCTCGACCTTTATGTGTTTACGATTTTGCAATTATGCCATGTGGAGATAATGGAAGGTTTATGTGTGTTTGATTTTGATTGATTTCGGACCATAGGTGTCTGAAATATTTGGAATGAGATAAAGAAGTGCTACTTGTGTAAATGTTTGTGAATGGGGATCTCGGACCAAAGGTCCGAGGAATGGGTGTCGATATTGAAGTGTTAATTGTTGGTTTCTATACATTGGATGTGTCTTTAATATGATATGGTATGATACAAGAAAGGGCAAATAGCATTGACATATAAATGGAAACGTGGTCATTGAATTATAACTGACTGTAAATGGGAATTGGAGCATAGGCATTCATGCATAATGGTATGATCAGATAAAGGCAGTTGTGACCGGGGCAGCCACCGTATCAGGGCATATCACGCCCAACGTATATGAGAGCTTTACCAACGCACTACGAGACCTCGGTCCAGCGTATTTAGAGCCTCGGGCTCAATGTATCGAGGCTTCAAGCCCATGTTTTCGAGCCATCGGCTCAACGCAATGTGCCCGCCATCGGGGCGAGCGCACAGTCACAACAACGTAATAAAATGGAAAGGGTCTCATGTGCATTGCATAAGTGGTATGATTAATGTGAATTGTATTGCATTTATGAATTGTGATCATGTATGATAATTGGTATCTTGATTGACTATGCATGAGTTGAGTGAACCATCGATGATGGTTTCTCACCGAGTTCGCAAACTCACCCAACATTGCAACTATTTTCAGGAATTGAAGAGTACCCGTCGGTGAGATGGGAGTATGATTCTGACAAGAAAGTCGGTGTTTGGAGTCGGGATCGCTTCACGTCGCATTTGTATCATTTTGAATTATGTATAAATTGTATTTCCGCTGATTTGTACTGTTAATGTAAAGGGCCCAAGATTTGTAATATAGTCTTGAAAGAATATTTCGATTGAAAATGTTTGCAAGCTTCGATTGGTTCGAAAAAAAAATGTATTACCGAAGTTTTGAATCGCATTGATCGCTCTAGCATACCACCCTCGTGGTCGCGGGCTCGGATATCACCGTCGATATCGGGTTCGGGACTTGCGGGAGTGGATGCTACATTTAATATCGAGCCCGGCGATGCGTAATGTATCCGGGCACGATCAAACATAGGTCAAATTGCATGCATTTGAGTCGTGTCGTTGCGGATCGTGGTAATCGATCCCTAGTATGAGACGATGAGGATAAATCCTACGTGTGCATACGTGTTAAGTGACTAAGTGAGAGAAAAGTGAGACCAGATAGAAAGTGAACCCATGAATGTGTTTGAGCAATGAGGAATGGGAAAAGGAAACGTAACTAATGAGAATTTTAATGTATTGTGGTGTGTATGATGATTAAGGAAAGATTACGACGACGGAGAACGAATATGTCTAGAATCGGGAGAGGTCCATTAGAAATATGAGAAGTATATTGGTTATAGGCCGTAGTAAAAGTTAAAGTTCGGAATGAGAGCTCGATTGTAAATGCGATGAATCGGGAAATATTGAAACTAAGTAAAACGTAGATGGTCCGATTAGGCAAATATTGATTCATTGTATTACACCTATTGGTGTAAGACATCGATGAATATCATAGAGAATACCGTAATGGTTTACCTAGAATCGAAAGAGTACCTAGTAGGTAAGAAAAGTAGACATGGTGAGATCAAAATGTGCGGATAGATCGAAATGAACTCGTGAAGCGGTTATGATTATGAGCATAAGCGTGAGACTGAAATGGTTATCTGAATATTGTGATAAGGGTTTGGAAATCAAGTATAATAAAATCGTAAGGGAAAAAGATAAACTGACAATTCTTACTGATTGTATATTGGGAAATTTTGGATTAGTTGAATATGTGGATTTGGACACAGAAATGTACGGATTTGTTAGGTATTAGGGATTATGAATACGGAGGAAAATAAAGAGATACGTAGTAATAAGGAAATGACAGTGTATGAGTCAAGTTCAGAATGACCTTACAAGATCAAGCTGCATGTGACGGATATGAAAATAAAATGATGAGACATATAGTTCAATGATACGTGGAAAATGAAACAATGATCATGATTTATGAAAAGAGTTGTCACATTTTAGTCGTTTTATCGTTGGGAGTATTTATTGAACAGTACAGTTGATCATGATTAATGAAACGTATGTGAAAGATACATGAAAAAAAAAAAAAAAACATAGAGGAGATGATCGGTGACTGAGTATAGTTATAAGTGTAAGGGTTGTAATGGATTAAAGTATAAGAAGAAATAAAGAATAATTATGGAATCAGTCCTCTATTTGAGGATCAATATAAGCAGAGAGGAGTATGGTGAAAGTCTAAATGGTAGAGATTACTAATTGGTCTCCGGATAAGATGAAATATGTTCTGGTGATGTGTAAATTACTGAATAAGTGTTGAAGAAGTGTTTAGGTGATCGCGATGGGACCTTAGTGCAAGGAATGTTTTGATCTTTAATATGGCATAAAAGTGTTCTGATTGAGGTAGTGCTCAAGAATGATTGAAAAGCAATAGGGACACTAATTGGCTGATGAGATTTTGTGAACAGTATTATGACGGTAGCAAGACGTATGTTAATGACAAGAATAAAACGAGCGTATGTATGTATTACATTAAAATGTGAATTGGAGTCATGTCTCAAGAGAAGACTTAGGCATACTCTCGAGGTTTTAAGCATTGTGTGTATGGAATGTAAAGTATCCAATGACAGAAATGGAATGTTGATTAGAGGTGATCCTATTGTAATGTGAAACCATATGTGATGCAAAACTGTTGGGAAATCTTGATATATAAAAGACTCAAATGAAGTAGAATTTATGGAAGTCCAAGTTCGGATGATTAGGAATTGGCATATATCAATGAGAATGACAGAAAAACAATTGAAAAGAGAAAGTGGTTACGACAAGAACCGAAAGGAAACCGACAATGATGTGATGTAGTGTTATCTTCATAAAGGATCGCAGATACACTATTTGTGACTCATAGAAAAAGTTGAATGATGTATGGAAAAAAAAAAAAAAATTAATAAAACCCTAGTGGGAAATGTTGCGAAGTAAGCAAATGGTGGTGACTATGCCTATAAACGGAAAGTGTTGGAAAGTGTTGAACAGTGAAAGGTAAAAAGAACTATATGAATAAGTGATGAATTTGATATGGAAGATAAACATACCATTGGAGAGTGGGCAGTGTGTGATGAACTGAGACAATATGTTAATGGTATAAGATAAATCGAACTGACGTTGATAAATGGTATTGGAGACTTTAGATTCCTATAAGGATACATGGTGTTAATTCGAGGAAAAAGATGGGCATAAATGACTATTATACTGACAATTTTGAAATAAATGAAAATTTTGCCTACTAAATTCACATAGTGAATAGTTGCAAGGAACAAATTACAGATATTGGGATTTCCAATGAATGTCAAGTAGATTATGGGTAAGTGTGCAGTGTTTCTGGAAAATGGAGATACTGGATAAGGGTAAGAATGGTTAATAATGCAGGAGTTTAAGTAGTGAATATGCAAGTCAAATCGGAATTACAATATCGAATGATTCAAAGAAAAGGTATGTGTACCCGATAAAAAGTGCTAGACTAAAAAAAAGTGAATAAGAAAGTGAATAGTCAAAGTTAGACATTCTAGTAATCATATGTGAAAAGTGAAATTGTTTATAGATTTGAATGGTCAACAGGCACAATGCGTAAGTGGTTTAGGTTTCATAGGGTTATAACCATGTTATAGAGTTACGATTTCTTCGTAGGAAATATCGCTACACTGCACAATGCTTAACGGGAGTCAAAGACCAATATGGATTTGAGACTGTGATGTGAGAGACAAAGGAAAGTAACTTAGGAAAACTGAATGGGTTAGTGGAGGTAAAACCGGATCGGACAAATGAATTAGCGTAAAGTACATATTCGAATAGAGTGTATGAATACCATAGAACAATGAATTGTCTAAGGAGAGTTGAAATTGAATGTAAAGTCAATAGACTATAAAGAATGACCGCAGAGGTAAATTACCACCGGTTTTATCAAATGGAGCTAAGTGTCATTGTCTTAGTATCAAAAGGAAAGTGAAGGGACAAGGACAAGATAAATGATGTTATTGTAAGTAACACCTTGAATGATGTACTCAATGGAATATGAATTAGTCTCAGATATTATTTGGAGAAAAGGTATTGGATGGTAGTGAGAATAAGATAATATTAGTAATCTAGATTGGATGAATAAAACGTGATAAGTGAACGGGTTCTAAATAAGGAAATGAATCATAACATCGAACAAAAGGGTATAGCTAATCAAAATGGTAAGTGATATAGTTAAGAGAGTGAGATCGCCAACCCATACTTGTGGGGTATGTTTATCATGACGAGTGATAATGAATTATGGAATGGAAAAGTGTATGGGACATGCAGAACATATGATTACCGTCATCTTGAACCATTGATTGAGAATTTGATTGAGAATTTCGAGGACTAAATTTTTATAAGGAGGGGGAATTGTAACATCCCACCCCCACCGGAAGGGTAAAATGGTAAAATTGGCATAGGATGGGATAGATTGAGATTGCATAGAATTGCTCATGCATAATAGGATTGCTACACAAGAGCAATTGTGCACATGAAATTACAAAGATACATGCATTCATGACATTTCCGCTTAGGTTTCAAATTGAGATCTTTTGTGAAATTTATGGGATACTTGTATTTGAAAACTTATTCTGAGTCGCCAAAATTGTTTTATATTTTATGGGATTTTCAGAATTTTTCTGAATTTTCCTAGAAAATTCCCAAACCGGCAAAAACGCCTGGCCTATGGCCTAAAGGTGTTTTTGTTTGGAAAATGTGTTTTCGTGCTTGAAAAATTATTTGGAGTCGCCATAAAGTGTTTTCCATTTTGGAGATTTATGAAAATTTTTCTGAATTTTTTCGTTAGTTGCTTGACCGAGAATTTCCAACGGCCGACCGAGTGGGCTTTTCAGATCAAAAGGGACTGCAAAATGACATGGGATTAGTGAAAAAAAAATTAATTATGGGAATTGTTAGAGACTTATTAGCATAAATTGGGTTTAGATTAAATTAGATTAAGGATTATGATTAAAGTAAGTTAATTAAGTTCTTTTTGTCTTTTCCATTCTTAAAAAGCCAAGTGTTCCTTTGTTTTGTGTGCCTTGTCTCTTATGAGCCATTATCTACGACTTTCTCATTCTCCTTTGCATATATATATATAATTGATGGTGTTGGAAAGCTCAAGACCATCTTGAAAGTTGAAAAGGGTTGCTTTGAAAGTGCAAATCATCCTCATCCGAAGATGCTTTGTTTCCTCCTTCAAGGTTTCTTTTCCTTACATATAAGAGGCTCTTCTTTGCTTCTTGCTTGCCTTCTTCTTCTCTACCAAGACCAAGCTTAGACTTTGAATTGATGATATTGTACGGATGCTTGTAATAGCCGTTGGTGTGGATCAAAGTAAAGATGGTGTGAACTCGAGTGATTGAAGATTTAAGAGCTTGAACTTGATAAGAGGTACAGTTGAGCGTCGACCTACCGACGCTGCGAGACTTCCGGCATTAGCTTGAAGTGCTGGTGAGTAACCTAGTTGGTTCCTCGACCTTTATGTGTTTACGATTTTGCAATTATGCCATGTGGAGATAATGGAAGGTTTATGTGTGTTTGATTTTGATTGATTTCGGACCATAGGTGTCTGAAATATTTGGAATGAGATAAAGAAGTGCTACTTGTGTGTAACTTGTTTGTGAATGGGGATCTCGGACCAAAGGTCCGAGGAATGGGTAATCGATATTGAAGTGTTAATTGTTGGTTTCTATACATTGATGTGTCTTTAATATGATATGGTATGATACAAGAAAGGGCAAATAGCATTGACATATAAATGGAAACGTGGTCATTGAATTATAACTGACTGTAAATGGGAATTGGAGCATAGGCATTCATGCATAATGGTATGATCAGATAAAGGCAGTTGTGACCGGCAGCCACCAGTATCGTAAGGCATATCACGCCTAACGATATGAGAGCTTTACCAACGCACAGACCTCGGGTCCAACGTATTTAGAGCCTCGGGCTCAATGTATCGTGGCTTCAAGCCCACGTTTTCGAGCCATCGCTCAACGCAATGTGCCCGCCATCGGGACGAGCCAGCGCACGGTCACAACAACGTAATAAAAATGGAAAGGGTCTCATGTGCATTGCATAAGTGGTATGATTAATGTGAATTGTATTGCATTTATGAATTGTGATCATGTATGATAATTGGTATACTGATTGACTATGCATGAGTTGAGTGAACCATCGATGATGGTTTCTCACTGAGTTCGCAAACTCACCCAACATTGCAACTATTTTTCAGAATTGAAGAGTACCCGTCGGTGAGATGGGAGTATGATTTACTGACAAGAAAGTCGGTGTTTGGAGTCGGGATCAGTTCACGTCTGCATTTGTATCATTTTGAATTATGTATAAATTGTATTTCCGCTGATTTGTACTGTTAATGTAAAGGGCCCAAGATTTGTAATATGAGTACTGAAAGAATATTTCGATTGAAAATGTTTGCGCACACTCGATTGGTTCGGAAAAAAAAAATGTATTACCGAGTTTTGAATCGCATTGATCGCTTCTAAAGATACCACCCTCGTGGGTCGCGGGCTCGGATATCACCGTCGATATCGGGTTCGGGACTTGCGGGAGTGGGATGCTACACTATCAATGTGAATACCCTGTTATGGATTGTTTGAGGAAAATAAAAAGAGACGTAGCAATAATGCGATGACATTGTATAAGCCAAGTGGATATGACCTTAAAAGGTCAAGCTGACACAGGAATGATATGGGAATGAAATTAGGGAAATGGAAAAAAAAATAAATGAAACAATGATAGTAATATATGAAAAGAGTTGTTGCATTTAAGTCGGTTTACCGTTGGGAGTATCTATTAGACAGTAAAGTTGATCATGATTAATGAAACGTATGTGAAAGATACATGGAAATCATAGAGGAGATGATCGGTGAATGATTAGAGTGGCTATAAGTGTAAAGTTCATAATGGGTTAAAGTAAGACATAAGAGGACTGAATGTACCTTTATGCGAGGAAATGAAAAAAAAAATATTGTGGCATCAGTCCTCTATTTGAGGATTAGCATAAACGGAAAGGAGTTTTATGGAACTCTGAATTGTATAGGTTACTAATTGGCTTCCGGATAAGATGAAATAAGTTCTGGTGAGGTGTAGATTACGGAATAAGTGTTAAAGAAAGTGTTTATGTGACTATCACATGGAACCTTAGTGCAAGGACTGTTCTGATCTTTAGATTATGGCATAAAATTATTCTGATTGAAATAGTGCGTATAGTTAAGAATGATTGAAAAGCAATTAGGGACACTAATTGGCTGATGAGAATTTGGTGAACAGTATAATGACGGTAGCAAGATTAATGGTCAAACGAAAAGAAGTACGGACGAAATCAAAAGTGAAATTGAGTTATATCTCAAGAGGAGATTTAGGCATAACAAGTGAAATATACGACTGAGGTTATCTGTATTGTGTGTACGGAAATGTAAAGTATCCAACTACGTAAGTGGAATTTTAATTTGAGGATGAAATGTCTATTTCAATAAATTGGATTTGATTTTCAATGTGATATTGTAGAATCGTGATAAATGAATTCTATACATGATTAATTGATAACAGATTGTATTTGAGTCGCCACCGGAGCTATATGCTCAACGCTAATGAGCCCAAAACGACAGCTCGAGCTTTATGCTCAACGCTTAATGTGCCGAAAGGATGATTTAGAGCCATAGCTCACCGATTATCGCGCCGGATTGGGACAAAGTCAGCGCCAAATACAACATCGAATCTAAATGGGGAATAATAGAAAAATGTTAGGCATGTAATTGATTGTACTGTGAATTGGGAAAAGTATTGAATCACTGAAATAAAATGGAAGTCCAAGTATGGATGACTAGGTATTGGCATATGTTGATGTGAATGACAGGAAATAAATTGAAAAGAGAAATGAGTTAAGACAAGAAGTCCTAAAGGAAACCGACAATGACGTGATGTAAGGTTACCTTCATAAAGGGAATTGCAAATACACTACTTGTGGACTCAAAGGAAAAGTCGAATGATGTATGGTAAAGTCAACAAGACCCTAATAGGAATTATGTGAGGTAAGCAAATGGTAGTGACTATGTTTATAGGCTAAATGTGTTTGAAAGTGTTGAATAAAGAAAAGTAAAAAGAATTATATGATTAATTGAGGAATTTGATACCGAGGATAGGCATACCCTTGGAAAGTGTGTGATGAATCGAGTCATTATGTTAAAATGGTATAAGATAAATTGAACTGACTTTGATAAATGGTATTGGTGTTACGATCACAATTGTTTAAAGTCTTAGAGACAGTGTTTATTCGGGAAAAAAAATGGACATAAATGATTACTATACCAACAATGAACAGATAATGCTGCAATGAACAGATCAATTACAGATATTGGGATTTCCAAAAAATGTTAAGTAGATTATGGGTGATTGTGAAGTGTTACTGGAAAATTGAAGTTGTAGATCTAGTGATACTGGATAAAGGTAAGAAAGGTTAAGAGTGCAGGAGTTAAAGTAGTGAGTCCAATGATGAATCTGAATATGCGATTGAAATTGGAAAAACAATATTGCATGCTTCAAAGAAGAAGTATATGTACCCGACAAAAAGTGCTAAAACAAGAAAGTGAACAGTTGAAGTTAGACATTCTAGTAAGTATATGTGAAAGTGAAATTGAGTAACTATGAGTATAGAACGAAGTGGTTATAGATTCAAGTGCGTAGAGGTTTGAATGTTCAATAGGAAAAGTGCTTAAGTATTTGGACTATAGAGGACTATAACCTCATGATATAATTTTGATCGAATGATTATAGAACTAATGGTGAGCACAAGATGGAATTGTACACGCTTGATTTAAAAAATGCCTAACAAGAGGCAAAGACCAATATTGAGTCGAGATGCTTGTGATGAGTAAAACAAAGGACGTGACTTAGGAAAACTGCATGGGTTAGTCAAGTGGATCAGACCTACATATGAAATAGAATTAAATGTATAAAAAACAGTGAATGTCAAAAGAAAACTGAATTTGTATTAAGAGTCAATGAAATATGAAGGATAAATGCATCAGGTGGATACCACCGGTTATAGTGAAATTATTGTATTGTACGTATCACCTTAAAAAGGTGTACTCAGAATAGAAGTGGCAAAGAGAGTATCAAAGGACCAGGATTAGTATGTATATTACTAGAGAGAAAGGTATTGGATTGATAAAACGGGATAAGTGAATAGATTCATAAATAATAAACTGAGTCATAGCATCGGAACTAAAGGTAGTGGCTACTCTGATAATGATAAGTGAGATAGGTAAGATAGCGAGAAAGTCGCAGAGGAAACGGACAGTCTTACTGCGATCTTTTAGTAACGGAAGTATTGAGTAACATAGTGTATGGGAACTGTAGGGACATATGATCACCGCTATCCGAACTGCTGACCGAGAATTTCAAGGACGAAATTTTTATAAGGAGGGGGGAGTTGTAACATCCCACCCCCGACAGGAGGGGTAAAATAGTAAATTGTCATAGGATGTGAGTGATAGGGATTAATTAGTATTATTCATACCTTATGTGGCATATTTGTATCAGGAAAATGACATTGTTGCACATGAAAATATTGTACATGCATACATTGACGTTCTCGGTCTATTTGGTTATAACTGTAATTAGTTGAGAATTTTGAGAATTATGGGTTATTGATCTTAAAAAAATATTTGGAGAGTGTCAATAATGATTTTTCAATTTTGGAGAATTTTAGGAAATTTTCTAAAATTTTTCGGGGTTAAATCTCGGACTAGGAAAAATACCGGGTGACAGACCAATGGGTCAAGGGTAGTAGAAATTATGGATATGTGGCTATATGGGTATTGGACAAGTGTAAAAGTGTAATATTGAACCTATTGTAATTTTTTGATCATAACTCATTGTGTAGGTGAGCAATTGGGGTGCGGTTTGTGCCCAATTAAACTTGAGCTTGTTGGCTACAATTTTATGTAAAATAGGTGCTGTTAAATTTGTTAGTAGTGTGCCCTAGGCCAATGAACATTTTTGATTCATGTATTAACATCATGTTTTGTTAATAATATATTATGAGGTATTCCGTTTCATATATGCATGTATTTCATTTATGCAATGTGATTTACATTCCATGAATGGTATTAAACTTATGTCATCAAGTATGTGACTTGATAAGAAACCATAAGTGTTATAATACTATTCTAGATCGTCCCTAGTCGATCATTATTGGTGGAACAATAATGAATTAAGGCTAGTATGTGTTCGATTGATGATCACGCTTTTATCGATCATGGATATGAGATATCAAATCGAAACATAGATATATGTTAGAGAACATATATTGATCGACCCAAAGAGAATACTACATGGTTTCATGTCATTAGTGATTCTCAATATGGTTTGACTTTAGTCCTTTGACCTGAAGTCATCATGGTTCCTACATGAGGAATTTAGTGTTTTGATATTAGACTAAGTTATTTTAACCGAATAACAAATAGTCTTATGTTGGACACTAAATGAATCATGCGGAGGGATGTGAATGACGTAGACGGGATTTGTACCTCTCTTAAGTGAGAGAGATATCATTTGGGCCTCTTGACAAGTGTGACTGAAGAAATACATGACCGTGCTCAAATGAATTGATGAAGAGTCATCAATGTCACTTGTTATAATCAGTCAACTTGCGGATCAAGAAACTATGATTAATCAAAGGTTGACATGTACCATGCCTTGTGATTAATCTTGATATCGTGTTACAAAAGGACTGAGCTTATAATCATGATTACAGGTTAAATCGGATTATCGATCCTCATTTGATTTGGGTAGTCATAATGTCTTGCTAGAGGCCGCTTATGACTTATGGGCCTTGAAGTGTAATCAAGCCCATTGCCAACATCAAATGAGCCTACAGGGTCGCACACAAAGAGTGATGTGATCTGGGCTTATTCTCTTGGGCCTAATTTATTAGGTGTTAAATAAATATATTTAGATATATTTATTGGGCTAGATTTAATTAAGTTGTCGGGCTTTTATTATATATATGATATAATGGGCCGAAACTTAATAGGGCCTGAATGAGATTAGGGTTTCTCTATAAATAGAGAAGCTTAGGTCTCATTAGGTAAAAACGACACAACTGTCAAGAAACCCTAGCCGCCAAGAGAAAGATCGTGCGGCGTTCTGAAAGGTTTTCAGGACGTGCTAGCACACTACAGCCGCAGCCCGGATCGTGCATGCTCGTGTGGATACCGGTAGAGGACATTAGCGATTTGCAGTGTCTTGGAATCCGAAAAGAAGCAATCCATCCACGAAAATAAGGTATTTTCATTAATCCTCGTGTTTTCGATTATACTTGATAATTTTGTATGGTCTCTTCCGCAGCGTATTGTGAATACTCGGACCATATGCGATCCAACAAAATTGTAACTCTAAAAGGTTGAAAAGTTGCATGGAAAGTTCCTGTTTTAGTGTCTGTGAACAGTAACCAAAACTATGACCAAAGTGTTTTACTGATTTTTCTAAATTAATTGATATGGAATTTGGGAAAATGGTCTTCATGAAAGTTGAAGAATATTAAGTTAGCTTTCCATTCCCACTGATCTTGCTATTTTTCGAGATGTATATTGGGATATATGAACTGTTTACTCTTGACTGGTTTTGAGCATTTTGTGGAAACCTAGACTAAGTGTGGATTTGGTGCACATTCTGATTAGTAGCAATTTTAACGATTTCTGTGGATTGAATTAGCTTGAGTGATCTTCTGAAGAGTTGTAGAGCAAACATTTATCTTGAAAAGGGTATATAGAACGTAATTTTTGGAGATCAGATTAGGAAGTTATGAATTTTCAAATCCTGAACCTGCATAAAGGTGTTAACTGCTGATCATGGCAGAAACTTGTATAAGAGTTTTGAATTGGTTACAGATGGAATTGGCTCTTAAGCTCTTCATGAAACTTGAATTAGGTGGTTTTATCTTTCCAATGATATAAGGTAGTGATTTTTTTGACTTGTGTACAGGGAGTTATGCTTGATAGAACATTACTGTCCAGATTTGGTGATTTCTGGGGCAGCATCACTGATTGAATTATTTGACCTAGTTATCAATTGAATTTGATTTTGGGTTGTTCATGAAAGTTGTTGATAACATTGGGATATTTCTGAGCATAATTATTGTGTAATTTTTAGACTAAGTAATTGAAAGTTACGAATTTTATAAACTGTTGCACTGTTTGGCATGTTGGAGAAAGTTTTCCAGATCTGTTATGGGAGTAATGTAAGTCGACTTGTATCTTCAGTAAGTCGACTTATGCATGCACAGTAGCGTCAGTCGACTTGTATTCTCAGATAAGTCGACTTGTACTGACCTTTTTCTATTCTTTTGCTTATAACTTGTCCGTCCGACGTCCGATTGACCCAATTCTTGAGGCATCGGATTCGTGAGACATTGAATTTCATTTCATAAGAAATTGGGAATTTTTGGACGGGAAATTGATGTGGTTCCGGGTAATAGTTATGTGGCCACTGTTTTATTTATTTTTGGACCGATTAAGGCCTGAATTGAGTAATTTGGTGCCGTTAGATTTCTAATCTTTAGGTGGAATTGTTATGACGGGAAAATTTTGGATTAGGGATAGGAATGCCATAAATATGCATTGTATACATTTTAATTGCTTCATGTGCATTGTTTGATATTTTTAACTATACAGTTGGTAATGTGTACTCATTTTAACTGTTATAGAGTCACACTTGGAGCGTCGGTCCACCGACGTCACTGAGACTTCCAGATTTTGGCTCGGAAGTACAGGTGAGTAACCTAGTTGGTTCCTCAACCTTTATGTGTTAATATTACACGCTTATGCCATGTGGAGATAATGTAGGATTTATGTGTTTGATTTGATTGATTTCGGACCACAGGCGTCCGAATTATTGGAATATGATATCGAAGTGCTATTTGTGTGTAGTGTTTGTAAATGCTTCAATGAAATTATTGTGAAAATGTTTATGACTAAATACCGGACTGAAGGTCCGAAGTAATGGGAAATGGGACACTGAAATGTAAACTGACTGTAAAATGTAAATTGGGACATGTGCATTCATGCATAAAGGCATGATCAGATAATGGCAGTTGTGACCGAAGCAGCCAACGTATTTCAGAGCTTTAAGCTCAACGGATCAGGGCTTCAAGCCCAACGTATTACAGAGCCACTGGCTCACCGTATTAGGGCATATCACGCCCAACGTATTCAAAGCCACAGGCTCAACGCAATGTGCCCATCACTGGGACAGTTTAGGTTCACGGTCACAACAATAAAATGGAAATGGAAGGTGTCACATGTGCATTGCATATATGAATGATTAAATGTGAATGGTGTTAAAAGCAAAATGCCTATAACTGTGAAATGCCAGTGCATGTGATATTTATGAAAGGGATAAATTTGTAATATGCTGTGATTTGTGTGAATATGCATGAGTTGAGTGAACCATCAATGATGGTTTCTCACTGAGTTCGCAAAACTCACCCAAAAATTGCATCTATTTTTCAGGTCTTGAAGAATACCCCGGTTCACACGGGAGTATGTCTACTGTAGACAAGTGAAGGATAGAGGTCGGGATCAATTCGTGTCTGCTTTAATGTCGCATAATTGTATTTTGAACTTTCTGTCAAGGCTGCTTGTATCTGTAATGAGCCCAATTTAGTTATGGCTCTTTGTGCATTAAATGATTGTAACTTATTGCTGAATGATTTTAATAATTGAAAATGTTTATCGCTGAAATCGAAACTGTATTTCGATTGTGGGCTCAGACATTCTTTTTTCCGCAAAAAAAAAATTGTATAATTGAAGTTTTGACCGATCGATGTAATCGCCACCCTCGCGGGACACGGACTCGGATATTGCCAACGATATCGGGTTCGGGTCACGCGGGAGTGGGATGTTACAATAACTCCACCAATAGACGTGGTAGGTCAGGGGCAGACAGTCTTCCCGTTCATACGGGAGGATCAATTACTCACAGTGAGCATGCAGAGAGACTTGTAAGTATATAAATATTACATTTATATTCTAAATGTTTACTTTGCTATGTTTAAATGTAAATTGATGTGTGAATGTTGTGATGAACATATATGTGTAGTATGCCTAATGATCATGACTGTGTGGATTAATTTGTTAGTTCCATTTATGGCTGTGTTGAATATTTTCTTTCTTGAACAGGGGTAATATCATAAAAACAAAAGAGACTCTGCCGAAATTTTTATAAATTCTAATTTAACTTATTACTTTTCATTATTATGCAAGAAAAGTCTATGGGCGTTAGGCCTACACCCCATCAATTAAGAAACATGACGGTATGACATTCGTTAACAGCTGATGTCGAGAACTAAATATATGTGAATTTCATAGTTTAATATTCAATCTTAATAATTATCACTTACTAATTATAATATAAGCATTGCCTCTTATTAGGAACAAATACAACAAACAATTGGGCAACAGTCGCAGGATGCACAACCTGTTGATGAGACCCAAGTATATTTTAATGCAGTGGGTGGTAGGGACAGTCGGGGAAGGATCTTTGGCCTAGGCTCATGTGCCAACACATTTTACTCACACTCCTCTACTATGCCAACAACAGCAGCATCTAGTTCAGAGTCGACAATGCGACATATCAACCAACTTGAGTCCACAGTTCAGACGTTGATGGAGGTAATATGTTGGGACCCGATCCGGGAACCGGATCCCAACCGGAAAGCAGAAACTGAAAACGAACATAATCGAAATGGAAACGGAAATTTCGCAACGAAATTTCGAATCGAAAAACAAAGCAATCGATCAAGCAAAACGAATATGAGAAATCGGAATACTAATAACAAATTGGATAACAAAGCGAAAGCAAATTGGAATCGGATGCAAAACATACAAACGGAGTAATTGAATCAAATCGCGAATCAATTCAATTGACACAAATTCAAACCGAGAGAACCAAAGAACAAAGAACAAAACGAATAGATGAACATAATCGCGTTGGAAACCTAGACTATCTAAATCCGGTATAAATTTTTTTTATAACTATCATATTCAAACTCATGCAAATCAAATACCAACAATTCCCACTTTTGGAAATTCATCCATATACAAATCTCAACTCACTTAATTCTTCTTAATCATGCAATAACTCAAAATTCCATTTTGAGTAAAACACTTATTCTAATTCCTTTTCGACTTTTGTAGAATAATCGATTTTATCGAAAATCGGCAGATAACTACCAGATTTAGACAGCCCAAAATTTTCTGCAAGCAAAAAAATACACTTCTAATACATATCCCAATCAACACAAGTCAACATCGGACCTCCCGTCAGGAATCCATCACACCAGTAGAAACGCAATCCTATATCTAAGCACTTCATAATCTCCATCCATTATACATACTTCAATTCAATACAATTCAATCATATTCAGATAAACTACCATGATCTACTTACATAATCCAATTCCACTATCATACATAAATTCAATTCCATAACTTAACTCAAATACATCATCAATACCACAAAGTGACATTTTCAATCCACGATATCAAACCAAAACCACAATCTCAACGAACTCTATTATCGACACATGCAGAATCGATATCTCGACCGTTTTCATCCAATCTCCGCTGGAAACCCGGAGATGGGGATGAGAGGTGGGTGAGCTTGACACTCGATGGGTAACATACGATAAATGAAACATAAGCGAAAATTTTCTTTTCAAACTTTTCAAACCTTTCCCATTCGGAAATTTTATCCAAAGACTCATTTTCAAATTTTTTTTCAAAACATTCATAAACAGTTTCCGAAATTCATTTCTCAAGTTCTCAACCTTTTCACAAATCATGCAAAATTTCAACATGAATACATCACATAAGAGAAATTTCACACACATAAACAAAATCAAAATCACATAACATAACAGAATGGTTTGGTTTCGGTCTAACAGACGCATCGCACATTCCAAATAGCGGTTATCTGCGGTAGTGAATGAGGGGAGTCCGAATCGAACTCCTAAGCCACTTCTTGCAGCCGGAGAAAGGCTATCAGAGAGAGACAATGCACTGACTCTACGGAGGGGACCTGACCAAACCCATACAATTCACATATTCATGCTTAAAACAAACAGATTGCCCGAAGACACTTTTCGAAATTTCACATTGTCATGTCGTGTCTTACTAGACATAGTCACATTCACCAAGCACATAATTTCATATGTCATATTGCAAAAATACAAATGCACCAATCAAATTCTTACAAATTCACAATCATTCATCAAACAAGTATGCAACACAAAATAGATAACAACTTTATCAATTCCTTTGAAACATAATTCTTACACATTTAAAATCACAATACACATTTCTCATCCAAAATTTAAACCACGATTTTCACCTTTTATTCAAAACAATAAAATCACTAATCATTTTAATTTCTTAAATTGATTTCCAAAAGCATTTCTCTCATTGATTTTCCAAAACATAAATAACAACTTCTTAAAAATTGAATATACCTTTGAATAACAATTTTCTTAAATCAATTTCCAAAATCCTTTAGAAACAATAAATCTAACTTTTGTAATAATTTTCGTAATTCCGCACATGCTCAAATTTATCAATATTTAAAACCTTTGAAAACTTTCAAATTGAAAGTTTCAATTTCTCATATCATTGAACATATAACAAAATTTCTAAAGTTATTCCAAAAGCAAAGAATTTCATCAAACGAAAATCAAACAATTATATAAATGATATTTTATAATTAATTCCCAAAAGCATTCGGAAATCATAGTTTTCCCTACTTTCCAAAACAGTCAGAAATCATGATTTTCCAAACATTTTTTTTTCAAGAACACTTACAAAGCTCATAATTTCGTAAATAAATATGATACCCACCTTATTTCCATGCAAGCATCTTGTCCAATGCTTCACTTTGACCTTTGCTTCTCTCTCTCTTCCAATTTAACAAAACCTAAACCATAATCATCCAAATTCACATCATAAATAACAAAATCTTCAAAGTTAACCTAAGAATTCACCAATTCCATATAAATTCAAGCTATTTAAATCTCCAATTTTGAAAATCCCTAATTTTCAAAATTGACCTAAACCAATTTACACAAATTCAATACCATAAATCACAATTTCTTTAAAATTGATTTCATATTTCACCAATTCCTACTATTATTGATGATTCTACACCATTAATTCACAAAATTCCCAAATTTCTAATTTGGTCTAAACCCCCAATTTACAATTTTTCAAATTAAACTTCACCTAAAGCATAAACATCAAAATTAACTTAGGATATTTCAAATTCATCACTAATCCAAACTATCTAAAGCATCAATTTAAAAAATCCCCAATTTTCAATTTTGGGCATAATCCCCAAATTCAAAATTTTCCAAAATTAAACACAATCATAGCCTAATCTCTTCAATTAATCATATATAAACTAAATCCATAACCATTCCAAGCCATCTAACACCATAAACTCATAAAAAAATTCAAAACTCAACTTTCTCTCACTTACCATTTTCCACTATTTTCGAATTTAGAGAGCTCCAAGACAAGCTTTCATCTTCTTCCTCCCATTTCCTCCTTGAAAACAAACGGAAACCCTTGAGAATCATGGAGAAAAATCGAAACTTGCTTCTCCTCCCTTCTCCACTATCGCCCCTCTCCTTCTTCTCTCTTCTTCATCTTTTCTTTCTTTCATTTTGCTTCATTTTCGTGAGTTGCAGAACACAAAACGACAGCCCCTATGTATTCTCTGCCATGTCACTTAAAATGGGGCACAAATGACCAAGTTGCCCCCCACTTATTTGCCAATTTCCAAAACTGCCCCTGCATAGGATTTTGAAAAACTGACTACTTGCGTTCTATTTTCAAGCATCTAAACGAAATAATTTGGACAAACTTTCTTCTTAAAAATTGTTTCTCTAGATCATACGAATCCAACGCCACCAATTGCGCTCAATTCGGATCAGAAACGAAGAAGTTATAGCCAAAACACTATCGAACCTTTACAAAATCCGAGACTGAACATTAACATAACTTCAGTCCAGAAATTAACAATCCTAGGGATGAAATTAAATTTTGATCCCTTCACAAGGGTTGTAGCCCTATATCTTAACTTTATTTTCCCTCAAGAATCAACTCAATCGGAGTTGTACAACTCCCGAAATTCGCAAAATACCAAACCATGTTTAGAAAATTATCCAACTTATAACCTATAACCAAATCTCTTACTTTGGTTCAATCAATCTCTTTCCATTTAATCTCCTAAAAATCATAATTTTTCATAAAAATGGAATTAATTATCTTAGGAATCCAACGCTTCAAGAATCAAATCAATAGGATGTCGGACGAAGGAATTATAAGCAAAAGATTACGAAAGGGATCGGATAAAGAAACAAAGTAACGGAACTTCAAAACCGAACTTTTCAAAAATCATATCTCCCGATCCCGAGCTCGGAATTTGACAAATTTGGTTTCAATAAAAAGATCAAAGGAAGCTCTACAACTTCCCTGAAGTACTCAAATTCAAAATAGGTCTCAAAAGAGGTTGAAAACTCAACCAAAAGTTCTATCCAAAACAGCTTTTCCTAAACGACTTCCAATTTTTAATCGCTCATAACTCCTAGCCCCGATATCGAAAAATTACAAACTTTATATCAATGGAAAGATAACAACATCATCTAAAACTTTTATGAAGATTACTTACTCCAATTCAAACTAAATTCATACGACGAGTGGCCTCGAAGTATAGAACACACAAATCTATACTTAATAGCATTTTCAAAACAAAGCATATCTTCAGAAAATCATATCTCTCAATCCCGACATCGAAAAATAGCAAATCTTATGTCCACAAAAAGCTCTCGACAGAGGCTACAATTTTCATGTTGATCATTTTCTCGAATTTTGTCTAAATCAAAAAGTCAACTTTTTCCTCAAAAAGTCAAACTTCAAGCGAACTTTGACTGATCATAACTCTCACTCCCGATATCGGAAAATATTAAACTTTATGGCTACAGAAAGCTCTTGATATAAACTACAAGTTTCCAGAAGATCATTTTCTCAAATTCTCCCAAAATCAAAAAGTCAACTCTCAAGTCAAACATTTTATCTCCAAAAGTCAAACTTTCTAAATTCTTCAAATTTTCAAACTTTTTCTTTTTTATTCTTGCTATTTAACTTCATTTCAATCAACTCATCCACTTTCTTCTCATAATCCATATAAGTTCACTCAAATATTAAATTCCTCAAAATTAAACAATTCTTTTCTCATAATTTTTTTTAATTTCATCAAATTTCCTTAAATTCAAAATTTTCTCACCAATTTCTTTCTCACTTAAATTCATTTTAATAGTTCTAATTTTCATCAAAAGTTCGGGGTCCAACATTTCTCCCCCTCTTAAAAGAATTTTGTCCTCGAAATTCATACGTAGTAAATCATCAAGTAACACATTCTCTTAGCTGATTTCTTTCCAAAAGATCATAGTCACTTTTCTTATCTAATTTCCTCATCATACACATTCTTAACTTACTTCTTATATCAAGTACACCACATTCACTATTATATCACTTCACTATATCCACAATTCAATATGCCTTACATATATAGATATAAACTCAAGTTGTCTCATCTTTCAAGTATCCCTTAATTGCATCTTACATATGCATATTCGAAAAAAATTCATCCAAATTTAATTTGTCAAATATTTCATGACATACCTTCATATCAGTTAATCCTATCCTTCAAGTATTTCTTAATTCGACTCACACATGTATAACTAAAATCTATTCTTCCCATTTCATCATGAAATTCTCCTCTCAATTGCCCTTAACACTTTCTTCTAATCAATCATCACTCATCACCTTAATCAAACAATCCACTAGGTTCTTCACATCATGCATGAAATACCATTTCCATCTTTATCACTCTCTCACTAATGCAATCCTATTCATTAAAACTCTGAACAAACACCTCCGCCCAAGTATGATCATAATACTGGGCTCTGATACCATCTATGTTGGGACCCGATCCGGGAACCAGATCCCAACCGAAAAGCAGAAACCGAAAACGAACAGAATCGAAACGGAAACGGAAATTTCGAAACGAAATTTCGAATCGGAAAACAAAGCAATCGATCAAGCAAAACGAATATGAGAAATCAGAATACTAATAACAAATTGGATAACAAAGCGAAAACAAATCGGAATCGGATGCAAAACATACAAACGGAGTAATTGAACTGAAATCAAGCGAATCAATTCAATTGACACAAATTTCGACATCCGAGAGAACCAAAGAACAAAGAACAAAAACGAATAGATGAACATAATCGCGTTGGAAACCTAGACTATCCAAATCCAGTAATTTTTTTTATAGCTATCATATTCAAACTCATGCAAATCAAATACCAACAATTCCCACTTTTGGAAATTCATCCATATACAAATCTCAACTCACTTAATTCTTCTTAATCATGCAATAACTCAAAATTCCATTTTGAGTAAAACACTTATTCTAATTCCTTTTGACTTTTGTCAGTAACATCGATTTTATGAAAATCGGGCAAGATAACTACCAGATTTAGACAACCCAAAATTTCGCAAGGAAAAAATACACCTCTAATACATATCCCAATCAACACAAGTCAACATCGGACCTCCCGTCCTAATCCATCACACTAGCGTAAACGCATCCTATATCTCAAAGACTTCATAATCTCCATCCATTATACATACTTCAATTCAATACAATTCAATCATATTCGTATAAACTATCGTGATCTACTTACATAATCCAATTCCACTATCATACATAAATTCAATTCCACAACTTAACTCAAATACACCATCAATACCACAGTGACATTTTCAATCCACGATATCAAACCAAAAACCACAATCTCAACGAACTCTATTAATGACACACGCAGAATCGATATTCGACCGTTTTCATCCAATCTCCGCTTGGAAACCTGGAGATGGGGATGAGAGGTGGGGTGAGCTTGACAGCTCAGTGGGTAACATACGTATAAATGAAACATAAGCGAAAATTTTCTTTTCAAACTTTTCAAACCTTTCCCATTCAGAAATTTTATTCAAAGACTCATTTTCAATTTTTTTTTCAAAACATTCATAAACAGTTTCCGAAATTCATTTCTCAAGTTCTCAACCTTTTCACAAATCATGCAAAATTTCAACATGAATGCATCACATAAGAGAAATTTCACGCACATAAACAAAATCAAAATCACATAACATAACAGAATGGTTTGGTTTCGGTCCTAACAGGACGTCAAACTTCAAGCGAACTTTGACTGATCATAACTCTCACTCCCGATATCAGAAAATATCAAACTTTATAACTAAAGAAAGCTCTTGACATAAACTACAAGTTTCCAAAAGATCATTTTCTCAAATTCTCCCAAAATCAAAAAGTCAACTCTCAAGTCAAACATTTTATCTCCAAAAGTCAAACTTTCTAAATTCTTCAAATTTTCATACTTTTTCTTTTTTATTCTTGCTATTTAACTTCATTTCAATCAACTCATCCACTTTCTTTTCATAATCCATATAAGTTCACTCAAATATCAAAGTCCTCAAAATTAAACAATTCTTTTCTTATAATTTTTTTTTAATTTCATCAAATTTCCTTAAATTCAAAATTTTCTCACCAATTTCTTTCTCACTTAAATTCATTTTAATAGTTCTAATTTTCATCAAAAGTTCGGGGTCCAACATAATAAGTAAGCTCAGAAATGACATGGACCAAATGAGATCGAGGGAAAGAGACTCACATCATCCACGTTCACAAGACAATAGGATTGTTGTTGTCATTAATTTGATTTTCATTTATGTATTATTTAATGTTTTAATTATCAGTTAGGAAAGATTTTTTTCTTTTTATGATCATTTAGCTTTCTTTATAAACAAATTCCATGGGTTCAAAATTTCAAAACTTATGTAACGATAATTTATAATTGTTCAAATTAAAATCAAATTTAACGACCAGATTTTGGAAAAATTGTTATTCAACAAGACATTTACAGAAAATTAAAGGTGACTTCAGCAATCTAACAGCTTCCACCTTTGAATTAAGCAATCAAGGGCATATTTGATGAAAGGTTGCATTTACCGACAGCATGAAACACCTTCAGCAATGTTTGGTAGGAATTTACTGACGGAACCGTCAGAATATACTTGTGGAATTTACCGATGGTACCATCGGAATATATTTGTAGAATTTACCGACGGTTTCATCAATAAATTCCTACCAACTATACCGACGATGTTTTTGTTCCATCGGTAATATATTACCGACCGTATTGTCTAACCGTTGGTAAAGTAAACCGACCGTGCCTGCACTGACGTCGGTCTCCGTCACACTATTCCATCGGTAAATTTAGTTATCGATGGAATGTCCGCAGTTTTTGCCGTCAATTTCTATAGAAAATTGCCCTTCTTGTAGTGTGTATATTTAGATTAAGAAATTTTTCAAGTGACAAGATAAATTGGTACATGAAAATTGAAAAGATTAAGCCTATGATTTAGTAACATTTGGCATGAGAAATTAATTGACAAATGGCTTGGCAAGAATGTGAAAAATGGCATGGTTAATAAGTTGACAAGTGGACAAATGGAAGTGTTGCAATTGGCAACATAAATGGAGGGAAAATGGGAGTCATGCATTGGAGATATATGTGGCAATACATAATGAAGACACCTAGCAACTTAGGTGTCAAGCCTTTACAAGACTTTGGTAGCCTTCATTTGGCTCTCTTCTCTCCACCGATTCCTTGCTCTGCCTTTTTACTTTGATTTTGTAAACTCCTTGCAATATGCTGCATAAAGAAGCTCTCTCATACAAATTCCTAGGCTGATGTGCTTTGGGTGTTAAAAGCACATTACATCTATCTTGGTTTTGGAAGTGTATTAATTGCTTGGAAGGTGCTATAATAGTTGGATTCTTGGAGTTGAATTTGAAGTTTAGTAAGGCAAGGGAATTATAAACTTGATATCCTGTGATAACATGTGTTGTTTGATGTTTGATATGTATCAATTGTGTACTGAAATGGGAAAGAATTGAGGTTTGATACATACTGGAAACTAGTTTAGACTAGTAGTTCTACTAGACAAGTTTTGGTATTTTAGCCATATATTGCCCTGTATGTATCCAAATTGGATGAATTTAAATTCTTATTAAACTAGAAACTTATGTATACAACTTTTATGAAGGTATCGAATTTGATTTCTGTAATTAAGTGTATCAAAAGTTGTCTTGAAGTTGAGTATCTAGAATCTGTCACTGTTTGTGAACAGTCTGTAGTCATTTGGGGATAATTTTCAAAATACTAAACCAAATTGCATAAAATTGTTTTCAGTAGAAACTTAAGACATAAATAAAAAAAATTTTAGAAGAAGTTTTGGCCAAAATCCTTCAGTTTCATTGTCAAAATGACTATGTAACATTGACCCGAAAGTCTGTTTTGGGGAAAAGCTGGAAGAAAATGATGAAGTATGTGTTTTCACTGAACTTGCTTTCGTATTTCGATTATAACTTGAACTGTGGATTTCCAAATGAGTTGTTCTTGATTCAGATTAAACTAGAGACATACTTCTACAACTTTATTGAAGAAATCAAATTTTATTTTTATTTCTAAGATTTTCAAATTTTGGCATGAAATTGAGTCTTGGCTTAGGCTGTAGCACTACCGGGAATAGAAATCATATCCTGTGATTTTTGAATAAACTGTATTGATGTAGGCCGAATTAGACTGAGGTGTCTTCACCAAAGTTTAAGCTTATTATCTTAAATTTAAACTTGTATAAAGTTTGCAATTTTTAGATATAGGAATTGAGAGTTTTGAGGTGTACAACTTTGAGGCATGATCATGCATTAGTCAAAATTTCAAATGTATACAGTCTGTGGTGTTTTGAGCATAACTCATTGAATACTAAACCAAATTGCATGAACTTGGTATCATTAGAAACCTAAGGCAAAGAGGGAAAACTTTCTATAAGGAAGTATTACCTAATTACCTCACCTTCCTAATGAGAATAATTGAGCAAAGTAGAGACGAAGGTGGATTGTGAAATAAATCTGGATTAAGGGATTGAGTATGATTTCACATGATCGATAATGTGATAAGATTAAGTGTAACATCCCATCTCCCATAGGAAGGGTTTGTTGGTAATTTGGGACGGGTTAGGAGTATTGGATTATAACTCGACATGAACATATATTATATAGCCTCTATAACTGATGATTGTTTTGCACATGCACATGGTATACATGCATTCATGACATTTCCGGCATAAGTGTCTAATTGAGATTCTTTGTGAAATTTATGGGATAATTGTATTTGAAAAATTATTTGGAGTGTGCCATAAATTGTTTTACATTTTTAGGGATTTATGGAAATTTTTTTGGAATTTTTTGGGGTTCGTGCCCGGACCGGAAAATTCCAACTGACTGGCTGAGTGAGCCTTTTGTACTGAAAAGGATTGCCTAATGGCATTAGATTATTGGCTAAATGGTGTTATGGAATTATTTTAGTGCCATGATTAGAGTTTAATTGGGATTAGTGCTTAATTAACTAGGATTAACTTATGTTTTTGTCTTTTTCCATTTAAAGCCAAGTGTCCCTTTTACATTTATTACTTTTGTCCTTGTATATTCATCACCTACGACTATTTAACTTGGCTTGCAATAAAAAAAAGGGGATTTTGAAAGCCTAAGGTGATTCTCCCATCTGAAACCTTATTTTTCCCTTCCTTGGTGAATTTCTCTTCTTTCTTCGTTGGTGGCTTCTTCTTACAAGATAGATTCTTGTTCTTTTGGCTTGCTCCTTCTTCCTTCTCATGTAAAGCTAGCTTAAACCTTGTGAAGATGTTGAATTGTGTGAATGCTCAAGTGATAGCCGTGGGTGAAGTAAGTTAGGAAGTTTTGGAGAGTTGTAAAGTGTTGGAGAATTGAAGAGTTTGCAACTTGATTGGTAAGTCTTGATGTTTGTTTTTATGTTTTTGGTAGTTAGAGGCATTCATGGAGAGAAATTATACATGTAGTTGATTATCATAGTAGTAGGTTTGAATAGGTTTAATGCATGCTTGTGTGAAGGAATTGGTTATGGTAGTTAAAGAATGGGAAAGTGATATTATTAATGATGTTTGTGGTGCTTAATGAATGGAAATACAAGATGGAAGTTGGTTATGTGGGTGCTGCCAACTTTTGAATAATTATATAAGTTTATGTTGTGATGAATTTGTGGTTGAATTAGAGGTATAATTGGATGCTTAGGGATGTATTATTGATATTAGCAGTGATAGGAGTTAGGTTAATGTTGAAAGCTGGAAAATGAATCTTTAACCTATTGTAATGCTTTGATCATAACTAATTGTGTAGGTGAGAAAATGAGTTGAGGTTTGTGCCCAATTAAACTTTGGGATGTTGGTTACAACTTTGTGTGAAATAGGTGTTGTTAAATTGTAATTCTAGAAGGGCGAAATTTTGCATGGAAAGTTACTATTTTATTGCCTGTGAACAGTACCCGCAGTTATGACCTGATTACTTTGTTGATTTTTCTACATTAATTGATATGGAACTAGGGAAAATAGTATTCATGAAAGTTGTAGCATATTGAGTTAGCTTTTCATTTCCACTGATCTTGCTAATTTTCGAGTTGTATATTGGGAGATATGAACTGATTTCTATTGATTGGTTTTATGCTTTTTGGAGAAACCTAGTCAAAGTGTTGGTTTTGTGAGCAGTCTGCTTGGGAGCAATTTTAGCAATTTTTGTGGACTGAATTGGTGTGAGTGATCTTCTGTAGAGTTGTAGAGGAAGAAATTATCTTGAAAATGATATATGGTGTGTAATTTTTAGAAGTCAGAATTGGGAGTTACGATTTTGCAAAAACTGAACCTAAACTAGATTATGAATGGCTGATCATGACAGTAGCTTCCATAACAGTTTTGAAATTGTTAGAAATCGAATTGGAGTTTGAGTTCTCATGAAAATTGAAGTTTGAGATCTTAGATTTTCAGGGATATAAGGTAGTGAATTTTGTGACTTTTGTGCTAAGAGATATGCTGTTTGGAAAATTACTGTCCAGATTGATTGATTTCAGAGGGCTGATGCTTTGGTGAATTGTTTGACCTAGTTAGCAAGTGAATTTGATTTTGGGTTGTTCATAAAAGTTGTAGATAACGTTGTGAACTTACTGAGAATATTTATTGTGTTATTTTTGACTGAGGAAATGAGTGGTTACTGAATTTACAATGTACTGCCCTGTTTTGATAGGTTTTGAGTGGCAGTAGGTTTGATTGGATTTTGACACCCTTAGGGGTGAAATTGATTTTTATGATCTTCATGAGAATGGTATAACTTTTCATGATCTTTCCAACAAGCTATGGTTTGTATTTTTTCGATTTGTGTGCAAAGAGTTATGGGTGTTGGAAATTCGGATTGGAAATAGGAAAAAATAGGAAAAAGAAAGGAAGGATGTGAGTAGAACCTCGTCGGATCGCTAGGCGACGCCTCCTCCCAAAGACGGTAGAATGGCCCGATCGCTAGGCGACGCCTCGCCTCATGGCGAAGTGAAGCGAAGTCGGCCTCGCTAGGCGACACCTCGCCCAAATGAGGCAAAGCGCAATATATATATTTTTATTTTTATTTTTTTTATTTGGCATTAAGTGACCTAATTGTTTCTTTTGTCAATTTCTTTTCCGTCCGACGTCTGATTGACCGGATTCTTGAGGCATCGGATTCGTAGAACATTTAATTTCATTATGTGAGAAATTGGGAATTTTGGACGGAATTGACGTGGCCCCTGTAACGAGCCTTTAATCACTGTTTTGTTTAATTGGGGACCTATAGAGGTCCGAATTGCGCACCGTCAGCGCCAATAAATTTCTAATTTTTAGACGGATTTTATTATGGGAAAATTTTGGATTAGGGACGGGAATGCCATGAACATGCATTATACACGTTTTACTTATTCCATAAGCATTGTTTGTTATTTCTAATTATACAGTTGGTAATGTGTACTCATTTCTATTGTTATAGAGGCTCAGTTGAAACGTCATCCCACAGACGTTGCAGAGACTTCCCGGCATTAGCTCGGAAGTTATTAGGTGAGTAACCTAGATGGTTCCTCGGTTAGTAAGTGTTTATGATTCTGCACTTATAACTCTGTGGAGAATAATGGTAGGATGATTGTGTTTGTTTGTGCCTGGATTGCGGACCGGAGGTCCGATGGATTGGGAGATTCTGAAATAGAAGTGCTATATGTGATTTTCATGTGAGTGATTTGTGTGAATATAGTGAATGGGGATCAGTTATGATGTTGACTCTGTTTTGTTTGGACATATGCATTTCATGCATAATTGCATGATCAGTAATTGGCAGTTGTGACCAGAGCAACCAATGAGAGCTTATAGCTCAACGTGATTGGGTCTTGAGCCCACAGTGATTCAGAGCCTAAGGCTCACCGTTTAATGCGCCCTTAATGAGACAGTTTCAGGCGCTCAGTCACAACAACGTAATAAATTAGAAAAGCGTCTCATACACATTTCATGTACATTTGAATTGGTTCTTTTGACTGTTATGGTATAATAATCATGTGGTATTTCTGAATGTGTTTTAGCGAAATAACTGTATGTATCTATGATATACTGTGTATATGCATGAATTGGGTGAACCATCGATGATGGTTCCTCAATGAGTTCGCAAACTCACCCAAAATTGCAAATTATTTTTCAGGACCGAGAGAGTAGACTTATAGCTCCAGAGGGACTTTTCCTGCCGTGTAGATTGAGTTGGCAAGAGAAGTCATAGCACACAGGTCGGTCAGCTGGCACTTTTTGAGGGATGACCTAGCTAGCATTTTTGTTTGATTTTCTTTTGAAATAATGTACAGAACATACCAGTTGTGTAAATTTACTGCTTTGAGGTTATGAAATGAGAATTTATGGTTTCAAAAATTAGTGCATTTCATATTAATGCTTTAAGATTTTTGATGTCATATGGAGTGTTAGCGTTTGTTCGTAGCGAACCCTTATCGTAGGGTGTGTGTCGGTATGACCTACGGGCGTCCCGATACATATCCTAGGGTAAGGGGGTGCTACATTAGGTGGTATCAGAGCATGATTTGGCATCTGTTGGGACTAGTACATAATTAGGCTTGAATTATGGTGAGCAATGCAGAAACTGATCAGAGTTCTTGTTTTGTTTTAGGTCATCCGTATTTGGTGATCAGATTGATCAACTAGCTGACCAGGGATCTGTAGGAGCTAGCAGAGAGTCCTCGGTGCCTCGATCTGAGGAGATACCTCCTAGAGTCCCCGTGAGACGGGAGAGGAGATACGATTTGTCGCGTGGCGGGGGTCATGAACTTTATGGCGATCTGCACCCGTGAGGCCGAGGGATGGTTGGAGAGGACCGAGAGAGTCCTTGATCGGATGGATTGAACCTGATGAGAGGTTCGATTACGCAGTATTTCTTCTGCAGGGCCCCGCTTATACATGGTGGAAGACTGTTCCAGGCAGTACCACCAGGCCTTGTTTACTGACATGGGCAGATTTTCTGAGGGCCTTTAGAGACAATTATATGCCCGAGGTGTATCTGGAAATGAAGATGCAGGAGTTTCTGGAGCTGAGACAGGGTAGGATGACAGTAGCAGAGTACGATGTTAGGTTTAATGAGTTGATGGGATATGCTTTCTCTGTGGTTTCCACCGAGGCGGATAGGTGCCGAGGTTTGAGATGGGGCTAAATCTGGAGATCCGTGCAGGATTGGCCCGATCTGATATGGGCTCCTTTATAGAGTTGAGAGTTGCTGTTGTGAGAGTGGAGCAGATTGTGAGGCAGAGACAGGCAGAGATGGGTCAAGGGTCTAAAGGAAAGATAGTTAGTGACAGTCAGGGTAGCTCTGGTAGGAGTTTTAGCAGGCGCCAGAGCAGGGCCTTCAGATCTTCAGGAGGCTCCAGACAGTCGGGTTTTAGACGAGAGAGGAAGATTTGCATGATTGGCGATGGCGATGGCGAGAGGTTTTGGGCAGATTCTCCCATTCTGTGAGCATTGCGAGAAGAGGCACAGTAGAGAGTGCTGGCGATTGACTGGAGCTTGTCTTAAATGCGGCTCCATGGATCATCAGATTCGAGATTGCCCAGCTACATTGGGAGCTCAATCTGCTGGTAGTGGACGAGCCGAGAGTAGTACTCAAGATCTGTGAGTAGAGTGGGTGGATCCGGCGTGATCCCACGAGGGCCGAGGTAGAGGCCGAGGTAGGGCTGAGGGATCCTTTGTGAGGACTGAGGGTCGGGGCAGCCGACCACAGTCCCAAGACAAAGTCTATGCCATGACGAGGCAGGAGGCCCAAGATTCCCCTGATGTTGTAGCTGGTATGCTCCTTATTTCTGATTTTGAGGCGTTTGCATTGCTGGATCCTGGATCCACACATTCTTTTATTGCACCTCATATGGCATGTAGATTGCATGGGGATTGGGAGATGTTATCAGATGGGCTAGAGGTGAGTACACCTCAGGTACTACTATCGCATTGGGAGAGGTTCTGCAGGGATGCTCGATCCAGATTGATCAGCGGTGTTGAGGGCGCACCTTATAGTGTTGCCTCCGAGAGATCGATGTGATTCGGGATGGATCGCCTATCGCCCATAGGGCTATCATGGACTGCTATACCAAGGAGGTTTTATTAGAGTCTCCGGTCACCTAGAGCGATGTTCGAGGGAGTTAGTCAGCGATACCAAATGGATGATCTCTTTCCTTAGTGCCCTGAGATTGATGCAGGGAGGCTGTGAGGCATATCTGGCTCAAGTGGTTGACACCAGAGTTGAGCAGAGGCTTCAGGATATTCCCATGGTTAGGGAATTTTCGGATGTGTTTCCTGATGAGTTACCGAGTTTGCCGCCGGATCGGGAGACAGAGTTTACCATTGATCTCGTTCCAGGTACTGCTCCTATATCTATACCTTCATATAGGATGGCACCTGTGGAACTGAGGGAGCTTAAGGCTCAGTTGCAGGAGTTGTTGGAGAAGGGCTTTATCAGACCTAGTGTTTCGCCATGGGGAGCTCCAGTTTTGTTTGTGAAGAAAAAGGATGGGACTTTAAGGCTGTGCATCGATTACAGGCAGTTGAATCGGGTGACAGTGAAGAATAAGTATCCACTGCCTAGAATCGATGACTTATTTGATCAGTTGCAGGGGGCTCAGGTATTCACCAAGTTAGATCTGCGATCTGGTTACTATCAGTTGAAGATTGCAGAGGCCGATGTGCCTAAGAGTGCCTTCAGCAGCAAGTATGGGCATTTCGAGTTTCTAGTGATGCCGTTTGGGTTGACTAATGCCCCGGCAGCCTTCATGGCCTTGATGAATAAGGTATTTCAGCCCTACCTGGATTAGTTTGTTATTGTGTTTATTGATGACATTTTAGTGTATTCGAGGAACAGACAGGAGCATAGGGTATCTAGGTGGATCCGAGTAAGGTTGAGGCAGTGCTGAAGTGGGAGGCTCCTAGGAATGTTTCAGAGATTCGGAGTTTCCTCGGATTGGCTGGTTATTACCGGAGGTTTGTCGAGGGGTTCTCATTGATCTCAGCCCCTCTGACAAAACTTCTGAGGAAGAATGTACCATTCAGATGGACTGAGGAGTGTCAGAGGAGCTTTGAGGAGCTGAAACATCGGTTGACTACTGCACCGGTGTTGGCTATTCCATCTGGGATTGGAGGATTTGTGGTATACAGTGATGCATCGCATCAGGGATTGGGGTGTGTTTTGATGCAGCACGGTAGAGTCATTGCCTATGCCTCGAGGCAGTTGAGGTCTCACGAGGTAAACTATCCTGTTCATGATTTGGAGTTAGCTGCAGTAGTGTTTACTTTGAAGATTTGGAGGCATTACCTGTATGGTGAGACTTTTCAGATCTTCACAGACCATAAGAGTTTGAGATATTTACTGAGCCAAAGAGAGTTGAATTTGAGACAGAGGAGATGGCTTGAGTTGCTGAAGGACTATGACTGTGCTATCGAGTATCACCCTGGGAAAGCCAATGTAGTGGCAGATGCTCTGAGTAGGAAGTCGCATACTAGTACAGCTCAGATTCAGGCAATGAGGTTGCCTAACTTGATTCAGTTGAGGGCTTTGAATGTTCAGATGAATTTGGAGCAGGATGGAGTCTTATTGGCTACTTTGACACTGAGACCGATGCTACTGGACAAGATCAGGAGAGTTCAGGACAAGGATCCTATTATGGTGAGACTGATTGAGAAAGTAAAAGCTGATTCGAGTTTTGAGTTTGATGTGAGAGATGAGACTTTGTGGTTGAGACAGAGGCTTTGTGTGCCTGATGTGGATGATCTGAGGCGAGAGATATTGGAGGAGGCTCATATGGCCCCCTATGCTATGCATCCTGGTACTACCAAGATGTATAACACTCTTAAGCAACATTTCTGGTGGCCTGGCATGAAGAAGCAGGTAGCGGAGTATGTTTCGAGATGTATGACGTGCCAGCAGGTTAAGGCTGAGCACTAGGCTCCAGTAGGGAAGCTTCATTCATTGCCTATTCCGGAGTGGAAATGGGAACGAATTACTATGGATTTCATTATGGGTTTGCCTAGGACGCCGAGGCAACATGATGCGATCTGGGTCATAGTGGACCGGTTGACTAAATCGACCCATTTCTTGTCAGTGAGGGAGAACAATACCATGGATCAGTTGGCCCAGAAGTATGTGGCTGAGATAGTGAGATCGCATGGGGTCCCAAAGGTCGATAGTGTCCGGCGGGATCCCAGATTTACTTGAAGTTCTGGCGAGTTTGCGATCTGCTATGGGTACTAGTCAACTTCAAGACATTTCATCCTCGATGTATGGGCGAGTGAGAGGACGATTAAGACTGTTGAGGATATGCTTCGAGCTTGTGTATTGGATTTCAGAGGAGCATGAGACCAGTATTTAGCTCTGATTGAGTTTGCATACAACAATCATTATCACAGTAGCATCGGGATGGCACCATATGAGGCACTGTATGGGCGACCGTGTAGATCGCCTTTGTATTGGGATGAAGAGGGTGTGAGGATGATTGAGGGTCCTGAGCTGATTCAGGATACTGTTGATAAGGTGAAGCTGATTCGGAGTCGCATCAAGGCGACTCATGATAGACAGAAGAGCTATGTGGATCAACATAGGAGGGAGATGGAGTACAATGTGGGCGACAGAGTATTCTTACAAGGCCACCGTGGCGTGGTAATCGAGATTTGGGAAAAGGGTGTTAAGCCCTAGGTACATTGGTCCATATGAGATCACCGAGAGGATAGGACCTTTGGCCTACAGGCTAGCTTTACCGAGTGAGATGTCTCAGTTGCATGACGTCTTCCATGTGAGTATGCTCCGTAGATATCGGTCAGATCCGACCCATGTGATTCCAGCTCAGGAGATTGAGGTGTCTAGTAATCTGAGTTATGTAGAGGAGCCGATACAGATTGTCGGATCACAGGTGAAACAATTGAGGAATATGAGTATTCCATTAGTGAAGGTTCTTTGGAGGAACCACTCGACTGAGGAGGCTACTTGGGAGACCGAGGAGCATATGAGGAGACAGTATCCTGACTTGTTTGCTCAATCAGATAAGAATTTCGAGGACGAAATTTTTATTAGGAGGGGAGAATTGTAACATCCCATCTCCCATAGGAAGGGTTTATTGGTAATTTGGGACGGGTTAGGAGTATTGGATTATAACTCGACATGAACATACATTATATAGCCTCTATAACTGATGATTGTTTTGCACATGCACATGGTATACATGCATTCATGACATTTTCGGCATAAGTGTCTAATTGAGATTCTTTGTGAAATTTATGGGATAATTGTATTTGAAAAATTATTTGGAGTGCGCCATAAATTGTTTTACATTTTTAGAGATTTATGGGAATTTTTCTAGAATTTTTCGGGGTTCGTGCCCGGACCGGAAAATTTCAACTGACTAGCTGAGTGAGCCTTTTTATACTGAAAAGGATTGCCTAATGGCATTAGATTATTGGCTAAATGGTGTTAGGGAATTATTTTAGTGCCATAATTAGAGTTTAATTGGGATTAGTGCTTAATTAACTAGGATTAACTTATGTTTTTGTCTTTTTCCATTTAAAACCAAGTGTCCCTTTTACATTTATTACTTTTGCCCTTGTATATTCATCACCTACGACTATTTAACTTGGCTTGCAATAAATAAAAAAAAAGGGGATTTTGAAAGCCTAAGGTGATTCTCCCATCCGAAACCTTATTTTTCCCTTCCTTGGTGAATTTCTCTTCTTTCTTCATTGGTGGCTTCTTCTTACAAGATAGATTCTTGTTATTTTGGCTTGCTCCTTCTTCCTTCTCATGTAAAGCTAGCTTAAACCTTGTGAAGATGTTGAATTGTGTGTATGCTCAAGTGATAGCCGTGGGTGAAGTAAGTTAGGAAGTTTTGGAGAGTTGTAAAGTGTTGGAGAATTGAAGAGTTTGCAACTTGATTGGTAAGTCTTGATGTTTGTTTTTATGTTTTTGGTAGTTAGAGGCATTCATGGAGAGCAATTATACATGTAGTTGATTATCATAGTAGTAGGTTTGAATGGGTTTAATGCATGCTTCTGTGAAGGAATTGGTTATGGTAGTTAAAGAATGGGAAAGTGATATTATTAATGATGTTTGTGGTGCTTAATGAATGGAAATACAAGATGGAAGTTGGTTATGTGGGTGCTGCCAACTTTTGAATAATTATATAAGTTTATGTTGTGATGAATTTGTGGTTGAATTAGAGGTATAATTGGATGCTTAGGGATGTATTATTGATATTAGAAGTGATAGGAGTTAGGTTAATGTTGAAAGCTGGAAAATGAATTTTGACCTATTGTAATGATTTGATCATAACTAATTGTGTGGGTGAGCAAATGAGTTGAGGTTTGTGCCCAATTAAACTTTTGGATGTTGGCTACAACTTTGTGTGAAATAGGTGTTGTTAAATTGTAATGCTAGAAGGGCGAAATTTTGCATGGAAAGTTACTGTTTTATTGCCTGTGAACAGTACCCGCAGTTATGACCTGATTACTTTGTTGATTTTTCTACATTAATTGATATGGAACTAGGTAAAATAGTCTTCATGAAAGTTGTATAATATTGAGTTATATTTCCATTGCCACTGATCTTGCTAATTTTCGAGTTGTATATTGGGAGATATGAACTGATTTCTATTGATTGGTTTTATGCTTTTTGGAGAAACCTAGTCAAAGTGTTGGTTTTGTGAGCAGTCTGCTTGGGAGCAATTTTAGAAATTTTTTTGGACTGAATTGGTGTGAGTAATCTTCTGAAAAGTTGTACAAGAAGACATTATCTTGAAAATGATATATGGTGTGTAATGTTTAGAGGTCAGAGTTGGGAGTTACGATTTTGCAAATACTGAACCTAAACTAGATTGTGAATGGCTGATCATGACAGTAGCTTCCATAACAGTTTTGAAATTGTTAGAAATCGAATTGGAGTTTGAGTTCTGCATGAAAATTGAAGTTTGAGATCTTAGATTTTCAGGGATATAAGGTAGTGAATTTTGTGACTTTTGTGCTAAGAGATATGCTGTTTGGAAAATTACTGTCCAGATTGGTTGATTTCAGAGGGCTGATGCTTTGGTGAATTGTTTGACCTAGTTAGCAAGTGAATTTGATTTTGGGTTGTTCATGAAAGTTGTATATAACATTGTGAACTTACTGAGAATATTTATTGTGTTATTTTTTACTGAGGAAATGAGTGGTTACTGAATTTACAATGTACTGCCCTGTTTTGATAGGTTTTGAGTGGGCAGTAGGTTTGATTGGATTTTGACACCCTTAGGGGTGAAATTGATTTTTATGGTCTTCATGAGAATGGTAGAACTTTTCATGATCTTTCCAACAAGCTATGGTTTGTATTTTTTCGATTTGTGTGCAAAGAGTTATGGGTGTTGAAAATTCAGATTGAAAATAGGAAAAAATAGGAAAAAGAAAGGAAGGATGTGAGTAGAACCTCGCCGGATCGCTAGGGCGACGCCTTGCCCCCGCGAGGCGAGGTAGGATGGCCCGGTCGCTAGGGCGACGCCTTGCCCTCGCGACGAAGTGAAGCGAGTCGGCCTCGCTAGGGCGACGCCTCGCCCCAGCGAGGCAGGCGCAGCTATATATATTTTTATTATTTTTTTATTATTTGGCATTAAGTGACCTAATTGTTTCTTTTGTCAATTTCTTTTCGGTACGACGTCCGATTGACCGGATTCTTGAGGCATCGGATTCATAGAACATTTAATTTCATTATGTGAGAAATTGGGAATTTTTGGACTAGAAATTGACGTGGCCCCGGGTAACGGAGCCTTTAATCACTGTTTTGTTTAATTGGGGACCTATAGAGGTCCGAATTGCGCACCGTCAGCGTCAATAGGTTTCTAATTTTTAGACGGATTTTATTATGGGAAAATTTTGGATTAGGGTCGGGAATGCCATGAACATGCATTATACACGTTTTACTTATTCCATGTGCATTGTTTGATATTTCTAATTATACAGTTGGTAATGTGTACTCATTTCCATTGTTATAGAGGCTCAGTTGGAACGTCATCCCACGGACGTTGCAGAGACTTCCCGGCATTAGCTCGGAAGTTATTAGGTGAGTAACCTAGATGGTTCCTCGGTTAGTAAGTGTTTATGATTCTGCACTTATAACTCTGTGGAGAATAATGGTGGGACAATTGTGTTTGTTTGTGCCTGGATTGCGGACCGTTGGTCCGATAGATTGGGAGATTCTGACATAGAAGTGTTATATGTGATTTTCATGTGAGTGATTTGTGTGAATATAGTGAATGGGGATCAGTTATGATGTTGACTCTGTTTTATTTGGACATATGCATTTCATGCATAATTGCATGATCAGTAATTGGCAGTTGTGACCAGAGTAGCCAACGAGAGCTTATAGCTCAACGTGATTGGGTCTTGAGCCTACAGTGATTCAGAGCCTAAGGCTCACCGTTTAATGCACCCTTAATGGGACGATTTGGTAGCCGATCCACAACAACGTAATAAATTGGAAAAGCGTCTCATACACATTTCATGTGCATTTGAATTGGTTCTTTTGACTGATATGGTATAATAATCATGTGGTATTTCTGAATGTGTTTTAGCGAAATAACTGTATGTATCTTTTATATACTGTGTATATGCATGAATTGGGTGAACCATCGATGATGGTTCCTCACTGAGTTCGCAAACTCACCCAAAATTGCAAATTATTTTTCAGGATCGAGAGAGTAGACTTATAGCTCCAGAGGGACTTTTCCTGCCGTGTAGATTGAGTTGGCAAGAGAAGTCATGGTACACAGGTCGGTCAGCTGGCACTTTTTGAGGGATGACCTAGCTAGCCTTTTTGTTTGATTTTCTTTTGGAGTAATGTACAGAATATACCAGTTGTGTAAATTTACTGCTTTGAGGTTATGAAATGAGAATTTATGGTTTCAAAAATTAGTGGATTTCATATTAATGCTTTAAGATTTTTGATGCCATATGGAGTGTTAGCGTTTTTTCGTAGCGCACCCTTATCGTAGGGTGTGTGTCGGTATGACCTACGGGCGTCCCGATACATATCCTAGGGTAAGGGGGTGCTACATTAAGGATAAGAAACCCGAAATTTTGACATGAACATGCATCATACATATTCAGTATACATGAATGTGCATAATTGAATTCCTAATTGTGTACAATAGTAATATATGTTTGTATTGAATATTTTAGAGGAACCCTTAGAGCAACCAAATCCAAATATTGCTAGGACTTCGAGGCAATAAACAAACAGGGAGCTTTTGTAAGTAATTTAGAGGGTAAATTTTGTGGGTATCCTAAGATGGTCTCACCTTGATTTGTTTTGTTTATTACTGAATTTAATTTGATATTGATAAATGAGTACTGAATTGTGTACTAATCCTAGACATGAAGGTCCAAGCTATTGATTGATGAATGTGATGTTGAAGTGCTACTTACCTTACTTTATTCTGCTTGTTGAATTTGATTTATGTTGATTGTGTTTTGAATTCTGGACAATGATTGCCCGAGGCGTTTGATGCATGTTTATATCATTGGAAGTGTTACTTTCATGTGAATATAATTGACTACTTGCTTTGCACATGTAATGTCTGAAATGACCTTGGTTTATTTTAAAACTGTTGAATCATAGTTGTGGGTAAATAAGCATGACTAGAAGGGTCTGCAGCTGCTTCTATGACACTTCGATGTATTTTGTTATTGAGACGTAACTCTCTTTTTTGTTATGATACCGATTATGGTATCTTCTGTATAAGTCCCTTTACCCACTTCTGTTGATGGATTAGTAGTCATTTGATTATGTATTATAATATATGTTGGATTTTGAAATAAACAAAATGATGTTTTGAATTGAAGGGATTATGCCTTCTTTGATACTCAGTTTTGTTAACTATATAACTGTTCTAAAATTTAAATATCTGCTTGTGCTATAACTTGGTTCAGTATGATTAATTGTCAAATCATGTATAGTTTGGTTATTACTCACTAAGCTATATGTTTAGCACGATTGATTTGCCCCGTGTAGATTCAAAGAGAAGACTTAAGGACTAGGACGGGTCAACCGCAATGGCTAATGGAGTTTGAGTCTTATTTTCTCAAAAATGTATTTTGAGTTTATTTTGGCTTGTATATAAATTCTGTGACTCTAAACTGTTGTAAGTTTTTGTAATAACTAATTTCAGGCTGGTTTCGATTTTTGAAACAAATTTGTATTATATTTATGTGATATAATGTATGTATGTATGTTTTGAACAAGTTTGGAATGATATGTAATGTATGTTTGTTTAAGATTCAAGAAATGCATGTATGAAATGTTTTGTATGTTTTGGAATGTTTTGTATTCTGTATGTTGTGTATGTGCGGCACTCGCAATATCCTCCCAGGGGGTATATATGGGTGTTACACTTTTTGGTATCAGACCATGGTTTAGGCGATTCTGGTTTAACCAACACTTAAATATTACTTCTATTGACTGTGTAAGTTATGTTTTGGCCTAATGCGGTGTCCTATGTTTTGTCTATAAAATTTACAATGGAAGGATCTCGGGACTCTGTTGACGAAGTTGCTAATAGCAATCAGCCGGAGCAAACTCGTCCAGAAATACCTGGACCCTCGGGGATCAATCGATGTGAAGCTGGGATGTCACCTCCTCCTCTAGCTCAGGGAGAGACTTTGATTAAACTGTCCCAAGATATGATGATGTTGCTGCATCGGATGAAAACACCTAAGGCTCCATTGATCAGTTGAGGAAGTATGGAGTCGAGGAATTTATAAGGACATCTCTGGAGGAATCTTAAAAGGTTGAGTTCTGGATTGAGAAGGTGAAGAGGGTAGTGGATGAGATCAGTTGTCCAGTCGAGCAGATGGTGCATTGTGCTGTCTCCCTTCTTCAGGGAGTAGTTTATGAATGGTGGAAGTTTGTTCTGAGGAGTCCTCAGCTTCCGGTGCCTCTGACTTGGGATTTCTTTGCCCAAGAATTTAAATCTAAGTATGTGACAGAGGCTTACAAAAAGGATAAATGGAAGCAATTTTTGAACTTGAAGCAGAGAAACTTATCAGTTGCTGAGTATGATCGGGAGTTCAACCGACTTAGTAAGTATGCCCTTGAATGTGTGCTTATTAAGGAGTTCCGATGTCACCAGTTTGAGGATAGATTGCATGATTCCATCAAGGAGCATCTAGCAGCAATTACTCTATTACAGCAAGTGGCATACCATCAACTGGTACAAGCTGCAGTGAAAATTGAGAGACATGAGATGGTTAGGAGAGAAAGGAGTCAGAGAAGGGGTTTTGGTAGAGGAGGCCAGTCCTCAGGGAAATGGAGTCGAGAAGGTACAACTTCTGCACTGAAAAATACTCAGAGATTTGTGACACGGGGAAGGCGACAAAACTTTCCCTCTTTATTTGTTTCTGGAAGGGGTCATCTGGAGGCCGAGGTTTTGAACCCCCAGAGTGCCCTGATTGTTTTGTACACCATTGGGGTGTTTGCAAAAGGACTATGGGAGCTTGTTTTCATTATGGTATTACTGAGCATAACATAGCTAGTTGCCCTCTCAACCAGGCTTAGACATCACAAGCCAGTCGAGAGGTATTTCATGCGTCTGTTGGGAACAAAGGAAGTGGTAAAGGTCAAGGAGGATCTGGGTAAAATAGACCGAATCAAAGTAACCAATCAGAAACTGTGAATTGACCAGCTATGTCTACTGATTTGGCTCAAGCTTATGCATTGAAAACTTGTGAGGACTAGGATGCACCAGATGTTATTACTGGTATAGTTTCTATCTTTGATTCTGAAATGTATGCATTAATTGATCCTGGATCTTCACATTCATATATCTGTGTTGGAGAAGTGTTTGATAAGGAGATACTTATAGATCAATTAGAGTATGATATCCAGGTAACTAGTCCTATGGGTAGTAGTGTGTTGGTTAATCAGGTGTATAGGAAGTGTCCAATTATGATTCGAGGAAATGATTATATAGCAAATTTGATCAGATTGCCTTTCCATGAATTTGATTTGATTCTGGGTATAGATTGGTTATCTAAGCATCAGAAAGTAATTAATTGTAAGGCTAAGACAGTTATGCTTAGGAGATCCGATCAGTCTAAAGTAATATTGCATGGTGTCCGCACTAGTTCCTTAGATAATGTGGTATCTGCTATGCAAACTAGAAAGCTCCTCAGGAAGGGATGTGAAGCTTATCTAGCTTTTGTGCTTGATTCCCAAAAGGAGAGTGGAAAGGATAAACTGCTTGACATTCCTGTAGTGAATGCATATCCAGATATATTTCCTAAGGAATTACTTAGACTCCCTCCAGAAAGAGATATGGAGTTATCTATTGAAGTTATACCAGGCACTGCTCCTATATCTAAAGCACCATATAAAATGGCTCCTACTGAATTGAAGGAGTTAAAGGTACAGTTACAAGAGCTTCTGGATAAGGGGTTTATTCGACCCAGTATATCACCGTGGGAAGCACCGGTGTTATTTGTTAAGAAGAAGGATGGCACACTACAGATGTGTATCGATTTTAGGCAATTGAATATAGTCACAGTGAAGAATAAGTATCCAATGCCAAGGATTCAAGACTTATTTGATCAATTGAAAGATGCAGGATTGTTTTCAAAGATAGATCTGCAATCAAGGTACTATCAGCTTCAGGTAAAAGATGTAGATGTATTGAAGACTACATTTAGAACCCATTATGGACATTATGAATTCCTAGTAATTCCATTCGGGTTAACTAATGCTCCAGTAGTATTTATGGATCTGATGAATAGAGTGTTCAAGCCTTATTTGGACCAATTTGTTGTGATGTTTATTGATGATATCCTGGTCTATTATAAGAATGAACAAGATCATACTCAGCATCTCCGAATTGTATTACAAACTCTGAGGGAAAGACAGTTGTATTATAAGGGCTTCAGGAGATATCATTTTTGGGGCATGTTGTCTCTTTTGGAGGAATCAGAGTTAATCCTAGTAAGATAGAAGCGATTGTTAATTGGAAGCCACCACGGAATGTAACAAAAGTGAGAAGTTTTCTAGGTCTGGCTGGTTATTACCGTCAATTTGTTAAGGGATTATCAATGATATCATCCCCTTTAACTAAACTATTACGGAAGGGAGTGAAATATGAGTGATCTGATAGATGTCAGACTATCAGATTAGTTTTGTTCAGTTGAAAAGTATGCTTAATGAAGCCCCTGTATTAGTTCAACTTCCTTCTGGTAAGGAGTATGTTATGTATACTGATGCATCTGGAATTGGTTTAGGTTGTGTTTTGATGCAAGAAGGAAAGGTAGTTGTTTATGCCTCTAGGCAACTAAAGGCTTATGAACAAAATTACCCTACATATGATCTGGAACTTGCAGCAATAGTGTTTGTCTTAAAAATTTGGCAGCACTACCTATATGGTGAAAGGTGTAGAATTTTCACAGATCATAAGAGTCTGAAGTATTTGTTTACCCAGAAGGAACTTAATCTGAGACAATGGCATTGGTTGGAATTATTTAAAGACTATGATTGTATTGTGGACTACCATCCAGGTAAGGCTAATGTTGTAGCTAATGCTTTGAGTCGAAAGACCATCTTAGCATTATCACTTAAGCAGAATGAATGGAAACTGGGATCTGGTGGAGCTTTAATGGCTCAACTGAAAGCAAGAACTACTTTGAGACAGGAGATTTGTGACGTTCAAAGAGTTGATGATAAGTTACAACAACTTATCTTGGCTACTCAGGAAGGTAAACAGTCTGATTTTTCTGTGCAAAGTGATGGTGAATTGTAGTATAAGGATCGGCTGCGTGTGCCAGCTAATGACGAATTGAAGAAGAAGATGTTGTTTGAGGCTTATAATACAATATTTACTATACATCTGGGTGGAAACAAGATGTATCAGGATTTGAAACAGTATTACTGGTGAGCAGGTATGAAAGGGATGTTATGGATTATGTAGCAAAATGTCTAACATGCTAGCAGGTTAAAGCTGAGCATCAGGTCCCATCTGGTTTGTTACATCCTATTTCTATTCCTCAATGAAAATGGGATAACATTACCATGAATTTTATCATTGAACTTCCTCTCACTCAAAGAAAGCATGATGCTATATGGGTGATTGTAGATGAGTTCACCAAGTCTGCTCATTTTCTGCCTGTTCGTCCTGATTATTCTTTAGATAGGCTTGCAGATTTATATGTAAATGAGATAGTGAGACTGTATGGTGTACCATTGTATATCATTTCAAATCGTGATCTTCGATTTACTTCAAGATTCTAGAAAAGTTTACAGAAGTCTCTGAGAACTCAAGTTAAGTTTAATACTGCTTTCCATCCCCAGACAGATGGACAATCTGAACGAGTTATACAGATATTGGAAGATATGTTGAGGGGTTGTGTGTTAGAGTTTCTCGGGAGTTGGGATAACTATCTGGCTCTAATGGAGTTTGTTTATAATAACAGTTCTCAGACAAGCATTTTTATGGCACCTTATGAAGCGTTGTATGGTAGGAAGTGTAAAATTCCGGTATGTTGGACTGAGTTTAGTGAGAGCAAGATGATCGAGCTAAAAATTGTGAAAGATACTGAAGAAAAGATTCAGATTATTCAACAAAGATTGAAAGCTGCCAGTGATAGGTAGAAATCTTATACTGATCGAAAAAGAAAAGATATCGAGTATCAAGTGGGTGATAAGATGTTTTTGAAAGTGTCACCATGGAAACACATACTTCGGTTTGAAAAGAAGGGTAAGCTCAGTCCGCGATTTATCAGTCCTTATGAAATTCTAAAAAGAATTGGACCAGTAGCTTATCAGCTGGCTCTTCCTAAAAAATTGACCAGGTTACATGATGTGTTTCATGTTTTTATGCTAAGAAGATATCGTTCTGATATGACACATAAAATTTCAGTGCAAAAAATTCAGGTTCAACCAGATTTGTCATATGAAGAAGGGTCGGTTTCTATCTTAGCCAGGGAAGTTAAACAACTTAGGAACATGTCAGTGCCGTTGGTAAAAGTACTCTGGCAACATCATGGACTTGAGGAAGCAACATGGAAACCTTAAGAAACTATGAAAGCTCAGTATCCTCAACTATTTTAACAGGTATGAATTTCGAGCACGAAATTCTTTTAAGGGAGAGAGAGTTGTAAGGCCTCAAAATATACCCTATTTGAAATCATAAAAGTTTATGAAAGTACATGTGTGATAGGAGTTAGAATTTTTGCTGTGATTAGAATATGAAAAACTTATGACTTGAATTTTTGACCAAGTGGATTATAGTGAGTAAATTGGAATTAATTGACACCATTAGAGAATTGAGGTATTTAAATGTATATTTATATTAGGAAATTTTTCAAGTGGCAAGATAAACTGGTATATGAAACTTGCAAAGATTAAGCCTATGAGTTAGTGACATTTGGCATGAGTAATTAATTGACAAATTGGCTTGGCAAGAATGTAACAAATGGCACGGTTAATAAGTTAACAAGTGGAAAAATGGAAGCGTTGCAATTGGCAACATAAATGGAGGGCAAATGAGAGTCATGCATTGGAGATATATGTGGCAATACATAAAGAAGACAACTAGCAATTTAGGTGTCAAGCCTTTACAAGACTTTGGTAGCCTTCATTTGGCTCTCTTCTCTCCACCGATTCCTTGCTCTACTTTTTTACTTTGATTTTGTAAACTCCTTGCCATATGCTGCATGAAGAAGCTCTCTCATACGAATTTCTAGGCTGATGTGCTTTGGGTGTTAAAAGCACATTACATCTATCTTGGTTTTGGAAGTGTATTAGTTGCTTGGAAGGTGCTGTAATAGTTGGATTCTTGGAGTTGAATTTGAAGTTTAGTAAGGTAAGGGAATTATGAACTTGGTATCCTGTGATAACATGTATTGTTTGATGTTTGATATGGATCAATTGTGTACTAAAATGGGAAGGAATTGAGGTTTGATACATATTGGAAACTGGTTAAGATGAGTAATTCTAATGAACAAGTTTCGGTATTTTAGCCATATCTTGCCCTGTAGGTATCCAACTTGGATGAATTTAAATTCTTATTAAACTAGAAACTTATATCTACAACTTTTATGAGGCATCGAATTTGATTTTTGTCACTAAGTGTGTCAAAAGTTGGCTTGAATTTGAGTATCTGGAATCTGTCACTGTTTGTGAATAAACTGTAGTCATTTGAGGATAATTTTCAAAATAATGAACCAAATTGCATAAAATTGGTGTCAGTAGAAACTTAAGACATAAAGGAACAAATGTTTATAAGAATTTTTGGCCTAAATCCTTCAATTTCACTATCAAAATGGCTGTGTAACATTGACCCAAAAGTCTATTATGGGGAAAAGCTAGAAGAAAATGATGAAGTATGTGTTTTCACTAAACTTACTTTGGTATTTCGATTATAACATGAACTGTGGATCTCCAAATAAGTTGGTTATTGATTTCGATTAAACTAGAGACATATTTCTACAACTTTATTAAAGAAGTAAAATTTTAATTCTGTCTCTAAGATTTTCAAATTTTGGCTTGAAATTGAGTATTGGCTTAGGCTGTAGCACTATCAGGGACAGAAATCATATCCTGTGGTTTTTGAATAAACTATATTGATGTAGGCCGAATTAGACTGAGGTGTCTTCACCAAAGTTGAAGCTTATTATCTTAGCTTTAAACTAGTATAAAGTTTGTAATTTTTGTATATTGAAATTGAGAGTTATGAGGTATCCAACTTGGAGGCATGATCATGCATTAGTCAAATTTTCAAATGTACACAGTTTGTGATATTTTGAGCATAACTCATTGAATACTAAACCAAATTGGATGAACTTGGTATCATTGAAAACCTAAGACAAAGAGGGAAAACTTTCTATAAGGAAGTATTACCTAATTTGTAGCACCCTCTTACCATAGGACATATACCAAGACGCCCGTAGGTCATTCCGATACACACCCTACGATAAGGGTGCGCTACGAACAATCACTAACACTTCACATGGCATCAAATCATAAAGCATCATTATTGAAAATCACTAATTTTTTTAAACCCTAAACTTTCTCATTTCATATCATCAAAAGCAGTAATTTACATATCTGTCAGTTTTCATTGTCTGTACATTACTCCAAAAGAAAATCAAATACAAAACCTAACTAGGTCATCCCTCAAAAAGTGCCAGCTGATCAACTTGTGAGCCATGACTTCTCTTGCCAACTCGATCTACACAGCAGGAAAAGTCTCTCTAGAGCTATGAGTCTACTCTCTCGGTCCCGAAAAATAATTTGCAATTTTGGTTGAGTTTGCGAACTCAGTGAGGAACCATCATCGATGGTTCACCCAATTCATGCATACACAAACAGATCACATTTATACCATAATAATCCATTCAGAAGTGCCACATGATTATTCACATGGGCACAAAGCAATTTACTTTTCACCCAATCAAAAACATTCAATCAAATGCATATGTAATGCATAAGTGATCCTTTTTCTAATTTATTACGTTGTTATGACCGAGTACCTAAACTGTCCCATTAAGGGCACATTAATCGGTGAGCCTGAGGCTCTGAGTCACTGTAGGATTGAGGCCCAATTATGTTGAGCTTGAAGCTCTCGGTGGCTTCTCCAGTCACAACTGCCAAATTACTGATCATACATTTATGCATGGGATGCATATGAAAATATAAAGCAAAGCCCACATCAAAGTCTATCCCAAATTAATGCAGTCAACAGATAGTTCACACTCAATCACATTAAAATCACAATCACAAATAGAGCACTCCTATGTCATAATCTCCCACATACATCGGACACCTTCGGTCCCGAATATAGGCATAAACAAACGCAACAGTCCCACCATTATTCTCCACAGTGTTATAAGTGCAAAATATAAACAAATAATAATTGACAAACCCTCTAGGTTACTCACCAAATAGCTTCCGAGTTAATGCCGGAAAGTCTCGGCAACGTCCGTGGGATGACGTTCCAACTGTGCCTCTATAACATTCAAAATATTCACATGTTACCAAATGCGCAATTAGAAATATTAAATAATGCACATGTAGCAATTTAGATGTGTACAATGCATATTCGTGACATTTCCGGTACCATTATATAATTCACATCACAAAATATTTCCCTATGTCTTAGGAACCTATAGACACCAGAATTACTCAATTTGGACCTCTATAGGTCCGGATATTGCTAAAATTTAATCAATTCTCTCACTTGGATTCAATCCCTAAATCTCAATTAAATCCCACAAAGTCCACAATTCTACATGGAGAGGTAGATAATTGCCTTATGAATCTGATGCCTCGAGAGTCAGGTCAATCGGAGGTCAGATGACGAAGATATAAGCAAAAGAAGCTTTAGGACAAAACAAAAGATAAGAGAGTTTGCACTTATTTCCCTCTCTTCCACCATCTGAATTTCTAACATGCATAACTCTTTACAAACTTATCCAAAAATTACAAACAAGATCTCATTGGAAAGATAACAAGAAACCCTACAAGTTCCATGAAGGTCTCACAAAACAATCTCACCTCTAAGGGTGCCAAAAACTACTTCAAAGTTACTGCCCATGAATGACCATATGAACAGTAACTATTTTCTTCCAATCCTCATAACTTCTTACTCATAACTCCAAATAAGGTACATTGTACACCATTAGAAAGCTCTACACATTTTCTACAATCTTCAAGAAGACCCCCTAATCCAGTTCAATCTATAAGAGGGTCAAAAACACAAACAAAGTTTCTCCCCAATGAAATAGTAAAACTACCATATGGACAGTAACTGCACTCTACTAAAAATCCTATCTTTCCATTCCTTATGCCAAAAATTCCAAGCTATAAGTAAAAAGAAAGATCAAAACATGTTCTAAAAGTTTCATGAATAACTTGGAAGCAAATTCAATCTCTAAACAAATCAATTTCTCAATCCAAGTTTCTGTCCAGATCTATCATCCTCAACAGCAACACATTCTTCCACAATTCATAACTTTCCAACCCATTGTCGAAAAATTACATACCATATAACAATAAAAATCTCAGACAATATACTACAATTCTCAAGAAGGACTTCAAAGCAAATTCCCATTCAAACTAGGTCAAATCCCCTCAATAAGGTGGTTGTCCTGTTGAAATCAGCATTTAACCTAAACCATAACAAAAATTTACAAATTTATATCTATCAATCCTTACATCCAAAATTCGCACAAAATACCTCATTAGAAAGCTACAACAATCATCTACAACTTTCTAGAGGTCACTTGAGCCAATTTCACTCTTATCTGAACACAAAAAGCACCAAACCTATGCCCTTAGAGCATTTGCACACCAAAACACAATTTGAGCTGAAATACCACCTGAACATTATCAGACCATAATTTTCAATCTAAACATCAAAAAAATACGTACTTAGTGGCGTTAGAAAGCTAACAAAAAATATTCAACTTTCATGCAGATCAAAGTAGCAAATTCAATCCAAATCAACCTTAAAAAAATCATCAAAGTTTCAGGTCACAAGGTTCAGATACTGTTCATACAGCACCTAACAACTCACTTTGCTTGCCAAAATTAAAATCCTTAAGGTCATTATTGGACAAAACTTCCTTCATATAAAATCTAGCCATACTTCTTAAGTTTAATTTAAACTAAACCTCAACTCAAAAGCATAACCACATCAAAAGTTATAAACAAAAATCTGAAACCTTTACAAAATCACATTTTCCATATTTCCTCCCTACCTCAACTCCTTTCATTCCATTATTATACCTACATCAATAAGCATCCATTTGAACCTCTAATTCAGCCATAAGTTCATCACACATTTACTTGAGTAATCAATCACAATTTGGAAGCAAACATAAACAATTTTCTTCCCTAAATATCCATTCATCTACCATTATTCAAACATCAAAAATCAATCCAAAACTAATCCATAACCAATTCACAACATATTCAACCTCACACATACTTATACTTACACCCAAATAATCCAACCACTATATTTATGAAATTAATGTTCAATTAATCCCCATGAATGCTTCTAACTACCAAACGAAAGAATACAATGCACAATTCTCACCTAAACAAGTAGCAAGCTTTCAATTCTTCAATCTTCAAATCACTTCAACTTTTCAACCTTTCTTCACACCCACGGTTACCACTCTTTAAGGCAAGGATTGTGATTTTTGTGCATAAAAGAAGAGTAAGCACATAGTATATGAAGGTCTAGATAAGTGGAGGAAGATAGCACTTTAAAAGAAGAAGAAAACAAGCAAAGGAAGGAGGAGGAAAGAAAGCTACGGTGGAGAAGGTAGAAGAAAGCAAAAATAGACACTCAAACTAATGGAAGGAATGTCGTAGAAGCTTAGCACACTAGAGACAAATATTAAACCCTTAGACTAAGACATCCCTAGGCAAGTGACAAGTGTCACTTTCCACTTGTCCTGATTTTTATTCCAGTTCCAAATTCTACTCCAATTTCTCGCCAAATTCTAATGGCTTAATTCAATAAATCCTAACATCATGTCTCTAATTTTTCAGTGCTGTCGGTCAGTCATTTTTGGTACCGAAAATTCACTCAGTCAGCCACTTGGAAATTTTTCCGATCCGAACATTGATTCCCAAAAATTCCAGAAAAATTCCCAAAATCTCCTAAAAATGGAAAACACACCTAGATCACTCCAAATCAATTTTTCAAGCACAAATATCACATGATTCACAAAAAGTTTCATTTAGACACATATGCCGGGAAATGTCATGAATGCATGTACAGTCATGTGCATGTGCAAACATTACCATTCATATTTACATAGAGGTTATATGATGCATGCGCATGCCGAGATATATTTAAACATTCCTAACCTGTCCCAACTGACCAAATTACCCTTCCCATTGGTGATGGGATGTTACAATTCTCCCCTCCTAATAAAAATTTTGTCCTCAAAATTCTTACCTACTTGATCGAACAGGTGCGAATATTGTTTCCTCATATGCTCCTCGGTCTCCCAAGTTGCTTCCTCAATTGAGTGGTTCCTCCACAGGACTTTTACTAATGGAATAACCATGTTCCTCAACTGCTTAACCCGTGATCCCACAATCTGGACCGGCTCCTCAACATAACTCAGATTGCTAGCCACCTCAATCTCCTGAGCCAGAATCACATGTGTCGGATCCGATCGATACCTCCGGAGCATACTCACATGGAAGACATTATGTAGCTGAGACATCTCACTCGGTAAATCCAGCTTATAGGCCAAAGGTCCTATACGCTCAATGATCTCATATGGACCAATGTACCTAGGGCTTAACTTGCCTTCCTACCGAATCTCAGCACTCCTCTCCACGGTGAAACTCGTAAGAAAACTCTGTCTCCCACATTATATTCCATATCTCTCCGATGCTGATTCACATAACTCTTTTGTCTATCCTGAACCGCTTTTATGCGACTCCGAATCAGTTTCACCTTGTCCACTGTATCCTGAATCAACTCTGGACCCTCAATCATCCTCTCACCCTCTTCATCCCAATATAGAGGCGATCGACACTGTCTCCCATATAAAGCCTCATATGGTGCCATTCCGATGCTACTATGATAATGATTATTATATGCAAACTCAATCAGGGACAAATACTGGTCTCATGCTCCTCTAAACTCCAATACATACGCCCGAAGCATATCCTTAACAGTCTTAATCGTCCTCTCACTCTACCTATCTGTCTGAGGATAAAATGTTGTACTAAAGTTCAACCTGGTACCCATAGCAGACTGCAAACTCTTCCAAAATCTCGAAGTAAATCTGGGATCTCAGTCTGACAATATAGACACTGGAACCCCATGCAGTCTCACTATTTCAGTCACATACTTCTGGGCCAACTGATCAAGATAATTGTTCTCCCTCACTGGCAAGAAATGGGCCGATTTAGTTAACCGGTCCACTACGACTCAGATAGCATATTGCTGCCTCGGCGTCCTAGGTAACCCCATAATGAAATCCATAGTAATCCGTTCCCATTTCTACTCAAGAATAGGCAACGAATGAAGCTTCCCCACTGGAGCCTAGTGCTCAACCTTAACCTACTGCCACGTCATACACCTGGAGACATATTCTGCCACCTGCTTCTTCATGCCAGGCCACCAGAAATGTGGCTTAAGAGTGTTATACATCTTGGTAGTACCAGGATGCATAGCATAGGCGACCATATGCCCTTCTTCCAGAATCTCACGTCTCAACTCATCCACATCAGGCACACATAACCTCTGCCCCATCCATAATGTCCCATCCCTCACTTCGAATTCAGAACCCGAATCAGACTTCACTTTCTCAATCACTTTCACCAAAACAGGATCCTTGTCCTGAACTCTCCTGATCCTGTCATGTAGCATCGGTTTGAGCTTCAGAGTGGCTACTAAAGCTCCATTCTGCTCTAGATTCATCTGCACATTCAAACCTCTCAACTGAATCAAATTAGGCAATCTCAATACCTGAATCTAAGCTGCACTGATGTGAGACATCCTCCTTAACGCATCTGCCACTACATTAGCCTTGTTGGCCCCTGAAATTTTTTTTAAAACTAAGCATGTCTAAATTATTTTGAGGTATTGTCTAGATTATTTTGAGGTTTTATCTTTTAAGAAATGGAAATTAAATAATGGATTATGTTTAAATAAGAATAGAGTATGTTATTAGATATTAAATGAATAAGTTGAAGAAAGGGCTTTTTGGGTAGATCAAATTGTGTTTAAAGACTAAGACTTATAAAGGAGGGGTAATGTTGTCTTTTTACCTTCATTAAAAGAGATAGGAGGAAATAAAAAGCCTTGTTTCCTTTAGTGAGGAGGAGAATTACAAAAATTGCAAGGAAAGGAGCATAAGGTGTAATTGTTTGGTGATGAGAAGAGACAAAACAATTGCATGTATAATGAAGGCTTAAATGAAACTACGTCATTTTAAAGAAGGGTGAGCTTAGGTGTTTAAGTTAAAAGACATGTGTTAAGGCTTAGGAGGAATCACGAAAATTCTAGAAGGAAGAAAGGAGAGAGGGAGTCATCGTGGGAAAGAAGAAGAAGAAGAAGAAGAAGAAGAAGAAGAAGAAGAAGAAGAAGAAGAAGAAGAAGAAGAGAGAAGAAAGGTTAGGCTTTTGTTCATTTTGTTTTAGAAAGGAGAAGGAAGAAGTAGAAGGAAGGATCAAGCTTCCATGAGAAGCAAAAAGGAGATTTTCGTGGGTCTCTCCTTAAGGTAAGAGAAATATGATTTCTTTTAGAATTATTGATGGGTTTTAGTGAAAATAGCTTAAGTTAGGTATGGGTAAAGTTAGATGGGTTTAATTTCATGTTTTCATCTCCTTAAAATGGCCAATTTTAAGATCACATGCTCCCTATGGGATTTTATGTTTGATGAAGGTTAAGAAGAGGATTTGAAGTGAAAGGAATGGCCATTGTTCAAGCTCCTAGCTAAAGGAATTGAGGTGGGTGATAATTTAATAGTTGAGTTAATAAGCTACTTAAGTTCTTTTAAATAAATGTCATATAATGCTTTCCTATAGTTTCCAATTTATAAATGAACTGCTTTTATGATAGTTGAAACATATATAAAAAGCTTTGAATGTAAAGACTTTGTGAAAATATGTGTTAAATGTTTTATAAGAGAAAAAGATCCGCATGGATAATTTCAACGATTATACGAAAGTGATGTTGCCATTTGAGGCTAATGATCATGAATTGTGTAAATTATGTGATATACATGTTTGTTTAGGTTTGTGGTGGTCCCTCATGTGTGATAGGTGCACCTGTCAAAATTATAGCCTTCTCCCGGCTGCCCGCTGGTGGCAATAGAGCTCCTTACGGACTCCTTCATATGTTCACAGCTACATATGACCGCTCTGCAGAAATGTGTAGTACGTCCTGTTTGGATCCACCCAAACCATCCTATATGTGATTATGTGATATGCTTGTCTATGTTGTTTTTTGTAAGTTATGTTGTTTGATAAATGTTTTTGATAAATTGACTTATTGTTTTCTCTATGCTTATGTGATCTTGATGTGTAATTGTTGGGAGGAAATGAGTTTTTCAGAAAGGTTTTGAGAAATTCATAAAGTTTTGATCAATGTGATATTGGTTTTGAAAACAAGAGGTTTTGATAAAGTGAAAGTGTTTGATCAATGTAAATTGGCCTTGATAAGTTTGAAAGATTTTTATCAATCTAAAAGTTTCTTTGAGAACGAAAAATGAAGAACGTTTTTGCTTATTTCTTAATTATTAAGCTGTTACCCACTGAGCCATCGAGCTCACACCCCTTTTCCCCTCCACAGGTGATGAGCGGGAATACGAGTTTCAGTATTTGGGATTGAGGCATCACTTCAACGTTTCTAGTTTAGAAGTCATAGAAGTGAAGTATTAGGTTGCATTTTGGAGATTTGATTCAATATGTACTTCGACTTTTGACATTGGGATTGTAATCGGGCTAAATGCCCTATAAAGCTTTGTAATAACTTTGAATTTTATGTAAATGCAAGATTGTTGAGTTTTAATTGTATTTGATGTAATTTACACATGTTTTATACATATGCATCATTGTATGGCTATAGTTGACAAAAAGAAGGATTGAGTTTGCATGTTTTACATTTGAAATGGAGTAGATGACTAGGAGTGCAGTTGTTGCTTTGAATTGCGATTGGAGACACTTTGTAATTGAATTATGTTGTATGAGGTTGGATATTGAGTTCTATGCAGGTACTTGAGTTAGGTTGAATTGAATTAAAGTTTGGCTAGTTCAATATACAAAGGAAATGCTGTCAAATTTTTACAAAATTTGACAGAACTTCACTTAGGTTTTAGACCATCTTAGTGTTGGAATTGTATTGAGGTGTCTTCTTGAAGATTATAGTGTTTGTTGATAGCTTTCCAACGATATAGAATTTGTCACTTTCGGACTTAGGATGAAGAAGTTGTGGTGTTGGAAACACATTCAGTTACTGTTCATGCTGATATTTTTACTGTTCCATTGGTCATTATAGGAGCAGTACATTTGAGTGAGCTTTTACCTCCTTTAATGACGAAATTAACTTTTGCATCCTTCATGGATGTTGTAGAGCATCTTGTTATCTTTCCATTGAGGTATAATATGTAATGTTTAGAATTTGGAGGAAGAAGTTATGAGAATTGGAAGATAACAACTAAAGTCATTCTTGTTGTTCTTATAGCCTGTGAGTTATGATAACTTGATGACAAATGATTGAAATCCATGCTTTGATGAATCAATTAAGCTAGAGATTGTGAATTTGGTGAGTTAAACTTGAAGATTGAGGTGTTATGAAGTGTTTAGGCTATGGAATGAATAAATTTGAGAAGTGTATAAATGGTTATGAAGATAGATTGAAGGTGAGAAGTTGATAAAGGCTTTGAAGTTTTGGGATTTTCCATGTCCGTTAAACGGACATGGATGTCCGTTAAACAGACAGCCTCAGGTACAAAAACACCCCTTAAACGGACATGGATGTCCGTTAAACAGACAGCCTCAGGTACAAAAACACCCCTTAGCCTGCCTATGTCCGTTAGACGGACTTGCATGTCCGTTTAACGGACATTCTCGAAGCATTTGGGACACTTTCACCCGAATGTGTCCATTAAACGGACATGGATGTCTCCGTTTAACGGACAGCTACGGGAAAGATGGTGTTTTTGGACATTGTTAGAGGCCGAATCTCGTTTTATGGTCTTCATGAGAGTTGTAGATCTAGATGTATTATTTAAAATGGTCAAAGAATGAACTCAATCTGACATCTATATTAAACGTTATGGAAATCGCGCCAAAAGTGTTTCAATTTGATTTCGGGTGTGAACATAGTCTATTCTTTTGGGTATAACTCCCTCATCCGACCTCCAATTGAGGTGAGACTTGAACCATTAGTTTTCTAAGACATTTAGATTTCTCTCTAAAAACATTTTTATCATTTGGAATTAAATTGAAGAATTTTTCATTAAAACAAGTGAGAGGTCGGTTTGGAGATCATATTTGGAGTATGAGCTCTTTTAGGCGTTTTGAGCATAACTTGAGTTATACAACTCCGTTTGAGGTGATTCTTATTTTAAATCGATCACGAGACATAAGGCTACATTTTTTATGAATAAGTCAACCTATGATTTTGGTGTTTACATAGTGTGCGCTCGCCACGAATGTGGAGTTACAGCTAAGGACCCTGCAAGGTTATAAACTCAAGGCTTCAGGACTCCGGAAATTGGACTCTGGAAACGGGTCCAATAGATGTGGAATTAAAGCAAGAGTTAGAGTGTTAGGTTATAAGCAGTTGGGGTCTGGTCTTCGGGTCGGGTTCCAACAAGCCTTCCCTGGGTGGTACTCAATCGTACAATCATAATCCTTTAGCAGCTCTATCCATCTCCTCTGCCTCAAATTCAACTCTCTCTGACTCAGCAGATACCTCAAACTCTTATGATCAGTGAAAATCTGAAAGGTCTCCCCATATAAGTAGTGTCTCCAAATTTTCAGGGCAAAAACTACTGCAGGTAACTCCAAATCATGCATAGGATAGTTTACCTCGTGAGACCTCAACTGTCTCGAGGCATAGGCAATCAATCTACCATGCTGCATCAAAACACGCCCCAATCCCTGATGCGATGCATCACTATACACCTCATAACCTCTAGTCCCAGATGGAATAGCCAACACCGGTGCAGTGGTCAACCGATGTTTTAGCTCCTCAAAGCATTTTTGGCACTCCTCAGTCCACGTGAATGCTACATTCTTCCTTAGAAATTTTTTCAGAGGGTCTGAGATCAATGAAAAGCCCTCGACAAACCTCCGGTAATAACCAGCCAATCCTAGGAAACTCTGAATCTCTGACACATTCCTGGAGCTTCCCACTTCATCACTGCTTCTATCTTATTAGGATCGACCTGAATACCCTCTCCAGTCACTATGTGGCCCAGAAACACTACCTCATCTAGACAAAATTCACACTTACTGAATTTGACATATGGTTGTTTCTCCCTCATAAGCTACAAAACAGTCCTAAAATGCTCAGCATGCTCCTGTCTACTCCTCGAATACACCAATATGTCATCAATGAACACAATGACAAACTGATCTAGGTAGGGCTGAAAGAACTTATTCATCAAGGCCATAAAAGCTACCGGAGCATTAGTCAACCTGAACAGCATCACCAGAAACTCAAAATGCCCATACCTGCTCCTGAAGGCACTCTTAGGCACATCAGCCTCTGCTATCTTCAGCTGATAATACCCTGACCTCATATCCAACTTAGTGAACACCTGAGCTCCCTGCAACTGATCAAACAAGTAATCAATCCTAGGCAGTGGATACTTATTCTTCACTGTCACCGATTCAGCTGCCTGTAATCGATGCACAATCTCAGAGTCCCATCCTTCTTCTTCACAAATAATACCGGAGCTCCCCAAGGTGAGACACTGGGCCTGATAAAACCCTTCTCCAATAACTCCTGTAACTGAGCCTTCAACTCCCTCAGTTCCACAGGTGCCATCCTATATGGAGGGATAGATATAGGAGCAGTACCTAGAACGAGGTCAATAGTGAACTATGTTTCCCGATCCGGCAGTAAACCCGGTAACTCATCAGGAAACACATCTGGAAATTTCCTAATTACGGAAATATCATGCAGCCTCTGCTCGACTCTCGTGTCAATAATATGGGCCAGATATGCCTCACATCCTCCCTACATCAATCTCAGGGCACTCAGGAAAGAGATCATCCGGGCTGGCACTGTCTGACTAACTCCTCTGAACACTGCTCTAGGCTGACCAGGAGACTCTAAGACAACCTCCTTGGTATAGCATTCCATGATGGCCCTATGGGCAGTAAGTCAGTCCATACCCAGAATCACATCGATCTCTCTCAATGGTAACACTATAAGGTCTGCTCTCAACACTGCTTGATCAATCTGGATCGAGCATCCCTTGCAGACCTCTACGAGAGTAGTAGTACTACCTAGAGGTGTACTCATCTCTAGCCCATACCGTAACATCTCCCTATCATCATGTAATCTACATGTCAAATGCAGTGCAATAAATGAATGTGTAGATCCTGGATCTAGCAGTGCAAATGCTTCAATATCATAAATAAGAAGCACACCCGCTACTACATCTGGAGAATCCTGGGCCTCCTGCCTAGTTATGTCATAAACCCTGGCCTGGGACTGGGGTCGGCTACCCCATCCCTCAGTCCTCACAAAGGATCTCTTAGCTCTGTCTCGGCCTCTACCTCGGCCCCTCTGTCCAGATCCACCACCTCGACTTTGCTACACGGTGGTATTACTGCCTGATCTCCCACTAACAGCAGACTGAGCTCCCACAGTAGCAGGGCAATCCCTGATCTGATGATCCATGGAGCCGCATTTAAGGCAGGCTCCAGTCAATCGCCAACACTCACCACTGTGTCTCTTGTCGAAATGCTCACAAACTGAAAGAATCTGCCTTGGACTTCTACCACTGCCACTGCCAGTCTGAACAAACCTCCCTCTCTGCCCATATCCGGACTGTCTAGATCCTCCCAGTGACCTGAAAGTCCTGCTCTGGCGCTTGCTAAAACCTTTGCCAGAACTGCCCTGACTGTCACTCGGTCTCTTTCCCCTAGACCCCTGACCAGTCTCAGCCTGTCTCTGTCTCATCAGCTGCTCAACTCACACTGCAGCAGCTCTCAACTCAATAAAGGTGCCCATATCAGATCGGGCCAACCTAGTGCGAATCTCCAGATTGAGGCCAATCTCAAACCTCCGGCACCTATCAGCCTCAATAGATATCAAAACAGTAGCATAACCCATGAGCTCGTTAAACCTCACCTCGTACTCTGCCACTGTCATCCTACCCTGCTTCAATTCTAAGAACTCCTGCATCTTCATCTCAAGATACACCTTGGGCATGTAATTGTCTTTAAATGCCCTCAGAAAATCCTCCAGTCGATGGCAAGGCACAGTGGTACTTGCCGACGATCTTCCACCACTGATAAGCTGGGCCCTGCAGAAGAGAGACTGCATAATCAAAACGCTCATCTGGTCGAAGACCTTCTCAGTCCTCTCCAGCCATCCCTCAGCCTCAACAGGGTCTGTGCTGCCATAGAAATTCATAACCCCCTGCTTACGCAGTCTGTCATACCTCCTCTCCCGTCTCATGGGAACCCTAGGAGGCAGCTCCTCTGAACAAGGCACCGAGGACTCCCTACTAGCTCCGACTGATCCCTGGTCAGCTGGTTGATCAATATGATCACCAAGAACGGATGACCTATAAAAAAACAATAATCCCGATTAGTTTCTGTATTTCTCACAATAATTCAAGCCTAAATATTTGACTAGTCCCAATAGATGCCAAATCATGCTCTGATACCACCTAAATGTAGACTCCCTTACCATAGGACATATACCAGGACGCCCGTAGGTCATTCCGATACACACCCTACGATAAGGGTGCGCTACGAACAATCACTAACACTTCACATGGCATCAAATCATAAAGCATCATTATTAAAAATCACTAATTTTTTTAAACCCTAAACTTTCTCATTTCATATCATTAAAAGCATTAATTTACATATCTGTCAGTTTTCATTGTCTGTACATTACTCCAAAAGAAAATCAAATACAAAACCTAACTAGGTCATCCCTCAAAAAGTGTCAGCTGATCGACCTGTGAGCCATGACTTCTCTTGCCAACTCGATCTACACAGCAGGAAAAGTCTCTCTGGAGCTATGAGTCTACTCTCTCGGTCCTGAAAAATAATTTGCAATTTTGGGTGAGTTTGCGAACTCAGTGAGGAACCATCATCGATGGTTCACCCAATTCATGCATACACAAACAGATCACATTTATACCATAATAATCCATTCAGAAGTGTCACATGATTATTCACATGGGCACAAAGCAATTTACTTTTCACTCAATCAAAAACATTCAATCAAATGCATATGTAATGCGTATGTAATGCATAAGTGACCCTTTTTCCAATTTATTACGTTGTTATGACCGAGTGCCTAAACTGTCCCATTAAGGGCACATTAATCGGTGAGCCTGAGGCTCTAAGTCACTGTAGGCTCGAGGCCCAATTATGTTGAGCTTGAAGCTCTCGGTGGCTGCTCCAGTCACAACTGCCAAATTAATGATCATACATTTATGCATAGGATGCATATGACAATAAAAAGCAAAGCCCACATCAAAGTCGATCCCAAATTAATGCAGTCAACAGATAGTTCACACTCAATCACATTAAAATTACAATCACAAATAGAGCACTCCTATGTCATAATATCCTACATACATCGGACACCTTCGGTCCAGAATATAGGCATAAACAAACGCAACAGTCCCACCATTATTCTCCACAGTGTTATAAGTGCAAAATATAAACAAATAATAATTTAGGAACCCTCTAGGTTACTCACTAAATAGCTTCCAAGCTAATGCCGGAAAGTCTCGGCAACGTCCGTGGGATGATGTTCCAACTGTTCCTCTATAACATTCAAAATATTCACATGTTACCAAATGCGCAATTAGAAATATTAAATAATGCACATGTAGCAATTTAGATGTGTACAATGCATGTTCGTGACATTCCCGGTACCATTCTATAATTCACATCACAAAATATTTCCCTATGTCTTAGGAACTTATAGACACCAGAATTACTCAATTTAGACCTCTATAGGTCCGGATATTGCTAAAATTTAATCAATTCTCTCACTTAGATTCAATCCCTAAATCTCAATTAAATCTCACAAAGTCCACAATTCTACATGGAGAGGTAGAAAATTGTCTTATGAATCTGACTCCTCGAGAATCAGGTCAATCGGAGGTTAGATGACGAAGATATAAGCAAAAGAAGCTTTAGGACAAAACAAAAGATAAGAGAGTTTGCACTTATTTCCCTCTCTTCTACCATTTGAATTTCTAACATGCATAACTCTTTCCACACTTATCCAAAAATTACAAACAAGATCTCATTGGAAAGATAACAAGAAACCCTACAAGTTCCATGAAGGTCTCACAAACCAATCTCATCTCTAAAGGTGCCAAAAACTACTTCAAAATTACTGCCCATGAATGACCATATGAACAGTAACTGTGTTCTTCCAATCCTCATAACTTCTTATTCATAACTCCAAATAAGGTACATTGTACACCATTAGAAAGCTCTACACATTTTCTACAATCTTCAAGAAGACCCCCTAATCCAATTCAATCTATAAGAGGGTCAAAAACACAAACAAAGTTTCTCCCCAATGAAATAGTAAAACTACCATATGAACAGTAACTGCACTCTACTAAAAATCCTATCTTTCCATTCCTTATGTCAAAAATTCCAAGCTATAAGTAAAAAAAAAAGATCAAAACATGGTCTACAAGTTTCATGAATAACTTGGAAGCAAATTCAATCTCTAAACAAATCAATTTCTCAATCCAAGTTTCTGCCCAGATCTATCATCCTCAACAGCAACACATTCTTCCAAAATTCATAACTTTCCAACCCATTGTCAAAAAATTACATACCATATAGCAATAAAAATCTCAGACAATATACTACCGTTCTCAAGAGGACTTCAAAGTAAATTCCCATTCAAACTAGGTCAAATCCTCTCACTAAGGTGGCTGTCCTGTTAGGGTTTAAGAAATCAGCATTTAACCTAAACCATAACAAAAATTTACAAATTTATATCTAACAATCCTTACATCCAAAATTTGCACAAAATACCTCATTAGAAAGCTAAAACAATCCTCTACAACTTTCCAGAAAGTCACTTGAGCCAATTTCACTCTTAACAGCCCCAAATAATTATCTGAACACAAAAAGCACAAAACCTATGCCCTTAGAGAATTTGCACACCAAAACACAATTTGGGCTGAAATACCACCTGAACATTATCAGACCATAACTTTCAATCTACACATCAAAAAAATTCGTACTTAGTGGCGTTAGAAAGCTAACACAAAAATCTTCAACTTTCATGAAGACCAAAGTAGCAAATTCAATCCAAATCAACCTTAAAAAAATTATCAAAGTTTCAGGTCACAAGGTTCAGATACTGTTCATACAGCACCTAACAACTCACTTTGCTTGCCAAAATTAAAATCCTTAAGGTCATTATTGGACAAAACTTCCTACATATGAAATCTAGCCATACTTCTTAAGTTTAATTTAAACTAAACCTTAACTCAAAAGCATAACCACATCAAAAGTTATAAGCAAAAATTTGAAACCTACACAAAATCACATTTTCCAGATTTCCTCCCTACCTCAACTCCTTTCATTCCATTACTATACCTACATCAATAAGCATCCATTTGAACCTCTAATTCAGCCATAAGTTCATCACACATTTACTTGAGTAATCAATCACAATTTGGCAGCACACATACACAATTTTCTTCCCTAAATGTCCATTCATCTACTGTTGGATCTCGAATTTTTTTTATGATGTCATTAAGCATGAATTGTGATAATTATGTGTCTATGCCTTAGTTTGATTGAATTGAGAGGATTATTGGATAATTAATGTTTAATTGCGGTTTTAATGAGACTTATAGGGATAAAAAGATATGAGGGTATTTTGGGAAGATTGCTTGAGTTAGAGTGGTTTAGGCTTTGCAAGGAAGGGTATAATGGTCTTTATGCTCCCTTTGACTTAAGTAGGAAATTAGAAGGAAGAGAAAGAAGGAAAGAGAAGAGGAAAGGAGAAAAGAAGAAGAGGAAGCGGTCGGTGGAGGAAGAAGAGAAGAGAAAAAGAGAGTTTGCAATTCCAAGAGATTTCCGACAGTTTCGAACCATTTTCGGGTAAGTTCTGCTTGTGTTAATCTTGTTATGGTTATATTCAAACTTAGAGGATGTTGAATGTAGCAGAATCGAAGGATTAGGGTTTTTAAGGCAAAAATGGTTAAATTTCATGGGTGGATGTGTTTAGGACTGATTTTGAGTTGCTGTTGGGTTAGGAATGTAGTATAAGATATAATCTAAGGCTTAAGTGTGTTGCATTTGAGTTTGGGAAAGGATTGAAGTCGGAAAATGCTGGACATCAGGTTTCGGAGTCGAACTCCAGACCCGCGCGTCGCGACGTGCGTATGAACACGCCGCAACTTGGGGTTCGTCGCGACGTATAATAATTAAATTCGTCGCGACGAGCGGGGAAGCGTTCGTCGTGACGTGCGAAGGAGGCACGTCGCGACGTGCGAGTGAGGCGTTCGTCGCGACGTGCGAGGAAGGCTCGTCGCGACATGCAAAGAGTTTTGGTTCGCCGCGGCGAGCATCCAATTTTTCTGAAGGAGATTTTTGGGCATATCTTGGGTTGTAGATGTCCAATTGAGGTGATTTCAGATTCGTTGTGAACAAGAGATCAAGGGCTACAAGTTGTATGAAAAAGGGAAGTTCGGAATTTACCTCGAAGGGTTCGGAATTTTAGGAGGAGGTCGAATATAGACTTTTAGTGCTTTATTTTGGATTTCCAAGCTTTGAATATTTTCTATGGATATTGATTAAATGGAACTTGGTTTATTTTAGGAAACAAAGCCGACCTGATTCCATTGCAAAAGGAAGGACATCAGTGAGTCGGATACTCAAGCGATATTAGGTGGGTAATATATTTATGGTTATTGTGTGTATGGGCAAAATGCCTTGTGTATGCTTGCTTGCATTATGTGACATTGCTTGTGTTAAATTATATGGGAAATATTGAACATGCATTATGATTATGATTTTGCATAGCCTTGATAGGCCTTACGGCATATTTGGCAAGAATGGAAAGAATGAAAATTATGAAAGCTTTGATAAAATGCTTTGAGAATGAAACGAACGGTTATGTGTTTTGTTTGGGTAAGAGAGTTACGGATGGAGTCATGTGCACGTCGACATAAAACCTTTTCCTGGCTGCCCGCTTGAGGTAACGAGATCCTTGAAAAATCGGACTCGGATAGTTTACGGAATAAACTTCAGTTTATCAGAATTGTTTTACGGAACTCTCGAGCCAAATTGTTTGTGCATACACGATTGATTTGTTGAGCATGACACATGTTAAATTGTTATATTGTGTAATCTTATGACATAAACTGTGATGCGATGAATGTAAAGTGATAGATTGATGATTTGTTATATGCTTGTATAAATATATATATGCTTGATTGTGTGGCTCGTTGCTAATGGCTATAAATGTATATGCCAATGAGCTTCGCAGCTCACCCCATTACTCTACCCTCCTCAAGTGCAGATCGAGACGATTTTTGACCTTGCAAGGCATCGGAAACTTCAAGCTAGTTAGGAGTCTTGTATTAAGTTAGTATTTTGGTTAACCCGCCAAGCATATCAACATGGAGCATATTCATGTATTTTGGATTGACACTTTATTTTGTATTATGCTATTTGAAAATATTTGATGAATTTCCTTTAGATTGTAATGGTTTGAAGCCCTTCGTTTATGGGGTGTTTAATTCATAGTTGTGAATGTTATAGAATTGCATGTGTAAATAGATTTCTGTATGGATGTTGGGATCGGGTCCGATATTTTGAGGCGCTCGTCACGAGCGCAGCCCGAGGGGTCGCCTAGGGATTGGGGAATCTGAGACCCGGGCCCAACATCTACCATTATTCAAACATCAAAAATCAATCCAAAACTAATCCATAACCAATTCACAACATATTCAACCTCACACATACTTATACTTACACCCAAATAATTCAACCACTATATTTATGAAATTAATGTTCAATTAATCCCCATGAATGTTTCTAACTACCAAATGAAATAATACAATGCACAATTCTCACCTAAACAAGTAGCAAGCTTTCAATTCTTCAATCTTCAAATCACTTCAACTTTTCAACCTTTCTTCACACCCACGGTTACCACTCTTTAAGGCAAGGATTGAGATTTTTGTGCATAAAAGAAGAGTAAGCACATAGGATATGAAGGTCTAGATAAGTGGAGGAAGGTAGCACTTTAAAAGAAGAAGAAAACAAGCAAAGGAAGGAGGAGGAAAGAAAGCTACGGTGGAGAAGGTAGAAGAAAGCAAAAATAGACACTCAAACTAATGGAAGGAATGTCGTAGAAGCTTAGCACACTGGAGACAAATATTAAACCCTTAGACTAAGACATCCTTAGCAAGTGACAAGTGTCACTTGCCACTTTCCGATTTTATTCCTGCCCAAATTCTACTCCCATTTCTCGTCAACTTTCAATGGCTTAATTCAATAAATCCTAACATCATGTCTCTAATTTTTCAGTGCCATCGGCCAGTCATTTTCGGTACCGGAAATTCACTCAGTCAACCACTTAGAAATTTTTTCGGTCCGGACATTGATTCCCAAAAATTTCAGAAAAAATTTCAAAATCCCCTAAAAATGGAAAACACACCTAGATCACTCCAAATCAATTTTTCAAGCACAAATATCACTTAATTCACAAAAAGTTTCATTTAGACACATATGCCGAGAAATGTCATGAATGCATGTACAGTCATGTGCATGTGCAAACACTACCATTCATATTTATATAGAGGCCATAAGATGCATGTGCATGTCAAGATATATTTAAACATTCCTAACCCGTCCCAACTGACCAAATTACCCTTCCCATCGGTGATGGGATGTTACATAATTACCTCACCTTCCTGATGAGAATAATTAAGCAAAGTGGACCTGAAGGTGGATTGTGAAATAAATCTGGATTGAGGGATTGAGTATGATTTCACATGATCGATAATGTGATAAGATTAAGGATAAGAAACCTGAAATTTTGCATGAACATGCATCATAAATATTTAGTATACATGAATGTGCATAATTGAATTCCTAATTATGCATAATAGTAATATAAGTTTGTATTGAATATTTTAGAGGAACTCTTAGAGCAACCGATTCCAGATATTGTCTGGACTTTAAGACATTAAGCAAATAGGGAGCTTTTGTAAGTAATTTAGAGGGTAACTTTTGTGGGTATCCTAAGATGATCTCACCTTGATTTGTTTTGTTTATTACTGAATTGAATTTGATATTGATGAATGTGTATTGAATTGTATATTGATCCCGGACATGAAAGTCCGAGGTATTGATTGATAAATGTGATATTGAAGTGCTACTTACCTTACTTTGTTCTGCTTGTTGAATTTGATTTATGTTGATTGTGTTCTGAATTCTGGACAGTGATTGTCCGAGGCATTTGCTACATGTTTATATAATTGGAAGCGCTACTTTCATGTGAATATAATTGACTACTTGCTTTGCACATGTAATGTCTGAAATGACCTTAGTTTGTTTTAAAACTGCTAAGTCCTAGTTGTGGGCAAATAGGCATGCCTAGAAGGGTCTGCAGATGCTTCTATGACACTTCGGTGTCAGGCACCTCGGTGTCTTCTATTATTGACACTTCGGTGTCTTCTGTTATTGAGACGTAAGTCTCTTTTGTGATATGATACTGATTATGGTATCTTCTGTATAAGTCTCATTGCCCACTTTCTGTTAATAGATTAGCAGTCATTTGATTGTGTATTCTAATATATGTTGGATTTTGAAATAAACATAATGATGTTTTGAATTGAAGGGATTCTGCCTTCTTTGATACTCAGTTATGTTAACTATGCAACTGTTTTAAAATTTAAATATCTGCTTGTGCTATAACTTGATTCAGTATGATTATTTGTCAAATCATGTATAGTTTAGTTATTACTCACTAAGGTATATGCTTAGCACGGTGAATTTGTCCCGTGTAGATTCAAAGAAAAATACTTAAGGACTGGGACGAGTCAACCGCAATGACCAATGGAGTTTGAGTCTTGTTTTCTCAAAAATATATTTTGAGTTTATTTTGGCTTGTATATAAAGTCTATGACTTTGAATTGTTGTAAGTTTTTGTAATAATTAATTTCAGGTTGGTTTCGGGTTTTGAAACAAATTTGTATTATGTTCATGTGATATAATGTATGTATGTTTTGAACAAATTTGGAATGATATGTAATATATGTTTGTTTAAGATTCTAGAAATGCATGTATGAAATGTTTTGTATGTTTTGGAATGTTTTATATTATGTATGTTGTGTATGTTCGGCACTTACAATATTCTCCCAGGGAATATATATGGGTGTTACAGAAGCTATGTTTTTCAATAGAAATAAAGCTCAGATGTTCTCTAACTTTTATTATGTAGTGTTGTATTATTCATAAATAATAACTTCCCATTTCTTTCTACAAGATTTGTTCCACTTTTTAAAATAAATTCAATTTTTATTTTTTTAAAAAGTGAGTCTTACTTTGTCACGTCAGCAATGATGTGGCATTAGAAGCCCCACAAAAATAAAAAATTATTAAAAATTGTTAGTTAGTGCTAATCTGGTACTTAATAGATGGAATTAAAATTTCAGTGATGCCTCAGACTAAACAGAGTTGAGTCGAATTAGGCTTAAGTCTTTTTGTCAAAGCTATTAATGATCAAAAGAGTATGCAATTTCAACCAAAACTACCTTCATTAATGCTCCCTATTTTATGACTCTAAGTAGGTCGCATTTCCAAAGATTAGCAACTTTGCAATTTACTAATCAAACTCTTAGTTTGAAAGCACATATGAGGTGAATATTTTTTAGGAATTAATGAGCTGGTGAGACTTTTAGCGAAAAAAAAAAAGAAAAGAAAAAAGGCTAGAAGAAGTAGGTGTTACCTAAATTCTGGGAGTTTGGACTCACCAAAGAACTTGTAATTTGTTCCCATTTGCATAGAAGGAAACTCTCGTGCATCCAACTCACGTTTTGTTGCTTCGCCAGCCAAGTGCTTCACACGTTGGAGATCCACATAATAATCTAATCGTTTAGAAGGAATAATTCCAACCTCTAAACTCTCCACGTGGTCCCCAGATAGAGACTGCACTACTCAAATTGTGAACTATAATCATTTCGGATTGGCAAAGCAGCAACCAATGCAAATCAAAAAGGAGATATTCATATTCGTATAAACAATGTTATGCATTCACTTTTTTTTTTCCCTTCCTTTTATTCAAACTAAAATGATATAAAATAGGTCTAATTTTATAGATATAAATTAATCAAAATATTCAGGTTTTATTTATTAAATTTTACATTTTGAGAAATACTTAATAGATATGTTTATTTTTATTCTGACATATGTGGAAGTTGTTATTGTGTAAAAGAGATTTGATTTATATTCATATATGCTAATAACATTTTCATCTTATAGGGTTAAAACTTGAAAGATTAAAATGTTTACATAAAATGGAATATTATTTGAATACAAAAACAAGAAGTTAATAAAAATAAAATTAAAGAATTTGAAATATAATTGAAAGGTATGTTTAATTAAAATAAATTATTAAATAAAATTAATTCAATTATTTAAGTTTATAAGTATTTATTAATTAATAAAATAAATTAATTAATTTTTAACAACAAAATTATTAAAATAAATCGAATAAAAGATTAAAATTAAATTAGAAAATTAAAAGTTCAAAATTTTAAATGTTAAATTACATTTTTAACATTAGTTTTATATACACTTAAAATTTAAAGAAAACTGGGGCATTCATGTAGACGTTTGTTTCGAATTCGTGTAAACAAGTCGTTTCTCGCTTTTTGCTTAAAATTTATAATTAACATCTGCTCTTCTTTTTCTGTCGCTTTCGTTGTATCCCAGTATAACTATAACCTAACCCTTCTCAGTTCTGATTAAGTTTATTGTGGAAGAAGCAGACAAAACATTTGTCACAAATATCAGGAAACTCAACGGACAAAAACTAGCCTTTACTTTTCGAAAGCAGAGACTTTTCTACTCATCTCTGTTCCATCCTCCACACACACCAAATTGACTCCGCTACAAAGCCCCTCTTCTTCTTCTTTTTTTCTTTTTTCCTTAGTGTTTGAGCTATGGGGAGATTTTGGGTGTTGGTTCAAATCTCGTCTTTGGCTTTGCTTGGAGTGGTTGGCCTAATATGCGCAGATGACAGGCTTGTGAACCCGTACAGGCTAAAATTGTTCGTGGATGAACTTCCGGATATGCCCAGAATCAGTGGGTTTGATGTGGTTAATGGTTCTCACGTACGCAAGCACCTAAAGATTGGCATGTTCAAGAAAAAGTGGGTGAGTTCCCTCATTCTCTACAATTTTGCCAAGCTTATTAATTTATACATAAGCTTTTTATTTTTTGTTGTTTAGTTTTTTTCAGCTGAATATATTGCCTCTTTTTGTTCAAGCATTAGAGAGAGAATCATACGATTAATAAACAGAAATCACGAAATTGGCTGTGGGATTTTTCCGATGACACCATGTAATGAACCGTTATTCCAACGGCAGTGAAGAAGTAACCAACATAAAAGCATCGGTTCCTCGGCTCAGCTCTATCAATGGGCTTCGGCCCTATTCATAACACCCCACCGGAGAAACTTTTGTTATTTCTCTAGTTAGTTACTTTTTGTTGCAAAAGGTTTTATAATGATCCTTATTACCAAAAAGTTATGCAAAGTTTGGTAGAGCCCATGGCATTTGTGTTTTCCCGACAAATGTTGCCCTTTTCTTTTCTTTTTTTTAGTTTTGCGTTGTCACTTACTCCTCCTTATCATTGCATTCCTAACAAGTAACAACCAAATTTGACGCATGATCTCACCTTATTCTGTCACTCCGCTTTTCTTAGATTCCTTCCATTCATGTTTTTGATTGCAGAAATTTCACAGGGACCTCCCACACACGCCCGTGTTTGCCTACGGTACATCCAAGCGCAACGCCACCGTTCCTGGACCAACAATCGAGGCCATTCACGCTGTTGACACCTACGTGACCTGGGCCAATCACCTCCCTGATAACCACATACTTCCCTGGGACCCTACAATCCCAACCGCCATACCGGCCACCGAGAAGGGCATCCCCACGGTGGTGCACCTCCACGGAAATATTGGTGAACCCCCGAGTGATGGACATGCACAGTCATGGTTCACCAGAGGATTTAGTGAGAAGGGACCCAGTTGGACCAAAACAACATATCATTATGACAACAAACAGCAACCCGGAAACTTATGGTATCATGATCACGCCATGGGTTTGACCAGAGTCAACCTCTTGGCCGGGTTGTTTGGGTCCTACATCATACGGCATCCTACCATTGAGCTCCCACTTGGACTTCCCTATGGTGACGAATTTGATCGGACGCTGATGGTGTTCGATCGTAGCTTTCGTACGAACGGATCTTTGTACATGAATTCTACAGGAAACAATCCTTCTATACATCCACAATGGCAGCCAGAGTATTTTGGCGATGTGATTATTGTGAATGGGAAAGCATGGCCGTATTGGAGGGTACGACGCCGTAAATATAGACTCCGTTTAATTAATGCCAGCAATGCCAGATTCTTCAAGTTCTATTTCAGCAATGGTCTGAGATTTGTTTTCGTGGCATCTGACTCGGTCTATCTTGGTGAATCAGTTCTCACCAAAGAAATCCTTTTGGCCCCATCTGAAATTGCTGACGTGGTTGTTGACTTTTCAGAGTCAAGGACCGATACTGCTACTCTAGCTAACAATGCACCCTATCCTTTTCCTTCTGGAGACCCAGTCAACGAAGTTAACGGCAAGATCATGAAGTTTATCATCAGCAAGAAACGAGAGATTGACACGTGGCAAGTACCAAAAACTCTTATCAGGTATCCTTCTCCGAATCCTTTGGCTGCATCGCAAACACGGTACATTGCAATGTACGAGTACACAAGCGACATTGATGAGCCAACTCACCTCTACATCAACGGTAAACCATATGAAGCCCCAGCGACTGAGACCCCAAAAGTGGGTACCACAGAGATATGGAACGTGATCAATCTAACAGAGGATAATCATCCTTTGCACATCCATCTGGGGTTGTTCAGGGTGATTGATCAAACAGGGTTGATTGGCGAGGAGGAATTTAAAGCATGCATGAACAAGCTAAACGACGCGATTAACTGTCGTATAGAAGAATACGCACGTGGCAAGAAATTAGAGGTAAAAGCCCACGAGAGTGGGTGGAAGAACGTGTACAAGTTGACGCCTGGGTACGTGACAAAGATTGCGGTGAGATTTGGGTACGTACACACGGATGCGCCCTACACCTTCGATGCAACCGCAGAGCCTGGTTACGTCTACCATTGCCATGTAAGTATCTTAATCTTGGTAGTAATTATACAAATTTTATGATTTTGGGGGTACCCAGAGCCCCAGATTAGAGGATGCTAGTAAAAGTATTTATGTAGTTATTAATAGTAATAGCGGTAAGTTTAAGTTAGTATTAGCATTTACCATATGAACAATAGGACTATGTTGGTACGATTATGAACGTAGACTTCTGAAACCATATGTTCCACACTCCAAGAAGAGATTCTCTCACGGCCACTTTAAGCTTTCTCCCTTACGGAGTTGTTCGTAGCCTTCCGATAATATTCCAAAAGTGCTCCATTATTTTCTGCTACTTGTATTGGGAATAGTTCCTATAATTTCACTTTGGCGTGCAGATATTGGATCATGAAGACAATGTTATGATGCGACCATTGAAGTTGGTAAAATGATCACAAGAGGCGAACTGAGAACATTGCTTAGTGTCTAAAAGCTGGATGGAGTTGTTTCCTAATTTCCAAGTGGACAATCTATATAGCTCTTGAATCTTACATCTCTCCTTTTTCAGAGCTTCCTTTCATCTGTGTTTTGTGGCCTCAAAACGGGTTTTGGTTCGACAGTATCCTGGACACTAAGTGCACGGTAATTTGGAGGTTTAAAAAATTGAATCTCTATAATCAAATTCAAATCCAAAATAAAAATAAAAATCTCTATTTTATATTGTGTTGAAGATTTGATATAATATAGTAATTGAGAGATTATATTTTTTTGGTAATAACTAATATATTTAACCTAGTAGGTCAGATATTCTAATAAAAATGCATTACTAAGAATTTTCACTATTAAAATAATTTTATATTATAAAATAAAAGATAATGAATAACAAAAGTGAATTAAAGAGTCAAATTTTGCTTGAAGGATAGGAACCTCTCAAACTTTTATTATAAATATGCAAATATGAAGATTAATTAACGAAATTAAAGTTACCATCGTGATGAAGGTCAAATGTTATGTTGGAAGCATATCATATAATTGTACATCTTAAGAACACTGATTGAGAGAGATTCCTAGGAGCTAAGAGAGCTACAAGGAAGAAAAGTTGAAAGAGTAGGAGTGAAGAAAATATTGAGTATTGGCTCCTTTGTTGTCCCATATTGGTTAAGGACAACAATTGAGACAAGTCTCTTACCTATATAAGGAGGTGACTACCTCCTTATTTAATGCACCAAACAATACCTCCTTAGTTGAAGCATCAAACAAAGTCAAAGATTTGTATGACAAATTTGACTCTAGTTAAATTCGTCTTTTGAGGTGAGAGTTGGAGAGTTTGTCTTGTGTATTTCTTTGTGAGTGTATTGGTGTATTGGGGGATTGGGTGAGAGAAAAAATTGTATGATTGTAAGAATTTTTCACATAGTGGATTTTCTTCTCAATACCTGTAGTTTTTCTTCGATTTGAGAGTTTCCACGTAAAATCTCTTGTGTTGTTATTTTCTGATAATTTTTGTCTATTAAATATCCTTGGGTGTGGGTTTGAAAGGTCTAAATTTCCAACAAGTGATATCAAAGCCAAGTTGTGTTTTTCTTGAAAATTCTAAGTATACTTTGTGGTCGTAGTTTTGACTGATCTTCCATATCAGAAAATATTTTCTTGAGAAAGGTTTATTAAGTACGGTGAAGTTTTAGTGTGGTAGTGTGGTAGTACATATCTAGGAAAGTTTTGGCTAAGGAAAGACTTGGTATTTAAGAGTGTCCGTTGTGACCCACTTCTCTTTCCTGAAAATTTTCCTAGTGTACTATTTATTTTTACGATAAAATTCATCAAGGAAAAAGAGCATAAGAAAAATGTCAGGAAATAAGGCTTCGAATTCTCTTAGATTTGAGGTGGAGGAATTTAACGAAAGAATCAATTTTAGCTTATGGCAAGTACAAGTCTGGGATATTTTGATTCAGTCGGGGTTACACAAGGCTTTGAAAGGCAGACAGATCCTTGATAGCAGTACAGGCAAATCTAATATGAGCGATAAAGATTGGGAGGATCTAGATTTGAGAGCAGACAGTGGGATACGATTGTGTTTGGCAAAGAATGTTCTGGAGAATGTGCATGGAATATCTACAGCAAAGGAGCTCTGGGAATAGCTCGAGGAGTTGTATCAAACAAAGGGTGTCTCAAATTAGGTGTAACTAAAGGAGCAGTTTCATACACTGCGGATGAAGGAATATACTACAATTTCATATCATTTAAGTGTTCTCAATGAGATCGTCTCTGAACTGGAGGCAATTGGAGTTCGTATAGATGATGAGGATCAAGCTTTGAGACTCATCTGGTCTCTTCCACCTTCATATGAACACATGAAACCGATCTTGATTCATGGGAAGGAGAAGATAGTTTTTACTGAAGTTGCTGGAAAACTCTTTTCAGAAGAGAGAAGACTGGGTGGTGGAAATGTCCCTGAAAACTCAGCTTTGATAGTAGCTGGATATTGGAAGAAGAACTCCATGAAGAAAAATGTAGTATGCTGAATTGTGAACAATCTGGGCATGTGAAGAAAAATTATCCGAGAGGTAGAGCGGGTTCGGCAAGAGGCTCTGGGTCAGTTAATGGAGAGACTGACAATGTCGCTATCATTGTCTCCATGGATGATGGTCTTGCTGTTAGACCCCGACTTTTTTTTATGAAGTTCTTAAGCATGAATTGTGTAAAGTATGTGATTATGCTTTGGTTTAATTTAAATTGGGAGTGTTAGTGGCTAATTGAGAATTAATCGAGTTTAATTTGGTTTTGAGGAGAATTGATGGGTAAAAGTTTATGAGGGAATTTTGGGAAGATTGCTTGAGTTGGATAAATTTAAGCTTTGAAAGGAAGGGTATAATGGTCTTTATGTTCCTTTGACTTAAGTAGGAAATTAGACTTAGAAAGAAAAGAGAAGAAAGATAGAAAGAAGGAGAAGAGAAAGAGGAGAGTTGCCGTCGATAGAGGAAGAGGAAGAAGAGAATAGGTTTTACGATCTTTAAGTTTTCCGACCTATTTGAAGTGATTTCCGGGTAAGTTCTGCTTGTTTTAAACTTGTTATGGTTAGATTTAAACCTAGAGAATGTTGATTGTAGCAGAATCGAAGGTTTTAGGGTTAGGAAAGCAAATGGGTAGAATCTTTGGGTTATGGGATGTGTGACTGATTTTGTGTTGTTGTTGGGTTAGAAAGGTGGTATAGAACTTGATCTAAAGTTTAGATATGTTGCATTTGGTTAAGGGAAGGATTGAAGATCAGAAAATGCTGGAAATCGGGTTTCGGAGTCGTTCTCCAGACCCGCACGTCGCGACGTGTGCATGAACACGCCGCGGCGTGCGAGATAGGGAGGCAATGTCGCGACGAATAAACGTTTATTCGCCGCAACGTGCGAGAACGCCGTGAACGTCGCGACGTGTGACAGCTTGCTCGTCGCGACGTGCGAAGGTATGCATGTCGCGACGTGGGGCATTTTGTTCGCCGTGACGAGGGTACGTCGCGGCGAGTGATCCGACGCCACGGCGAGCCCCTGTTTCAGTAAAGATGATTTTTAGTATTTTGGGCATATCTTTTGGTGTAGATATCCAATTGAGGTGATTTTGGATTCGTTGTGATCTAGAAATAAAGGGCTACAAGTGTATGAAGAAAGGAAGTTCAGAATCAGCCTTTAAGGGTTTGGGAATTTAGATGGAAGTCGGATGGAGAATTTTAGTGCTTTACTTTTGTTTGTCAAGCTTTATGGAATATTTCTTTTGGATATTGATTGAATGAGAACTTGGTTTATTATAGGAAACCAAGCCGACCTGACCCAATCGCAAGAGGAAGGACACCAGTGAGTCGGATACTTAAACGATATTAGGTGGGTAATATGTTTATGGTTATTGTGTGTACGGGCAAATTGCCTTGTGTATGCTTGCTTGCATTATATGACCTTGCTTGTATTGAATTATATGAGGAATATTGAACTTGCATTATGACTATGATTATGCATGGCTTTGATCGGTCTTATGGCATTGTGCAAAAATGAAAAGAATGACAATTTCGAAAGCTTTGATAAAATGCTTTGAACATGAAACGAATGGATTATGTTGACATAAAGCCTTCTCCCGGCTGCCCGCTTGAGGCAACGAGATCCTTGAGAAATCAGACTCGGATAGTTTACGGATTTAACTTCAGTTTATCCGGATCGTTTTACGGAACTCTCGAGCCAATTGTTTGTGCATACACGATTGATTTGTTCAGCATGACACATGTTAAATTGTTATATTGTGAAATCATATGACATAATTTGTGATGCGACGATTGTAAAGTGATAGATTGATGATTTGTTATATGCTTGTATAAATATATATGCTTGATTGTGTGGCTCGTTGCCAATGGCTATAAACGTATATGTCACTGAGCTTCGCAGCTCACCCCATTACTCTCCCCTCCTCAGGTGCAGATCGAGACGATTGTCGACCTTGCAAGGCATCGGAAACTTCAAGCTAGTTAGGAGCCTTGTATTAAGTTAGTACTTTGGTTAGCCCGCCAGCATATCATCATGGAGCATATTTATGTATTTTGGATTTTAAATTTTCTTTTGTATTATGCTACATTTGAGAATATTTGCTGAATTTCCTTTAAGTTGTAATGGCATGAAGCCCCTTAATGTTTGGGGTGCTTAATTATGTTTTAATGTGTATGAAATTGCATGAATGAGTATATGTGTGAATCGAATTATGTGTATATGTATGGATGTTGGGATCGGGTCTGAAGGTATTTGGGCGCCCGTCGCCGGCGCGACCCGAGAGGCTGCCTCGGGAATGGGGATCCGGGATCCGGGTCCAACATGTTTGGTGTTAGAGCGCCTAGGTTTAGTGTCATCGGCTTAGAATGCATATAGGACGACTTGTTTGATATTTGCTTATATGCTGCATTTGATTGAGTGCATTAAGTGACATGCATATCATGCATACATGTAGATTGACCTGTAGCTAATCCTTAGTGTTTCCATTTGAAGGAGTACGATGCCACCTCGTAGAAAGACACGAGGAGCTTTACAAGGATTCATTGCACCTGACTCTCCGACTAGAGAGGAGAGGACTGATGAGTCAGTAGCTCCAGGAAATGTTGAGGTTTCTGTAGGGCTAGGTAGTGAGCCCATTCCTTCGCAGACTCAGGAGTCGCCAGTTCCCCAGGAGTAAGTGCCTCCTCTTGATCCGAGGCTGTTCCAGGCCTTCACTCAGGCATTTGTTCAAGCTATGGGCCAGATGCCACAGCCTTCTGCTTCAGCCCCAGCTCAGAAGGGGAGACGGTTTGTATGGCAGGAGGTGTAGGACTTCGATCTGTTGGGATGAAGAAGGAGAGAGGCAATTGGAAGGACCATAATTGATTCAGACGACAGTTGAGAAAGTCAATCTGGTTAAGCAGCGGTTTAAGGCAGCCCAGGATAAGATAAAGAGTTACATTGATGTACACCGAAAGGAGATGGAGTATGAAATCGGTGAGAAAGTGTTCCTTAAAACGTCTCCTTGGAAAGGAGTAATGAGATTTGGTAAAAAGGGTAAATTGAGTCCGAGGTATGTGGGTCCTTATGAAATCTTTGAGAGGATTGGATCACTCGCCTACAGGTTGGCGTTACCTCCGAAATTGTCTCAGATTCACGACGTTTTTCATGTGTCTATGTTGAGGAGGTATAGATTGGATTCTTCTCATATCATTCAGACTAGTGAGGTTCAGTTGCGGGATGATCTGATTTATGAAGAGTTTCCAGTGGAGATCTTGGATACCAAGGAAAAAGTCATCAGGAACAAGACAGTTCAGTTAGTCAAAGTCCTATGGAAGAATCATTCGGTAGAGGAGGCTACATGGGAGCCCTTGGAAGCTATGAAAGAGAAGTATCTGTATCTCTTCGATGGCTCAGGTAATAATTTCGAGGACGAAATTTCTTTTAAGAGGGGGAGAAATGTTAGACCCCTAATTTTTTTTATGAAGTTCTTAAGCATGAATTGTGTTAAGTATGTGATTATGCTTTGGTTTAATTTAAATTGGGAGCGTTAGTGGCTAATTGAGAACTAATCGAGTTTAATTTGGTTTTGAGGAGAATTAATGGGTAAAAGTTTATGAGGGCATTTTGGGAAGATTGCTTGAGTTGGATAAATTTAAGCTTTGAAAGGAAGGGTATAATGGTCTTTATGTTCCTTTGACTTAAGTAGGAAATTAGACTTAGAAAGAAAAGAGAAGAAAGATAGAAAGAAGGAGAAGAGAAAGAGGAGAGTTGCCGTCGATAGAGGAAGAGGAAGAAGAGAATAGGTTTTGCGATCTTTGAGTTTTTCGACCTATTTGAAGTGATTTCCGGGTAAGTTCTGCTTGTGTTAAACTTGTTATGGTTAGATTTAAACCTAGAGAATGTTGAATGTAGCATAATCGAAGGTTTTAGGATTAGGAAAGCAAATGGGTAGAATCTTTGGGTTGTGGGATGTGTGACTGATTTTGTGTTGTTGTTGGGTTAGAAAGGTGGTATAGAACTTGATCTAAAGTTTAGATGTGTTGCATTTGGATAAGGGAAGGATTGAAGATCGAAAAATGCTAGAAATCGGATTTCGGAGTCGTTCTCCAGACCCGCACGTCGCGACGTGCGCATGAACACGCCACGGCGTGCGAGATAGGGAGGCAATGTCGCGACGAATAAACGTTTATTCGCCGCGATGTGCGAGAATGCCGTGAACGTAGCGACGTGCGACAGCTTGCTTGTCGCGACGTGCGAAGGTATGTACGTCGCGGCGTGGGGCATTTTGTTCGCCGCAACAAGGGTACGCCGCGGCGAGTGATCCGACGCCGCGACGAGCCCCTGTTTCAGCAAAGATGATTTTTAGTATTTTGGGCATTTCTTTTGGTGTAGATATCCAATTGAGGTGATTTTGGAGTCGTTGTGATCTAGAAATAAAGGGTTACAAGTGTATAAAGAAAGGAAGTTCGGAATCAGCCTTTAAGGGTTTGGGAATTTAGATGGAAGTCAGATGGAGACTTTTAGTGCTTTACTTTTGTTTGTCAAGCTTTATGGAATATTTCTTTTGGATATTGATTGAATGAGAACTTGGTTTATTATAGAAAACCAAGCCGACCTGACCCAATCGCAAGAGGAAGGACACCAGTGAGTCGGATACTCGAGCGATATTAGGTGGGTAATATGTTTATGGTTATTGTGTGTATGAGAAAATTGCCTTGTGTATGCTTGCTTGAATTATATGACCTTGCTTGTGTTGAATTATATGAGGAATATTGAACTTGCATTATGACTATGATTATGCATGGCTTTGATCGGCCTTATGGCATTGTGCAAAAATGAAAAGAATGACAATTTCGAAAGCTTTGATAAAATACTTTGAACATGAAACAAATGGATTATGTGTTTTGTTTGGGTAAGAGAGTTACGGATGGAGTCACGTGCACGTTGACATAAAACCTTCTCCCGGCTGCCCGCTTGAGGCAACGAGATCCTTGAGAAATCGAACTCGGATAGTTTACAGATTTAACTTCGATTTATTCGGATCGTTTTACGAAACTCTCGAACCAATTGTTTGTGCATACACGATTGATTTGTTGAGCATGACACATGTTAAATTGTTATATTGTGAAATCATATGACATAATTTGTGATGCGACGATTGTAAAGTGATAGATTGATGATTTGTTATATGCTTGTATAAATATATATGCTTGATTGTGTGGCTCGTTGCCAATGGCTATAAACGTATATGCCACGAAGCTTGATTCACCTATTACTCTCCCCTCCTCAGGTGCAGATCGAGACGATTGTCGACCTTGCAAGGCATAAGAAACTTCAAGCTAGTTAGGAGCCTTGTATTAAGTTAGTACTTTGGTTAGCCCGCCAGCATATCATCATGGAGCATATTTATGTATTTTGGATTTTAAATTTTCTTTTGTATTATGCTACATTTGAGAATATTTGCTGAATTTCTTTTAAGTTGTAATGGCATGAAGCCCCTTAATGTTTGGGGTGCTTAATTATGTTTTAATGTGTATGAAATTGCATGAATGAGTATATGTGAATCGAATTATGTGTATATGTATGGATGTTGGGATCGGTCAGAAGGTATTTGGGCGCTTCACATGCGACCAGAACTATAACACCCTTACCATAGGATATGCACCGGGACGCCCGTAGGTCAATTCCGATACACACCCTATGATAAGATTACGCTACAAACCATTTCTAACTCTCCACATGGCATCAAAAATCATAAAGCATTAATATGAAATCCACTAATTTTGAAACCATAAATTTCTCATTTCATAACCTCCAAGTAGTAAATTACACAACTGTTATTTTCTGTACATTAGTCCAAAAGAAAATCAAACATAAACCTAGCTAGGTCATTGTTGGGCCCGGGCCCCGGATGCCCGAATCCCGAGGGCGGCCCCTCGGGTCGCGCCCGCGCCGAGCGCCCCAAACCGCGGACCCGATCCCAACATTTAGGCACAATCGATCAATTAATACATACATACATTGCCAGAATATACACAACCATACATTAAAGACCCTATAACCATAGGGATTTCATATCATTGCAAATTAAGAAAAGTCAACAAGTATCCTCAAATGTAGCAAAACACAAAATGAAATCTAAATCCAAAAATACATGAGTATGCTCAATGTTAACATGCTCGGAGGGCCAACAAAATACGAACTTAATACAAAGCTCCTAATTTGTCCAAGTTTCGATGCTGCATGAAAGTCAACGATCGTCTGATCCGCACTGAGGAGGAAAGGAATGGGTTGAGCTACACACTCGATGGCTAATATAATTATAGCCATTGGCAATTAGCACAAATCCCAGATATGAATGTATATATATTATATCCACGTGAATATCGAGTCAAGCATTCACATATTACGCAACAATTTATACATTTAAGACAATTAATGCAATTCGTAATTATGTCACGAAATATGCTTCATACAATAAACAATTCACACATGCAATGCACATCACAATGGCTCGAGGGTCCCATAACAAAAGGGAGAAACCGAAGTTTAACCCTGAACAAAACGAGTCCATTCGGAGCTCATAGCCCACAAGCGGGCAGCCGAGAGAAGGCTCTTGTCTACGTGCACGTGACGAACAAAATGGTTCCACTCTCGCCCAAACAAAAGCATAAAATCATACTCAAAATCATTTGTCATATGTAGTCTGTCATGTTCTCATTTATTCTCATTTATTCAAAATGCCATGACCGAAGTCTAGGCATGACATGCTAAGAATCGTATTCTCATACAAAGATCATTCATGCATTACATTTAAACATGCATAGCATATAACATATATTCATACATAGGCAAGAAATTGCCTAATCACACAATAACTATAAGAATATTACCCACCTCTAATCGCTCGAGAATCCGATTACTGATGTCCTTCTTCTTGCGATAAAATCGGGTCAGCTTGGTTTCCTAAAACAACCAAGTTCCATTTAGACAATATCCATAGTAAATGTGCGAAGCTTGGAATCCAAAGAAAGCATTAAAAATCTATATCCGATCTTCTCCTAAAATTCCGAACCCTGCGAGGCAAATTTCGAACTTCCCGACTTCATACAACTCGGAGCCCTTTATTTCTAGGTCACAATGAATCCAAATTCACCTCAATCGGACATCTATACCAAAAGATATTCCCAAAAATATGAAAATCTTATTTCGGAAACACAGGGGGATCGCCGCGACGAAGAGACGCTCGTCGCGACGATCGCCGCGGCGAAGCGAAGGTTCGCCGCGAACCAAACGTCACACGTCGCGACGTCTCCGATCATTCGTCGCGACGTCCACAGCAGAGCACACGTCGTGGTGAATAAACGTAAATTAATTCACACGTCGCGACGTGGCTCCCTTCCCCACACGCCGCGGCGACATTCATACGCTCGTCGCGACGTCTGGTTCGGAACTCGACTCCGAACCCCAAATTTCTGCATAACCCAAGCTCGATTCTGTTCCAAACTCAAATCTACCACATGCAAAGCATAGATCAAGGCTTATACTACCATTCTAACTCATTCTAAGCTTCAGATTCATCCTAAAATCATCAATCTAAGGATTTTCCCAATTTTTCACCCTAAAATCCTAAAACATCGATTTCTCTCAATCCAAGCCATTACAATGTTTAATCCAAATGAAAACATGATAAGGAGGTCGAAAACTTACCGATTGAGGCTTTAGATTAAATCGAAACCGATCGAAATCGCAACTCTTCTCTTCCTCTTCTCCTCTCCGTCGACGGCCACACTCTTCCTCTCTTCTTTTCCTCTTCTTTTTCTTCTTTTCCTTCTCTTTTATAATCCTTTCTCTTTAAACCCTAAGGGCTTGGGCCCTTCCTAATAAGCCAAAGCCTAAAATCATTTAAACCATAATTAAACCTTAATTCCGCATTAATACCCCCGATTAACTCAAATTAAAACATAATCACATAATTACCACAAGTCATGCTTAATGACATCATAAAGAAAATTCGGGGCCTAACAGTCATCCTTCAAAAAGTGCCAGCTGACCGACCTGTGTGCCATGACTTTTCTTGCCAACTCGATCTACACGGAAGGAAAAGTCTTTCTGGAGCTATGAGTCTACTCTCTCGGTCCTGAAAAATAATTTGCAATTTTGGGTAAGTTTGCGAACTCAGTGAGGAACCATCATCGATGGTTCACCTAATTCATGCATATACACAGTATAACACGATATACACGTTATTTCACCAAAACACATTCAAGTACCACATGATTACTATATCGACCAAAGGAACCAATTCAAATGCACATGAAATGCGTATGTGACGCTTTTCCAATTTATTACGTTGTTGTGACCGGCGCCTAAAACTGTCCCATTAAGGCGATTAAGCGGTGAGCCTTAGGCTCGAATCATCAGGCTCAACGCCTAATCACGTTGAGCTTTAAGCTCTCGTTGGTCGCTCCGTCACAATCGCCAATTCTCGATCATGCAATTTTGCATGAAATGCATATGTCCAAATAAAACAAAATCAACATCATAACTGATCCCAATTCAACATATTCACGCAAGTCACTCACAAGTAATCACATGAAAATCACATATAGCACTTCTATGTCAGAATCTCCCAATCCATCGGACCTCCGGTCCTCAATCTAGGCATAAACAAACACAATCATCCCACCATTATTCTCCACAGAGTTATAAGTGCAGAATTATAAACACTTACTAATCGAGGAACCATCTAGGTTACTCACCTAATAACTTCTGAGCTAATGCCGGGAAGTCTCTGCAACGTCCGTGGGATGACGTTCTAACTGTGCCTCTATAACAATTAAAATGAGTACACATTACCAACTGTATAGTTAGAAATATTAAACAACGCACATGAAATAATTAAAACGTATACAATGCATGTTCATGGCATTCCCGGCCCTAATCCAAAATTTTCCCATCATAAAAATTCCATCTAAAAATTAGAAATCTAACAGCACCGAAATTACTCAATTCGGGCCTCGATCGGTCCAAAAATAAATAAAACAGTGGCCACATAACTATTACCCGGACCCACGTCAATTTCCCGTTCGAAAATTTCCAATCTCTCAAAAAATGAAATTAAATATTTAATGAATCCGATGCCTCAAGAATCAGGCCAATCGGACGTTGGACGGAAAAGTTATTCACGAAATAAACCAAAATTCACATTAAACAATTAATATCTATATATATATAACCCTTATTTCCTTCTTTTTTTTTTCCTGATTTACATCCAAACTTCCAACATTAATAACTCTTTGTACACAATTCAGAAAATTATAAATCATATCTCATTGGAAAGACCATGAAAACCTCTACAAGTCTCATGAAGACCATAAAAATCAATTTCACCCCTAAGGGTGTCAAAAGTCCAATCAAAGCTACTGCCCAGTGAATACCTCTCAAAACAGTGCAGGATTTGGCAAAATCTATAACTTTCCAGTTCCTTAGTCAAAAATTACAACATAAATGCCCAAAGAAAGATCAAAATGTTTTATACAATCTTCATGAACAACCTGAAATCAAATTCCATTGCTACCTAGGTCAAACAATTCAACAAAAAATCTGCCTACTGAAATCAACCAATCTGGACAACGAATTTTCTAGCTAGCATAACTCCTTGCACAAATATCAAAAAAAATCACTACCTTATATCACTGGAAATATAAAATATCATATTTCAATTTTCATAAAGGACTAAAAATTCAAATCCATCATTAACAAGCTCAAAACTATCATGTAAGTGATCGCCTGATCGTGATCAATGACTTAACTTAGGTTCAGTTTTTACAAATTCATTACTCCCAAATATGACATCCAAAAATAGCATGCTATATACCATTTTCAAGATAATTGTTTCCTCTACAACTTTTTAGAAGGTAACTTAAGCCAATTCAATTCACAGAAATTGCTAAAATTGCTTCCAAACAGAATGCTCACAAAATCGACACTTAGGCTAGGTTTCACCAAAATGCACAAAACCAGGCAATAATAAAAAGATCATATCTCCCAATATACATATTGAAAAATTGCAAGATCAGTGGAAATGTAAAGCTAACTTGATAGGCTTCAACTTTTATGAAGACCATTTTTACCAATTCCTTCAAAATTAATCTAGAAAAATCCTCAAAGTATCAGATCATTAGGGTCGGCTACTGTTCACACAGCACCAAGTAATTCACTTTGTTTGTCAAATTTAAAATCCTTAAAGGCAGAATTGAGCAACACTCCATTCATATGAAATCTAGCCATAATTCTTAAGTTTAATTTAAAACAAACCTCAGCTCAATTGGACAACCACATCTCAAGTTATAAGCCAAAATCTAAAACCTACACAACTCACATTTTCCAGATTTCATTCCTTACCTCTTCCTCTTTCATTCTAGCATTTTACCTACTTCAATATGCATCCATTTACACCTCTAATTCAGCCACAAAATCATCACAACAATTACTTGTATAATAGAGCATAATTGGCAGCAACCACATACACAACTTCCTTACATCATTAACATTCATCTAACAACATAAACATCATTTACAACATTCAATTCACAATCTTTAACTACCATATCAATTTCTTTCACACAAGCATACATGTAAACCCATACAAACCTACCACTTTCTTCATGAAATAAATGCACAAATACTCCCCATGAATGCTTCTAACTACCAAAAGAAGAAATATAAACATCAATTTTCACCTAACAAGTTGCAAACTCTCCAATTCTCCAAGGCTTTAAAACCCTCCACAACTTCCTACCTTGACACCTCACCTACGGCCTTCACTAGAACATACACATCATCATCTTTACAAGGCTTCAACTTGGTCTTAGATATGCATAAAGAAGAAGCAAGCAAAAAGCAAAGGAGGGTGGGAGGAGAATAAGACAATCGAAGGAAAACAATAAGGACAAGGAGATTTCAAGGTTCGGATGAAGAAAAAGCTTCCAAGTGATTCATATGTTTTAAAAAACCAAGGAGAAAGTCGTATGGGAAGAATGATATAAGACAAAACTAATCAATGAATGGGACACTTGGCAATTAGGGAGAAAAGACAAAAACTTAATTAACACAATTTAATCATAAATTCTAATACAATTGAATCTTAATCTATCTTATACTAATGGTTCTATAACAATTCCCAAAATTATTCATCCAATAATCCAATGCCATTAGGCAGTCCTTTTCTGACAGAAAAATCCACTCAGTCAGTCAGTGGGAAATTTTTCCGATCCGGGCAAGTAACCCGAAAAATTTCAGAAAAATTTCCATAAATTCCTAAAAATATAAAACATACTTAGAGCACTTCAATTTTATTTTTCAAACACAATTATCACATAAATTTCACAAAAGACCACAATTAGACACTTATGTCGAGAAATGCCATGAATGCATGTATACCATGTGCATGTGCAACAAATCATCAGTCATATCACTATAGAAACCATAGATGCCTGTGCATGCCAATGACTTATTCCTAACCCATCCCAATTTACTAAAATACCCTTCCCATCGGTGATGGGATGTTACACGGCCCGAGGGGTCGCCTCGGGAATGGGGATTCAGGGCCCGGGCCCAACACTTGCTCTCTAAAAGGAGGGGGCATGTACATCCTCATGGCATGCCGCTAATCCCAAATTTACCATGATAGAGGATGCGTTACTGTTAGCGGGTCCACAAGTTTGCACACGGGCATTGGTTTGACATTAATGCAAGGTGTGTGGTGAAATTTATGTCGATGGCTGATGAACTTCCAGGAAAGCCAAACATGGGAGTTGCACCATAATTTTTCAATAAGGTTATTTTCGACATGTGTTGAAGTAAAAGGCATAGAATTGGTTTATTATAAGGGGGTATGCTTTTATGGTGGAGCATGATGCTATAACGCATGATAATTCTCTCCCGTGAGAGTTATGTTATTTTTAGGTGATCTACATTAAGGTGGAGTGTGGTTGTGGGATCAACCAAAGTCGCCAAGGTGGAGATTGTTGAGTTTGGCTTCTTTGTTGTCCCATCTTGGTTGGGGACAACAATTGGAGCAATACTCTTATCTATATAAGGAGGTTGCTACCTCCTTAGTCGATGCACCAAACAAAGTCAAAGATTTGTATGACAAATTTGACTCTAGTTAAATTCCTCTTTTGAGGTAAGAGTTGGAGAGTTTGTCTTGTGTATTTCTTTGTGAGTGTATTGGTGCATTGGGGAATTGGGTGAGAGGAAAAATTATGTGATTGTAATAATTTTTCACATAGTAGATTTTCTTCTCGGTGTCCGTGATTTTTCTTCGGTTTGGGAGTTTCCACGTAAAATCTCTTGTGTTGTTATTTTCTGATAATTTTTTTCTATTAAATATCCTTGAGTGTGGGTTTGGAAGGTCTAAATTCTCAACAGAAAATACCCAACAAACAAGTAGAAAAGAAGATAATATGAGGAGAAGAGCAAGAATAAAGCATAGGACATAAGAGAGAAACAAAAGAAGACCAAATTGACTTGAGCCAAGGAGACTATAAGGAAGCCATGAGAAAGTTAGAAGCCACGGTGGGCAACTAGAGGAAGTAGCAAAAAGAGAAGAAAAAAGAGCAAGAAGGAAACCATTGAAAGATCTAAAAAACATAATGTCAATATAAATCTTTTTGAACAATTCAAGAAACTAGCTAAATTGTTAGTCAATCTTCTCTTTCTTAATTCTCAATTAATTGTAATTAAATGTTCCTAAATTTAAAATTAAATTCAAAGTATGCTGAAATTTTTTAATTAAATTTCTTATATTTCTTCAATAAAATAATTCCAAATTATCCTCAAATCCAACAATAAGTCTCCAATTAACTCTCTTTTACAAACTTTACAATTTAGACAAACTTTTTCTTATTTCTATTTTGCCTCACCTAAGACTAGAAAAGATTATCCTAGAAAATCCAAAATATTTGTAGACGGAGCCAATCATTAGTTCCCAACCGTGGGGTGAATAAATTCTATACATAAATCGGTTAATAAAAGAAATAGAAAAAGTTCTTTTTGTATCACTTAAGTTAGATAGAATTTTGAACCCAAGAATGAAGAATAATTAGCTTTTCATTAATTAGAATATAATAACTATTTAGAATAATGAAATAGATTATATTTGTCGAGAAGTGCAAAATCGTATGGATGTGATTATGGATGGAGACATACGGGGCCTAGTGGCCCCCCCAAAGTTTTATAAAATATATTTTATTATTTTAATTAATATTATATATATATATATATATATATTATTTTTTGAAACTTTGTATATCTCTGTCCATGTTTTAACCCTTTAATATATATATATATATATATATATATATATATATATATATATATATATATAAAGGGGTTAAAACATGGGCATAGATATACTGAAAGTTTTAAAAATATTTTATTTTATTTTAATTAACTTCATATATAAGTTAAAATTATGTTATACAACTAAAAGATGGGGAAAAATCATTCTATAAAACAACAAAGAGAGAATATGGGAGATAAAAATAAGAGAGGATGACTAAAATTATCTTGAAGGCTAAAGGTTAGCTTCGAGTAACTGAGAGTTCGCATATTGTTATTGAAATTGAGAGCAGTAAAGAGAGCGTGAAGAGGATAGAAGATACTATTACTCGTTTGTGCAATGTTATTGGAGGATCTTGTAAGCGTAAGGATATGCTTCGAGAAAAACAAATGGAGAAAGTGATGGTAGGAATTTCACAAGGGGTGATAGAAACTGAGTAAGGGTTGAATCAAGAAATGACATTGAAAAAAGCGGGAGATATCTGTTGGGGTTCTCATTTTAGTACGCTCATTAATTTGCAACATTTATTTTCTTCTGTCATTGAGGTTCTTGAGTTTGTTGGAGAAAGTCAATATAAGTTTGCTTTTATGTATGGCATGTCTTGTCCTAAAGACTCCTTTTCTGCATTTGACATGGACAAATTGATTGAACTTACCAAATTCTATCCACTAGAGTTTCCTCCTATTATTTTAATTGAACTTGAATATCAACTTGGGAATTTTATCATTGATGTACATATGGATAAGAATTTCTCTGAATTAAGTGGAATTGGAGACCTTCCTAAGAGAATAGTGGCCACAAGAAAGCATCATGTATTCCCTTTGGTTTATTTGTTAGTTAAACTGTCATTACTTTTACCAGTTGCTACAGCCACAGTGGAAAGAGCTTTCTCCGCAATAAAAATTATCAAGAGTTCACTTCGTAATAAAATGGGAGATGACCTATTGAATGATTCTTTAATGTGTTACATTAAAAGAGATGTATTTGCAAATATTGACAATAATCTTATTATGAAAACATTTCAATCTATTAAAAGTAGGCAAGGATCATTGTAATTTTAACTATTTTATATTCTTAAGAAAACATTATGTTTTAATTTAATTTTGATATGAAATTTTTTGTAAAATTTATATTTTATTTGGGCCCTCTTATCTTAAATTTCGACTCAAATCCAACGGATTTGATCCTCATTCTACATCTTGAACCATTTGATTATTTCTTTGTGGATTCCAATATGAAACTTTTGTAGATGTATTTCAAAGTATTCCTTTATCATTTCATCTAAGTGGGAGAGTTCTTTTAATTCTATAAATTTGAATATAACAAATTAGGCATGATTTCGCCTCCCTAACTTAATTGAAACTAACTAATGTAATTAAAACCTAAATTAATCTTTGATAAAAATGAAATTGAAAGTACAAAATGTTACAAACTACTAAAACTAAAATAAAAATGAAGCTAATTAAACTTAAAATGTTCATTTGATCCATTCAATATCTTAAATTCTTGATGCTTACCTGGCTCCAGCAAGGGACCTACCCGGCTCAAACGGAGATTAATCTGGGTGTGGAATGACTTAAAGGTACCTTCTCATAATTGAGACTCGCCTAGGATACCTCATGGGCAACAAAAAAAAGAGAGTAAATGCATGATTGTAAAGACTCGTTTGCTTTCTTTTCTCTCTTCAACTTATATCATTAAGACTGAGAGTGAATCTAATGAATAATCTATATGAAAGATTAGGGATTAGTTTAGGTATATATGGCTTAAAGATATCTTTCCATAATTGAGATCTTCCTAAAACATCTCGTGAGTAACAAAAAAAAGATCAAATTTTATTGAATTTATTCTTCCTTATATTTAAGATGAGTACGAATCAATAATTGCATTTGAACATTTTACATAGAAAAATGAAACATATATTAGGCATTTTAAAAATTAAAAAGTAATTTATAATTGATTTACTAAAATAATATTAAGATTGGCTATAATTTGAGTAAATTACAATCGTATCAACTTTACCTAATTAAAATAAGTATATATATATAAATTATTGACACAATTAATTACTTACTATTAGAAAAAGAACAAATTGTATCCTTCCATCTTTATCCATGCAATATATATGTATATAAACAAAGTACACCATCAAGGTTAAGATAGAGAAATACAGCCTTTTCAACTTTCGATCAAAATCAATCATATTATATCAACCAATGTTTTGAAACCCAGATCGGTCATTGAACTGGTGGTTTTATTGGTCACCGGTTTGACCGATTCGACTGGTTCAACTACCGGTCGAACCGGGTGACGTAATAATTATACAATGATTATATTTAATTATATATAATATTAAAAATATTAAAAAAATAAAAAAATAAAAAAAATAGTTGAACCGGTTGGACTGATCAATTGACCGGTTCAGACTGGATCAATTAATAGCCGATTTTAATGAATAGACCGAACCACTGACCGATCACCGGTCAGATCAACCGATCCGGTCCGAATTTAAAAACAGAGAATTATCAACATGAATGTAAAAGACGATATTGTTTTTAACAAGAGAGATGACCATTCCTTGCACATAATGAATTGACACACAAATTTTCAGTACTATGGTGGGACCAAGCTTTTGGGCGTAAATCAAACGGCAAAGCTGTGTTAACACCGAAAAATTTAGTTCGTCACATAAAAAAAAAAAACACCGAAAAATTTAGAGCAACAGCAAAATTATTTACTATTCGTACAGAAGGGCAAGTTGGATGTTGTCGAGTGCGGAATCCTTAGGCTTTTATCATCTTATTGCCTTTTCTTTTTCTTTTTTGCAGGAACCCTGCTTTCCACCTTCATAAAAATGAGATGGGACACTGAAAGCAAAGCTAATTTACCAGTTGCAAGCAAGTAGAAGAGGGCACAGATCCTATCATTTACCGCCTGCAAATCGACACAAGGAGAAGAAAATCAGACACGATTCACAATTTTGGATGAAGGTTGTGGGTTGTTCATCCAGAAGATTGAAAATGTATAAACATCAGAGAAAGTATATATATGAAGACCTTTTCCTTTTTCGCATGCTTTTCGTAAGAAAGAGAGGAATACAATAAGCAAGAAAACCCCAGCAATTAGGCCAATTAGTATTGCCAGAGTCTTCTCAATCTCATCTTCATTATTGTTACCTGTAAAGCAGATTAAAGAAACATCAGACGAAAATATTAAACCATAAACAGCAATCATGGATTGATTACTATCACTTTGTAAATTCCTATCAAATTATGAACAATGATCGTTTGACATCATCCGATAAAAGACAACAGATACCATTATTTGTTTTCACCATGTAGATCATGTCAGGGGAACAACTACTTTTGAGTTTAGAGTAACGTCATATTCATCATCAATTTTTATTAAGGAACGTTATCATAATCCAAACCTCTCAGAAAGTGTAAAGCATTTTACCCAAATCCACCAACTCTGTATGGGTTAAAGAAGCAAGGAATTCCGATAAAGCTTGATCCAAAATCTCCTTACTAGTTAACTTTCATTAGAATCATTACTTCAATACAACCAGCAGTAACTAACAAACCAGACAAAGGACGAGTCAGTGCCCTTCCTTATCATTTCTTAAAATATAGAATCAAACATAAATCCCACATCTATCCTACGCATTCAAATTAGAAATCACATCATAATCGACTTGAAAGTAATTTAAAAATTAAAAATATACCAAAATTGTTCCTTTTTTAAACCAATTTGGACCCCCAAAAAGGAATATCTAATAAAAACCCGGAAACCAGGACCCGCCGGCACAGATGTTGGTGAAAGTGCTTACCATTTCCACCATGCGAGTGAGACCCACTTCCGGAGATGCGCAAGTAGCATTTGGCCAAGTACATGTCGCCCCATGCAGCGGTGGCGCACTCCGTTTTAAGCCGTCGGATTGCCTCCGACAAGCAATCTTGGCACTCACTCGCACTCAAATCCTGGACACACTGAGCTCTAGCGTAGAAATCCCCAGACCCTCCAACCCTATAAGGCTTGTAGGACCCATCACTTGCACCCAAATAATCCAACACCCCATCACGCGTGGTCAACGCATCCGAACCGTACCCGATCAACGGCCCACATTTCTTCAACACCTCGGTTTTGTCCTCCACACCCAAGAACATGACGTTGTCGTACTTGACGAAGCAGCCGTCGAGCTGCAACAAGCCGCCGGTGGAGTCCAGGCAGATGGTACCCAGCTGGTTTACTGCTCGGGCCACGCAGGAGGCGCAATTGCCCGCCATGAGATCGCCTCGGCATTGGAAGAGGCCGTAGAGGGTGTCCGTCGGTGACGAAGAACTCTTGATGGTGAAGTTGTTGTAGGTTGCGGATGTGGCTGAGTTGACGAGCGAGGTTAGGAGCGAGTTGACGTTGGACTCGTACGGAGTGCCTGGGGTGTATTTCAGCTGTGAACAGCCGCCGTAGACGAAGGAGTCTATGGCGGAGAATGTTGAGGTTATGAGGAGCGAGTATATTGTGAGAAGAAGAGAAACAGCAACCTTTGTCATCGTTGGAGACAGGATCAGTTCTTGTGCTGCTGAAAGAGCATGATAGGTGTTTGGTGTTTTTGTGTGCGTAACTGGGGAGAGGGAGAGAGAGAAGTGAGGAACGTGGATTTGTTTGCTTGGGAGAGAATTCACGTAAGGGAGCTGTTCATATGATTGCAGTTGCAGAGAAAACTTGCAATGGATTCTTCAAAGAAGTTCTTCATAGAGCTAGGAATTCTTATTCGGTTTGGAAGTTTCCATTCTTTCCATTTTTGCCCTCGATATATCTTCACCTTCAATTATACATTGCTTCCTATGCCTATACCTACTAAGCTGCATTAACGATGCCTGATCATGGTTGACTTGTTGGACAATCGTCCAGGAAACGTACCGCTTATTATTATTATTATTTTTGTTACACGGGAACTGAAATATTAAGAATCTAAAAGCATAGGCACAGGGGTGGGGACGCTGGAGGGGAGGTCGCGAGGATGACGCAATTCAGCCGAATCCTGAATTAAGACTTCGTGAATAAACGATGGTAGATTCTATAAGTACTGAAAGCCTGGCTTAGATGCAGCTGCTAAAGAGACAAAGAGATCAGATCAGCACACAAAGTACCGCTTATTATTGTTATAGAGGAGATGCGCAAGCTTCTCGCTTCCATACTAGTGAGACAATAGACGAGGTTCAAAACCTCTAATCGTTATACAACAACTTGAATATAAGCCTTTTATGAATTTCTGGTATAAAAAGGAGTTTTTGTTAACACTACCAGTTCATAATAAAATGAACTGTAACTGTTAATTTGGTTTTGTAGTTTTTTTCCTCACGTAAACCAAAAAAAATAAAAATAAAAATCCAAGGACAAAGTCGTGATTGACAATTTTCGCCTAGACGGATCCGCAAAAACAACAACTAACCAGGCCGTACACGGTGGCCACTTGCTAAGGGCTCATTTTTATATAATAAAATAGGATTTATTTTTATTTTTATAAAAATAAAATAAAATAAAATAGAGCCTAATCTTGATATCGTAAAAATAATAAAAAGAATATATATTTTATTTATTTTTATTCTATATAAAAATCTAAAATAGGCAAAAATAGACACTTTTTTGTTTTACCCAAGCTTATAAATATTAAGAACGCCCTGTAACTAAGTAGTTACTTTCAAATATCTTACCAGACATAGAAATAAATAAATAAATAAAATAATAAAAATATAATAATAATAATAATAATAATAATAATAATAATAATAATTAAAAAAAGGAGATGATGATGATGATGATGATAATACAACAATTAAAAAGATGATGATAATAATAATAAAATTTTAAGAATTATTTTATAAATTTTAAAATTATCCTAAATAGTATTCAGCACTAACAAGTACCAATATAATATCCTACTAAAATTAGCTTTGGTACCAGTAACAATATGGTATTTATAACATTGATATGTAATGCTTGTGTTCAACCATTGGGTGAGAAATTACCTTTTTAAGGGAATTCATACGCATGGTTTATACATTTACTTGTCAGATTATATAATCTTATGCTACATTTCATACCTTGTCTTTTTCTTGATTAAGTCATGTTGAAGCTAGTTAGATTGATGAGAAATTCTTTGATATTCGTAAGTTGGTTATATTTATGGATTAAATTTTGATTATTTAAACTATAAAGATTAATTGCATTGTCTAATCTTTCTTTGATAGTAATTAAATCATTATTATTAATAAAAAATTGTAGTCTTGGCTTAATTCAGAGAGCCATCATTAAGGCCCTATTATAAACAAGCTCTAGAAAAATAGCCATCAGACTCTAAAATGAAAACTATGGAAAAACCTATAATCATGGAGAAAATAAATGCCGTCCCTACCAAAACTCTCAAGGAAGAAATGAAAAAGATTACTTCTGAAATCTTCTATGACTGCTTTCAAGTACTAAATGACTAGAAAGAAGATCAAAAAATATTTTAATACTATCCTTAAAACTGAGGACGATATGGACCAAAAGTTATTATATTTCCAGGCATTGATGCACTCATTACTTACCTCTTTTTCTAAAGTTGTTGAGCTCCAGGTCGCAGCACGTATTTTGAGGCTATTATATGAGATGGTCGTGAGAGGAGGAGGTTGGGAGCTCAAAATTTTAAGGAGACTAGTAGCGTCAGCTCTGGTGGACTTCACTGCGGCAAACTAAATGTTTCGCCGCGGTGAAACCTTGTGTGCATTGCCTAGGACCCTTTGGGAAAAATATGCCATCCTTTCCCGCAGTGAAGTTTTAGATAGACACCAACTCCCTTTGGGAAAAATACGTCGCGACAAAAGTTTGTCCTTCGCCACGACAAAGCTCTCTAACTAAGCAATAGCAGCTCTTAGGGAAGGTTCATCGCGACAAACTTCTAACTTCATCGTGGTGAAACCATCATCCAGTCCTAACATTTAACACACTAGTTATACACATACATACCAATTTACAACCACATTAACTATTCAAACAAAAGATAATTGTGAACATATACAAAAGAGACTTTTTCAATTCTCATTACTTAACAAAATGAAGTTTGAACGTAACTTTAGTTACATATCAACCAACATATCAATAACTTAATACAAAATACAAATGGATGCTTTGTTGGCCCCCAAATTTTTTTCTTGATGAATAAGTATGATTTTTGTTAATTATGAGATCTTTATGAAAGTTTGTGGAGTTAATTATTATGTTGATGTTAGAAAGGTTATATGATATAAGTTGATTGAATTAAAGTGTTAAAGTTATAAGAATGTTCAAGGGTGTTTTTGGCAAGACACTTAAGAATAAAGAACATAAGGCATATAAGGAAAGGTTTGAATTAAGTTAGAGTTAATACGATGTTTAAGAAGATTAAAGGAGTTAGGAGGAAAATGAAAGAAGGGGCAAAATGGGAATACCAAAAGAGAGGAGGAGTATTTTTGAAAGGACAAGACCAAAATGTGATCTTATATTTAAGAGAAGGAGAAAACGTGAATTGGGGCATTTTAAAAGAAGTTAAATGCGTGGATGAGAAAAAAAAAGAGAAGAGAGAAGAAAAAGAAAGTTTCGGTTTTGAGATGAAAGAAAGAAGAAAAGCTAGAGTTTCAATTTTCTAAGCCTCCAAGAGAGATTTTGAGGTTGTTCAAGAAGGGAAAAAAGGGTAGAGGAAGAGAAGAGCTTCCATTTGAGCTAAAAACCTTTTCGTTTGGTGAAAGAATCAAGGGATCAAAAGAGGCCTATTTCAGTTAGATCATCTCACGGAGTACACATTAAATATACAGCAGAAAAGAGCCTTTGGTACCTCAGGTTGTTTGTAAAGAGAAGAGGCATTTTGAGCAAATCTGTAAGCAAGGAAATCAAAGTAGGTACATGTTTATAATAGAATAAATAAGCCATTACTGTTTTTCTTTAGATCAAAGAAGTTTATTGATTTCAATTGCATCGTAAGTATTGCATCTATTGCTTTTGAATGATATGTGAAATCTGTTATATGTTTGTTACATGAATTGTGTGATGATTTATAAAAAGACTTTGCAAGTGATTTCTGAAAAAACATATTTATGAAGTCACGTTTTTGAAATATTTCAAGTATATGAAAAGTAAGTTTTCAAGAAGTGCCATTTTAGGCAACAAATTTACAAGTTATGAAATATGTGTTATGTGAATTTGTGGTAGTCTCTCAAGAATTATCACGTGTAAGTTGACTAAGCTATAGGCTTCTCCCGCCTGCTTGCTAGTGGCACGGAGCTCCTTCATAGACTCTCTTAATGCTTAATGTTTGATATGCTTATAAAACTATCAAAAAATATAGTCACTAACTTAGTTACAAAAGATCTCTAACTATCATGGAGTTTCCAATGCCTTGCAAGGATAAACAATCTTCTTGTTCTGCACCAGAGGAGTGGAAAATAATGGTATAAAGCTTAGTGACTAATATATTTATAGCCATCGGTAACGAGCCACACAATCAAGCATATATATATGTATATATATGCATTTATAACTCATTCAATCTAGCAATTAGATCATCGACAATTGTAGTTCACATGTTCAAAATGAAGATTATGTCATCACATATAGCATATCATGTATATTCAGTCATCAAAGCATAACACTTAATTATGCATCATACTTGACAAATTAAATGAAATGCATAAACAAATGGCTTGAGAGTTCAATGAATCAAAATGACAAAATTGAAGTTTACACTATGAACAAAATGAGTCTATTCTTAGGATCTCGTAAGCCACAAGTGGGCAGCTGGGAGAAGGCTATAGATCAACGTGCATATGACTAATGAAATGGTTTCTCTCTTGCCCAAATACAAGCAAATATTCATACTCAATTCAATTCATCATATATTCACATTTTCATGCTTTTCAAGCTATTTTCTCTTTTCATTTATACAAAATGCCATGACCTTTTTCAAGGTATAACATAATCATGAATCATCATGCATTTTCCAACATTCACAACAATCACAAATAAGAAATTAAGCACACATATATAGGCAAGAAATTTGGCCATTTATACAATAACTATAAATACATTACTCATCTAATTTTTTGTGAATCCAAGCTCAAGATTGCCTTTTCTCTTGCTCTTGGGTAAGATTTTCTTGATTCTCTTTAATTAAACCAAGTCTCCATTCAAAACAACATTTAAATGGAAAACTCATAAACTTCAATAATCAAAATAATAAAATCAAGCTTAAAGTTAACCTACCCATAATCATTTAGGTTAGAAACACCAAAACCTATTTTAGAAATCCATGAAAAATCAAAATGGTTTCTTCTTTCTCTTCTTTCCTCCAACACAAACTCATTATTTCTCTAATCTCTTTTGTTTTTATACCAAGCAAGAAGGAAAGATGAACTTACCTTAAACTTAGCCCAAATCTCCTTCTTTCTTCTTCCTTCCTAGCTTCCATGATTTCTTCTGTTCTTTTCTTTCTTCTCTACGTTTCCTTCTCTTCTTTTCTCTCTTTTCACGATTCTCTATTCTTCTTCTTATTACCAGACAACAATTTGTCTTAGTCTTCCAAAAATAACCCTCCTTCATTTAATCAAAAGACTCCTTAGACTGTTTAAATACCATACTATACTCTAATTTAATTCTAACATTTTCATTCTAATTTCTAATTGCTACTTAAGCTCACTAACTTAATGACTCAATTCTAAAAATAAATAAAAAAATAAAAAAATGGGGTCCAACAAAAGTGGGTTAGTAGACACTATTTATTTAACCAATTTAAACACCTTTTCGGAATTCCCAACAGGATTTGTCCCTGTAGTCAAAACTACAAGGAACGGTTTGCTAAGGAAAGAGAAATTTTTATCAAGGTTTTTAACAACTATCCTATCTTTAGAAAAGCAAGCAGTCTAAAAAAAAAAAACTAAAATTTAGCATATGTAGAAATTGAAATCAGCAACAACATGTATCCACCAATAGATGAACCTCCTAAATATGATTTTGATTGGGATCTGATTAATCAGTTCAATCTACAATGCATCGAGGGAGTTTATTAACAATGCCTAAAGATTACCCTAGAATCTTTAATCAAATTAAACTACAGAGGAGCAAATATGTTGATGACCTCATCATATAAAATACCTATCTTTACTGAATCATTCCAACTAATAAAGCAATTTAAAGCAGCTTTTTCAACTTTATCTGGAGTATTTAGTGAACTATTAGAATAGTGGAAGCAAGCTCTCTGTCAACAACTGCATCAATATTTACAACATCAACATAAAAAATGTCCCCCGAAATCAAAAAAAGAAAAGGATAAAGAAGATAGCTCATTCGATGATATTACTATCAAAGAATAAAATCTTCAATAATATAGGCCACCTATTGGCCATATCCTTCAATTATATAGGCCATCCGTTGGCCACCAACAAAAGTAGATTCTTCAAATATGCTTTTCCTACTTTTACTTTTGCTTTCTTTAATTTTTGTTTTTCAGATTTTGGACGCTAGCAAGCACCCTTTTTTCTATATAATGTAAGCTTCGAGCATAGCTCGATATGAAAAAATAAGCACTCAATTATCATATCCCTGTCCAGACTCTTCCAATCTCATTCTAAGCTTAAGGATGGACACTCAAGGGAAAAAGAGTAAAACATGTATGTTTAATTGTGTTTTTAGTTTTTCATAATTATTATATATTTTAGTCAGGTTATTAGTCTATCTTATTCCTATTAAATGCTTATTTGTACTACTTGTAGAAATATTCATCTAGCAATAATAGATATTAAAGAAAGATTTCACTTAGTATAAAACTTATTAAAATTTTTAAGGACACTTATAATAATTTAGAACAAATAAATACTTTCTGAAACTACTCTTCATAAGTTTTAAAGAAATACGAAATAGAGATACAGAAAACTAAAATCAAGAATGATTAGAATTAAAACAACTCTATAAACACTTTCAAGAACAACACAAATTCTCTTTTTATGATTTCTTTGACATAAATGATGAAACCAAATGATTATTTCCTTGTAACCACTGAATGATACATGAATTGGAACTGAAATATATGAAACGATCTCAGAACGATAACAAGGTTCGTTTTACACATTAAAACAACCCCACAATTACCCAGTTTCCTTTAATTACCATCTAACCAAACTCAAGCGCCCAAATAATAATAATGCACTTGAGTGGTTGATAGATCACATTCTCTACTTCTGTAGTTAATATTTATTCCTTATATTATATGGTAAAATCTCTATTTTTCTTACAATGAAATCATTTTTATTTGACTTTTTGCATAATTTAACTAGTTAGCGTATTGTTGATAAATTAAAGTTACCTTGGTGCTTTCCTCTCAATTTATAGTGCTTCACATTGGAGTTGTGGTGTACCACAAAAGAAATCTTAAATTGAATAGACGTTTGTAATACAGAATTTTTGGATGTTAATCGACTTCTATTAACTTCTTTACATCAATAGTTTCACAGTCTCAAAATCTCAACTTGAGGCAGTACCGATAAATTTGGAGTATCAACTATTTAGTAAATTAAATGAAGGACTTAAGTGAAAGAAATTGTGATGTTCCACGTTAGAAAATTATAAATATTAATTTCTTCTGCTTTTATGTTTATTTTGTTCTATTTAGTAAAAGAAGGAAGCTACCATTTTCGATTGTTTGAAGAAGAAAAAAGAAAAGAGAAGGGGAACAGTTCACGGGACTGTGAGACAGGGATTTGCGCCATTTCTATGTTTAACTTTATGTTTTGTTGTTACCTAATCCTTTTCACTCGTGACTGAGAAAGGAAAAAAAAAAAAAAAAGGGAAAGGGAACAATGGGTGCGGTAAGGGCCTTGCAGTAGTGGAATAAGAAAGGGATTGGGCGGTCATTGATTCATCAATTGATCGAGTTGTTATATTGTCAGATCAAAATTTGAACATATTGCCACCTTGTTTGCTGCCTTATAAAGTTAACTTTCATTCTCTTATAGGCCATGGAAAGCCACAATTCACCACGGACAATGTCAAAAAGAATACCATATTCTCTTATAATCAAGCAGGTAATTAACTTTATTGAGACACAGTGAATGACTAGGTTCAGTTTCTTCTCGGTACATTGATGAAATAAGTTGAGTGGAAAATGGTCTTCTCTACTTCTACAATGTTTCCAATTGTCGTGTCTAATGCTCTGGAAAGAATCATACAATTTGAGATCAGAATTTTTGCTGTAAATAACTCGGAGTGTAGAAAGAGGTTCTTGTAATCTAACCGTATGAATTCATTATTCACATACACATGCATTTCAAGTAGAAAGCGGTGCTATATAAGTTATCTTGGCGGTACTTCCCACAGTATGAATAATTATCTTGATCTGAAAATGAAAGAAAGAAAGGTTCTTGTTTAATTATCAAAAATAGATCCATCCATCACATGTGCCATATAAGTTATCTTAAGAATCGGTTTCAACTAGAACCCAATCATTCGTGCAGTGGAAGAAAGGGACAGGTGCAGAGCCAGAGGGACATAGTTTAACCATATATGTTATGATCTATCAACATCTTGGGGGTTGCGCATATTACATGGCAACTAAAAAACCACAAAAAAAACTCGCCAGAAACGACGTACTACTCCACCATGCCAACAAAATAAATAGACAGCCTAGAATGCTCCTCGCATTTACCTTTTTTTTTTTTTTTTTGGTAAATCAGATATACTTTATACAAAGTAATAGTTATGTACATAACTTGAGATTCTTACACATGAATCTCCATACTACCAAAAGGAAAGTCAGTGTAACCTATTGAATTCTTACAACTTACTTCCGAGCTTCACAACACAACCATCAAATATTATACAATCTTTTTACCAAAAACCTAATAGTACTAGCGAACTGGACAGAAGATCCAGCTGCAAAAGCAGATAAAAGGTAGCACATCTATTCAACAATCAGCACAGAAGAAATAAGGTTGGTGATCTTAGGAATTCTAGTGAACTGCCAACTTGCCTTCTCTTTCTTTTCTACATTTGGAGGAGCTTGAATAATTCTTTCCTTCCATTCCTCAGTATGGTTCCTTGATCTGCTGCTGGGATTTATTGTTGTCTAATCCCCACCATTCCTTCCTTGCTTGCTGTATTCTATTCAAGTAAATTGACTATTGTAGGGACGTTTATGCTGGTGGAGCTGTTCCCCAGGATTTAATAAGCTTGAAACTTTAACTACTCTGCCTTAGAACTCAATATATATATCTTTGATTTTGCTAATTATAGTCAACCAAGCTATAGTTTCTTGACTAAAAAACATAAAACTGTTGTTCATTTCTGATCATATCCGCTAATATTGCAATGCGCATTATTTCTTACGTCCGAATGACTGAGAGAAAGTATTAAAGAAAATGTTTGATTTCGATTTAGCTGATTTGCTGACTTAAACCTTGTAAAGCACGTGTTTGTGAATTAATACTTGGTCCTACTTCTATCGACTCTAATATTGCAATGCGCATATGGTTGGCTGAATCTTTAATCTCCATTTCCCTTCTACTGAAGCAATGGTACATGGTTAGTTAAAGAAACACGATTTTTAGAGTGTAAAAGAAGGAATCTTTTTTGATTGATTTATAGGATTAGTTGGGCTGACCGTTCCATTTTGGACAAGACCTGACAAAATAACTATTAAAGTATTGAATTTAGTTTGTTTCTATTATATATTGTTATATTTGAAAAATAGACAACGAGAATAGTAAAAGAAAGAATACAAGAATATAAGAACAATTTAGGGATATTTGGTCAATTGAGTGTACCTACATCGTCGTTTAATATATATATATATATATAGAGAGAGAGAGAGAGAGAGAGAGAGATATTTGGTCAATTGAGTGTACCTACATATATACGTACACTCAATTGACAAAATGTCCCTATATGTATATAATTTGAGTAAAATTGTATCAAACAGGGTTTCTATATATATATATATATTTGAAAATTTAAGATATATGTAATTATAATGAAAAGAGAAAAACAATGTACAAGTACCACAAGCTACAAGATGCGGACAAAAAGAGGAAAAGCCGTTCAAGCCACCAACACTAGAAAACTAAAAAACCCCTGTTACAAAAGAGCAAACCACAAAAAGTCCAATATCCAGCTACGTCTACATACTCCAACGCTGTCGCATAGCCAAACCTAGCTGCTCTTGCATACCATGCCCAATAATGACCTCCCTGATCAGGTTAATAATACAGTCTGCCAACTCATATTTGTGCCTCTCCGTTTGTTTGTAAAGACGTCTGTTTCTCTCCCGTCAAATATGATAGATAACCATATGAAAGGAGGTTCTAATCATGAGAGAATCACGCTGCCCATTATTGATTGCGCGAATAATCTCATTAAGGACCTCAGGCCATTCATAAGAAGAATACAAGATACCTGTCATATACAATATGCGATTCCACACTGTCTTGGTATACTCGCATTCAAAAAATAAATGATTTCTACTTTCATGGACTAGCTTACATAGCACACAAATATGATCATAAGTACCGAACCATCTGTTCTTTGTTCTCAATCTATTTTTAATAGTCAACCATAGGAAAAAGGCTGCCTTTGGACATAATACTGTTTCCAGACGAGTACAGTCCAAGGAACTTCTTCAGTCGGCCCTTGCCAAATAGCACGTGCTGAAGAGGTTGTGAAATCACCGGATTGTGTAGCTGTCCAAATCACTCTATCAGGAGCACTTCGAAGAGAGATACCATTCAGGTACCTAGTAAGCAGATAGCCGAACTTGTATCTAAGCAGACAGTCACTTTCCTGAACAACCCATGTGAGATTGGCCTGAAGTGGAATTCGGTGTCGAATTCTGGTTAAATCATTGTGGAGCCAGAGGGGGCTCAGCACATGCCAATTGTCAAACCAAAAAGAAGTCTTTTCTCCATCCCCAATTATTCTCTGAATCAAAGGGTAAATCACATCCAGGGCCGTTCCTATCGTTTTATAGGCCCGGGGCGAAATAAAAAATGATCCTAATAAATTGAACGAAATAAAAAAAAGACCCTAATAAATCGACAGTATACTTAAGTTTACATGTTTATATAAAACGTAAATGACTCAATTTATAAGTGTACATATTGAACCAAATATTAAATGATCATAACATTTAATTTTCTTCTAGGAACGTGACATCTTTACAAAATCTATTCAGTTGATAGGAAATGGGCTAGCATATATATGTTATTGAATGAGTCTCTCACCATGAGAAAGAGATGAGAATGGGGTCCCTTTTCAGTACTGAATGTGTTAATAGCTCCGAAAGGAAGGACATGATAAATGCATCATTAATGGGCTTACATGCTACTTAATTATTGGGTTTGTGCTGTAGTCTTGTGGGCAATTCTTTTAGAGCCTAATTCTATGGCTGATTAATATTCTTTTATTTATATCTCTAAAAAAAAGTTTTTACCATGGGATTAGAGGCCCCTCCTCGTCATGGGCCCTGGGCAGGTGCCCTGCTGGCCCTTGTCTAGGGTCGACACTGATCACATCACGCAGTTTCAGAAAACTTTTGAAAAGCCAAGAGTATTCATACCTAAATTGGAGATGCCAAAAATTATATATATATAGCCATGACTCTAGTAGTTGCTGAAATCATTTTAGAGTTTAACATTTGCCAAAAATTACATTTTCAAATAAGATTTAATATACTAACACAGTTTGGCATGCAATACTATTTGATTCTAGAACATGTCATTAGACTCTGGTACCTTCGTGTACTCTGCCTATGGATTCTCCTACTACTTTATACACTAATACACGATATGAGAGAAACTGTGTCTCTAACCCATGAATCTTATTGACTTCTCTATGCATAAGACACAGTCTATGCCACGACTATGTCCCAGATTATGTATTTCTTCATAAGCATCTTCACTATACAAACGTGTCTGTGTCTTTTTCTTGTGCTTTCAACTTTACCTTTTAAAAAAGAACATGCCTTGTGCTATGCTCATGTCCAGTGTTATGTTTAACCAAAATACTTTTAAGAATCCTCATTTGCATCCTAAAACTCTAACATCATATGCCTATATATATGATTGATATATAATTTTATCCACCGTAGTGAATATACTCTTTATAGGTTAGAATATATTTATAGCTAACATGTTAAGACATTAATCAGGTCTAGGTAACACTTGAAATTCTTTTAACTAATTGGTTTTGTCAATACGTAAACTGCATTCTTTAAATTATGAACCTTTTGTAATAAGATCTATCGATCCAAATGTAATCAATTTCCTAATTTTGTCAAACTTTACATCTATATGCTTAGTCCTAACATGATACACTTGATTCTTTTTTAAGTAAATGACACTTTGACTATCACAATGTATTTAAACTCCGTCTTGATTGATACTCACTTTGTTAGTCCTATAAACTATAATGTTTCCTTAGCATCCTTAATTACTGCCATATATTCTTCTTGTTATAGAAAATGCAACCATATATTGTAATGTTGATTTCTAGACACTGTAGTAGATCTCCTATTATCCATATCTCTCATATAGTTTGAATCTACATATGCCACAACTAAAGGATCACCTTACTTATTATTAAACATAACGTTTATAATTTGACGTACCCCTTAAGTACTTGAATATCCACTTGGTTATTTTCCAATGTTATCTTCTAGGTTTTGGCATAAACTTACTAACTGCACTAATAATATGAGCCAAATTTGGCCTTACACAGAACAATTGCATGAATTAAATATCTAATAATGTTACTATATGGTACCTTAGACATATTAGCAATCTCTACATTTGTTTTTAGGCACAAGTTTAGGGAAAGCCTTAAGTTATTTGCTAATGGTGTACTTGAATGTCCTCTTGACTACTTTCCAACATTACCTTTTAGGTTTTAACATGCACTTGCTAACCTTATTAATAATGTAAACCAAATCTAACCTTCTACAAATTATTATATACATAAAATATCTAACAGTGTTAGCATACATTATCTTAGATATAATAATAACCTCTGCACTTGTTTTCAGGTGCTGGTTTAGGAAAGCCCTTAAATGATTTTCTAATGGAGTGCTCAGTACATAGGTTTAGCCTTGCTTATTCTTAATCTATCCATTACCTTTCTAATGTAATTGGATTAAAATAATCATAGTTTTCTAGAGAATCTCTTTTTTTATAAATTTTTTAGCGTCACCCAAATTCTTCATCTTAAATTTATTTCCCAAACAATTTTTTAGTTTATACACATCATACATACTCTTTATAGAAATAGGTATATCATTCATAACTAGTAGCAAAAAATAAAAAATGATTCATTAATAAGGCTTTTAAGGTATATAAAAAAGCATTCTCATATCTCTTTTAGCCAATTTAGATCATATAGGAATTAGAGCTTTTATACCATTATCATAGAGTTTGTTCCGATGTATAAAGTGACATTTTCAATTTACACAAAAAATGCTACCTTTTGGGTTGATCGTACTCCTTGTTCTATTCTATGTAAAATAATTTCTCCTCCAATTCAGACAATGAAAAGTTTTCTTCGTATCCATCTTCTCTAAACACATATATGAACTTGCTTCCAATGCCATTAAAATCTTAATGGAAGCATGATGAACCGCCAGGGAAAATATTTCATCATAATCAATCTTCTTCCTTTATGTATACCCTTTAACCCCTAAAATTTTTTCCCTTCTTTCCAGATACTACTAGCTTCCTCTTATATAAAGCCTTATATGTTATTTCCCTTTGAGAAATTGCAGTAGCTCCTATGCCTAATTCTTATTTAAAGACTCCCCATCCTCTATCATAGCTTCCCATCTATTTATCCTTCTCATAACTATCTATAGTCAATTAAAAGTTACTCAGATCTTGATTATCTTCTTGGTGGCCTAATGATGCATCTTCCTCTATTTGTGGCTATGTTGTGCTAAAGCTCTTCTTTTGACATTAACCTATTTTTTGAACTAAAATTTTTAACCTCTTTTAAGCTTTCTCAAAGGTGACCTAGTTCCACTTATACGTCATTCATATTGTCCTTTGCTAACCTTGGCACACCCTTTCTACATGTTTTCTTCAGAATGTGTTATGAATGAAATATTATATCTATACTACTTACCATCTTCTTTGATATTGATTCCCAAAATTTATGACCTTCACAACTTTAGTTAATAAAGATACATGGTTTTTGACATCGAATCAAGTTTGACCTCTTACCTTTGAAAACATACATGTAAGTAGAAGAACTAAAGGTTTTCATTGCAAGAAATCTATCCTATTTCTTATCATTACATCCTCTACCACTTTCTCTTTCATTTATGTTTGTGGTGATATATTGATGAGGTAAAATGTCTTACTCACTACATCTGCCTAAAAAATCTTAGGGTGCCCCGTATGTCTTTAAATCTTATGATCCTCATAAAATTTTTGAAATTGTAAGTAGGTTTATTTAGTGAATGGGTTGTCAAAGCTCTTAAAAGTAATTCTGATTCACTAAACTCTTATAGTAGTCGTGGAACTAAGTCCTTAAGAGAATTAAACTAGTTTCTTAATTTCAACTGACAAAACAAAGTAGGAGGCTTGTGATTAATTAACTAATAAACTATAATTAACAATGAGTCAAAATAAAAATAATTGAATATAAATAGTGAGAAGATCAATGATTCTTAACTCATATTTAAAGTAAATATTTCATCCAATTGTGACTTTAATCATTGGTCTAATAAGAATAATTTTCATGATTTAAACAATTAGTTTAAAACCTATTAGGATAAGGATTATAAGTCTTAATTTTTCCTAATTTAATTAGTTCAAACCCATCTCAAACTAAAGCTTACCATACATTGATTAGGTATGATAACATTCCATATCAATTTATTGATAGCCATAAGCTTAGTAAAAAGATTAAACCTTAAATTAAATAATTGAGATAACTATAACTATTTAATTTAGTTTTCTTGTTTCTCATAAGTTTAATATGCAAATTTATAAATAACTTATTTGCTACTTATACCAATCATTTATGACAATTATAGATCATTGAATTCATGGATAACTATAAAATAATCAACATTGAATTAATTAGTCGATCAATCAATATTAATTACTTATGAAATAAAAGAACACAAACATAAGAAATACTTAAATTGAAATAAAATCTACAGTCCTTTTAAATCAAATATTAGATTTATCCACTTATGGCTTTAGTTCAACCACAAAATAGAAGAAAAGATGAAAGTTGAAGAGAAAACATAAAGAAAATGAAAGATAATTATAGAGAAGGTGTGTCACATGTTTTTCCTTTCCTTCTTAAAAACAAACATCTTTCAATATTCTAGAGATTATCTTCTAAACAAATCCAATTCCTTATATAATATGGCTTGGATAAGTCTTTTAATTAAATTGAAACTATTGGAGTGAATTTGGCTTTAGGCGTGATCTCGCCTTATCAACTACAACAATCTATCATCTTTTTTTAAAATTTATGACTTTGAGAAATAGTACTCCAATCTGATCCAATCTCTAATTGTCACCTAATAAAATAAAACAAAAATTAATTACACCAATTAAGCACCAAGATCAATCCAAAAGAAAGAGACAAGTCCAATTAACATAATCAAATCACATTTTATCAAATTCCCCCACATGGGACTCATGTTTGTCCTCCATCGTATATCATTTCAATATGTCAATCATCCTTTCAACAATATCTCATCTTATTTTATGTTATCTAAAATATCCCTTTAAATATTACACTTTAAAGATTTAAGATAAAATATCAATTAAGATAACAAACATTTATAAGATACATTTTAGAATGAAAGATAACATCTCATCAATTCCATCAAATTAAGTGAAATAATACTTGCATCCTCTCACTGATTTCACTCTATACACTCAAAGTACTTAGGGTTTATTAAGTTCTCAAATTAAAGCATAACAAGTTATTTCCATAAGCTTGCTCATGAATCATATTGCCACCAATTAATAAAAATGAATTTAAGGCATAAATGGAAGGGCCTTAACAAGGGTTGTAATGTGGCTTAGGTAAGGGTATGGAAAGAAAAAAAGATTTTAGGTTAAAAAATTAAAGGAAACCATACAAACTTATCTGCAAAAGTTTTAACTCAAATTAACCCCAAAATTCACTTGATTCAAATAGCAACCTTTCAATCACCTCATCTTTTTTCTTTTTAATTTTTTAAAAATAAAATTAAAGTGGAGATTTTTTATATCTATATGTGTGTATACTCTCTCTCTCTCTCTCACACACACACATACACGTATACACTTCTCCCTCGTTCTATAAAAACTGGAAAAAACAAAACAATGCAATTTGAATCAACTAATTTACTTTTCATAAAAATAGTCAAAATTCTGTGCAAATAAGCTTTATATAATTCCTTTAATTTAGGGGCTTAAAATTATTAAGAACATTAACAAAAATAAGGGTCAAGGCTTATGAAAAGGTTAGTATTCATGAAAAGAAAGCTCAAGGCTCAAGTTGTTTCATTAAGGTTAAATATTAAAGTAGGTTTTTCTAGGCTAAAATCAGCTGCCTAAGTTGTGAAGCCCATTCATTAATCATAAACTTACCAATAGCCCAACTCATATTTTACAAAACACATGTAAAAATTCCAGTAGTTGGAAAGATGGTGGCAACCAGCGAAACCACTATCTTCTTCATCTTTTCTCTTCATTTTCAGTTCGTGAGTGTGTCAAAATGCACCACTTTTTTCTACATGTAACTCTTTCCTCTTAAGTTTCCTTATTTTGTTTATTTTGTCGCAAATTTAGAGGAAGTTGTGGTGTTTAACAACATCAAGAGTCTTTACATTTAGGTAAAATTCCAGTAGTCATTTTTATGTCTTTTTGTGTGATTTTGATCATCCATCAGTAGTTTGTAGTTAGATTACATATTGTGGTTGTTTGGAATAATTTTTAGAAATTTCATGAAAGGAGAAAAATGGAGAAAACTGTGGCTGGAAAATAATGAAAGAAGAAAAGAGAGAAGAAGAGGGGAGGGAGAAGATGAAGGCTTTGTTTTGAAAATTTAAGTTGTATGTAGGGACATAATGAGACGTGTGTAAAGTTACAGGTGAATCTAGAATTTAAGTTGCATGTAAGGGCAGATTGTGAAGTGCAGAAAGTTAAGGGTAAATATGGAATTTTGTTTAAGAAGGACATTTTTGGTATTAATTGAAATGGAGGAGAGTAAAATGGGCTTTTAATTAGTCAAGGGTATTTTAGTAATTAAAGGGTTAGGTTAGTAAGGATATTATTTTTATAATTAAGATTAAATTGGAAGAGAGAATAATGTTAGATTGTTAGTGTAATTGGGTAAGAATAAAATTTTATAAATTCTAGGTCCGAAAGTCCGATTAAAAGAAATTTAGATTATCAATTAGTTGAGTCTAAAATCGAGGTAAGCATAAACTTAGACTTTACTTTTAAAATTTAAGTATCATTTTGTTATTAATAAATTACATTTTAAATTATTCATTAATTTAATTAATGATTAATACTTACATACATGAATTATATTTACTTTAATTATCAAATAATTCATATAGTATAATGTGTTTCATTGTTATATTTTGTTACATTTTTAAGGTGTATAACATGTTAAATTGACGAGAAATGTGTTAATTAAACAGAGATTGGTAGATAACACACACCACAAAGAAAAGTATATGAGCACAATTGTGATAAATTGTTCTTATGCTCAAAAGCTTACATGAGTGTCAAAATACTCCAAGTCTTGCACATTTTCATTCAATAAAATTAATAAGATACTTTAAGTAATTTAATGAAAATCACTAATCAAGCTCCTCTTTCTCATGCATTACAACTTAAAGTAAAAAATGTATCCTAACTTAGGGTTATTTCCAAACAATAATTAGAAAGTTTTGAGGTTGTAATGAGGAATGATCAAAATATGAATCATAGTATTCTCAAATCTAAGCACAAATCACAAAGTTACATCATTAATATACTCTACTCCCTCCACACCTAAATCATACTTTGTCCCCAATGTATGTAGCAGATGCTAACATTCCATAAGATTAATTAAAATAAAACAAATAATATAGTAGAAGACTCCTTTAAGTTGTGAACATATAAAACAAAATATTCTATGGTATTAGTGGATATGGAGGTATCACCCCCATTAATTGAAGCAGAGCATCCAACTTCCTCTCTAGTTTAGATATTTTATGTTCCAATCTCTCTAGTTGAAAATGATGCTCATGTTCGATTAGTGGAGAAATAAGATATAGAGAATTTTTAACATTAGAATCCTTTTTTTGATTGGATGATGAACCTTTTTGGTGGAGATCATGTGATATAAACTGAAATGTCGTCTTTTGTTGCTCATTTAACCTCATTTTACTTAATAAGCACTGTCTAAAGGGTCCATTTTATAGGCTACATGCATATTAGAAATCAAAGAACTAAGACATAAGTTCTTACCAGATGAGATAATAATGTTAAACTGCACATCTAATTAAGCACCCAAATTTACTTGAATTTTATATACCACACACTAAATGAGGAATAATCCAACTTAGTGAAAAGCTTTGGCCTTCCTCCCTAAATAATTAAAAGCCATAAAAAAATTTATTTCCTTTCTTTAGAAATAAATGTGATATATTTACAAAGGTTCAACTTAGCTGGTGGCAAGATAGACATAAAGATAGACATATCTTTAGTTATCCGAGCATGCTTCAAATGAGCACTTGTTTTAGGTATCATTTCAGATTGATTTTTTCAATTGGATTCCCCTTGAACTTAACTTTTGCTACTATCCTATTGGTATCTTCTATGCCTCCCATAATTGTGACAACTATGAATAATAGAAAATAATCCGAGACTATAACTAAAGCCAAAAGATTAATAAATAAAATGAAAACAACTAATATTAATCAAGATAATAACTAAATTAGAAGTAATAAAATCTAATAAAAAACATGAAAATTCATAATTACTTAAACATATTTACAAAGATGTATGACCTGGTGATTAGACTACTTGATTGATGCTTGGTGTTTTTGTTGGCATAAGACTCAGATACTTGGTTGTTGGTATAGTGCATTAGTCTTATACGTATGGGTCATGTGTTGGTCCTTCTTGCGTGCATGGTGCATTATTCCTTGAGTTCCTTAGTTGGTTGACATGTTCCGATCAAGCTACTAAAGCATTAGTTCTGGGTATGGTTTGGCTATGCATGTGGTATGCTTGCTAGTAGAGGCTAGTAGCTTAAATGCTAGGACGTTATGTACATATAGTCTGGTCTGATGTTGTGGGGGACATTGTGTAGCCTTGGAGTGGTCTAGTGTTGGTATGGCTACTAGGATAGTAGAATACTATTTGTTTCTTGGTTGGCTTATGTTGCTTGGGATTGTTTAGTGGAGCTGACTAGAATGTAAGTCCAGTCAGAGATAGGCGACTCGCGGAGATGAAACCTAAAAAAAAAACAAAGTTAAGATTTTTTTTTAATTAATAATATTTTTTTAAATATATAAAAATATAAAGTTTTATTTTTATTTTATTAAAAATCATAAATTCCTTAAAATAAAATGGTTTACTAACTACTATAAGGGGTGATTTCGCCTTATGAATGTAAGTATTCTAAAATTTAAGGGATTTTATTCTATAAAGCTGAATGACATTAGGTATGATCTCTCTTTGTAAATATATTCTCGAATTTAAGATGACTGATACCCTAACCTAAGTTCCATAAGGCATGATCGAACATTAAGAATTTTAGCAGTTTGGAATTTTAGGCTTTTTTTATCTTAAAAGTTGAATTACATAAGGTGTGATCTAACTTTATAAATTTTAGTATTTTGGATTTTAAGACCTAAATTTTCCCTTACACTAATAAAAACTACAAAAAACCTATAAATAATTGAAATGAAATTAATAAAAATCATAATGTTTGGGTTACCTCCTAAAGAGTGCAACTTTTAACGTCATTATGCTCGATGGGGCTTTTTCTCCTCAATCGTCTACGTATTGGGGAAGTGTCCTCAATCGTCTACGTATTGGGGAAGTGATAAGTCAATGTCCATCACACTAGAAATTGTCATATTCTCATAAAAAGATTTCAATCTATGTCTGTTCATATTGAAGAGTTTTTTAGTATCTAAATCCTTTATTTCCATTACACCATAAGGAAATATATTACTGACAACAAAAGGACCAAGCTATCTATAACTTACCTAGCATGTGTAAGGCATTTATTGATTGATTTATTTAAACATACCTGTATCCATGATAACTTTGCAAAATGTTGATTCCCTCTCTTCTTCCTTTCCTTAACGTGCTTCTTCAATGGTTCTAATCACCTTTCATAAGTTTTTAAAACTTTTATATCCTGTCACCAACCATTATGTTGATTCATTTTAAAAGAGAGAGGGAAAGGGTCTTTGACCCATTTAAGATCCCATTATTTAATACCCAATAACCATCATCTTGGGTATTTTTTCATGGGACTCAAACTATAAGTCACATGGGCTGTTAAATATTCTAACAATCTCCCACTTGGCCCATATTACGATTTGGTGATTCAATAATAAAACTTTAAAGCACATAATACATGAAATCGATCAAATCATCCTTAATTGAATTAAGATAATGGGATCATGGCGGTCACAAGTTATATAAAATGATCCCTTCCATGTGTCCCATAATCAACTCAATTCAACAAACTTGAAGTGGGTAATTCTGTAATTGTTGCCTCACAAAATAATTATTGTATACAACATAATATGGATAATAAGTAAATGAGCAAAAACATATGACTATAATGGAATTAACAAGTGTCATAACAATTTGGACAAAAACACTTATATATATATATATACATATCAGAATGCTATGCTAATAAGGACTTATCTATAAGGCCCATCCGTTCAACGTGACCAATAAATCTTTTAGGCGGTAAGCCTTTAGTTAACGGATATGCTATTATAAGATCAGAACCAATATGCTTAATTGACACTTTATGTTTTTGCACTTCTTCTTTCACAGACAAATACTTCAAATCCATGTGTTTTGTACCCTTTGAATATTTTGCATTTTTAGAGAAGAAAACGACTGCAAAATTATCATAGTAAATTCTTAACAGTCTATTAATATTGTCGACAATGCCAAGATCGAAGATAAAGTTCCACAACCACAATCCATGAATCGTGGACTCAAAACATGCCACAAATTTAGCCTCTATAGTGGAAGTAGCAATGACATACTACTTTTTCCTTTTTGATGAAACCGTTCCTCCAGCTAATAGGAACATATAACTAAATGTAGATTTTCGTGAGTCTGCACAACTGGCATAGTCTAAATCCAAATAACCTATCACTTCAAGATGGGTTGATTTTCTATATGTGAGTATATAGTCCTTTGTTCCTTGTAAATATCTAAGAACTTTCTTTGCTGCTTTCCAGTGGTCCATTCCAGGATTGTTTTGATATCGGCTTAGCATTTTGATAGCAAAACTGATATCTGGCCGAGTGTATGTTTGAGCATACATTAAACTCCCAACTACTTTCATATAAGGAATATACTTCATTTTTTTACGTTCCAAATTATTTTGTGGACATTGCATTAGACTAAATTTGTCCCCTTCCTGAATTGGAACTATCCCTAAGGAGTATTTTTCTATTTGAAATCTTTCTAATACTTTCTCGATATAACCTTTATAAGACAATCCTAATAATCCTTGTGATCTATCACGGAATAATTCAATTCCTATCATATAAGATGCCTCACCCATATCTTTCATTTTGAAATTATTAGGGAGAAAATTCTTTACATCATGTAACAAAACCATATTATTAGCAGCAAGAAGGATATCATCAACATAAAGGACTAATATAATGAACTTCCTCCTACTAACCTTCATATAAATACATCGATCAATGGTGTTTTCTACAAAACCATAAGACATAATGATATCATTAAACTTAAGATACCATTGTTAGGAAGCTTGTTTCAGTCTATATATTGACTTCTTTAATTTACACACTAATCGTTCCTTTCCTGTGGTCATGAAACCTTTCGGTTGATCCATATAAACTTCTTCTTCCAAGTCACCATTTACAAAAGCAGTCTTTACATCCATTTGGTGAAGCTCTAAATCGTAATGAGCCACCAAGGCCATAACAAATCTTAAAGAGTCCTTCTTTGAAACTGGAGAGAAGGCCTCTTTATAGTCAATACATCCTTTTGAGTGTAACATTTGGCAACAAATTTGACTTTATACTTTTCAATGTTGCCTTGTGAGTCACGTTTGGTCTTAAAGACCCATTTACATCCCTACTTGCTTTACATCTTTTGACAATTTAACTAATTCCCAGACTTTGTTGTCATCCATTGATTTCAACTCTTTTTTTCATAACATTGAACCATTGGTCAAAATTGCTACATTCTATGGCTTGTTTGAACAAGCTTGGATCTTTATCAATGCTCAAATCACATTCATGTTCAAGTGAATAAATTTCATATTCACTTGAAATAGTTGGTCTTCTGTACCTTGCAGACCTTCATAATGCTACGTCTTGTGACATTACTTGATCATTTGTAACTTGATCACCATTACCTAGTTTGTCATTAATATGTTCAACTTGTAGAATTGGAACATTAATTTGTTGTTTCGGTATATTGCGTATCTATGATGCAACAAGAGGAATAACCACCGGGGGGATCACATCTGATGTGGTAGTATCTACTCGACTTAAAGTAATTTCAACTTGATTCTCGTAAATATCCACTTTTTATGGTTCTTTACTCCCATTGATTTGACCACTTTCAATAAACCGAGCATTATCAGACTTAATTATTCTTGGACTATGGTTAGGACAATAAAATCTGTATCCTTTTGATTTTTCAGGATAACCAATGAAAAAACCACTAATAATTTTTGCATCAAGCTTCTTTTTATGTGGATTATACAGCCTTACTTTTGCCAAACTGTTGGGACCTGATCTGGAAACCGGACCCCAACCGAAAAACGGAATCACATATCGAAAATGAATCGAATTCTTAATGAGCCATAGAAAAATTGAAAGGCTCGGATTTACAAAATTTTGAAAACAAATAAACAAAATGGATCAATCAACCATAAATGTTGGATCCCGTTTTCGGAACCCAACCTCAGAATTATAACTCGAACACATGTACAAAATGTGAGCAAACTTATATTGGCGAAAGCGAAGAAATCGAAAGCGAAACGAATTGGCTCGGAATCAAAGCAATCATATAGCTGAAGGACAAAACCTTAACTCCGACATCTGAAAACAAATATTTTGAAAACATCGCGTTGGAAACCATAAGACTACACCAATCCGAAACCAGTATAATTTTTTTTCTTTCATTCTTTTCATCTTTATTCAATCTTATACAAATCAAAACAATATAGTTCCCCTGTTGGAAATTTATCCTCAATCAAAACTCAATTCATATAATTCTTCATAATCATGCAATATCTCAATCTCATATTTAACAAATTTTATTCTTATTCTTATTCTTATTCTTTCTTTGCCAAAAGACACTTAATAAACATATCTATATACCCACAAATCATACACAAATAAGCACTTCAATATTCCCAATCAATCAACATCATTGGACCTCCTGTTCGGAATCCAAATGCAATCTATCATAATCATTATACAAACCATAATTCACTTTCCATTCTATATACAAATCCATAAATCAATTTCATCATGATATACGTGCTTACAAAACCTTAATGGCATTACAAGCCATGTTACAACATCAATATCAAAATCCAAAATGCACAAAATACAAAAATCCTAAAATTTGTATCATGTCTGAAATCTGAATCTTGCAACAAATTAACTTAAAAGCCAATCATATACATAAAAAACGGACGACTAGACTTTCTTTCATCCGATCTCCCTATTGATACCTGGAGATGGGGATGAAAGGGGGGGGGGTGAACTTTACAGCTCGTGGATACACATTTATAATAAAGATAAGCAAAAACCTTGAAAACAGTTCACTTGTCTTAAAAAACTTTCATGAAGTTTATAAAACGCATGTTTTCTAGGCTTTCAGCCAAAATTCATAAGTTGCAAATCATGAATGCATCAAACTTGATCAAAAATAACATAAGCACATAGACACATCAGAATGGTTTGGGTAAGTCCAAATTCATGACGCACACCACAATTCCACCGAAATGGTCCTGTGTAGTCGTAATTTCTTGAGGGAGTCCTTGAGGGAGCTCCATGCCACTATCGGACAGGCGGGAGAAGCCTTTAACTTGGTTCAACGTGCACATGATGGTTCTTGAGGGACTACCACAAACCCACATAACACACATAGTTCAAAATCTTGTAAACTTGTTGCCAAAATGACACTTTCTTGTAAACTTGCTTTTCATAAACTTGATATATATCTTGGAAACCATTCTTGAAAACATGATTTCATAAACATGCATCTTTTTCAAAAATATCACTCAAATCATGTAACAAATATATAGCATATTTCACAAGTCATTCATAAACAATATTGCAGCACTTATGATGCAAATGAAATCAGAAAACTTCTTTGATTTAAAGAAAACAGTAGTAGCTTATTTAAATTATAAACATGTACCCACCTGAATTCCTTGCTTGGATACATGCTTAAAAGATGCCTTTACTCTTGATCCTCTTTCCTTCCTTGATTCCCTTTATCAAAATGTAAAATCCCATTCAATAGGAATGCAAATTGAGGACCCATATATTGCATATTCACTAATTCTAAAAGCTCAAACTCTTCCAAAGGTCCAAACATTCGGGTCAATTTTTCCATGATCACTCTGATCCAGTAAATGACAAAATCTGATAATATTATCTTCTATAAAATGTTCCCCATTGTCTTAAGTTTCTAATGACACCAAACTCTCTCAATTTGGTTCAGAAATCCGAAAGTTATACTCCAAACATGTTGGGACTATCCTTATACTGAAACAAGAATCTATACTCAACTTTCAACCAAAATTTTAGATCTTTAAAAACATAATTAAAACTTATTTTCTTCATACAACTTGTATACCTTTGTCTCTATTTTACAACAAATCAAAAATCACCTCATTTGCACATCTACATCAAACGTTATGTCCAAAATACCAAAACATGTCTGTGCAGGAAAATGACCTCTCGCCGCGGCGAAACCCAGAAGCTCGCCTCGACGAAGGCGCTCGCGCATGCTGCGACGTGGGCGCTCGTGCACGCCGTGACGTGACGCTTGCGCGCGTCGCGACGTGGGTGCCTGCGTGAGTTGCGGCGTAGGTGCCTGCACGCGCCGCGACGTGCATGTCTAATAGCCTCCTGAAAACTGATTTTTTGACATTCTTCATATACAATCTTTCCATATGTCAAAAATAACTCATTTAAACCAAAAATCATCACTCCTACTTCATTTCTAAACTCATTCCAACCCAAAATCATCCACAAAGAACATAATCATTAACCCTAAAAACCCAACATATGCTTTAACTCATTCGACAACTTCTAACACATAATCCTCTCTTAACTAACATCAAAACATGATTCATTCATATAATCAATAGGAAAGATGCTTATACTTACTTGATTTGGCTTCAAATTCTTCAAAATCTTCAAAGATCTCCAAACCCTAACTTTCTCTTCTTCTCTTCCTCCTCCACGGCTTCTTCTTCTTTTTCTTCTCATTCCCAATTTTCTTCTTCTAATTCATGAAGTGAATCACACGTTAATAAAATGCTTATAAAATGATATAGAATGCACGAGAAGGGGGGGGGGGGGGTTGAATGGTGTATTCCCCTTTTTGATGTTCTTTAAAAAATGTTTATTAGAAATAATATTCTTTTATAGAACTTCCGATTGATTCTAAATAATCAAAAAAACTTTGAATACTTTGTATACGAATTAAGTAATGATAAAACTTGAATCTAAAAGAGATATAGAGTAAGAGTAGTTGACACAGTGATTTATCCTGGTTCACCCCAAACCGTAGGCTACGTCCAGTCCTCAGAATTCTTTTTGAGATTTCACTATCTCTTCAACTTTTACAAGTATTCTTTACGAGCCTCTTCAGGTCTCTACAATCAGTATTCTTTCACACTTAGCCTCTGCAGGCTATCTGTACCACTTTCTCACAGATAAGTGTTTGAACACTTGTTACAGTAAAAATAGCTCTCAACTATTTTGCACAGAATACTTTTTACGATCACGTAGATGTAAATCTGCTAATTTGCAATTTTTCAACTAACTTTGCAATCTTCGACTTCGACTTGTATTTATAGCCTTCGTCTCCAGCTGCTTCTCGAATCTTGTTTTTTGAATCTTGTTTCTTTAACAGAAACGGTTAATCAGTTGAGTTCTGTAACTAACCCGAACTGAATCTTGCGTCTGCTTCTCAATTCGCGTCTTCGTCTATTTTTCTACTATGTCTGCGTCTGCGTCTGCGTCTGCGTCTGTATTTCTCTTTTGCATCTACGTTGCTTCATTTGTGTTGCTTCGTCTGTGTTTATTTTATTGTGCGTCTGTGTTTGTGTTTGTGTTTCTTTGTCTGTATTACTTCGTCTGTGTTGCTTCTTCTGCTTTTGTTTTTCTTTTATTTTGCTCTTTGTTATACATCAAAATTATATCTAGGTAAAGTCATTTTGACTTAACAATCTCCCCCTTTTTGATGATAACAAATTATATACAATCAAGAAAACAAAATACAATGCATGAAAAGAAAAAAAGTTTATCTTAAAAAAATCTTCTTCTTCTTCCTTCTTCTTCAGCTCCTTCAATCACACCCTTAAAATTTGACGTTTTCCATTCCTCTTCTGCTCATTCTCTTCTCCCCCTATTTGTTATAATAAAAAATGATTAATGACGACGACTCTTCAACAGTTCTGTCATCATTTTCTTCAGATCATTCATTGTCTCCTTTATCTCGTTTACTTCTCCACGTAATTGACTGATTTCTGCTGGGGAGGCAAACGTTGATGAGGATTGATCATTATGTTCGGAGGGTGAAGTGAACGCAATTGTTGTAGCATATGCGTCCAAGGATGGAACATAGTCTTCATTGATCGCAAATGTGGGTGGATGAATGAATACTCTTGACTCTGGAATATCCAAGTCATAGGAAACAGGTAGCATCAGCAACTGTCTTCCTTACAAGGGTATGCCTTCAGCTTCAATAGACAGTGTACTAATACGCAGAACTGTCTGTACCAGGAATTCAATGAAGGTCCCTGTGATTAATCTTCCCTTACTGGATAGTCTTCTTTCTTATCAGTATAGCTACAACTTGCTCCTCCATTAGTCTCTTTAGAAGCGCATGCGTCATTAATTTTCCGCACTTCTTCTTCAATCTGATCTGCGGACAGATCATCACAAACTTCTTCTTCAGGAAAAATTTTCGATTTCCCCTTATTCAAATCCAAGGGATATCTTGGCTGAATGTCTGGTACAACCTTTATTATCGACTTTTCTATGACTGGATAAATAGTGCATGGACGAGAAGACATTTTTGTAGGGTGTGGCCTTGTAACAGCATACCTTAAGGTATTATAGAAGTTCCTTTCGTCTTCATTCAATATGTGCCATGTCTCACTATTTATCAGAATTTGTTGTAAGACAGCCTTTATTTGCCTTGTAGGTTGACTGCAGATAGCAATTGCAGTACTCCTCCTTATCACAACTTCAACCAGTCTGACTTCAAACTTATCCTTTCTAAAAAATTTGGAATAGTTATGAACGACCAGACTAGGTCTATCAGATTTCTTCAATGGTACCTGTACTGAACTCAAATCTGCTGTGACTTCTTGTTGATTATCGTCAGGAGTAAGCTGAACTAGGTTAGGCTCCACTGGTTCCTCTGGTTGCTCAACAATGGGAGTATTCTTCTCTTGATTAGCTTCCACAGGAGTAGACAAACTCCTCCTTCGACTAACCACTTTAGTCTTTATTCTTGGAGTTTTCTTCATTTGAGATTTTTGTGTCTTAGACTCCAATTTTCTCTTCTTCTCAGTCTCATTGCTTTGTTTGGCTGATTCTTCCTCCAAAATTGAAACGAGAGATCTTGTCGCCTTTACCTTTGGTGCGCTGTATCCAGAGGCTTCTTTTTGTTCCTGCTCTCTGATTCTTCTCTCTTCTTGTTTCCTTAAGGTTCGAATCCTAGGTGATCTCCTTGCCTTCTTCGTAATTTCACCCAAGAGATTCTCTCCTTTTCTTTTTGTCGCACCATCGTCTGTCCTTTGAGCAATATCATACTCTTCTCTAGGACATGCCAGTTTTATCAAAGGCCTTTTATTTATTCTTCTCCTTTCTTCTATTGGCATACTCACACTTCCATGGGATCTAGAACATGTTGCTGGAGAATTCTTTAACAATCGCTCCCCCTCAGTTCTAGTTTTCCTTGAAGAGTCTGCTTCTTCTCTAATAACTGTTTTCAGACCCATTCGTCGTATCGTGACTGAGTCAATTGTACTCTTCACAGGTATAATCCTTCTATTTCCTCTGTGTAAAAGAACTCCGGATTACTTAAAAATCCTTGTAAGAAGCATGCCGTAAGGATAGCTGTTTGTATCCTTCATCCCCTTAATCATGTAATGAAAAATTAAGAAGGGTAAGCCAATAGGATTGCGATTTAGTAGGTAGAACAAACATTGTTCATCCAAAGTGGTCACCAAATGTCTCGAATCTGCTCTGGGTAAGATGCAATTAAATAGAATAGCATAAAGAACTGTTAGGCCCCAAATTTTTGTTTTCTTGAAGTTATTAAGTATGGATTTATTTTGATTTATGATTTATGGTTTAGTTTGTTTTTAATGAAATTATTAGTGGAAAATTAGAATTATTGAGTTTAGTATGGAGTAATATTTATGAAAGGGTAAAATGAGTAAGGGCGAAATGGGCAAGATACTTAAGTTACGAGATTTTAGACTAAGTAAGGAAGAGTATTTTGGTCCTTGTGCATCTTAGGGTTTAAGGATTAAAAGAAAAGAAATAGAAAAGAGGAAGAAAGGGAAAAATAGAAAGAAGAGAAACGAAGGAGAGAGTCGGCAGTGAGAGGAAAGGAAGAAAAGGAAAAAAGAGAAAGCTTAGGTATGAGGATTTTCGACAGATTTCAAGCATCCTTAAGGTAAGTTATACTCTTATACTCTTGTTTAGGTTGAATCTAACCTTAGTTTTGCATGGATTGAGGGAGAAATCGTTGTTTTAGGGTTTATGGTGAAATGTTGTAGATTTGCTTGGGTTTGTGTTTTTGTTGATGTTTTTGAGTTAGAATGAGGTTAGAATGGAAGTATATGACTTGATTCATGGTTTAGATGTGTTGTAGTTGAGAAAGGAAAGGATTAAGAGTCGGAAGTGTTGAAGATCTGTCGAAAATCTGGGTTCGGAGTCCCGCACGTCGCGACGAGCTTCAAGGCCGCACGCCGCGACGTGTGTAAGGGCCGCACCCCGCGACGTGCTGAGCCGCAAGCCGCGACGTGCGATAGAGGGTCGCACGCGCATGACGTGCCAGATCAAGACGCCGTGGCGTGCATAGGGTCATTCGTCATGGCGAAGCGATGCCTCGTCGCGACGAGGCCAGTTTTTCCAGCAGAAGTATTTTTAGTGTTTTGATCATATCTTTTGCTACAGAAGTCGTTTTGGGGTGATTTTAGAGGCGTTGTGAACTAGAGAGATAGATCTACAAGTCTTATGAAGTGATGAAATTATGAATTGGTTTCTAAGATTATGGAATTTTAGATGGAAGTTAAGAATGGAATTATGGTTTCAACATGAGATTTTGAATAAGATTTTGGTTCTTATTTTAGGAGATCAAGAGAGGCAAGAGGATCAAGAGGCTCAAGAGGAAACTCATTCCTAGGCAAGACAAGCAAGGAATTCAGGTGGGTTCATGTTTATAATAGAGTAATTAAGTACTCATTGTTTAGTTCAAATCAAGCAAGATCTCATGCATTTACATTACATCATCCACGATCGCATTGCATACTACCATGAATGATTATTTTCTGCTATGTGTTTTGCATTCATGATTATTATCAAGATTTTTCACAAAGGAATGTTCTCCTTTTTACGAATACAAGTACATGAATTCAAGTATTACGAAATACATGACCAGCAAGTTTACAAGAACATGAATTATGCATACCTATGTGGGTTTGTGATGTCCCTCACGATAGTCAAGTGCACATTGACTCACGAAAAGGCTTCTCCCGCCTGCCCGACTGTGGCACAGGGTTATCCCACAAGGATTCCCTCATGAAACTACGTCTACACATCAACATTTCGATGGCATGTGTAGTACGTCACGAACCCGGGACACCCAAACCATCATGTTATGTGCTATGTTTTGTTATGTGACATGCATCATGAATTATTTCAAGAATCAAGTATTTTTCAAGAAATGACCCATACATGCTCAAGTATCATGATTTCAGCAAGCATCACGACAATGAGATATTTTGAATATTTTTGCTTATTGCTATATTATAAATATGTTCCCACGAGCTTTATAGCTCACCCCCTCCAATCTCCCCCATACAGGTGACGAGCCAGAGATCGAGTGAGTCACGAGTTTCGACAGCACTCTCGTTTTCATTTCATATGTTTGATTATGTTCCAAGACTTTAGTTTCATTTCAAGTATCATTGGTTCAAGAGTGTTTTATACTTTTAGCTCTTGAACTCAAAGTTGTAATCTGATTTGAGATAATTCGTAAGGCTTTATGAAACTCTTCTTTGGAGCATGAATTATGAATATGTTAAAAAGTATGAAAGTTTCACGATGGGTCCATTGAACTTCTGATGGTCTCCTTTTCTAAATCGTTAAATTGCATGTTTGGATGTGATTGTTTAAATTATGCATGAAAGCGGGTTTCAAGCTTACTTTCCAGCAGGCCCATTAACCTTCCGCGGGCTTTTCTTTTTCTTTTAAATGTATGAATCTCACATTTTCCTGCCACACTCTCATGTTAGACGTTGGGCTCCGGCAGCGAGGTCCAACAAGAACCCTAGCTTTTGGGACCAGACTCGAAGTCTTCCTCTCTGAAGGGTCATTCACACCATACAACTGTCTGCTAACATCTTCTTCCTTCATATTGACCATTGTCATCCACTTAGCCTTGGTTGACAGAGTCTCACCAACCGATGGACATTCAGTCACCATCCTTATCAGCTCCTTAGTCACGACAACAGATATACCGTCTACTGAAGATACAATAGTGTTGTCTACAAGTTGAGCGTTCTTCCAAAAATCACACACCTCGTCAATATAAACTGGTTCCCGTACCTGGAAGAAATTTCTCCAACCAGCTCTTTTAATCTCAGGTTCTAGGTTCATACCATCCTTCCTCAGTGACTCAAAATCCACATGCCTTCCGAATATCATAGCTGCCTCCATTGTTTCAAAACGAAAACTGTCTCTGGTAAGCTTTTCTTCTAAGCTAGGATGATTGAGAGAATTTAGAAAGCAAGATGAATCGTCTAAAGATGAGAATAACCGCAATGATTTCCACTTCAGGCTACTTGAAGAGTCTTATCACGCGTGCCCTAGAATCGTTGCGATTCTAAAGATCGTGAAGCGTTTCCCTAAAAAACTTTCTTGTCAGAGAAGTTACTAGCTGTAATTCACTGTTTTTTTTACGTCGTTAATTTTGACGTCCTTTTAGCCTGACTATTCGCTTAACATAACCATGTTAAGGTTGCGTCTAATCTTCTGGAATCGTTCTTCACTCAGTGGTTTAGTGAAGATGTCTGCCCACTGATACTCTGTTTCAATGAACTGGAGTTTAACCACATTCCTCTGAACATAGTCTCTTAAAAAGTGATGTCTGACTTCGATGTGTTTCACTCTCGAATGGTGAATCGGATTCTTTGACAGATTGATTGCACTGGTGTTGTCGCAATAGATTGGAATCTCCTCTTCTTGAACTGAATAGTCTTCAAGTTGATATTTGATCCACAACGTTTGTGAACAACAACTTGTGGCAGACATATACTTTTCTTCGGCAGTTGATAGTGCAATTGAGCTTTGTATCTTGCTTGACCATGAAACTAAGTTTGAGCCAAGAAAGTGACATCCTCCACTTGTGCTCTTTCTTTCGATTCTATCTCCAGCATAGTCCGCGTCGCAATATCCAATTAACCTGAAATCTTTACCTTTCTCAAACATTAAGCAAAGATCAGTAGTACCTGCGAGATATCTCATAATCCTCTTAACAGCAATATAATGAGACTCTCTAGGATCGGCCTGAAACCTTGCACACAAGCATACACTGAATAATATATCAGGTCTACTTGCTGTAAGATAGAGTAAAGAACCGATTATCCCTCTATACAGGATTTGATCCACCTTTTTACCAAGTTCATCTTTTGACAAAAGGTTTGAAGGATGCATCGGAGTAGTCATTGACTTCACATTTTGCATATCAAACTTATTCAACAATTCTTTCACATATTTTTGTTGATGGATAAAGATTTTCTCTTCGGTTAGCTTTACTTGCAACCTAGGAAAGAACTTTAACTCACCCATCATGCTCATTTCAAATTCATTTTTCATTAGACTCTCAAACTTCATGCATAATTTCTTTGAAGTAGCACCAAAAATAATATCATCAACATAGATCTGTACAATTATAAATTCATTTTTGTAATTCTTCCTAAAGAGCGTCTTATCAACTTGACCTCTACTAAAATCATTCTCTAAGAGAAAAGTACTCAGATGATCATACCAAGCTCTAGGAGCTTGCTTTAGGCCGTATAAGGCTTTATGAATTCTATAGACATGGTCTGAATTTTTAACATCTTTGAAACCAGGTGGTTGCTTAACATACACCTCTTCGTCTATAAAACCATTCAGAAAGGCACTCTTGACATCCATCTGAAACAACTTTAAATTATGACAGACCGCATATGCCAGCAATATCCTAATGGCTTCAAGTCTTGCTACTGGAGCATATGTCTCATTGTAGTCTATTCCTTCTTGCTGATTATAGCCTTGTGCTACTAATCTAGCCTTATTTCGACTCACTCTTCCTGATTCGTCTAACTTATTCTTAAAGACCCATCTCGTTCCTATAATGGATTTCTTAGGGGGTTTCGGAACTAAGGACCACACATTGTTTCTAGTAAATTGATTCAGCTCTTCTTGCATGGCTAACACCCAAGCTTCATCTCGAAGGGCTTCCTCAACCTTCTTAGGCTCTATTTCAGAGATAAAAGCCACATTAGCTTCTCTTCTGAATCTGGACCATGTCCTTACTCCTTCTGAGGTCTCTCCGATAATCAACTCTTGTGGATGAGAACTTTTATATTTCCAGTCTCTTTTCAGTCTAATAGTTTCTGGAATATCTTCAACTTTGTCTTCTTGAGTACCTGGTGCTGGAGTGTTTGTTGTGTCGTCTAAGTTCTTTGAAGGATCTTCACTCTCCATGTCATCTTCCTTATGGGGTTGGGAACTATCATCAAACTTGACATGGATGGTTTCCTCAATTGTTTTTGAAATAAGGTTGTACACCCGGAATGCCTTAGACGATGATGAGTAGCCTAAAAAGATTCCTGGATAGGTCTTTGAATCAAATTTATCCAATAGCTCTTTTGTATTCAGAATTGAGCACTTGCACCCAAATGGATGAAAGTAAGATATGTTTGGTCTTCTTCCATTCCATAACTCATAAGGAGTCTTCTTCAACATAGGTCGCAACAGAATTCTATTCTGAATATAGCATGTTGTATTCACCGCTTCTGCCCAGAAGTACTTAGGAAGATTCATCTCATAAAGCATAGTCCTAGCCATTTCTTGAATCGTCCTATTCTTCCTTTCAACAACTCCATTCTATTGTGGAGTCCTGGGAGCAGAAAAATTGTGGAAAATTTCATTTTCCTTACAGAATAATCTAAACTTCTCGTTCTCAAACTCTCCACCATGGTCACTCCTGATACTAGCTATAGACATTCCTTTTTCAATCTGTAACTTTCTGGATAAGGTCCTAAAACACTTAAAAGATTCATCTTTGTGTGATAAAAACAATATCCAACAAAATTGAGTAAAGTCATCAACAATAACGAGTCCATATTTCTTTCCGTCAAGACTTATTGTCTGTGTTGGACCAAATAAATCCATTTGTAATAACCCTAAAGGTCTAGATGATGTTACAAAATTTTTAGAAGAAAATGAAGTTTTAACTTGTTTTCCTTTCAAACAATTTTCACAGAAAAGCTCTTTGTCAAAACTCATTTTTGGTAATCCTCTTACCAAATCATGTTTTGCCCACTTTGAAATGTGTTTAAAAGAGACACGACCTAGCTTTTTATGCCAGATTAGTCTTTCTTCTTTAGAAGACAAAACATGAAACATTTTGACTTTGAAAATCTTCTAAATCAATTTTGTAAAGATTATTTCTTCTATTGGCAGAAAAAAGTATAGACCTATCTTTGTTTCTGACTTCACAAAGATTTTGATTGAATGTGACTATGAAACCAGAATCACACAATTGACTGACGCTGATCAAATTATGTTTAAGACTATCAACAAGCAGTACATTATTTATGCATGCAAAGGAATCTTTACCTATTTTACCGATTTCAATGATCTTGCCCTGCTGGTTGTCTTCGAAAGTTACCGATCCTCCCTTCTTATACTGAAGTTCTAAGAACATAGACCTTCTTCCCGTCATATGTCGCGAGCATCCACTATCTAAATACCAATGGTGCTTGCCGCATCTTCCAAGGAAGGATATCTGTAGGAGAAACTATTTTATTTTTTGGTACCCATATTTTCTTAGGTTCTTTAGGGTTAGTAACATGCACATAATGAGTTCTTTGATGCATATTACTAGTACGTTGATTAACACGAGTTTTAATATAGTTTCTCTTTTGAAAGAAAGGGTTCTTATGAGGATGAGACTTATTGCCTATAAACCCTAATCCGGTTTTATCACTCGGATGTCTACATTTACCAAGCATCTCATTCATTTTCTTTGTGCTCTCGGTGAAAGTAGCTAAGTCAGCTGATAGATTCTTAATTCTTAGTTTCAGCTGATTGATTTCTTTTGATCTGTCTATGACTTTCTTTTTCTCCTCTAATTTCTTCTTTAGACAGATATTTTCTCTCTCTATCACTTCTGTATGTCTAATATTTTCTGCATACTTTTTCTTTAACAGTTTGTACTGTTGCAGAATAGCATGAGAATCTTCTAACAACTCTGAGTAAGCATCATGCAAGTTATCGTAATCAGATTTTACCTCCTCATCACTATCTTCCTCGGCTACTAGGCAGATGTTTGCATGTTCAGATGACTCGGAACCTGTATCTGATTCTGATAAATCTAGGTCCTCCCATGTTGCCATCATACTTTTCTTGCCTTCTCTACTCTTCTTTGGTTTCTTCTTTAAAGTAGGACATTCGGACTTGTAGTGTCCAGGCTGATTGCACCCGTAGCAAATGACAGATGACTTCTCTGGTTTAGCTTCATCTTTGCCATTCTTCCTGAAGGTCTGATTTCATTTGGACTTCTTCTTCCACACGCGTCTTATCTTTCTAGAGATGAAAGATAATTCATCATCTTCATCACTTGACTCTTGTTCTGATTGGCTGGAGTCGTCATTCTTTGATTCTTCAATCTTTAACGCTTTTGATGACTTCCTCCTTCTTTGAGTCTTGTGATTCTTTTATTCGGCCTTCAATGCTATCGTCTTGTCCCGTTTGGGCTTGTCTTCAGCATCGAGTTCAACTTTATGAATCTTCAAGGATCTAAACAATTCGTCAAGCTTTAGCACGCTCAAATCTTTGGCTTCTTGCACCGCAGTAACTTTAGGTCTCCACCTCTTCGGAAGACTTCTTAAGATATTTCGAACATGATCTTGATTGTTGTACATTCTTCCAAGAGCTTTCAATTCATTGACAATTGTTTGAAATCTTCCAAACATTTGATCAATAGATTCTTCATCTTTCATCCTGAAAAGTTCGTATTGGTGCACAAGAATACTTATCTTGGATTCTTTAACTTGGCTTGTGCCTTCATGAGCAATGGACAACGTGTCCCACATCTCCTTCGCAGTGTCGCATCCGTGGACTTTGTCATACTCGCTCCTGCTTAGGGCACAGGTCAAGAAGAACTTTGCCTTTAAGTTCAGCTGTATTCTTGCCTTTTGATCAGCCGTCCATCTGATTCGTGGAATAGAATTGCCATCTTCATCTACTGGTGTGTAAGGTCCGTTCTCTATCACGTCCCAAAGGTCGACATGAGTAGATTCTATGAATAACCGCATCCTATCTTTCCAGTAATGATAATCTTCTCTGTTGAATGCTGGAGGTCTAGTGACTGAGGCTCCTTCTGCGATGTATACATGTGATTCTGCCATTATCTTTGATCTACACTTTGCTAAAGTGATCATTGGATACCTTGCTCTGATACCAATTGAAGTGAATCACACGTTAATACAATGCTTATAAAATGATATAGAATGAACGAGAAGGGGGGGTTGAATTGTGTATTCTCCTTTTTGATGTTCTTTCAAAAATGTTTGTTAGAAATAATTACAGAACTTCCGATTGATTCTAAATAATCAAAAAAACTTTGAATACTTTGTATACGAATTAAGTAATGATAAAACTTAAATCTAAAAGAGATATAGAGTAAGAGTAGTTGACACAAATGATTTATCCCGGTTCACCCCAAACCGTGGCTACGCCCATCCTCGTAATTCTTTCTGAGATTTCACTATCTCTTCAACTTTTACAAGTATTCTTTACGAGCCTCTTCAGGTCTCTACAATCAGTATTCTTTCACACTTAGCCTCTGCAGGCTATCTGTACCACTTTCTTACAGATAAGTGTTTGAACACTTGTTCAGTAAAAATAGCTCTCAACTATTTTGCACAGAATGCTTTTTACGATCACGTAGATGTAAATCTGCTAATTTGCAATTTTTCAACTAACTTTACAATCTTTGACTTCGACTTGTATTTATAGCCTTCATCTCCAACTGCTTCTTGAATCTTGTTTCTTGAATGTTGTTTCTTTAACAGAAACGGTTAATCAGTTGAGTTCTATAACTAACCCGAACTGACTCTTGCGTCTGCTTCTCAATTCGCGTCTTCGTCTGTTTTACTACTGTGTCTCCGTCTGCGTCTGTATTTCTCTTTTGCATCTGTGTTGCTTCGTCTGTGTTGCTTCGTCTATGTTTATTTTGTGTCTCAAGGCTCATTATTTCTTCTGCTCTTCGCTCACGCCTTATTGTGCGCCTGCGGCTCTGTGTTTGTGTTTCTTCGTCAGACACTTGCCTCATGTTGCTTCTTCTGCTTTTGTTTTTCTTTTATTTTGCTCTTTGTTATACATCAAAATTATATCTAAGTAAAGTCATTTTGACTTAACAATTCATACTCTTGATGAGTGGGCAATGTCCATTTTGCCCTCCTACATAAGCCTTATAACTCTTAGACTTAAGTGTCATGCCCAATTTGCCCTTATATATATTCTTATAACTTTAATACTTAAATTCAGAAATTGAAAATCTTGAGGACTGAATTGAAATTAGATTCCTTCAGATAACTTGTAGTCCCATGTCTTTAATTTATCTAGAAATAAGAATCAACTTAATTGGACCTCTACAGATCAAGATATCATCAAAACACATAAACATGTTCAGAAAAATGTCAAACTCAAACTCTGTAATCAATCCTCTCACTTTGATTCAATCAATCTTTTTCAAATTAATCTAAAAAAAATCACTAATTTTCATGGAGAGATAAGATATGTCTTAGGAATCCAACGCTTCAAAAATCAGATTAATCGGATGTTGGACGGAAAAGTTAGAAGCAAAAGAACGGGTAAGGGTCAGATCACCCTAAACAGTAACAACAACTTGTAAAAATCTTAACTTCCTATTCCATGGTCCAAAAATTCCATACTTTACATTAATGGAAAGATAAAAACATAATCTAAATCTTTCAGGAAGAACTTAAAAGCAATTGCAACCTTTAACTATGTAGCATCCCAACCCCGCAGGACCCGAACCCGATATCGTGGGTGATATCCGAGTCCACGCCACACAAGAATGGTAGGCTACAACAGTCAATTTCAGTACAAAACTCAATACAAAATTTATTTAACGCTTTAGAATCAATCAGAAATGCAATATTCAATAAACAGTTGGGTCCCCTTTAAAACGAATACATTCACTCAAAACACAATTTCAAAGAATCACATTTCAGCTTATACAATTATCACTACGGGGCCCTATAAAATAGCAGCTCAATTTAGAGAAAACGCGAATTATTCATTTACACACACAACTCTGAAAGACACTTATGCGACGCCGAATCGATCCCGACCCTAGTCTCCGACTCCAATGCAGCAGACATACTCCCGTTCTTCTGACGGGGTACTCTTCAATCCCTAAAAATAGTTGCAATGTTGGGTGAGTTTGCGAACTCAATGAGAAACCATCATCGATGGTTCACTCAAATCATGCATTACGCGTATCGCGTATAGCACAGTACAGTAGTAGTCAATTAACAATATCGTATAACATTGTACAGCACTATATAACAGTTTACAGTGATAAATAATTCATGATGATATATACAATTCACAAGGATAACCAATTATAGCACCATACCGTAGATTACGGATATCTACTAGATGGCCTCACAGTTCACAGTAGTCTATTAATAGTCTATGGTAATCATACATAACAATTTACAGTGTCACATCACGGTTCGCAGAATTATGCAGCAGTTTACAGTAAATCATGTCAACACGCAATCACCATTGCCACAATTCACCATTCATTCACAATAATTTGCAGAGATAAACACACCATTCACAAGAATCATACGGTCATTTCGGACATTCAATATAGTATGCAATGCATATGAGACTCTTTTCCAGCTTATTCAAGTTGTGCCCAAGTGCTCACCGTTGTTCGATGGGGGGACGCGTAAGGGATTTCTCCCTCAAAGCTAAGCCCCACAAGATAAAGGTTCGAGCTCGAGGCTCTTTTCAAAGGATAATAGCAACTGGGACACGCCCATTATCTCGATCATGCATTTATGCATGCGAGGTGCGATGTTCAAGAATTCAAGATTCATTGATTCAAGAATTTACAATGTATGGCTACAAAGCCCAAAGATATCGCTTCCAAAGGTCACTCAAGAATTCAATCCAATACAAGAATCGATGCGAATCGGTCACATATAATTCAAGAATAATACAGCCACTCATACATTTCAAAGGTCATACAAGAGTCCAGCTTCAATACAAGGAGAACATACAGCTCGATCATGTATATTTCAATAATCATGCAATTTACAAAGGTCATGTAGCAATCCGCTCAAGACAAAGAAAAGCATACAATTCAATCACATTCATTTCAAGAATTCATACAAATGAGCATTTAGACAATCAAGAATTTGAGAAACCAACTAGGTTACTCACCGTAACTTCCGAGCTATTACCTGAAGTCCCAAAGAATGTCCGTGGAACGATGATCCAACGGCGCCACTATAACAAAGAAAGTACAACCCATTACTAATTGCCCAATAAAGCAAAGACAAGAATGCATATGTCTCAAAGGCAAATGATGTACAATGCGTGTTCACGATTTTTCTGCTAAATCCCAATTTCGATACCTTAAGCCCAATTCCACTTTCTTACTCAATTGCTCGACAATAATTGATCCAAATTCCTATGATCCACCCAATTTCCTATATTCATACTTCCTATAACAATTTCCTATCCATCGGGTCAAAACCTCTATTGCAATCTCCAATTAAAACTCCAATAGTCTCAATTTGTGACACTTAGGTCACACTATGAATCACAATTGACCTCAATCTCTATAATTCAGTACCAATTAAATCAAATCTAATTCCATAATTATTCATAGTCAGACCTTTTTTCCTATTTCATAACGAATCTGAATTACCTCAATTGAGGTCCACAACAAAAGATATGCCCAATAACCCAAAGAATCATCCAATCGAAAATCCATCCTCGTCGCGATTTACGCCCTTCGCCATGACGCATAGCGGTTGTTCGCCATGACGATAAATCGTTTCGCCGCGAAACACTCCTGATTCACGGCATGCAAGACGCCAAAGGCTCGCCATGACGCATTAATTTTTTCCACTCGTCGCGTTGTCTACACAAGCTCGCCACGACTAACATATTTATTTAAATTAATTTATTCGTCATGACGAAGCCCTACCACTTCTATGCTCGTCGCGACGTGCGAAGACCAGATCGTCTTCTCCGAATGATTTTCCGCCATTAGAGCTATTAATAACCTCCATTAAACACCATAACCACTCAATCTAACCCCATAAATGCCATAACTACTCAAATAACCAGTAATAACAACATTAAAGCCAATAAAAACTTACCAATCAATGAATCGATCCACAACTTCCGTAAACCCTAAAATCTTCCCCAATCACCGATTAACACTCTCAAACCTCTCAATCCTTCATCAATCACAATAAATCAGTTAGCTTAGCACAATGAGATGAAAACCATAGAGAAAGATCAAAGAATCCTCACCAATGGAGGAATCGAAGATCACCGTCGAAGGAGAGAAGAAGAAAAAACGATAATGCCTTAGGTTATTTTTTTCCCCAATTTCCAACCCTACTATTTATAGGCATAGGTCTCCAAATCAATCCAATTTTCAGTCTCAAAATTTCAATGACTCAACATATTTATTTCTTATCAGAAAAAATCCTAATTTTTCCATCACCATTGGACAGTTCTTTCAGTAATATACGGTCAATCAATCTGTCACTCCAAAATTTTTGGTCCGGGCATTTTCTCCCGAATTTCCCAAAAATTTTCTATAAGCCTCTATAAATTTCCAATCACTTGCAATCAGTTCTAAATCATTCATTTGAACCCAGTAACTCCTAATTTCTCACTCAATCATATTTCCAGTCAGTTCAATCAGTTCACAATTTGATCAGTTCACAAACCAGTCACTTCAGCCAATTTCAATTCACGATGAAATACCGGAAAATCATAAATGCATGTACCTATGAATAAATGACATGCATATGGAGTAGACCTGTTCCTCTATAATTAGAGGCCAAGAGTATGCTCACCGGTAAATACAAGATAACCTATCACCATCCCAAGATACCATAATACCTTTCATCGACAAGAACGGATGTTACAATTCACCCTCCTTATAAAAATTTCGTCCTCGAAATTTCATATACAAATAATCAAGAGGATGTGAGAATTGATCCATTCTTCTCTATTCGATTCTCACTCATATTCTTATCAAGATTCGCAAATTCCTACATTCGCATCGTAAACACATTTATCATTCTATAACTCGCTTCCCAATCCAATCCATAAAACATTTTATCAACAGACCATCTTTAGGTTTTAAACCACTCTACCAATCTAGTTTCACGATGGTCACGTAGAGGCCATTTAATAACGATTTTAGTTTCCTTAACGATTCGACTCATAGTCATGACTGGATCACTCAACCCCTATTACGCATTCACGCCATCGCCATCATTTACTCAATTCAATTATAGTCTTTGACTATGTTCAAACAATCACAACGGACTCCAAGGATATCGGTCCTCACGATTGCCTCAAAGAATACATTCATTAATCATTCCCACAATTTACTATTCAATTTCTCACTCTAGACCTTTGATTTCTCTTTCAAGACACTCTTGTTGAAACACAACACTTCATCGATTCCTTAAAATTCTCTAATCAGCCTCTTTGGCGGGTAAAACACACCTTCACAATACAAATACAAATATCATTTTCATAAGTTGACTCCCATTTGAATTTCCCAATACAGCTTTGCGTTTTCAATCACCGATTGTTTTGCCAATACCTTTTATACACAATTTATTTGAAATTCGATAACTCATATTACTTTCTTTTTACCAGCTTGACAATTATCCATCAACAAGAATAATTTTATACGCTATTGAATTTCTGCTCAATCCATTTAATCTCTTTTGCAAATCATTCAAATTCCCAAAGTATCTCGATCATCATTGATTTGCATATCCATGGATATATCCATAACCTTTCTATACAGTTAATGCCCCCACACTTTTTAAGGCGCCACAATTTCAGAAAATCGATCACAGTACAGTATACAACGTTATCCTTGTCCCTAGATACGTTTAATCACATTGCACTATAGTAACTAATTACCTCATAACCTTTACTGGGACATTTCACTATATATTGCCACATCACCAATTTAAAACAATATAATTAACACTTAAGCTGAACAGTTCTCCAAATGTCTCTTCCATAATCATCAGTCATACTTTTCACACATTTCCTCAAACATTTTGTCATTTCGGATAGATCCAAAGACTCGCTTAATTCTCAATAATTCAATACATATATTCCGACACATGTTCCTTTACACTAACTTCTCCACATAAACCGCTATAAATCACTCCCAGGTTGAATAAACATTCATCACTTTCCTAATAGCTTTACTCAATTATTTACTTAATCAATATTCTCCTCAACGAGCAAAATCATATTACACATTCAGATCCCTTACATTAGCATAATACATATTTTCTCAATAATAGATTTTATCTCCGACACTTGAGTCTCAACTCGATTAGAATCCTCATTTCAAATTTAACTCTATCATTGTCCTTTCATTAATCACCATTTACTTTCATTCATCGATTTTACTTATGAAATTCTTCAACATCATAGTTGTCACATGTCTTATCGGTCATTCTCAATACCTAGAAACTCAATTCCAACTATGCACAATATCCCATATAGATCAATCACACATCCATATAATCGAGCAATTAAACCGAACATCTGCTTCATTTCTCCGTATCATTATCTTACCTTTCAATCTTTTCGTTATTACATCATACCCTTGAATTTTCACACTAAAAATCAACATCATAGATTTACCATCATTCTAAATTTCTCACTAACGTAATCGATCTTCACCATAAATCATTATTTATAACACTTATCACAAGAATCAATCCCAATTGTAACATTTCATTTCATTCCCTTTACAAACCGGAACTTTGGTCATTTCTATCATATTTCTATTTCCTCTATCAATCCACAAGTCTATATTCATATCACATATTTCGATGCCACTCTCTTTTGCATATCATCGATATCCATCAATATCGATACACTAAATGTTCATTTTCATATCGCATCATATACTTTTTTTTTTCTTATCCTTCGATGATCGCCACTTCCTTTTATCACACTCTCACCGCCTTATCATTTCCTCTCTATCTCGACCGCTTATCGATCGATACACGCCATGCATGCGACTCATACGCTAGATCGGGATCGCTTGTCACCGTCTGCCGTGACGATTTTATTTAACTTTAATGCATATAACTCAAGACAATTTCGAACGCCCATGTACAATCGTATTTCCGGCTCGATATTAATAAATGTAGCATCCCAACCTCGCAGACCGAACCCGATATCGTGGGTGATATCCGAGTCCACGCCACACGAGAATGGTAGGCTACAAGCAGATCAATTTCAAAGACAAAACTCAATACACAATTTATTTAACGCTTAGAATCAATCGAAATGCACAATTCAATAAACAATTGGGTCCCTTTAAAACGAATACATTCACTCAAAACACAATTTCAAGAATCACATTTCAGTTATACAATTATCACTATGGGGCCCTATAAAATAGCAGCTCAATTTAGTAGAAAACGCGAATTATTCATTTACACACACAACTCTGAAAGACACTTATGCAGACGCGAATCGATCCCACCCTAGTCTCCGACTCCAATGCAAAGAGACATACTCCCGCTCATTCTCGGGGTACTCTTCAATCCACGAAAATAGTTGCAATGTTGGGTGAGTTTGCGAACTCAATGGGAAACCATCATCGATGGTTCACTCAAATCATGCATTACGCGATCGCGTATAGCACAAGACAAGAGAGTAGTCAATTAACGAGATCGTATAACATTGTACAACACTATATAACAGCTTACTGATGATAAACGATTCTGATATTATATACAATTCATAGTGATAACCAATTACAGTACCATACCGTAGATTACGGTATATCTACGGTATGGCCTCACAGTTCACAGTAGTCTATTAATAGTCTATGGTAATCATACATAACAATTTACAGTGTCACATCACGGTTCGCAGATATGCAAGATTCATAAGAAATCATGTCAACACGCAATCGGTCATTGCCACAATTCACCATTCATTCACAATAATTTGCAGAGATAAATACAGTCATTCACAAGAATCATACAAATATTTCGGACATTCAATATAGTATGCAATGCATATGAGACTCTTTTCCAGTTATTCAGTGTTGTGCCCAAGTGCTCACGATCGGTGTTCGATGGGGGACGCGTCTGTGATTTCTCCCTCAAAGCTAAGCCCGGTCAAGACAAAGGTTCGAGCTCGAGGCTCTTTTCAAAGGATAATAGCAACTGGGACACGCCCATTATCCGATCATGCATTTATGCATGCAAAGCGTTGTTCAAGAATTCAAGATTCATTGATTCAAGATTTACAATGTATGGCTACAAAGCCCAAAGATATCGCCTCCCAAAGTCACCAAGAATTCAATCCAATACAAGAATCGATGCGAATCGGTCACATATAATTCAAGAATAATACAGCTTCACTCATACATTTCAAAGGTCATACAAGAGTCCAGCTCAATACAAAGGAGAACATACACCGATCATGTATATTTCAATAATCATGCAATTTACAAGGTCATGTAGCAATCCTGCTCAAGACAAAGAAAAGCATACAATTCAATCACATTCATTTCAAGAATTCATACAAATGAGCATTTAGACAATCAAGAATTTGAGAAACCAACTAGGTTACTCACCAGAACTTCCGAAGCTATTACCTAGAAGTCCCAAAGAATGTCCGTGGAACGATGATCCAACGGCGCCACTATAACAAAGAAGTACAACCCATTACTAATTGCCCAATAAAACAATGACAAGAATGCATATGTCTCAAAGGCAAATGATGTACAATGCGTGTTCAAAATTTTTCTGCTAAATCCCAATTTCGATACCTTAAGCCCAATTCCACTTTCTTACTCAATTGCTCGACAATAATTGATCCAATTCTATGATCCATCCAATTTCCTATATTCATACTTCCTATAACAATTTCCTATCCATCGGGTCAAAACCTCTATTGCAATCTCCAATTAAAACTCCAATAGTCTCAATTTGGACACTTAGGTCACACTACGAATCACAATTGACCTCAATCTCTATAATTCAGCACCAATTAAATCAAATCTAATTCCCATAATTATTCATAGTCAGAGACCTTTTTCCTATTTCATAACGAATCTGAATTACCTCAATTGGAGGTCCACAACAAAAGATATGCCCAATAACCCAAAGAATCATCCAATCGAAAATCCATCCTCGTCGCGACCACGCCCTTCGCCGCACGCGTATACGCGTTGTTCGCCATGACGATAAATCGTTCGCCGCGCGAACACTCCCATTCACTAGCTCAAGCACAAGACGCCAAAGGCTCGCCATGACGCACCAATTTTTCCACTCGTCGCGTCGTCTACACAAGCTCGCCGACTAACATATTTATTTAAATTCAATTTATTCGTCATGACGAAGCCCTACCACTTCTATGCTCGTCATGACGCATGCGAAGACCGAGATCGCCTTCTCCTAACGATTTTCCGCCATTAGAGCTATTAATAACCTCCATTAAACACCATAACCACTCAATCTAACCCCATAAATGCCATAACTACTCAAATAACCAAGAATAACAACATTAAAGCCAATAAAACTTACCAATCGATGAATCGATCCACAACTTCCGAAACCCTAAAATCTTCCCCAATCACCGATTAACACTCTCAAACCTCTCAATCCTTCATCAATCACAATAAATCAGTTAGCTTAGCACAATGAGATGAAAACCATAGAGAAAGATCAAAGAATCCTCACCTATGGAGGAATCGATGATCAACGTCGAAGGAGAGAAGAAGAAGAAACGATAATGCCTTAGGTTATTTTTTTCCCCATTTTCCAACCCTACTATTTATAGGCATAGGTCTCCACATCAGTCCAATTTTCAGTCTCAAAATTTTAATGACTCAACATATTTATTTCTTATCAGAAAAAATCCTAATTTTTCCATCACCATTGGACAGTTCTTTCAGTAATATACGGTCAATCAATCTGTCACTTCAAAATTTTCGGTCCGGGCATTTTCTCCCGAATTTCCCAAAAATTTTCTATAAGCCTCTATAAATTTCCAATCACTCGCAATCAGTTCTAAATCAATCATTTGAACCTAGTAACTCCTAATTTCTCACTCAATCATATTTCCAGTCAGTTCAATCAGTTCACAATTTGATCAGTTCACAAACCAGTCACTTCAGCCAATTTCAATTCACGATGAAATACTGGAAAATCATAAATGCATGTACCTATGAATAAATGACTATGCATATGCAGAGACTGCTCCTCTATAATTAGAGGCCAAGAGCATGCTCGATGGTAAATACAAGATGACCTATCACCACCCCAGATACTATAATACCCTTATCGACAAGAATGGGATGTTACAAACTAGGTCAATTTTTCAATCAAAGCTTCTGCCCAGAAATGTGTCATCCTATATCACATCCAAACTTTAAAATTTCATATCTTCCAAATTCCACGACCAGAAATAACATATGATACATCATTGAAAAGCTAGGATAATCTCCTATGACTTTCATATAGATCACTTAACTCAATTCAGACCACATCGGTATATGATTTGCCTCAAATCACATTACACCTACATGTACACTTATGGACATTTTCACAAAACAAAGCAAAAATAATACTTAACTTTGACTGATCATAACTTTCACTCCCGATATCGAAAAATATCAAACTTTATGGCGACAGAAAGCTCTCAACAGAGACTACAAGTTTCATGAAGATCATTTTCTCAAATTCTGCTTAAATCAAAAAGTCAACTCTCTATGACCAAAAAGTCAAACTTTTCTTCATTCTCCAAAATCTCATACTTTCACTATTTATTTCTTTCTTTTTAACTTCCATTTACAGCAATGTATTCACTATCAATTTGCATTTAAATTCAAAACACCACTTTAGACCATAATTAATCATAAACATCAATAACAAAAGCATACACACACCTATACTCTTTCATCATCAACTTGCTAAATTCACCTATCTTAATCTCATATAATAATTCACATTCTTCAATTTTCTTTTTCTTTGCACATGAATAATTTACCACAAATACCTCATTTAATGTCAATTTATACTTCAAAATTTCAAGAAACATTCAGGGTCCAACACAAACAACCCCAAATATGAAGGTATCGTAAACTAGGTTTCCTTCCTGTACACAGTTCATAAGGTGTCTTAGGAACTGCTTTACTAGGAATCCTATTAAGTAGATACGCATCACTTTTTAATGCATGCATCCACAATGATAACAGTACATAACTATAACTTGACAAACTCCTGACCATATCTATAAGAGTACGATTTTGCCTTTCGGCTACACCATTTTGTTGTGGTGTACTAGGCATTGTGTATTGAGCACATATGCCTTGACTTGCAAAAAACTTTGCAAATGGACTAGGAAATTGTCCACATTCATCGACTTTTCCATAATATTCGCCACCTCTATCGGATCTCACTATCTTTCCTTTGCTATCTAGCTGCCTTTCTGCATCATTAATGAACACCTCGAGGATGTCCACGGAATGAGATTTTTCATGTAGTAAATAAATATAACCATGTTGTGAGAAGTCATCAATAAAGGTAATGAAATATTTTTGCCTTCCCAAGAAGGAACGTCGAAAGGATCACAGATGTCAGTGTGTATTAATTTTAGTAATGTGTTACTTCTTGTGGTTGAGTGTTTTGATATATGTTTGGTTTGCTTGCCTTTAATGCAATCCACACATATATCCCAGTCAACAAAATCCAATGGAGCTAAGATGTCATTTTTAACTAACCTTTGTACCTTTTCCTCAGATATATGACCTAATCTTTTATGCCATAAAAAAGAAGAACATTTATTTTGTGTACTACGTTTACTTCCTATAATATAGTCAACATGAAATAGAGATACAACAAAATCAACATCAAGATTGAAATGACATAAACAATCAATTAAGGTACTAGAACTATAATAGTACTTATGTTTATACAATGAAAAAGCATCATTTTCAATCTTAAATTGAAATCCTACATCATCCAAATTTGCAACAGAAACTAAATTCCTAGCACATTTAGGAACATAAAGTTACTTTTCTAGATTTAGGTAAAACAAGATCAATCAGTACATTCCAATGCCTTCTATCCGTGCCTTCATTTTGTTCCCCATATATAAATTTTTTTAGTTCCGTTTATAATTGGGATTGAAATAAATCCCTGTTTAACATGTGACACATAAGTAGTTACACTAGAATCTAACCACCAGGTATTATTAGGCAGTTCAATAAAATTTGATTCAAAACATACTGAGATATAGTATGTACCTTTCTTTTCAAACCAAGCCTTTCTTTTAGGACAATCTTTCTTAAAGTGACAGACTTCTTGTAGAAGTGGTACCTTTTATCTTTATTGATTCGACCCTTATTAACTTTGCTGAGAGCTTTGTCCTTATCTTTGTTTTTCTTTCCTAGTTTATGCTTGAAACTACTAGCACCTGGATGAAATGTAAGATGAATGGAGTGTTCCTTCATTTTCTTTAATCTCCCTTCCTCCTGAACTAACATGGCCTTAATCTATTAAAGGTTCCATTTTTCTTTAATAGTGTTATGATTAACTTGGAAGTGGTTAAACTCTAGAGGAAGTGAGTTGATAATAAACTATACCAAAAAGGGCTCACTCACATCCATACCCATAAATTTCAACTTTGTAGCTAGGTTTGACATATGAGTTACATGATCATGAATAGGCTGTGACTAGTCAAACTTCTTGGTTATTAGCTCACTCATTAAAGTCCCAACAATGGACTTGTCAGCTATCTCAGATTGTGAGTATTCTTTAAGTTTCAACATGAATTCCTTTGTATTGTCCGTTTTAGGCATTGACGACTTTACATTTTCTGTTATCATCATTCATATCAAATTCAAGCTCAGCCTGGTAGACCACTCCCAAGCCTCATAATAAGACTTGTCAGCTTCAAAATTAGTCTTAGTTATGGCTGCGGGCTTTGCTTATGAGACTATGGCCAAGTCCAAATCTATTACACCCAGTGGAAACTGGATTTGTTCGGACCAATGAGCATAGTTTAGACCATTGAACTTGATTAACCCATTTCCTAAAGCAAACAAATTAGTAGATGCTGCAAATATAACATATAGCTCACATATTAATGCTTTGAGTAAACCTAAATGGATTCAAACTAACTAATACACTTTGATTATACATCTAAATTCTCCTTTGGGTGAAATTTAAATACATAGTCGTAACCTATTATAATGCATATATATTTCACTATAATGGACAATCAATCATATTCTAGTCAACATGCATGTTATCTTTGGATATACAATTATATTAACTAAATATGTTGATAATGTCCCTTTAATGTCATTAATTATAAGCAATGTCAACCTTTGGGTGACCTTCTAGCATTATAATTAATAATCTTAATTGTTCAGTTCAACTTTTTGTCATTTTAGAATCATATCAACATGAACAATTGAACAATTTAAAATTAAATGATTAATAATTTCAATCTAGGCCACTTTGGTGACTAACAAGTTTTCCATGTAATAAACATTTAATTGGACAATTATTATACATAATAAAATTTAATTTAATTAGTTTGGTAACTTTGGTGACTAACAAACTATGCTAAGTTACCATAACGTCATGTATCATATACAACATATAATAAGAAAATTTTAATTCCAAACATGGCATAATATAAATATTCAAAGTACCAACTAAAACATAATATGACATAAAATTATATTATACATAGCAAACATATGTGCAACTTTTATGCATATAAACCTAAATTAATTAATTGATAATCAATTAATTAATGAATTATGAGTTATGACCCCAAATAAAATACCTTAAGTAGGACCAATATTCAAACTCATAAAAGTATTTCATTTAAAAAATAAAACAATAAAAATGTTATAAAGCGACGAGTGCACGAGCCTGCCTCTAGACCCTTCTATCCCCTCTGGAATGTGAGGCGCGCGCTTCATCTTCCTCACTGAACGTTGTTGCATTTTTTTAAAATTTAAACCTTCTTTCTTTCATGGATTCTTCTGCAATTTCTTTCCAAAATCCTCTCTTGGTTTGAGCCAACAATAACGTCATCCACATTTACTTCTTCAGTGGTCAACAAAAGAAACAAACCCATGATTTTTTTTCTCACTCTAAACCATCTATTCATATATGTTGTTTCGGTCAAGCATTTATATTTCATTTTAGTTAAGCATCGATAAAGGGTTTGAAGTCCTTAGAAGACTAATTCTTTTAACATCCAAAAATCATTTTTGGATCTTAGTCGGGTCGACCGTGCTGGGCCCGGATCCAGTCAAGACGACCCATGGGCCGATCGGTCCAATCATCGAAGATCAGTCCTGCGCTTAATGCCCATACCCCCTTTTCGGCCCATCGGTTGAAAAGAGTCTCCCATGCAAACACGTAAAGACCTAAACCTAGCTGCATAATCGTATATAAGGTATTATTCTCCCACAAATCAGCCAGGCGGCGGCGACGATTCGATGTAAATACCGTCATGACCACGGCGATGCAAATATTAGGTTTGCAATGCCATAATTATGCCGCCGCACCGCATGCCTCTCGCACGGAATCCTCTGATCCTAACGATCAACAACAACCTCAAACCTTGGAACAGGAAGAGCAGAGCGTGGCTGTGGAGGATAACGTCGCACCCAGTACACACCCGAATCTTCAACATCGATCAGGTACAGAACCTATTCCGGCTGTGCACTCCGTCCTGACCAGAAAACAGATCGAGGAAGCAGCCGATCTGTTGATTCATCAGATCCTGTAGTCCCACCCGGCGCAACAACAGACGTCTGCGCGACAAACCAGCATGATGACCGATCGCCACCAGACACAAAACCTAGAAAAAATCGTGGACGATCGGATTAACGCGGTTATGAGCTTCCGTCCAGATCGCCCGACGGCGCAGTACAGCTCTCCCTTTACTCCGGAGATCTTGGATAGCCTCCCAGTACCCGACACAAAAATACCGACCCCCGAGAAATACACCGGGAAGACCGACCCCCTGGACTACCTGCAGCACTTCCAGTCTATGATGAACCTACATTGTGTCCCGGACGCTATCCAATGTAAGGCTTTGTGCACGGCCTTCCAAGAGGGAGCTCGGCGATGGTTCAACAAATTGCCTCGAGTCAGTATCACTTGTTTCGAAGATTTCAAGGAGTTATTCCTGAATCAGTTCGCCACGAGTAAGCGACCGCAGAAAAAAGCTTTGGAGGTGATGCAACTCACCCAAGGGAGGAATGAGAGTTTGCGGGAGTTCATCACCCGGTTTAACAATGAAGCGGTCGAGGTTCCCGACCTTACTTGCTCGTCCATGCTGGCCGCGCTCATGAACAATACGAGGGACGAGGAGTTCAAGAAGTCGTTAGCCCTCGATCAGCCCCGATCTGTTCAGGAAATAAGAAATAGGGCGAACAGGTACATTCAGCTTGAAGAAGTGCTGAAAAATACGAGGCGTCGGACGGATGATCGCTCGCCAAATGATAGGGCGGGCAATTCGCACAAGCGGCAAAAAAGCCAGTCGGGCTGGAGAAGGCCAACCGATCGACAGGGATATCGGCAGGAGTTCACTCCACTAAACAAGACATATGCAGAAGTACTAGCGGCTGTGAGAGCGGATGGGGAAACTATCCGAGAGCCGAAAAAAATGAAGACCCCTTATAAGGACAGGAACCCTAACTTGTATTGCCGTTTCCACAGAGAGGTCGGTCACGATACGAAAAATTGTCATGCGATTGAAAAAGAGATCGAACTCCTCATTCAAAAGGAAGAATAGGCGGTTCGTGAAACACGAACAAAATGCCGATCGCAGAATGGGTTGGATGATAATAGACGCATCACGCCTCGAATCGAAATGATGTAAATGAAGGGCGACGAACACAAATATGATGACCGACGCGAAGAGAGAGGGCGGTCAAGGAAAGGAACGACGGAAATGTCAAGCGAAGAAGACCGACCTAAAATCATCAATACGATATTTGCGTAAATGCACCGGGGATCCACCACTAAAGGAAGAAAAGATCGCCAAACAGTCGACAAAGACTCATACACCAAAAAGTCAAGGAGAGCGACGGGTGATATCATTTGATGAGTCCGACTCAATGGAGTAAGTTGCCCTCATGACGATGCCCTCGTAGTAAATCGAATATGGATGATCACGAGGTGAAACGGTAATGATTGACACGGCAAATCGGCGATTTGTTGCAGACTATGAGGCCTTCAAGCAAATGAAGGTACCCGAGGAGCGACTATTACCTCTGAGCGACCTCATTAAAGGAGTAACCAAGGCCACCTACCCGTCGCCGGGTGTATTTGAAGGTGAAGTTTGGCGTAAACCATGTCGATAGAAAGGGACGCTGAGTTCTCGGTCGTCAAGTTCCGGGCATATAATGCAATAATCGGCGAAGCTACTCAAAATGCCCTCGTGTCGGTCGCTCCACTTACTACCAAGTTATGAAGTTCCACACCCCACGGGTAGGTAGCCGCTGTCGGGTCAACAGAGAATCGCCAGGAATGTTATTTAGCGGAGACTAAAACATTAGACGGGCGGTAGTCTTGTGAGTTCTCTTGATGTAAGAACTGACGAAGAGACGGAGAGATTGAACCCAGTAGAAGAAACGCAGCGGGTCGTACTGGATGAAGCCGATCCTTCTAAGTTCACAAACCTAGGTTCCGAAATGCAGAGGGACCCGGTTAAAGGAATCATAGATCGCTTGGTGGAAAACAAGTCGATTTTAAGCTTGGGTACCGAGCAATATGCCCGAATTTCTCGATCAATCGATCGCACTCCTCGGATTCGACATGACCGCAAGTTTATCGTAAAAAGAAGCGATGGCACAGTAAGGAGCGACAGGAAGTGATCGAGAAGGAAGTAGCGAAGTTGCTGGAGGCCGATTTGATCCGAGAGGTCAAATATCCAGAGTGGCTTGCCAATGTTGTGTTGGTGAAAAAGAAGAACGGCAGGTGGAGAATGTGCATAGATTTCACCGACTTGAACAAAGCATGTCCAAAAGACAGCTTCCCCTTGCCTAAGATCGACCAAATTAGTAGACTCCACCTCGGGCCATGAACTACTCAGCTTCCTGGATGCTTTCTCGGGCTATCATCAGATCCAAATGAGCCTGAAGGACGAAGAAAAAACTGCCTTCATAACCGACCAAGGCATATATTGCTACCAAGTGATGCCTTTCGGTCTGAAAAATGCCGGGGCGACCTATCAACGACTCGTCACAGAAGTCTTTAAAAAGAAGATTGGCCGAACTGTGGAAGCTTATGTAGACGACATGGTAGTCAAAAGTAAGACGTCCACGGAGCATGTACAAGATCTCCAGGAAGTGTTCCAGACCTTGAATAAATTGCAGATGAAGCTAAACCCGGAAAAATGCGTGTTTGGGGTGGCATCCGGAAAATTCCTGGGGTTTATGATCACCAATGGGAATCGGCTAATCCAGAGAAGATTGAGGCCATCATACAGATGCCTTCGCCACAATGCCTGAAAGATGTTCAGATATTGACCGGTCGGATAGTTTCGCTGAGCAGGTTCATCTCCAGACTGGGAGACAAGTGCCTTTCGTTTTTCAAAGTCCTGAGGAAAGCGAACGTGACCCAGTTCCAATGGTCGGATGAGTGCGAGAAAGCTTTTCAACACTTAAAGCAATACTTGTCCAAATTTCGCCTATTCTCAGAAAGCCCGGTAGAAGGGGAGAATCTGATCTTATACTTGGCGGTTACGGAGGGGTCGATCAGCGCGGTACTTATCCGATCGGAAGGAAGCGAGCAACACCCCGTCTACTATGTCAGTAAAGTGTTGACCGGGCCAGAAACGCGATATACGCCCATAGAGAAGCTCGCCCTCTCCTTGATAATGGCAGCCAGAAAGCTGAGGCCTTATTTCCAAAGTCATACTATTGAGGTATGGACCGACCAACCTCTCAGACAGTGCCTTCAAAAGCCCGAAATATCGGGTCGGCTGATAAAGTGGGCGGTAGAGCTGGGATAGTTCGATATACAATACAAGCCCCGCACGACCATTAAAGCGCAGTGTCGCGCATTTTGATCGCAGAGATGAGCCAACAGAGCTCGAAGGATGAGCAGTTCCCCGCCTGGAGCTTGTTTGCTGATGGATCATCCAATGCCGAGGGATGCAGAGCGGGAGTAGTGCTGGTCAGCCCGTATTTTGAAGAAAAGGTAGAGTACGCCCTTCGGCTAGAATTCAAAGCCTCTAATAACGAGGCAGAATATGAGGCTCTGATAGCCGGCCTCCAACTCGCCAAGGAGATGTAGGTGAAGCGCTTGAAGATATATAGTGACAGCCAAGTGGTAGTCGGCCAAGTCACCGGACAGTATGAGGCCAAGGGGAACAACATGATCAAGTATCCGAGCTAGTAAACAGAGTTGAGCAATTTCGAAGCAAGACTAATCAAATAATAGAACGAGCTCAAAATGCTAAAGTTGATGCGCTCTCGAAAATAGCTTCCGATCGTGATGCCATAAATAACGTTCTGGTCGAACGACTTGATCGGCCTAGCATTCAGAAAACCGAGGAAGCTCTCAACGAAAATCGGCTCGGTCGAGTTGGATGTAACCAATTGTACAAGACCTTTTAGAAGGAAAACAACCGTAAGACGACGGAAGCCAAGAAACTAAGAATAAAGGCCGCCGAGTACACGAGAGTTAACTACACTTTGTATAAGAGGTCCTACGACCGTCACTCGATGCTTGAATGAGGAAGAAGCCGAAGGTGCAATAGTCAAGTCCATGAAGGGATGTGCGAAATCACATAGGGGCAGAATGTTGGCTCACCGATTGATCGACAGGTACCATCGGCAAAAATGAGAAGAGATTGTCGTGAAAGGTCGACCGATGTGAGGCCCGCCAGAGAAACAAAGAATGTCCCACCAAATTAATCGAGCGAATACAAATCGTGAGCCATCCTATCCCTTTCGCCAAGGGAATGGATATATCGGGCCTTTCCTCTCGGTCCCGGGCAAAAGAAATTCTCGATAGGGCAAGGGAGTATTTCACCAAGTGGGTAGAAGCGGAGTCTCACACTACAATCACCGAGGGAAGGTGGAAAGTTTCATTAAAAAATATACTATGCCGCTCGGGATGCCTATGGTGTTGGTCACAGATAATGGTCGATACCGACAACCGCAAGTTTAGAGATTTCGCGACCGACTAAAGATCAAGCTACTGCTGACTTCTGTGGCCGATCCCCAAAGCAACGGTCTCATGGAGAACACCAACAAAAAGATAATGAGCGCCCTCAAGAAGCTCCTGGACGGCCGAAAGACCTGGGTGGAAGAAATAGACGAAGTATTGTGGGCATATAGAACCACACCGAACGGAGCCACAGGGGAGACCCTGCTCAGATGACCTCAGCGTAAGCCCCGTTCCAAAAAAGCGGTATTGCAGAATCACGTGGTGTCGGGCTATGAAGAAGAGCGAATGATGAAGCCCGCAGAGCGAGCTCGCTCTCCTTAGCGATGATAGAGAAAGGGCGCCGCCGCCATAAGCCATCGTGAAAAGGCGACCAAGTTCTATAATGTAGGGTCAAGCCGAAGCGATGTAAAGGTAGGTGGGTACGTCCTACTTAAAAGCCGAGGCGGCCGGAAAGCATCCAGAAAGCTTCGCAGGCGGGGCGTGGGAAGGACCCTATCGAGTGATTAAGCAAGTCGGGCATGGTTCTTACATCCTCAGCGATGAGAAAGGGAAGATTCTACCGAGGCCTTGGAACTCACAGAATTTGAAGGCTTTCTACCAATAGATAAGTTTTATTTTAGTTAATCTTCCCTTATTACCATTTTTGTATGCAACGCGTGGGAACCTTTTTCCTGTCCCTGCCAGACAGGTTTTTTAACGGCCCATGCCTTTGTTATCATCAATAAAGCGATTTTCAGATTTCTCGGCAATGTAAAGCTCCATTATGCGTGACAGAATAAAAATTCAATCAACCATCGCCATTGCCCGGCATTCTCCATAGGCCGACTTCGGTCGGTCGGGTCGCCAGGACGAGATCCCTGGGTCCCTCGCCATCGCCATTGCCCGGCATTCTCCATAGGCCGACTTCGGTCGGTCGGGTCGCCAGGACGAGATCCCTGGGTCCCTCGCCATCGCCATAGCCCGGCATTCTCCATAGGCCGACTTCGGTCGGTCGGGTCGCCAGGACGAGATCCCTGGATCCCTCGCCATCGCCATTGCCCGGCATTCTCCATAGGCCGATTTCGGTCGGTCGGGTCACCAAGACGAGATCCTTAGGATCCCGAATCGAACTCTACTATACGCCGACTTTGAAATCGGCCGACTATGAGCAATTTCATCGTAACTCAACATACATTGAAAGTAAAGAGTATGAATACGGAAAGAGACATCGAAAGAAATGAAGCAAAGGTAAAGATTGTATTGATAGTGGCCCCGGTCACAAGCTCCACACCAGTGAGTTTCAAAACTCGTAGAGGGAGAATACTGGGAGTATATGAGGAAGCCCTTAATCGGGAGGAAAAGTCAAAGGGATGTAAGCATCATCAGAGGAAGCTCGCCCTCCTCGGCCGAGCTAAGGTCCACTCTTCATTCGGGACCGGCCCCGCCTCCTCCAGAGCTCTCTCCGCTACTTCCTCTAGAGAAAGACCAAGAGCGGTAGGAAGCAACGGCTCGGCAAAGTTCTCGAACGAAGGACCATCCGACCTCGTAAACGCAGCGTTATAACAATTCTTCAAGATCACGAGGGCCAGTCGCAGGAGTACTCCAAGCACTCGCCCCGCAAGAATCGCCTCTGCCACCGCAGATCGCCTCAATCCTTTGTTCCTTCACGGAGGCTTGCACCTCCTCAACATGTCCTCGGTTTGGGCATGGTCTAGAGAGCTTTCTCCTTCAAGACCCTCTCCGACTCCCACCGCCTCATGAACACTGTGATGCTCCTGATAGCTTGCTCCTCGCCGCCATCGCCTTAACCTCTCGACCTCCTCCTTCGTGAGCCGAGCTGCAAGGCGCGATCTCTTCCTCCCCGTGTCAACTTGGGCCTTCAAACACTGGCCGCCTCCCGAATCTTCTTCTTCCTCTAAAGAAGAATTTCGAGCTTTGAGAAGGTCTCTCTCTCTTCTACCTTCGAAGCTCGCCCTTCAGAGCTCAGATATGTTTGAAGGTCCCGAACCTCACGGTCCGTAATATCCAAACGCCGCACCGCCGAACGACATCATTGAGCTCCTCGTGCAAGTACGTAAGAGTAGAGACCCCATGCCCTTATTGCTCTTCTGGTCAAGTTTTTCCCCGTCCACGGGAGGAGTAATCCTTTCCATGATATGACGGACAACGCCGACGTCAGTAGTTGAGGAGTCCCTAGGCAGCTTGATCAGAGACTCCCACAGCCCGACGTCACCCGCTTTCCCTTTTCCCTTGAGTTGGCCCGAAGGACGGGGAGATTGGTCGACCACCGAAGGACAAGCAACCACCAAAGAGCAAGGAGATCGGTCGGCTACGGGGGAACTGGGAGATCGGTCGTCCACAGGGGAAGTGTAACATCCCGTTACCGATGGGATGTGTACAGTTCATTACATTCGTATGTGTACATGTGCATGCATTATAGTATACTGTATAATTGGCATTTGTACGTACATGCATATATGACATGTTTCCGACTAGATTTGAGTAATTTGAATTTGGAAATTGATTTGGGTTAAGTGGGTGTGAGAAATTTAATTGGTATTAGAGATGAGAAATTGAGATTGTAAATGAAATTTGGAGATGATTAGGTATGTGTGATAATTAGGTCAATTTAGGCTCGAGAATTTGGATTTGAGTTAGAGATGGGATTTAGAAAATTGAATTGTGAAATTGGAGTATAGGATAATGAGTTTTCTATTTTTATGGATTTATAGGAAATTTTCTGGAATTTTTGGAGTATTAGGCCCGGACCGGAAAATTGATCGATGACTGATTAATTGGATTTTGCCCATAATTGATTATCCAATGGTACGGACAGGTTAGTAATTTGATTTGAGGAACTAGGACTTGGTCATTGAAATTCGGGAGAAATTAGAATTTGAAATTGGACCGAGGTTGTTTGGATCGGGCTTGTGGCAATTGACATTTGCCAAACAAGCCTTAATCCCTTTTAATATATATATCCTAAACCTTTGAATCTTCTCCCCCACGAAGCTTTATTCTTCTCCTTCTTCGTGATTCCTCTTCTTGATTTTTTCTTGAGAGTTTGGTTGATTTCCTTCCACAAAATTGTTCTTTCCTTTCTCTTCGATCATTCCCTTAAGCTTGGTGTAAGAAGAAGATGATTTTGGGCATTATTTTGGGAGTTGCCGTGGGTGTGGGAGAGAGGAGAGATTGGTGATTCTTGAAGATTTGGAGCTTTTAATCAGGTAAGCTACTTTGATCTTGTCTTGTATAACTTGATTTGTTGATTTATAAAGTTAGATTGATGTTTGAACATGAAAATTTGAGGATTTGAGCATTAGGATTTCCGACGGTGATTAGGGTTAGAATTTAGGGATTTTACTTATTTGATGAAATAGAGGTTAGGGATTGTTGTATGATGAGTATGGATTTATTTAGGAGTGATTTGTAAGGAGAAAACTTGGATTTGGAACGATTATCAGTCGAAAATCTGCAAAATTCTGGGTTTTCTGGGCGTGTCCGTCGTTGCACGCCGCGGCGCATGAAGAACACGCCACGGCGAGTAGGAACGCGCAGCACGCCGCGACGTGCACGGAAGGTGCGCCGCGGCGAGGAGAAAAGGGCATCTTGTCGTGACGACGCGCGCGATGTCATGACGAGGAGCGCCAAGCCACCCAGCGCATCGCAGTATTTGGATACTGCCATGGCGTGTGAAGCTGGTGCCATGGCGAGGAAGGTGTTTCATACCAAAATGAAATTATCATTTGGGGATTTAGGCAATTGATGATTCAATTAGCTATAGATTAAGTTCAATTTGGAGATTACGAAATTGGGAATTAGAATTTGAGATCGGGAAATTCGGAATTAGGTCGCAAATGTCATAATTTGCATAGTATGTACTTGATTTGATTCATATGCATAATTAAGCATCGGAATTGGTACCAGTAATAATGTTAGTTATATTTTGATTGTTATAGCGGCTCGAGTGGATCGCCGATCATCAGACGTAGGCGAGACTTCCCGACGATGCTTCGGAAGTTCGTGAGGTGAGTAACCTAGTTGGTTTCTCAACCTTTATGTGTCTAATTGTTATGCAAATATGCCATGTGGAGTTAAGGACGGATTATATGTGTTTGATTTGATTGATTCCGGACCACGGGTGTTTGGAATATTGGATCTGTGATATAGAAGTGTTAATTGTGCATAAATTGTTTATAATTGATTTCAATTGGCAAGGATTAGATATATGAGGATTTAGTGTAATGCATGTATTGGAAATTGAATATGTGCATACATGCATGATGGTATAATCAGATAAAGGCAGTTGTGACTGGTGTAGCCACCGTATTCAGAGCTTTAAGCTCAACGTACAGGGCTTCGTGCCCAACGATTTGCAGAGCTTTATGCTCAACGTATTAGGGCTTTTGAGCCCAATGTTTGCAGAGCCTATGGCTCAACGTATATGAGCTCAGGCGCACGGTCACAACAATGAAAGAAAATGAAAGAGTCACATGTACACTGCATATATGAATGATTGTCTGTGAATTGTGTGAAAGGAAAATCGCCTTATAAATGTGAAATTGACTGCATGTGATTTCTTGAATGTGATAGTATACGATATTATGTGATTGTTTGGATATGCATGAGTTGAGTGAACCATCGATGATGGTTACTCATTGAGTTTCGCAAACTCACCCCGATTGCGACTATATTTTTCGTGATGGTGTTAGGTTGACTTCTAACTCCGATCGGTGAGACTTTTCTGCTTGTGTGTGCGTGAAGAGGAGCATGGCCCATGTGTCTGCCACCGGGGATCTTTTGGATATTTTGTGGATGACTTAGCTATGAGTTGTATTAGTTCTTTTGGACTTAGACGGTTGTGTATATTTGATGATGATGTAATTACTATTTGAGTATTGAAATGAGAAGTACGATTTGGTTTTAAAATTTAGTGATTCGATATTATTGTTTTATTATATTGATGCCATGAGGTTTATAGAAATGATAGCTTCAGTAGTGCACTGTCAGTAGGTTATACATCGGTGCGACTAGGCGACCGGTGTATACTCTACGGTGTGGGGGCACTACATTAGGTGGTATCAGAGCATGGTTTGACATCTTTTGGGCATAGTATATTTTAGGCTTGAATTTTGTAAGCAAAGCAAGAAATTGATCAAAAATGTGATTTTATTGTAGGTCATCCATCTTTGGTGATCAAGTTGATCAACCAGCTGACCAAGGATCAGTCGGAGCGAGTAGAGAGTCTTCTGTGCCTATGTTTGAGGAGCAGACCCCGGAGTTCCCATGAGACGGAACGGAGGTATGATCGCTGCGTAAGCGTGGGGTTGTCGATTTCTGGCGTGCAAACCTGTTTCGCCGAGGCAGAGGGTTGGTTGGAGAGGACCGAGCGGGTCCTGGACCAGATGGACTGCGACCCAGAGGAGCGTTTCGATTATGCTGTTTCTTTGCTCCAGGGTCCGGCTTATCAGTGGTGGAAGACTGTCCCGGGTAGTTCCACCAGCCGTGTATTGACTTGGGCTGATTTTCTGAGGGCTTTCCGAGATAATTTCATGCCCAAGGAGTATTTGGATATGAAGATGCAGGTTTCTTAGAGTTGAGTCGGGGATCGATGATGGTGGCGATTATGAGGTCGATTTAATGAAATTTGTCGTGTCGTCTGTTTCCGATTTCCTCCGAGATAGATAGGTGCCGAGATTTGAGGGAGGGTGAATCGATATCCGTGCATCAAAGTTAGCCCTCGATATGAGTACTTTTGTGGAGATGAGATCACCATCTTAGTTAGGATTGGCGGTTGTTGAGACAGAGCCGAGACGAGACCGGTCGTGGTCCGGAGGTAAGAGGTCTAGTGATAGTCGTGGTAGCTCAGATAGAGCACGAGCAAAGGCCGAGCGATTTAGATCACCGGGGATTTAGACAATCGGGTTCGGTTCGAGAGGGGAGATTTGGGCGGATGGGTAGTGGCGGCGATGGTAGTGGCGGAGGGCGTCAAAGCTATACCGGTTTGCGTGCATTTGTGATAAGAGGCACAATGGAGAGTCTTTGGAGAGTGACAGAGCCTGTTTAGCCTGTGGATCTATGGATCATATGATCGAGGTTGTCCTCGACTTTGGGAGCCCACCACCAAGCTAGTGGGAGAGCCGGTAGTAGCTCGACGGCAAGCAGAGCCGTGTGATGGACTTGGATTTAGGGCCGAGGCGAGCCCGAGGTGAGGTGGAGATTCCTTTATGGGGACCGAGGGCGAGGCAAGAGGTCAGCATCCCAAGCCGTGGTCTACGCCATGACCAGGCGAGGCCCAGATTCTCCCGAGGTGGTTGCAGGTTTGCTTTTACTCTCAGATATAGAGGTGTATGTATTGATAGATCCAGGGTCCACGCATTCATTTATTGCTCCGCATGTGGCATGTAGATTGCATGTGGATAGGGAGATGTTACAGTACGGGTTGCAGGTGAGTACACCTTTGGGTAGTACCACTTTGCTTAGGCGAGATCTGCAGGGATGCCCGATTCGGGTAGATTCAAAGAAGGTTGAGTGCAGATTTGATTGTGTTACCCCTTCAGGAGATTGATTTGATTTTGGGGATGGACTGGCTCACTGCCCATAGGGCCATTTTGGATTGTTATACCAAGGAGGTAGTATTGGAGTCTCCTGTCACCGAGGGTCAGATTGAGGTGTTAGTCAGCAAAGGCCACCAGATGATTTCGTTTGTGAGTGCTTTGAGATTGATGCGAGGTGGCTGTGAGGCTTATTTGGCACATGTGGTAGACTCTAGAGTGCAGCAGAGGTTGCAGGATGTCCCTGTGATCAGGGAGTTCCTAGATGTGTTTCAGGAGTTACTGGGTTTGCCACGGATCGGAGACGAGTTCGAGATAGACCTCATTCCGTACCGCTCTATATCGATACCTCCGATAGGATGGCACCGTGGAATTGAGGGAACTTAAGGCCCAGCTTCGTGGAGTTATTGGATAAGGGGTTCATCAAAGTCGAGTGTTTCACCGTGGGGAGCCCCTGTTGTTTAATGAAGAAGAAGGACGGACTATGAGGCTTTGCATCGATTATAGGCGACTTAATCGGTTATTGTCACAAGAATAAGTACCCACCGCCAGGATCGATGACTTATTTGATCGATTCCAGGAGAGCATGTGTTTACCAAGTTGGATTTGAGATCCGGTTACTATCGATTGAGGATTACAGAGGCCGATGTGCCTAAGAGTGCTTTCGAGGCGGTATGGACATTACGAGTTCTTAGTGATGCCGTTCGGGTTGACTAATGCCCCGCAGCCTTCATGGCCTTGATGAATAGGGTCTTTCACCATACCGACTCGCCAGATCGTATTCATTGATGATATCTTGGTATATTCGAGGTCTAGACAAGAGCATGCGAGCATCCGAGGATAGTACTTGCAGATCATGAGGACGGTACTATATGCCAAATTCACTAAGTGTGAATTTTGGCTCGATGAGGTGGTGTTCTAGGCCATATAGTGTCCGGTGAGGGTATCCGGTGGATCCTCACAAGATTGAGGCGATGAGGAGTCGGGAGATTCCGAGGAACGGTCGAGTTGAGGAGTTTCCTCGGATTGGCGTGATATTACGGAGATTTGTCGAGGTTTCTCACCGATCTCCGCCTCGACAAGACTTCGAGGAAGGTGTAGTTTTCAGTTAGACGAGATGAGTGCGAGAGGAGTTTTGATGAGTTGATACATCGGTTGACACGGCGCGATGTTAGCCCCGCTATCCGGATCGGGAGGATTTGAGGTATTTAGTGATGCTTCGCAGCAGGTTTAGGTTGTGTCTTGATGCAAAGCATGGGAGAGTCATTGCCTATGCATCGAGACGCTTGAGAGCCCATGAGGGTAATTATCCTGCATGACTTGGAGTTGGCGGCGATTGTATTTGCTCAAGATCCGGAGACATTATCTCGATGGGGAGACTTTCGGATCTTCACAGATCATAAGAGCCTCGAGGTATTTGTTGAGTCGGCGGAGCTGAATCTGAAAGCGAAGGAGATGGTTAGAGCGCTAAGGATTACGATTGCCTATCGAGTACCACCTGTGGAAGGCCAATGTGGTGGCTGATGCATCGAGTAGAGATCGCATGGTAGTGCGGCTTTTATTCAGTGTCGAGGTTGCCGTGCTTAGTTCAGTTGAGAGCACTTAATGTGCAGATGGATTTGAGTCAGGAGGGAGCTTTGATTGCGACTTTGAGGTTGAGGCCTGTATTGCACGATCGGATTAAGAGAGTTCAGGATCGGGATCCAGCATTGGTGAGACTGATGGATAGAGTCAGATCAGGATGGCAGTCAGAGTTTGAGCTTAGAGATGATACTTTGTGGATGGGTCAGAGGCTGTGTGTTCCAGATGTAGAGGATTTGAGACGAGAGATTTTGGAGGAGGCTCATTTGGCTGCTTATGCCATGCATCCTGGTGTCACCAAGATGTATCGCACTCTTAAGTTACATTTCTGGTGGCCAGGTATGAAGAGGCATGTAGCGGAGTTTGTTTCTTAGTGTTTGACGTGCCAGCAGGTTAAGGCTGAGCACCAGGCCCCAGTTGGGAGACTGCACTCGTTGCCCATTCCGGAGTGGAAATGGGAGCGCATCACGATGGACTTTATTATGGGGTTGCCCAGGACGCCGAGGCAGAGTGATGCTATCTGGGTCATAGTGGACCGATTGACCAAATCGGCTCACTTTTTGTCAGTGAGGGAGAACCATACCCTCGATCAGTTGGCCCAGAAGTATGTAGCAGAGATAGTTCGACTGCATGGGGTCCCAGTTTCGATAGTGTCAGATAGGGATCCCAGATTTACTTCGAGGTTCTGGAGGAGCCTGCAGTCAGCTATGGGGACCAGATTGAACTTCAGCACAACATTTCATCCTCAGACAGATGGGCAGAGTGAGAGGACTATTCAGACTGTTGAGGATATGTTGAGAGCCTGTGTGTTGGAGTTCCGAGGTGCATGGGATCAGTATTTGCCTCTGGTGGAGTTTGCATATAATAATCGCATGCAGCAAGATTGGGATGGCACCATATGAGGCACTTTATGGAGATCGTAGATCCCTCTTTCTTTGGGATGAAGAGGGTATGAGGATGATAGAGGGTCCCGAGTTGATCCAGGACACAGTTGATAAGGTACAGTTGATTCGGAGTCGCATCAAGGCGGCTCAGGACAGGCAGAAGAGTTATGTGGATCAGCATCGGAGAGAGATGGAGTATGCTGTAGGAGATAGGGTGTTCCTTAGAGTGTCTCCGTGGAGAGGAGTTCTCAGATTTGGCCGTAAAGGCAAGTTGAGTCCTCGGTATATCGATCCATATGAGATTACCGAGAGGATTGGACCGTTGGCCTACAGGTTGGCCTTGCCGAATGAGATGTCTCAGTTGCATGACGTCTTTCATGTGAGCATGCTTCGGAGATATCGTTCTGACCCGACTCATGTGATTCCGGCTCAGGAGATAGAGATTGCCAGTGACTTGAGTTATATTGAGGAGCCGGTGCGGATTATTGGATCGCGGGTCAAGCAGTTGAGGTCCCGGGTTATTCCATTGGTGAAAGTCCTTTGGAAGAACCATTCATCCGAGGAGGCGACTTGGGAGACTGAGGAGCACATGAGGAGGTGGTACCCTCATCTGTTTGACCAGTCAGGTAAGAAAATTTCGGGACGAAATTTTTATTAGGAGGGGAGAATTGTAACATCCCGTTACCGATGGGATGTGTACAGTTCATTGCATTCGTATGTGTATATGTGCATGCATTATAGTATACTGTATAATTGGCATTTGTACGTACATGCATATATGACATGTTTCCGACTAGATTTGAGTAATTTGAATTTGGAAATTGATTTGGGTTAAGTGGGCTGTGAGAAATTTAATTGGTATTAGAGATGAGAAATTGGAGATTGTAAAATGAAATTTGGAGATGATTAGGTATGTGTGATAATTAGGTCAATTTAGGCTCGAGAATTTGGATTTGAGTTAGAGGTGGGATTTAGAAAATTGAATTGTGAAATTGGAGTATAGGATAATGAGTTTTCTATTTTTATGGATTTATAGGAAATTTTCTGAAATTTTTGGAGTATTAGGCCCGGACCGGAAAATTGATCGATGACTGATTAATTGGATTTCCGGTTCCATAATTGATTATCCAATGGTACGGACAGGTTAGTAATTTGATTTGAGGAACTAGGACTTGGTCATTGAAATTCGGGAGAAATTAGAATTTGAAATTGGACCGAGGTTGTTTGGATCGGGCTTGTGGCAATTGACATTTGCCAAACAAGCCTTAATCCCTTTTAATATATATATCCTAAACCTTTGAATCTTCTCCCCCACGAAGCTTTATTCTTCTCCTTCTTCGTGATTCCTCTTCTTGATTTCTTCTTGAGAGTTTGGTTGATTTCCTTCCACAAAATTGTTCTTTCCTTTCTCTTGATCATTCCACTTAAGCTTGGTGTAAGAAGAAGATGATTTTGGGCATTATTTTGGGAGTTGCCGTGGGTGTGGGAGAGAGGAGAGATTGGTGATTCTTGAAGATTTGGAGCTTTTAATCAGGTAAGCTACTTTGATCTTGTCTTGTATAACTTGATTTGTTGATTTATAAAGTTAGATTGATGTTTGAACATGAAAATTTGAGGATTTGAGCATTAGGATTTCGACGGTGATTAGGGTTAGAATTTAGGATTTTACTTATTTGATGAAATAGAGGTTAGGGATTGTTGTATGATGAGTATGGATTTATTTAGAGTGATTTGTAAGGAGAAAACTTGGATTTGGAACGATTATCAGTCGAAAATCTGCAAAATTCAGGTTTTCCGGCGTGTCCGTCGTTACACGCCGGTAGATGAAGAACACGCCACAAGTAGTAGGAACGCAGCACGCCGCGACGATAGCACGGAAGGTGCGCCATGCCGAGAGAGAAAAGGGCATCGTCGTGGCGCTGTGAGCGTCGCCATGACGAGAGAGCGCCAAGGCCACAAGCGCATCGCAGTATTGGATACTCCACAAGTGAAGAGCCGGGTGCCGCAAGCGAGGAAGGTGTTCTTACTCAAAATGAAATTATCATTTGGGGATTTAGGCAATTGATGATTCAATTAGCTATAGATTAAGTTCAATTTGGAGATTACGAAATTGGGAATTAGAATTTGAGATCGGGAAATTCGGAATTAGGTCGAAAATGTCATAATTTGCATAGTATGTACTTGATTTGATTCATATGCATAATTAAGCATCGGAATTGGTACCAGTAATAATGTTAGTTATATTTTGATTGTTATAGCGGCTCGAGTGGATCGCCGATCATCAGACGTAGGCGAGACTTCCCGAGTAGCTCGGAAGTTCAGAGGTGAGTAACCTAGTTGGTTTGTCAACCTTTATGTGTCTAATTGTTATGCAAATATGCCATGTGGAGTTACGGACGGATTATATTTGTTTGATTTGATTGATTCCGGACCACGGGTGTTTGGAATATTGGATCTGTGATATAGAAGTGTTAATTGTGCATAAATTGTTTATAATTGATTTCAATTGGCAAGGATTAGATATATGAGGATTTAGTGTAATGCATGTATTGGAAATTGAATATGTGCATACATGCATGATGGTATAATCGATAAAGGCGAGGATTTGGTGTAGCCACCGTATTCGAGCTTTAAGCTCAACGTCATGTGGCTTCGTGCCCAACGATTTGCGTAGCTTTATGCTCAACGATTAGGCTTTTGAGCCCATGTTTGCAGAGCCTATGGCTCAACGATATGAGCTCAAAGCACGGTCACAACAACGAAAGAAAATGAAAGAGTCACATGTACACTGCATATATGAATGATTGTCTGTGAATTGTGTGAAAGGAAAATCGCCTTATAAATGTGAAATTGACTGCATGTGATTTCTTGAATGTGATAGTATACGATATTATGTGATTGTTTGGATATGCATGAGTTGAGTGAACCATCGATGATGGTTACTCATTGAGTTTCGCAAACTCACCCCGATTGCGACTATATTTTTCAGGACAGTGTTAGGTTGACTTCTAATTCCGATCAGTGAGACTTTTCCTGCTGTGTGTGCCGGCAAGAGGAGCATGGCCCACAGGTCTGTCAGCTGGGGATCTTTTGGATATTTTGTGGATGACTTAGCTATGAGTTGTATTAGTTCTTTTGGACTTGTACGGTTGTGTATATTTGACTGATGATGTAATTACGGTTTGAGTATTGAAATGAGAAGTACGATTTGGTTTTTAAAATTTAGTGATTCGATATTATTGTTTTATTATATTGATGCCATGAGGTTTATAGAAATGATAGCTCGGTAGTGCACCCTCGTAGTAGGTTATACATCGGTACGACCTAGGGGCGACCCGGTGTATACTCTACGGTGTGGGGGCACTATAGGAAGGCCGGTCAGTTACCCGGGCCCCTCTCCTCCTTTTAAGAGGTCGTTCAGCCTCCTCCTCTTCCTCGATTACAACCATGCTCGGACCGGGCGGGACGACTACAGCAGGCGCTGCCAATGGTTCGGGGACGGTAGGAGGAACATCACGCTGCCCGGAAGCAATGGGTCGAGCAACCCGCGAACTAGCCTCTCCCCTCTCTGCCTGTCCTCTAGCCCCCAAGGAACCGGCAACCTTACGCTTACCCTTGACGGACTTGGGGGGGGGGCGGGAAATGTATTAACTTTGACCATAGCTGCACAAACAAAGGAAACAGGTTAGAAACCGAACCAAAACCTACGAATAAAGAAGATAAATCAATCATGAGGGGTCAACCAGGCGGGGCGGTTCCCTCTCCTAGCCCGCCAACTAGCGGCGGGGGGTCAATCAGTAGAGAGTTGGCCGAGGCCCCCCCGCCATACCCCGAGATGAGCCGAGCGAAGTTTTACTGGCCAAGCTCCTTTATACGGTTAACTACCTCCCGCTCCTCCCTGGAAAGGAATAGACTCGATGAGTCATTCCATCGCCGACTTGGGATACCTCCACTACTGGGACTCTAAGAAGCCTCCGGAGGCTTCACGAAGAAGTATTTTGTTCTCCAAATTGAAATTTTACAGACGTCTCGGTACCGGGCGATACGAGCATCCTTATACATTAGGAAGGATGCCACCCCTGAACTCCGGACTCGGGCTTATCCTCGAAGTGGCGCAAGATGTTAACCGAGGGAGGACGGTAGAATTGGTGGCACAACAAAGACAAGTCCATTAATGAAATGCCACCCATTCGGAGGATCGACTCGGCCTCAACTCGATAGTTAGCGCACACTTCGCTCACGATCGAGACGTCACGGTAATCTCAAGCCTCGACGAAAAGAAATACTCGAGACGACAATCCATCCATCTCTGCTGCTGCCGACTCCTCATTCTCTAAGCCAACCTAGGCTCCCATCCCAGAGATACTGCTCCTAAGGATCGACCGACGCAACTCCGCCACAGACATCTTGATTTACCTTGGCAACTCCTTTACTATCAGCCCGCTTTCCGCTCCTTGTTGTAATCTCTTGAACATACCCTAACCTCGACACCGCCATCACCTCACCATAACCTCCGGCGACCTCCGTCAATGTAATCACTGGAGAAGCCCCACCCGAGAACCGCTAGATGACATGCTTTCTAAGAGGAATTTAGAAGAGGAGAATGAAGGAAGGGGACGTACCTATTTAATGGTAGAGAATCAGAAATTTGAGCGACGCCGAAGACAACTTCCGAGAATGAGAATAGGGAAAAAAAACAGAGGAAAGCAAGAAGACGGCAAGAACGAAATAAGTGCGAAGAAAAACAAATCGTCCGCCTACTCCAAACGTTTATAAGGAAAACTCTCGAATTAGGATCCAACCAAAGCTCGACACGTGGAGAGAATCTGAGCTACTCTTGGACACGTGGCACGATCTGGACGGAGACAAATTAGGGTTAATCGAAATCCGGACGGGCGCGAACAGTTGAAAGGACGTGAGGGACAGCTGGGTAACGGCTACAAAGACGATACGTTTGATTCGAAAATCGTCGAGACGGCGTGCGGCGCCGTGAAATAATAAATGCCTCAAATGCCTTCACGCGCCCGCTAATGGAGACAACTAGTCGGCACCCGACCAATTGAAACTACCCGGACCGTCCCCATGGCGGGCTATATGACAAAGATTGTTCGATCGACCGATCATTCCATTTAGCTGACCAACAGACGAGCTATGTCTCAAGGCTCAACCAATCGTCCCAACCCCGAGTCGTCCTATGACCGAGCTATAAAACCTCTGCATACTCCTCCGACCCTTCTCTTCGCTCAGACTCGAGGAGTAGGGGGGCTTATGGTCGGGTCGACCGTGCTGGGCCCGAATCCAGTCAAGACGACCCATGGGCCGATCGGTCCAATCATCGAAGATCAGTCCTGCGCCTAATGCCCATACCCCCTTTTCGGCCCATCGATTGAAAAGAGTCTCCCATGCAAACACGTAAAGACCTAAACCTAGCTGCATAATCGTATATAAGGTATTATTCTCCCATAATCGAGGTACGAGATCATAACCTAATTTGTTTTTCTCTGTATCGATTCCCACCTTCACCAGAAAGCTTACTTGAGCGTCGGAGGGGCTAATCGGGACATCACCCCCGACGAGCCTTCCTTGTTTTGCAGGTATATTTACGTCGAAGAACAACGCAGAAGGTTGCCAACTCATGGATCCAAACGGCAACGCACCGTTCAGCCTGAATCCGGCAGAACCAGATCTCATTTGTTATGAGATGGAATCTCCATGACATAATACATGATCTCATTTGTTAGACATAGTCGTGTGGTTCAGCTGCTCGTGTTCACTCTTCATTATGAGTCTAAAATTCTAGTTCGATTCAGCTTTCTTACTTCAAGCTTTGAAGGTCATTTTGTTTTAACAATGCTCTACTACCACTTAGCTGAGAATATATATCAATAACTGAGAATACTATAAAAAGAACAATAAGGACACAAAAAGATTTAAAGAGGTTTGGGCAATTTTGTGTGTGTGAATGAAAACCTTAACTAGTAAAATTTTGCTCAAATAATCTCTTTACCAAATCTAACGTAATTTGATTATGACTTGAATGGGTCTAATAGAACTTAAAGTTGACCAAAAGCCACAATCTGAGTCGTAAATCCCACTATATACTCCCAGAATTATGAAAAACACCAGTTTTTCATCTCGAAACTTCATAATTGCATACTCATATCTACGAGTCTTACACGACAAAATGTAATGAAATTCAGATAAAAGTTTAAACTTTTGGATTCCACAAAAAGATAGGTCTTCGTGATAGGCAGACAGGCAAATACCATGATGTGACCATGTATTTGTCTATATAAAAGGAGCCACGTTGTGGAGGAGCTAGAAAAGGTGTTTCCATCAAAGAAACAATATATTCGGGGAAGGAAGCTAGCTAGTTAGGTCTCAACAATAATTAAATGCCTTTACCCTTGAGTGTTTGTCTTTGCCTAGTACAATAAATGAAGAGGGTCGCTGTAGGATTTAATTGTTTTTCTTTTTTGAGTTCATCCTCCGACCAAGTTCTTGTCAGATAAGGTTTCCCACGAGCACCTCTCCATTCAAACTCTGCTGTTTCTGAGTTGCTGGTCGTGTACTGTCTGTTCTTTTTAGCTGGCCAACCTTAATTTTCCAGTTTATATGTCTTGTCCTTTTGGTGTAAATTATGCCAACTCTGTTCAATAATATTGAAAATGTAAAACTTTGAAAGAAAATTGTTTAGAGCAAGGAACTCGAGCCTTGAATCACCAAGAACAATGCTAGTGTCAGCTAAATAAGCAAACTAAGTTCTAATTCTACTTCAATTAGTGTTTGTTAGCATTTCGATAGAAACAAATTAGATGTAACTTTTTCTTCGACCCAACACTGCATAGAAAAGTTAAATCATTCGAAGGACGCCAGATTGGGTGGTAAAATGGTGAGTTCTTATGTCTGCGAAGTCTTATTCTTCAAAAATGGAACTCCAATGTCCTACAGGCTCGCTTATCTACATATCCCCAACTCAAATTCAGTTTCTTGCTTCATTACCTAAAGATTCTTCCTAGGTGTGAAATATAAGTTTTGAGGTTACGTTGAAGACTTGATATGTATTATAAATTTTGTGATTGTGCTTTCTGAATTAAAATTTTGTGGTAGGGTTTAAAGTTGAAAAAAAGAGTGGAATTTTTTAAAGTTGAGAAACAAAGGGCTGAATAAATTTTTTTAAAAAGACAACCAACCAAAATTAAACTTATGCAAACGAATCCACCAAAAGTTGCACCTTATAATATGGTGAAGTAGGAAAAATGTAATAATCTATTATCCAGAAAGCAAGAATTTAAAGCTTGTATGGGTCTTTTGGATTTGCTAAAATCCCTAAATCGGAAGAAAACATTGGGACTCAAATGAAAGAGGCAGCAAATATCCCATAGTCTTCCCAGTCTGAGCAATGTAGATTTTAGACAATTAATTTTATCTGTTATATATTTTTATTTTTTATTTATTTTCTTCAAATCTGAAAAATAAAATGATTATTTTAACAAATTATTATATTTAATTGGTTTAGTTTTCATTGTTAAAATTTTTACATTAAATTATTTTTTTGTTATTTTGCAATTTAAATTTCTAATTTAGTTTTTATTTGTTTTAACTTTGTCTCTTTTACACTTACATTACATTTATTCCATAGTTATCTTGCAATGGATAATTTAAACATTAATTTTTAAAATTTTAGTAACAGGCAATCAATTTTTATAGGAAATAATTTTGTATTTCAAAATTTTCAAAGTTTTATGTTTTTTTTAAATTGCTTTGATTTGAAAGTACAAAAATGTTTGATGTCAAATTTGCCAAGAGAAGTAATAAAAATGAGGTTAAAAACATGAAAATGGAAAAATTTTGGTTCTAAATATGGCAAGAAGGAGGACTGGGTTGCAAATACAAGAAAGAGGAATTCTAAATAAAATAAAGAGGAACAACTCCAAAATGACAAGAACATAAGCTCCAACCACAATAACGAGTACTAGATAGAAAGAAGCCAAAACACACTCACAAGGGGAATAAAATGCAAGTGACATGAAAAAGAGACAAATGGAATATAACATAAAGGGACTTAACAACATGCCTAAAGCGTTAAATAAACCAAAAACAAAAAGAGAAGAGATTCAAGCACAAATTTGCATAAGCTTGAAATGCTTGAAATTAATGCAGTAGATTTAAAACAATGTGAAAAAAATAAACCCAAAAAAAGTGCATAGAGACACTATGAAATGATTGATGTCAAAAGGCAAAATGATATAATAAAAAAGAGAAATGGAAGCCTATGTAGTGTAGGAAGGAGTTGAGAACACCTTATTGCTAAAAACTATAGACAACATGTCTTGTCCTCGTTAGCCAATTGTATTTAGATTCATATACCTTCTGCCACCATCTAAACAATACATCATATCTATAATCTAGACTACTACAAACTTGTAGAGTAAGTTTAAATGTGAGTATGGTTTTGCATACTGACACACATCTTGAGTATTGGACCACCACTGGGTTGAGCTATCTAGCAGGTTTCATTGGTTGATCGATCTACATGGACCAAGTATTAGTTTATGCCTTACAGCCAAGTGATTGGTTGTAGTTTAGTGATAAAATAATTTAAAGGTATTCTTTATCTTATACATACTTAGATGTATATGATAAATTCTATAAGGTAATTATATATTGCAAATGAAATTATAATTATGAGATTCATATTGTATTTATGTATTATTTATAAATTATTCTAGTCATTGTTATATTAAGACTGGATATTAATAGAACATAAAAAGGACTAGCACATGTTATTTTTTCCCTTATAAAGGAAGTAGTCAATCTCATAGGCTAAAGTATAGAGATACTTAAACAAATGTATGAGTGCTCGTTAGAGAACAAGTTCATTGAACTAAACTGATATGAAAATTTCTTTTGGAATATTACTTGTATATCTATGGAAATTCTTATTCTGATGATTGTATTAGTCATCCTTCGACTTGAGGTCTCCATACTTATCTTATATAGTGATTGCTATGTTTTGATATTACTTATGACTTATTCTAATCATGAATAGCTCATTCGGTAGTCATTAGATGTAACATGAACTATATGGAGGTAGTTGATTGATCAACATAGTATTCGTCACCATAAAGCAATTAAGGAGAATATTCTGTTGTTCTCGATTATTATTGATTTGAGAAATCCTTGGCTAAGGTGAAATGATGTTTTGTAATATTATACAAATGTCATTAATTGAATCAATAGCTAATAGTGGAGAACTAGTATAACTCAAAATAGAGAAAACATTAATTCCATGCTCTATGTGTAATTAGAAAATTATACAATGAAAGGATTAAATTATACAAAAAATCATGCACAGACGAGTTAGTCTAAACTACTTTGACATTCCAAAATATTTGGGTAGTCATGAAGCATTGCTAGATGTCAATCTTGATATATGATTATGAATTGTTTAATTGAAGAATTAAAGATAAATTAAAAGAGTTTTAATTTATCTAATTCTATAATTCTAATTATGAATTACAATTAGAATTTATATTCATTACCAAAATATTTAGGAAGCTAATGGTCTCATGTAAAGAATGTGTTAAAGAGAGCAAAGATATTTTAATCAAGATGAACTTAATTGTAAAGTTTGAGAAATTTTATGATTAAATATGAGGGATCTTACTTGGGCATAATTGGTATTTAACTAGAATTAATTGTAATTCTAGTTAAATTTTATTGAAATTGGAATTTAATTTTAATTAATTTACTAAAATGTTCAAATCTTATTATAAATAGACTTAATCTCTAATTGAGCACGTCTTGCTTAACTCTCTTTGTAAGAGTTATAGAGTTCTCTTAAGTTATTATGTGAATCTTCGAGGCTGGACACTTGTGTGGCTACAATAATTGAGATGGATTTTGAAAACAATTCAAGAGATACAATAAGAATATGATCAAGCTTCTAAATTGCTTTATTATGCTTTATATGTTAATTATTTTATAGAATTAAAGTGATTTTAGATTTTAGGAAATAAAAATATAAAAAGGTTTTATAATTATTTTGTTGCAGTCAGGACTACATCTTGTCCTGATTTCCTAACATGAAACTATTATAGAGATCTCATGGATCAATTCTGCCAATCTTTGCGTTACAGTAAGTGCTTTTTCACCTTTATCTGATAATATCCTTATTATGAAGAGTAATAAAGATTTTGACCAATTTGAAGATTAGTTAAAAGGGACTTATGCATGGAAACCAAAGAAGGTGGAACATTCTAAGAGGTGGCAGTGGTAGCCAATAGGAAGAAAAATTAAGACGATATCTTATGAAGAAAGTACTAAACCTAAATCTCTCAATGAATTATTACCAGCCCAAGCTAACTATAAGGAGGGGAATGAGGATAATGGTGGAAAAAATTTGAGGAATTAACTCAAATATAACGATATGTAAGAAATAGGAGGTAAAATTAAAATTGGGAAAATGCAGACATAATTTAAAAGAGTAAATACTTTAAAGGTGGAAGAATCTCGCATACAAACTTAGGTTATTAAAAAGGAGGGAAAAGAGGAAAATGGTTAGAAAGCACCAATCTATATGGATACAATGAGAGATAATCAAGAAGGAGGAGAGAATAATGAATATGAAAAGATGCAAACCCCTTCGAAAGATTAGCTGCTTATGACAACATTCCTACAACTTCGTTTGTTAAACTAGGGGGCAATAAATTTAATAAGATATCAAGTACTTCATCCTCCATTATTATGGAGGAAGATTTAAAGGATTTTAACAAGTACTTCATCCTTTATTTTTATAGAGGATGATGTAGAGTATTATGGAGGATGATGGAGGATGATGCGATATCAAGTACTTCTAGTATTATGGAGGATGATGAGATATCAAGTACTTCATGAAGTTGATTATATCTTGGAATATAAGAGGAGTTAATGCTCCATCTAAGAAAATTTTAGAATAAGCATTTTGGAGACTATGATCAAACAGGATAAAAGAAAATTACTGCAACTAAATTGGAGGAAGATAACCAATGAAGTGTGTCACTCAAATGGGAGGATTATTGTGCTTTATGACTGTCTAGCTATAGAAGTCAATATTATTCTTATCACAGACCAACTTGTACACATCAAAGTAATGGATAAAGCAACCAAAAAAACTACTTCATTAATTTTATATATGCTTATAATAGAAGCTACTATAGGAGCTCATTATGGAATCCACTAAGAGAGTTAAGCAACTAGCATAAATGAACCTTTGATGCTGACTGGAGGCTTTAATTTAATCATATCCGTGGATGAGGATGAAGTAGAAAGAGTTTTTGGATAACCATGTAATAGTCCAGATCACCCCACTTACAAATATTATCCGCTTTGGGCCTTAGCTCTGCCAAGCTCTCACAGTTTTGTTTTTCCTGAGGCTTTTCTAGGAGGTCACCCATCCTAGAACTACTCTCACCCAAGAACATTTAACCTTGGAGTTTCGATGGGATCTAACGCATTGGGCCATGGAAAATGCATCTATGAGGGAGAGTCCAACTCTCCAGTCGGTCTTACTGACTAGGATCCTGGCTCTGATACCAACTCTTCTTTGACCAAACAAGAAGAATTTACCTTATCACCTTTAGTTATGTGAAATTACCGTTATACCCTCCAAACTTTTCCTAAATTTGCAATTAAATCCAAAATTTGGGAATCACCAAAGCTTTTATTTTCATTTTGGTCCATGGACTTTTGAAAATTATAATTAAGCCCCTTAACTTTCTAAAATTACTAATTGGTCTTCCAAGAATTAAAAAATTACAATTAAGTCCTTTAACTTTTGACAATTTCCAAATAAGCTCTTATATACATCAACTTTTCCAATTTAGCTTTCTAAGTGTCTGATAAGTCTATAAATCATGTATAATCACCTCTAAGGCATTGAAACACATTTAACTTAACCACCATGGTCATATCAATCCAATAGACTCGGTTTTACACACTTAAAAGCTCATATGTCAGAAATCTCCAAGATTTCGCATACCGATGAACTCTAAGTTCAGGTAAGGGCACGTAACATTTTAAATCACTGGCATACATACCAAAAGGATTCAAATATATCTTTGAACTCATATACAACCATGTATATATCAATATACAGTAGTATCTCCAAATACATAACAACATAAAAGGGCTCAGAAAGTCCGGTGTTACAAGTCCTCCCCTCCTCAAAAGAGTTTCGTCCTTGAAACTCCTAAGTTGGGAACACAAATAAATAGGGGTACTGATGTCTCATAGTATCGTGAAGCTCCCATGTGATCTCCTTGACCTTATCATTCTTTTAAAGAACCTTAACCGTGGGTGCCTCCTTGCTGCGTAATTTCTTTATCTGTCAATCCAAAATATGCACTGGTTTCACCTCAAAACTCAGATTTTCTCTCAGTTCAACGGGAGGTGCCTCCAAAACATAAGATGGATCCAGTAAGTACTTTTTAAGCATAGAAACATGGAATACATTATGGATCCTATCCAAGTCTAGTGGCAATTCCAACCGATATGTCACAGTCACGACACGCTCCAGGATGCAAAAAGGTCAGATATATCGAGGGTTTAGCTTCCCTCGACTCTGAAATCTGATGACATCTTTCCATGGAGATATTTGAAGAAAAACATTGTCACCAACTGCAAACTCTAATGGTCATCTCCTATTATCTGCATAACTCTTTTGTCGATCCTGGGCGAACTTCATCTTTTCTCGAATGATTTTTATCTTCTGAATACTGACTTCTATGAATTCAGCTCTTTCTATTCTGTCCGTACCAACCTCATCCCAACATAGAGGTGTCCTTCACTTCCTTCCATAAAGTGCTTTATAAGGTGGCATACCAATACTTGTCTGATAACTATTGTTATAAGCGAACTCAATTAAGGAAAAATGTCGGTCCCAACTCCTTTGAAATTCCATCACACATGCTCTCAACATGTCCTCAAGTGTTTGAATGGTCCTCTCTGACTGACCATCGGTCTGGGGGTGGAAGGCAATACTAAACTTCAGTTTAGTCTCTAAAGATTTTTGGAATTTTGGCCAAAATTGTGAGGTGAATCTTGGATCCCTGTCTGGTACTATAGAAACTAGTACCCCGTGCAGCTTCACAATCTCGTCGATATACAGCTTTGCCAAATTTTCCAATGAATAGGTTGTGTGGATAAGCAAAAAATGAGTAGATTCGTCAATCTGTCTACTATAACCCAAATAACATCATGTCCCTTCGATGTACGGGGTAACCCAACTACAAAATCCATCGTCACATGCTCCCACTTCCATTCTGGAATAAGCAAAGACTGTAACATACCTGCTAGTTTTTGATGCTTTGCCTTAATTTGTTGATAGGGAAGGCATCTGACCACAAAATTTGCTATCTCTCTCTTCATCTCTGGCCACCAATAACTCTTTTTAAAAGTTCGATACATCTTAATACTACCTAGATGCATAACATAAGCTGAATTGTGAGCTTCCTCCAAGATAGCTCGCCTGAGACCTTGATTATTCGACACACAAACTCTATCTCTGACTACTAATAACCCGTCTTCTTTCAGTCTGAATCTTTCACTCTCACAGGATTGCAATTTCTCTTGAATGATTTAACTTGGGATCGTCAGCATGTGATCTCCTGATCTTGTTAAGTAATGTAGACCGGACTTCAAACCTTGCTAACAATGTTCCATCCTCCTCTTCCACTGAGAGTCTAACCCTAAGGCTTTGCACACTCATCAAATGTGTCATGTAAGGATCTTGCCTAATAGTTACTGTTGAACAGGACTTACAACTCAATGCATCGGCCACCACATTTGCTTTCCCCGGATGGTAGTTGATTATTAAATCATAATCCTTAATCAATTCCAACTATCTCCTTTGTCTGAGATTTAGCTCCCTTCTGTGTCATTAGATACTTCAGACTCTTGTGGTCGGTGTATATACTATAAGTCTCCCCATAAAGATAGTGTCTCCAAATCTTGAGTGTAAAAAGTGCCGCTGCAAGCTCTAAATCATGTGTGAGATAATTTAGCTCATGCATTTTTAGCTGTCTAGAATCATATGCGATCACACGCCTGGCCTGCATAAGTACACAACCAAGTCCCTGACGACTGGCATCACTGTATACCTCATACCCAACCCTTTGGATAGGTAAAGCCAGCACTGGAGCAGATCCCAATCATCTCTTCAGCTCTTGGAAACTCACCTCGCATTTATCGTCCCATTGAAATTTTATTCCCTTTTGGATAAGCCTCGACAAAGGGCCTGCAAGCATTGAGAAACCCTAAACAAATCTCTAATAATAACCAGCTAACCCCAGAAAACTACAGACTTCTATGACATTCTTAGGTTGCTCCCATTTAAGTATAACTTCAACTTTCTTTGAGTCTACAAAAATACCTTCCCCTGATACAATATGCCTAAGGAATCCTATCTCCCTCAGCCAAAATTCACACTTTGAGAACTTCATGTACAACTTCCGTTCGCGAAGTATTTGCAGTACAATCCGGAGATGTCTAGCATGCTCGTCTTCATTCTTAGAATATATCAGAAGTTCATCAATGAAGACTATGATAAACTGATCTAAATAGGGATGAAACACCCTGTTCATAAAATTCATAAATATTGCTGGTGCATTTGTCAATCCAAATGGCATCACTAAAATTCATAATGTCCATCCCTCGTCCGGAAAGCAGTCTTGTGCACATCTTTCTCATCAATCTTCAACTGATGGTACCCAGACCTCATAACTATTTTTGAGAATACTGTAGCCCGTCTCAACTGATCAAATAAATCATCAACCCTAAGAAGTGGATATTTATTCTTGATGGTAACTCTGTTTAATTGTCGATAATCAACACATAAGTGGAGGGTCCCATCCTTCTTCTTGACAAATAATACTGGTGTTACCCACAGTGAATGACTTGGTCTGATGAAGCCCTTGTCTAGCAACTCTTGTAGTTGAATCTTCAACTCTTTCAATTCTGCCGGTGCCATATGATACAGTGGTATAGATATTGGTGTGGTCCCCAGGACCAAGTCAATAGTGAAATCAAATTCCTGATCAGGTGGCAATTCAGGCAACTCCTCCGGAAAAACATTAGGGAACTCGCACACAATGGGGACGTCTCCCAGTTCAACCCTATTTGCGAAAAGTCAATTACATGTGCAAGGAATGCCTGACATCCCTCACGAATCAACCTGTTGGCCTTGATCATCGATATCAAACAACTCAAGAGTACTTGTCGGTCACCAGTAAATTTAATCGAAACTCCATCCTGAGGTTCAAACTCCACTTCTGTTTTAAACAGTCAACCCCGGCGCAATACCTTTCTAACCAGTCAATCCCTAAAATCACCTCAAAATCCTAGAGATCGAGGGGAATAAAAATAAGATTTGCCTCTAACACAGCATCACCGATCTTTATCTCACAAGCAGTATATACTTCATAACCACTTGCTCTCCAAGAGGAGTGACCATAATGAGAGGAGGATCTAATGGATCCAGGGGATGACGAATATCCTTAAGAAAAGTCACATTGACAAAAGGCCTTTGCGCGCCAGTGTCGATCAATACTTTAGCATCTTTACCGAGAGCACACATAACACCTTATAACACTATAGGTTAGCACTCACACAATTTAAAAATTTACCTATACTATACAAACAAGGATTAAAATATAGCAATACAACATCAAAGAAATATTCATCCAAAAAATACCTATAACTGTGTCCGGATTCACTCGAACTCCTCCTTCGTCATTACATAAACTCGTGTAGTTGGGCGTTGCTGACTGACTAGTGGTGCACTACTATCCACACAAGTCCTCTGTGTAAATCCAAAAGAATGAGCGCTCACTCTGATAGTCTTCCCTCGATGTCTTACCGACTGCACTGAGCTATCTCCTCCCTGAGTCAAAGCCCAAATCTGTTGTGGACAATCTCTCCTCAAATGCCCTATCTCTCCATACTGAAAACACTTCCTCAACTCTGTACACCTGTCTGCATGTACATTTCTACAGTTTCTACACTACTCAAACCGATATGATCGAGCTCAAGAAGCAGAGCTAGTAGTAGGGGCGGTGCTCTGACCCCTTGGTCATGGTAACCGCAAGTGGGCAGCTGATGATGTAGCACCTCCAATACTACCCAGAACTGAACTATCATGGCTTCTATTAGGCTACTAGCTGAAAGAACCTCCTCCCTTCCTTTTCCGGTTCCTTTCTTCCCACTGTCTCCCACGCTCTTTCACTAACTTCTCAGCTCTCTTAGCCAACTATACCATCTCCTTGAATGTAAAAGTTGATGTAATCGTCATCCTCTCCCAGATAGCCAAATGTAGTCTTGTCTCAAACTGAACACATATATTCTCTTCATCAGCCACATATTTAGGGACATAAGTGGTGAGTTCCCTCAACTCTGTCTCAAACTCGTGCACTGACCTATTCTCTTGTGTCAATGTAAAGAAGGCAACCTTCTTCTAATCTCAATCAAATCTGGTGTAGTATTGTTCGTTGAATTCATTGATAAAATCTCTCCAAATCATCTGATTACGGTAGCTTCCCTGGACAATTTCCCACCAAACTTTAGCATCGCCCTCTAATAATCAGATGACAATCTTCAACTTCATCTCATCAGGCATCCCCATATCATGAAATGTCTTTGCAGTTCACCTCATCTAGGTTTTGGCCTCTGTAACACCACCGCGCCCATCAAAAGTACTACACCCAAGGTTCCTTGCCTCTTTGATATAACCTGAAATTTCAAGCATCGGTTGTTGCCCTGGTGTATGACTAGGTACCACTTCTTGGTCATTGTGGTGGCATCTGTATGCCCAACCCAGTGCTCTTCAGCATGCGAGTGTCTTTCCTACCATGTCATCACCTGTTGTAGAGTTTCTCTCAGCACTGGTGGTAAATCTAACTACGCTACTACTGGTGGTGTTACGGTGTGAGGTTGCCTATGAGTCGATGAGCTAGCTAGCGCTGGTTCTGCGACTGCTTCTGCACTATGTTCCTCCATCTTGGGTCATAAAGGTCTCACGTTGCGACGCCTTCCCCTTCCTTGTCCAACCATGCTATCACTATAAAGTCAAAGAAAAGACATTGTTTAATAAAATAAATTGGGCTAAGCCTAGTGTATCCGCTATCCCAAACATCCCAATGAATGTCGATAAGTACTCCGATCGAGGTCAAATCATCCAATCGTTAAGGACGTCAACTTAACGATCCAATACTCAACTTCCCGACTAAAGACTTTCGACACCTAGACTCGACTCTTAAGGCTCATGAATTTTTTGAAAACGGAAATAACACTTTTGAAAATGCAAAACCATGGCTCTAATACCACTATAACTCTTCTTTGACCAAACAAGATGAATTTACCTTATTACCCTTAGTTATGTGAAATTATCCTTATACCCTCCAAATTTTTCCTAAATTTGCAATTAAGTCCAAAATTTGGAAATCGTCGAAACTTTTATTTTCATTTTGGTCCGTGGACTTTTAAAAATTATAATTAAGCCCCTTAACTTTTTAAAATTACGAATTGGTCCTCCAAGAATTGAAAAATTACAATTAAGTCCTTTAACTTTTGACAATTTCCAAATAAGCCCTTATATACATCAACTTTTCCAATTTAGCTTTCTAAGAGTCCAATAAGTCTATAAATAATGTCTAATCACCTCTAAGGCATTAGAACACATTTAGTTTAACCACCATGGTCATATCCATCCAATGGACTCGGTTTACACACTTAAAAGCTCATATGTCGAAAATCTCCAAGATTCTGCATACCGATGAACTCTAAGTTCAGGTAAGGGCACATAACATTATATATCACTGGCATACATACCAAAAGGATTCCAATACATCTTTGAACTCATATACAACTATGTATATATCTATATACAGTAATATCTCCAAATACAGAACATCCCAAAAGGGCTCAGAAAGTCCAGTGTTACAAACCATGTCCTAAGATACATTAAATTATGGCATATATTCAAATAATAGACATTCTAAGGGGGAGGAATGTATTTACTTGGGGCAATAATCAAAGTTATCCTAATCTTATTAGGACAAAAACATGATCGTATTCTGGTTAATCTAGAATAGTTCCAGTCTTTTCCTAATAGTTTTTTAATATTTCCCAACCTAAGAATATCAAATCATTCTCTTATTATTACTCAAGTTTATTTGTTAAGACTCAAAATTTCTTTAAGGTTCAACAACCTTTTTTGCTAATTTGGATGGCTTTGATGTTGCTATATAGAAAGGCATTAGTGCTACTATGTCAAGAACCACTCAATACATTTATTCCCAAAGTATGAAGTTTATAAAAAATGAGTTGAAGGCTCTATATAGAGATAACAATGTCAATACCCAACATTTTCTTCATTCAACTAAGTATATTTTAGAATCTATATATGTGGCACTTAACAATAATCCGTACTCTTCATATCTTCAAGAAAGTGAGAGGCTAGCTAAGAGCAATCTACCTATAGCTTTTATGTTTGATTTCTCTACGATGAAGCAAAGATTTAGAATTGCATAGCTTAAAAAGGGTGATAGGTGTTGGAGTTATATAAATATAGTGCCTTAGAAAGCAAGCGTATTTAAATTAATTAATTCACAGTTGAGTAATCAAGTTGGTTACTTGATTATGGTTTAGACTGTAGTATTGCGATTTATCTCTATGTAAGTAAAGGAGTTTACTTGTAGTACCCTACTCCCGCAAGACCCGAACCCGACATCCATGGGTAATATCCGAGTTTGTGCCCCGCAAGGGTGGTGTGCTAAAGCACTCAATTATTTTGAAATCGGTATAATTTTTTTTTGAATCATAACCACAATATGCAGAAATCGATACTCAATTTGGGCCCATTCTATTACACAAACATTTTTAATAGCCATTTGGGCCTTTCACAAATACAAAACATTTTAGTCATTTCGGAATACAAATTTATACCAATGGTTGGAGAAAATACAATTCGATACAAAGCAGAGAAATGCAATGCAGACACAAACTGATCCCGATCTCTATCCTTCACTTGAATGCAGTATGTGTACTCCCGTTGGCCTACTGGGGTATCCTTCTGATCTTGAAAAATATTTGTAAATTTTAGATGAGTTTTGCAAACTCAATGAGTGACCATCATCGATGGCTCACCTAGTCACATAACACACCAAATCACATTCACATCAGTTCATATTTCACATTCAATGGATATCGATCTTATAATGCTATATGTTTGAGACTCACATTCGTTCTTAATGTTGTGCCCGAGTGCGTATCATATACTTATACAAATACTGTCCTATAGGGCTCAGTCAGAACATAACACTTGTAACACCCCACTCCCGAGTGACCCGAACCCGATATCGTTGGTGATATCCGAGTCCGTGCCCCGCGAGGGTGGCGTACTACATCAGTCGATTAAAACTCAGTATAACATTTTCTCCTATATTTTTTTACTCAAACATTCATTCCATCAGAGCCATTTACTTTATTTTTTTTATTACACTCATGTGCGTGGAAAACAGTAGACAATTTGCATCCACGTGCATAGATAAACATTTTCAATTAATACAAATAGTCAACAATAAATTACAATAACCATTTCATGTACAAATGTAACCATATCGCCCATTACAAATACAAATAATCATTTTGGAATACAATTTATTGGACACTAATGCGACGCAAACCGATCCCGACCTCTATCCTTCACTTGCCTACGAGAGACGTACTCCGTGTCAAACGGGTATTCTTCAAGACCGAAAATAGATGCAAAATTTTGGTGAGTTTTTGCGAACTCGGTGAGGAACCATCATCGATGGTTCACCCAATTCATGCATCATACAAACATTTGACAGTAAGAATACAGTCACAGTAAGACTAAGTCAGCGGTAGCATATCATTATATACAACAAAAGGGCATTCAGTTATTCAGTCCAGTATGTATGCAATGCACATGTGACACTTTCAATTTTATTACCATGTTGTGACCGAGCGCTTAATCAGTAAACAGTGTTCAGTAGACGCTTAGCGTCTAGGGAGTAGGACTCCCTTCGAGCTCGAGGCTCATTTTCAGTATCAGTATCAGTATCAGTAGCAAGTCTGGTCACAACTATTGTTATTATCAGTTTATGCATTGATGTATGCAATGCATATGCCCAATTTAACGGTCGACAAAACAATGCATTACCCAAAGAGAATACAAGATGCAGTAGCAAACAATGCACAATGAGCACATCTAGAACGCTACCAGTAATGAATCACAGTATTACAGTGTATCACAAGGAAGCAGTAAGTAGTAACAGTACAAGCCATTTATGTATCACACTTTCACACAGTAGAAACAATTCAGTTCAAAGAATTACAACCAGAAACAATTCTATGTCAATTCTCCCAACTCATCGGACCCTTCCATCCAAAATTCAGACATAACAAACACAGTTCTAATCCCACCGTTATTCCCCACAGTAGACATATAATAATTGAGTAAACCACCTAGGTTACTCACCTATCACTTCCGAGCTAATGCCGGGAAGTCTCTGTCACGTCGGTCGAACGACGTTCCAATTGGGCCTCTATAAGAATCAGAGAAGAAAACGATCACTAATTATCTAATCCGAATTCGTTAATGATGCACATGTAGGTGTATAAAGAATGTTCATAAATTCCCAGCCCTAATCCCATTTTTTTTTCCATCAGAAAAATCCGTTTAAAAATTAGAAATCCAATGGCGCTGACGACGCTCAATTTGGACCTCTATAAGTCCGCAATTAAATAAAACAGTGGCTAAAGAACCATTACCTGGACACCCGTCAATTTCCCGTCCAAAAATTTCCAATCTCTCAGGAAATGAAATTAAATATTCAGTGAATCCGATGCCTCAAGAATCAGGTTAATCGGACGTCGAACGGACAAGTTATAAGCAAAAGAATAGAAAAAGGTCAGTACAAGTCTACTTATCTGAGAATACAAGTCGACTTACTCTACTGTGTATGAATAAGTCGACTTACTGAAGATACAAGTCGACTTACATTACTCCCATAACAGATCTGGAAAACTTTCTCCAACATGCCAACTTCCACAGGGCATAATTCCTTACTCTGAACTCCAAATTGAGCAAACTTGGTGTCTATTTCATAGAGAAAAGAAAGATCTACAATGTTCATGAAGGACACAAAAACTAATTTCACCTCTAAGGGTGTCAAAAATACAATCAAAGTTACTGCCCAGTCAATGGGTTCTAAAACAGTACAGTATTTTGTAAATTCAATAACTTCTCATTTCCTTTGTCAAAAATTACACAATAAATATGCTCAGAAAGATCCCAATGTTTTCTACAATTTTCATGAACAAACCAAAATCAAATTCAATTGTTAACTAGGTCAAATAATTCAATGAATGATGTTGCCCCTGCAAGTACTCAATCTGGACAGTAATGTTCTAAACAACATATCTCCTTGCACAAATGTGAAATAAATGCATACTTTATACCTATGGAAAGATCGAACACAATGCTACACTTCCCATGAAGGGCTTCAAAGCCAATTCCATCTCTAACAAGCTTAAAACTTTCATGCAATTTACTGCTCAGGGGAGCAGTCAATAACCTCATGAAGGTACAGATTTTGAAAACTCATAACTTCCAAACATGATCTCTAAAAATTAAATTCCATATACCATTTTCAAGATAATTGGTTCCTCTACAACTCTTTAGAAGATCACTCAAGCCAATTCATTTCACAAAAATTGATAAAATTGCTTCCAATCAGAATGTGCATCAAATCCACACTTAGTCTAGGTTTCACCAAATTGCATTTTTCCAGTCAACAGTCCACAGTGCATATCTCCCAATATACAGATCTAAAAATTGCAAAATCAGTGGGAATGGAAAGCTAACTTAATAGACTTCAACTTTCATTGAGACCATTTTACATAATTCCATCTCAATTAATTTAGAAAAATCATCAAAACTCCTAGGTCAACAATCCGGATACTGTTCACATAAGTCCCAGCAGTAACTTTCCAAGCCAAATTTCAACCCCTTAAGGCTAAAATTAGACAATACCTATTTCACACAAAAATGTAGCCAACAAACCATAGTTTCATTTACTACAAACTTCACCTCATTTACATAACCACACAATTAGTTATGCACAAAACAGTGTACTAGGTTAACAATCAATTTTCCAGCTTTCATCCTCAACTTACATACTATCACTTCTAACACCAATTCCACATGCATAAGCATCCTAATAGCACAAGAATTGAGCCAATAGGTCATCAAGACCTTCATGTCAATATATATCCATAAATTTCAGTACCTATTTTCAATCATTTTCTTATGAATTCATGCATGAAAACCATAAGTAAAACATAAGCATAAACATCATCTTACCTAATCAAGCTTTAACTCTTCACTTTCTTCAACTAATCCACCAATCCTCTATTTCTCAACACCATACACGAACATCACCTTCTCAAAAAGGGGTGAGGTTTAAGTCAAGCTCTTTAGGGTAACTAAAAGAGGGGAAAACAAAGTAGACGGAAGTAGGAAAGATGGACAAAATTTTCAACGTAGTAAAGGAGGAAGAAGCTACGTTAATGAAGGAAGGGAGCATGAAGAAAATCTCATTTGGCCTTTTGGAAAAGCAAGTGTCGTGGAAGGTTGGAGAACTACCACCATAAAAAATCAATTTATGATGAGTCATTGGACACTTGTCCAATTAGGAGAAAAGACAAAAGAAGGATAAAACAAAACATGTAATAGGATTTATTATAAAAATCCTAAAAATTTGACTCATTCAATGCCAATGACCCTAATTTCAATCCCAAAATCATGTACCCAATATTACAGTTCCATTGGATAGAAATTTTCGCTATCGAAAATCAACCGGTTCGCCACTTGGCGATTTTTCCGGTCCAGGAATTTTCTCCAGAAAATTCTAGAAAAATTTCTGAAAATCCCTTAAAATATAAAACATTCAATGGCTCACTCAGAATAATTTTTCAAATCCAATAACCACGTTAATCACAATAAAATTACATTAGGCACGAAAAACGGGAATGTCATGTATGCATGTACAGTACTTTCATGTGCACAAATGATACTGTATACCAATCCTATTATGCATGAACAGTCCTAAGTCATCCGATCCATCTCATCATATGCCAAATTTACGATTTTACCCTTCCAGTAAGGGGTGAGATGTTACAATTCCCCCCTCATAAAAATTTCGTCCTCGAAATTCTCTGTCAACGGTTCACTATGACAGTTATCAAATGACCCTACATGTCCCATACACTTTTTCACTCAATGATTCATTTTCTGAAAGGTTAAAGTAACCACACTCAGTTAGTTGTTCAGTCACTTGTTTGGCTAACTCATTATCACTCATCACAGTAGACGGACTCAACAAGGCTGTCAGTTGGCGATCTTACTATCTTAACTATCTCACTTGCCATTTTCAGAGTAGCCACTACCTTTGGTTCCGATGCTATGACTCAGTTCATTATTTCCGAACCTGCTCACTCATCACGTTTTATCCATCCAATACCTTTTTCTCACTATACCATCCAATAGCTTTTTCTCAATATATAGACTTATTCCAATAACTTCATTAATATCCTTTTTGCCAATTCTGGGTATACTTTGTCACTATGATACTTCCAATAAAATAGTTTCTCCTGTCTGCGACACTTCCCTTTCCTTTAGTACCGACACAGTGGCACTTATCTCTATTTTTCACTATAACCGGTGGTAATACACTTAACGCATTTACCACTCATATTACATTGACTCTTAGTCCAGATTCAGTGCTCTTTGGACATGTCACTGTTCTATATGTATTTAATTCTTTTTCATTAGTCCGATCCTGATCCACTTCAGCTAACCCATGCAGTTTTCCTAAGCCCTTTCCTTTGTTTCACTCATCACAAGCATCTCGATTCACTGTTGGTCTTTGCCTCTTGTTAGGCATTTTTTTGTGTGTAATACAAGCGTGTACAATTCCATCTTGTGCTCACCATTAGTTCTATAATCATTCAGTCAAAACTATATCATGAGGTTATAATCCTCTATAGTCCAAACACTTAAGCACTTTTCCTATTGAACATTCAAACCTCTAGGCAGTTGAATCTATAATCATTTCGTTCTATACCCTTAGTTATTCAATTCACTTTCGCATATCCTTACTAGAATGCCTAACTTCAACTGTTCACTTTCTTGTTCTAGCATTTTTTTTTCGGGTACACATACTTCTTCTTTGAAGCATGCAATATTGTTTTTATGATTTCATTCGCATATTCAGACTCATCATAGTGTAGGAAAATCCCGGGAGGAACATCACATGTTCCAGCAGCGAAAAACAAAAATTTTGTTCCCGGGACCTTCCCGAAAATCCAGGATCCCGGTGTCGGTATGAAAACCTCAAACCTGAATAGCCAATAGAGACTATCTCTAAAGGTATCCACGCAGAGATCAGAAAACCTAACCGGATCAAACACCTTTGACCCGGGAATAGCTAGAACAGATTAAAGGCTGCTAGACCCTACCTCGTCCTCGAGAACTTCAGATTGACGTTGGATCCTTGGAGAAGAGAAGAGAAATCGATGATGGCCTTGAGAAAGAAGAAAAATGAAACACTTTTCGTTTTAAGCTTAACACTTAAGCTTTTTCCTTTTTTAACCTTAGTCCACCGTCGACTATCTATATATAGCTATCAACTTCTTCTAATCCTCATATATGTGTCTGTAACATTTTAAAGACAACAAAACATAAGGATGGAAGGCTATGCACGTGGATGCCTTAAAGGAATAAACAAATGATGGTTTTTGACTTTTTCAAACCTTAACACTTAAATCATTTGTTCTTCCTTTCAAGCAACCATCGACCGCACATTCATCCACTAAGCCATCTTATATATGTCTTTTAACAATTAAATGACTTAACATAAGATGAAGCCAAGTGTATGTCTTAATAGCCATTCATTAATTAAGTAATAAACTAATGTAACTTTGACTTTTCAAAGCTAATCATCTCTTCTTCCACTTGCCAACGACAACATCGCTTTATTTATATATAATTAATTAATTAATTACTTAATTAATCAATTAATATATAATTGCTAAGGTCCAGTCTAACTGGGCTCATCCCTTGGCCTCTATCGGCCCCGGTCTTTGAAACTGACTTGAAACCTTTCTTAGCAATATCGATGTCGCGATCTCATCGGGACATATCCCAATCTCATCGGGATCCATTTAATCCAGTTGCTCTCCATAATTGGAACTCAGTCCAATACTATTTTACAGATTCTCTGAAATACTCTTATCGCAGGACCCTTTAGGTTTCGGTTATGTTGGCCACTTAGATTAACAATTAATCTGAGCAAGTCATGAGCGGTATCTAGCAACACATCATGACCCCAATTGACCGAAAAGTAATCGGTTTGATGGATTCATCACGAACCAGATCACGAACCCTTCCATAGACAATTCTTGTGCAATTAGTCCTTTCATCATCCTATACCCCACTTGGTTATGAGTATGGCTAATATGTCAACTCTTACTAGACTAAGTCTAGCCCAAGTGAAATCGGTTCTGTCGAGGACTCATTACTTTATATGTCCATGAAGACACTCTTCATGACATAGTCATGCTCTAGCCAGAGACTTAAAGTAATGATCCTGACAAGAGGCCAGGGTATCTCTTCCGCTATCACGTAAGTGATCAATCCTTTATTGGCTACTCAATTACCTTCAATACCTCAAGTCGTACCCAAGCACCACCCTATGAGTAACCTCGAAAGGCCACAAGGAATGGAGTCAGTATGTGATCAAGATTCAAGATATCCTCGAGTACCTCAAGTCTAAGGATACTTGCACCATTGCTATGATGAGATTATCACCGACATTAAATCCATGTGATGATCTCATGGCGAATCATCCAATGAACTTACTATCACTAGTAAGCATCCATATGTCAACTCTAAATATCTCATATTTACAAGATTCGAGATTCACTGCTTGATCCAATCAAGGAGTATGACATATGCTAGTCTGTCCGGATTAATGATGTCCAGTCTCATTAATCCTATGACTAGGGAAAATTTAGATACTGACATAATTGCACATGATAGGAATCTCAGGATTATGATCACATCATAATTTCCTTCATGCTATGTCATATATCATGGACTTCATTAATTTGATTAAAGATCAATATCAATTTATAAAGAACACAAATAAATGAAACATGCCTTCCTTTATTTATTCATAAAGTCTGTACATGACTATGAACAAAAAGCGCTAAAGGGGATTGCCTTTAGGGCACTACTCTAACACATAGGACTCACTACTTTAACTCCTGCACTCTTAACCTTTCTTACCTTTATCCAGCATCACTGGATCTACAACTTCAATTTTCCAGTAACACTTCACAATTACCCATAATCTACTTGACATTCTTTGGAAATCCCAATATCAGAATTGATCATTCATTGCAAAGATTATCTGTTCATTATCGGTATAGTAATCATTTATGCCCATCTTTTCCTAAAATAAACACAATGTATCCTTATAGGAATCTAAGGTCTCCAAGACTTTAAACAATTGCGATCATAACACCAATACCATTTATCAAAGTCAATTCAATTTATCTTATACTGTTTTAACATAATGTCTCAGTTCATCACACACTGCCCACTCTCCAAGGGTATGCTTATCATCAGTATCAAATTCCTTTATGAAGATAACACTACAGCACGTCATTGTCAGTTTTCCTTTAGGACTTCGTGTCTCTATTCATTTTCTCTTTTCAATTGATTTCCTGTCATCCACATCAACATATGTCAATACCTAGTCATCCGTATTTGGACCTCCATAAATTCCACTTCATTTGAGTATTTCACTTCGCAGTTCGGGACTATTTTATTCTTAGTTTCAAATCAAGATTCAAATCAAGATTTCCTAACAGTTTTGCATCACATACGGAGATCTATTCACTTCATATTGCAATAGAATCACCTCAAATTAAAATTCCACTCACCTACGTGGATATGTTACATTCCCGTACACACAAAGCAGATAACCACAGTAGTATATTTCACTTGTTATGTCTAAATCTCCTCTTGAGATATGACTCAATTTCACTTTTGATTTCGTCCGTACTTCTTTTCGTTTGACCAATAGTCTTACTATCGTCATTATACTGTTCACGAAAGTCTCATCAGCCAATTAGTGTCCCTAATTACTTTTCAATCATTCTCAACTATACGCATTATCTCAATCAGAACAATTTTATGCCATAATTTAGAGATCAAAACAGTCTTTGCACTAAGGTTCCATATGACAGTCACATAAACACTTTCTTTAACACTTATTCCGTAATCTACACCTCACCAGAACTTATTTCATCTTATCCGGAAGTCAATTAGTAACCTATAATATTCAGACTTCCATAAAACTCCGTTCCATTTATGCTAATCCTCAAATAGAGGACTGATGCCATAATAATTTATTTATTTTTTGTTCATTTCCTCTCATAAAGGTACATTCAGTCATCTTATGTCTTACTTTAACCCATTATGAACTTTACACCTATAGCCACTCTAATCATTCGCCGATCATCTCCTCTATGATTTCTATGTACCTTTCACATACGTTTCATTAATCATGATCAACTTTACTGTCCAATAAATACTCCCAACGGTAAATCGACTTAAATGCGACAACTCTTTTCATATATCACTATCATTGTTTCAATTTTTTTTCATTTCCCTAGTTTCATTACCATATCATTCATGTGTCAGCTTGACCTTTTAAGGTCATATCCACTTTGCTTATACAATGTCATCTCATTATTGCTACATATCTCTTTATTTCCTCCAACAGTCTATGATAGGGTATTCACAGTCCCCAAAACACGACAAAATCGTTGATACAACTCCACTGTATCTCTATCTATTTACCCATCCATTTATCATTTCTGTGTCCATAAGCATCTTTTCAACCAATCCAGACTTTCCCGATACCCAATCAGTAGAAAATTGTCAGTCTGTCTTTTTCCCTTACGATCTTATTATACTGATTTCCAAACTCTTAGCACAATATTCGCATACCCATTTCAGTCTCAAGCTTATGCGCTCATAATAACAATCGTTTCACGAGTTCATTTCAGTTTATCTGTACACTTTTATCTCACCATTTCTACTTTTTCTTACTCTACTAGGCACTTTACTCTTTCAGTTCTAGGTAGACCATTACGGTACAATATTGATCTTATTACAATCTCAATATTATCATCTATCTCTGATATCTACTGATATCGAACACAAATGTAGTGAAACAATATCTGCCTGATCGGACCATCTACGTTTTACTCAGTTCCAATGTTTCCCATTTCATCGCATATACAGTCAGAGCTCTAATTACTTCATCATTTACTTTCACATAGGTCTACTATAACCAGTATGCTTCTCATATCTCCAGTGGACCTCTCCAAGTTCTAAACATATTCGTTTTCTGCCGCCATAATATTGCCACATTAATCAGGGGACTCAGTTTGATGTGAATTCTTTAGGCCAACATATTCATTCTAACCACAGTACATTATAATTCTCATTATCGATGTTTCCTTTTTCCCCTTCCCAATTGCTCATACCCTTTCATGGGTTCACATTCTGATACCTTCTCACTTTTCTCACACTAAATCACGTAACACATGTTCACACGTAGGATTTATCCTTGTGCGACTCAGCCTAGGGATCAGTTACCACAGTCTGCAACGACACGACTTAAATGCATGCACCCTATGTTCCAGAAATTGCCCAGATACCATACGTACTGCTGGGCTCTGATACCACCTAAATGTAACACCCCACTCCCGAGTGACCCAAACCCGATATCGTTGGTGATATCCGAGTCCGTGCACCGCGAGGGTGGCGTACTACATCAGTCGATTAAAACTCAGTATAACATTTTCTCCTCTCTCTTTTTTTTACTCAAACATTCATTCCATCAGAGTCATTTACTTTCTTTCTTTTTTTTATTACACTCATGTGCGCGGAAAACAGTAGACAATTTGCATCCACGTGCATAGATAAACATTTTCAGTTAATACAAATAGTCAAAAATAAATTACAATAACCATTTCATGTACAAAATAGAACCACATTGGCCCATTACAGATACAAATAATCATTTTGGAATACAATTCTATTGGACACTAATGCAGACGCAAACTGATCCCGACCTCTATCCTTCACTTGCCTACAGTAGACGTACTCCCGTGTCAAACGGAGTATTCTTCAAGACCTGAAAAATAGATGCAAAATTTTGGTGAGTTTTTGCGAACTCAGTGAGGAACCATCATCGATGGTTCACCCAATTCATGCATCATACAAACATTTGACAGTAAGAATACAGTCACAGTAAGACTAAGCCAGCGGTATCATATCATTATATACAACAAAAGAGCATTCAGTTATTCAGCCCAGTATGTATGCAATGCACATGTGACACTTTCCAGTTTATTACCATGTTATGATCGAGCGCTTAATCAGTAAACAGTGTTCAGTGGACGCTTGGCGTCTAGGGAGTAGAACTCCTTTCGAGCTCGAGGCTCTTTTCAAGATGTCGATGTCGATGTCGAGTAACTCGTCACAAATATTGTTATTATCAGTTTATGCATTGATGTATGCAATGCATATGCCCAATTTAACAGTTAGTACAAAACAGTCGTGCCCCAGTAGAATACAGTACAATGTAGCAAACAATGCACAATGAGCAAATCCAAAAAACTACCAGTAATGAATCACAGTATTACAGTGTATCACAAGGTAGCAGTAAGCAGTAACAGTACAAGCCATTTATGTATCACACTTTCACACAGTAGAAACAATTCAGTTCACAGAATTACTACCAGATACACTTCTATGTCAATTCTCCCAATTCATCGGACCTTCCATCCGGAATTCAGACATAACAAACACAGTTCTAATCCCACCGTTATTCCCCACAGTAGACATATAATAATTGAGTAAATCACCTAGGTTACTCACCTATCACTTTCGAGCTAATGCTGGGAAGTCTTTGCCACGTCGGTCGAACAACATTCCAATTGGGCCTCTATAAGAATCAGAGAAGAAAACGATAACTAATTATCCAATCCGAATTCGTTAATGATGCACATGCAGGTGTATAATGCATTTTCATGAATTCCCGGCCCTAATCCCATTTTTTCCATCAGAAAAATCCGTTTAAAAATTAGAAATCTAATGGCGCTGACGGCGCTCAATTTGGACCCCTATAAGTCCCCAATTAAATAAAACAGTGGCCAAAGAACCATTACCTGGACACCCGTCAATTTCCCGTCCAAAAATTCCCAATCTCTCAGGAAATGAAATTAAATATTCAGTGAATCCGATGCCTCAAGAATCAGGTCAATCGAACGTCGAACGGACAAGTTATAAGCAAAAGAATAGAAAAAGGTCAGTACAAGTCGACTTACTCTACTGTGTATGAATAAGTCGACTTACTGAAGATACAAGTCGACTTACATTACTCCCATAACAGATCTGGAAAACTTTCTCTAACATGCCAACTTTCATAGGGCATATTTCCTTACTCTGAACTCCAAATTGAGCAAACTTGGTGTCTATTTCATAGACAAAAGAAAGATCTACAATGTTCATGAAGGTCACAAAAACTAATTTAACCTCTAAGGGTGTCAAAAACACAATCAAAGTTACTGCCCAGTCAATGGATTCTAAAACAGTACAGTATATTGTAAATTCAATAACTTCTCATTTCCTTTTTCAACAATTACACAATAAATATGCTCAGAAAGATCGCAATGTTTTCTACAATTTTCATGAACAAACCAAAATCAAATTCAATTGTTAACTAGGTCAAATAATTCAATGAATGCTGCTGTCCCTGCAAGTACTCAATCTGGATAGTAATGTTCTAAACAGTATATCTCCTTGCACAAATGTCAAATAAATGTATACTTTATACCTATGGAAAGATCAAACACAATGCTACACTTCCCATGAAGGGCTTCAAAGCCAATTCCATCTCTAACAAGCCTAAAACTTTCATGCAAATTACTGTTCAGGGCAGCAGTCAATAACCTCATGCAGGTACAGATTTTGAAAACTCATAACTTCCAAACATGATCTCTAAACATTACATGCCATATACCATTTTCAATATAATTGGTTCCTGTACAACTCTTTAGAAGATCACTCAAGCCAATTCAGTTCACAGAAATTGATAAAATTGCTTCAAATCAAAATGTGCATCAAATCCACACTTAGTCTAGGTTTCACCATATTGCATTTTTCCAGTCAACAGTCCACAGTGCATATCTCCCAATATACAGATCTAAAAATTGCAAAATCAGTGGGAATGGAAAGCTAACTTAATAGGCTTCAACTTCATTTAGACCATTTTCCATAATTCCATCTCAATTAATTTAGAAAAATCATCAAAACTCCTAGGTCAACAATCCGGATACTGTTCACATAAGTCCCAGCAGTAACTTTGCAAGCCAAATTTCAACCCCTTAAGGCTAAAATTAGACAATACCTATTTCATACAAAAATGTAGCCAACAAACGAAAGTTTCATTTGGCACAAACTTCACCTCATTTTCATAACCACACAATTAGTTATGCACAAAACAGTGTACTAGGTTAACAATCAATTTTCCAGCTTTCATCCTCAACTTACATACTATCACTTCTAACACCAATTCCACATGGATAAGCATCCTAATAGCACAAGAATTGAGCCAATAGGTCATCAAGACCTTCATGTCAATATATATCCATAAATTTCAGTACCTATTTTCAATCATTTTCTTATGAATTCATGCATTAAAACCATAAGTAAAACATAAGCATAAACATCATCTTACCTAATCAAGCTTTAACTCTTCACTTTCTTCAACTAATCCACCAATCCTCTATTTCTCAACACCATATACGATCATCACCTTCTCAAAAAGGGGTGAGGTTTAAGTCAAGCTCTTTAGGTGAACTAAAAGAGGGGAAAGCAAAGTAGAGGGAAGTAGGAAAGATGGACAAAATTTTCAACGTAGCAAAGGAGGAAGAAGCTACGTGAATGAAGGAAGGGAGCATGAAGACAATCTCATTTGGCCTTTTGGAAAAGCAAGTGTCGTGGAAGGTTGGAGAACTACCACCATAAAAAATCAATTTATGATGAGTCATTGGACACTTGTCCAATTAGGAGAAAAGACAAAAGAAGGATAAAACAAAACATGTAATAGGATTTATTATAAAAATCCTAATGAAATTTGACTCATTCAATTCCAATGGCCCTAATTTCAATCCCAAAATCATGTACCCAATATTACAGTGCCATTGGATAGAAATTTTCGCTACCGAAAATCAACCGGTTCGCCACTTGGCGATTTTTTCGGTCCGGAAATTTTCTCCGGAAAATTCCAGAAAAATTCCTGAAAATCCCTTAAAATATAAAACATTCAATGGCTCACTCATAATAATTTTTCAAACCCAATAACCACGTTAATCACAATAAAATTACATTAGGCACGAAAATCGGAAATGTCATGTATGCATGTACAGTACTTTCATGTGCACAAATGATACCGTGTACCAATCCTATTATGCATGAACAGTCCTAAGTCATCTGATCCATCTCATCCTATGCCAAATTTATGATTTTATCCTTCCAGTAGGGGGTGGGATGTTACAATTCCTCCCTCCTTATAAAAATTTCGTCCTCGAAATTCTCTGTCAACGGTTCACTATGACGGTTATCAAATGACCCTACATGTCCCATACACTTTTTCACTCAATGATTCATTTTCCGAAAGGTCACAATAACCACACTCAGTCAGTTGTTCAGTCACTTGTTTGGCTAACTCATTATCACTCATCACAGTAGATGGACTCAACAAGGCTGTCAGTTGGTGATCTCACTATCTTAACTATCTCACTTGTCATTTTCAGAGTAGCCACTACCTCTGGTTCCGATGCTATGACTCAGTTCATTATTTCCGAACCTGCTCACTCATCACGTTTTATTCATCCAATACCTTTTTCTCACTATACCATCCAATACCTTTTTCTCACTATACCATCCAATACCTTTTTCTCAATATATAGACTTATTCCAATAAATTCATTAATACCATTTTTGCCAATTCTGGGTATACTTTGTCACTATGATACTTCCAATAAAATAGTTTCTCTCCTCATGACACTTCCCTTTCCTTTAATCTTGACACGGGGCACTTATCTCTATTTTTCACTATAACCGGTGGTAATACACTTAACGCATTTAGCCCTCATATTACATTGACTCTTAGTCCAGATTCAGTGTTCTTTTGACATGTCACTGTTCTATATGTATTTAATTCTTTTTCATTAGTCTGATCTTGATCCACTTCAGCTAACCCATGCAGTTTTCCTAAGCTCTTTCCTTTGTTTCACTCATCACAAGCATCTCGATTCACTGTTGGTCTTTGCCTCTTGTTAGGCATTTTTTTGTGTGTAATACAAGCGTGTACAATTCCATCTTGTGCTCACCATTAGTTCCATAATCATTCAGTCAAAACTATATCATGAGGTTATAATCCTCTATAGTCCAAACACTTAAGCACTTTTCCTATTGAACATTCAAACCTCTACGCATTTGAATCTATAATCATTTTGTTCTATATCCTTAGTTATTCAATTCACTTTCGCATATCCATACTAGAATGTCTAGCTTCAACTGTTCACTTTCTTGTTCTAGCATTTTTTTGTCGGGTACACATACTTCTTCTTTGAAGCATGCAATATTGTTTTTATGATTTCATTCGCATATTCAGACTCATCATAGGACTCACTACTTTAACTCCTGCACTCTTAAACTTTCTTACCTTTATCCAGTATCACTAGATCTACAACTTCAATTTTCCAGTAACACTTCACAATTACCCATAATCTACTTGACATTCTTTGGAAATCCCAATATCTGTAATTGATTTGTTCATTGCAGCATTATCTGTTCATTATCGGTATAGTAATCATTTATGCCCATCTTTTCCTCGAATAAACACAATGTATCCTTATAGGAATCTAAGGTCTCCAAGACTTTAAACAATTGCGATCATAACACCAATACCATTTATCAAAGTCAATTCAATTTATCTTATACCGTTTTAACATAATGTCTCAGTTCATCACACACTGCCCACTCTCTAAGGGTATGCTTATCATCAGTATCAAATTCCTTTATGAAGATAACACTACAACACGTAATTTTCAGTTTTCCTTTAGGACTTCGTGTCTCTATTCATTTTCTCTTTTCAATTGATTTCCTGTCATCCACATCGACATATGTCAATACCTAGTCATCCGTACTTAGACCTCCATAAATTCCACTTCATTTGAGTATTTCACTTCGCAGTTCGGGACTATTTTATTCTTAGTTTCAAATCAAGATTCAAATCAAGATTTCCTAACAGTTTTGCATCACATATAGAGATCTATTCACTTCACATTGCAATAGAATTACCTCAAATTAAAATTCCACTCACCTACGTGGATACGTTACATTCCCGTACACACAAAGCAGATAACCTCAGTAGAATATTTCACTTGTTATGTCTAAATCTCCTCTTGAGATATGACTCAATTTCACTTTTGATTTTGTCCGTACTTCTTATCGTTTGACCATTAGTCTTGCTATCGTCATTATACTGTTCACGAAAGTCTCATCAGCCAATTAGTGTCCCTAATTACTTTTCAATCATTCTCAACTATACGAATTATCTCAATCAGAACAATTTTATGCCATAATTTAGAGATCAAAACAGTCTTTGCACTAAGGTTCCATGTGACAGTCACATAAACACTTTCTTTAACACTTATTCCGTAATCTACACCTCACCAGAACTTATTTCATCTTATCCGGAAGTCAATTAGTAACCTATACTATTCAGACTTCCATAAAACTCCTTTCCATTTATGCTAATCCTCAAATAGAGGACTGATGCCATAATAATTTAATTTTTTTTGTTCATTTCCTCTCATAAAGGTACATTCAGTCATTTTATGTCTTACTTTAACCCATTATGAACTTTACACTTATAGCCACTCTAATCATTCACCGATCATCTCCTCTATGATTTCTATGTACCTTTCACATACGTTTCATTAATCATGATCAACTTTACTGTCCAATAAATACTCCCAATGGTAAATCGACTTAAATGCGACAACTCTTTTCATATATCACTATCATTGTTTCAATTTTTTTTTTCATTTCCCTAGTTTCATTCCCATATCATTCATGTGTCAGCTTGACCTTTTAAGGTCATATCCACTTGGCTTATATAATGTCATCTCATTATTGCTACATATCTCTTTATTTCCATCAACAGTCTATGATAGGGTATTCACAGTCCCCAAAACACGACAAAATCGTTGATACAATTCCACTGTATCTCTATCTATTTACCCATCCATTTATCATTTCTGTGTCCATAAGCATCTTTTCAACCAATCCAGACTTTCCCGATACCCAATCAGTAGAAAATTGTCAGTCTATCTTTTTCCCTTACGATCTTATTATACTGATTTCCAAACTCTTAGCACAATATTCGCATACCCATTTCAGTCTCAAGCTTATGCGTTCATGATCACAATCGTTTCACGAGTTCATTTCAGTTTATCTGTACACTTTTATCTCACCATTTTTACTTTTTCTTACTCTACTAGGCACTTTATTCTTTCAGTTCTAGGTAGACCATTACGGTACAATATTGATCTTATTACAATCTCAATATTATCATCTATCTCTGATATCTACTGATATCGAACACAAATGCAGTGAAACAATATCTGCCTGATCGGACCATCTATGTTTTACTCAGTTCCAATGTTTCCCATTTCATCGCATATACAGTCAGAGCTCTAATTACTTCATCATTTACTTTCACATAGGTCTACTATAACCAGTATGCTTCTCATATCTCCAGTGGACCTCTCCAAGTTCTAAACATATTCGTTTTCTGCCGCCGTAATATTGCCACATTAATCAGGGGACACAGTTTGATATGAATTCTTTAGGCCAACATAGTCATTCTAACCACAGTACATTATAATTCTCATTATCGATGTTTCCTTTTTCCCTTTCCCAATTACTCATACCCTTTCATGGGTTCACATTCTGATACCTTCTCACTTTTCTCACACTAAATCACGTAACACATGTTCACACGTAGGATTTATCCTTGTGCGACTCAGCCTAGGGATCAGTTGCCACAGTCTGCAACGACACGACTTAAATGCATGCACCCTATGTTCCAGAAATTGCCCAGATACCATACGTACTACTGGGCTCTGATACCACCTAAATGTAACACCCCACTCCTGAGTGACCCAAACCCGATATCGTTGGTGATATTCGAGTCCGTGCCCCGCGAGGGTGGCGTACTACATCAGTCGATTAAAACTCAGTATAACATTTTCTCCTCTCTCTTTTTTTTACTCAAACATTCATTCCATCAGAGTCATTTACTTTCTTTCTTTTTTTTATTACACTCATGTGCACGAAAAACAGTAGACAATTTGCATCCACGTGCATAGATAAACATTTTCAGTTAATACAAATAGTCAACAATAAATTACAATAACCATTTCATGTACAAAATAGAACCACATTGGCCCATTACAAATACAAATAATCATTTTGGAATACAATTCTATTGGACACTAATGCAGACGCAAACTGATCCCGACCTCTATCCTTCACTTGCCTACAGTAGACGTACTCCCGTGTCAAACGGAGTATTCTTCAAGACCTGAAAAATAGATGCAAAATTTTGGTGAGTTTTTGCGAACTCAAATGAGAACCATCATCGATGGTTCACCCAATTCATGCATCATACAAACATTTGACAGTAAGAATACAGTCACAGTAAGACTAAGTCAGCGGTATCATATCATTATATACAACAAAAGAGCATTCAGTTATTCAGTCTAGTATGTATGCAATGCACATGTGACACTTTCCAGTTTATTACCATGTTGTGACCGAGCGTTTAATCAGTAAACAGTGTTCAGTGGACGCTTGGCGTCTAGGGAGTAGGAATTCCTTCGAGCTCGAGGCTCTTTTTCAGTATTAGTATCAGTATCAGTATCAGTATCAGTAGCAAGTTTGGTCACAACTATTGTTATTATCAGTTTATGCATTGATGTATGCAATGCATATGCCCAATTTAACAGTCAGTACAAAACAGTCGTGCCCTAGTAGAATACAGTACAGTGTAGTAAACAATGCACAATGAGCACATCCAGAACACTACCAGTAATGAATCACAGTATTACAGTGTATCACAAGGAAGCGATGGCGATAAAGATCTGAAGCCATTTATGTATAACACTTTCACACAGTAGAAACAATTCAGTTCACAGAATTACAACCAGATACACTTCTATGTCAATTCTCCCAATTCATCGGACCCTCCATCCGGAATTCAGACATAACAAACACAGTTCTAATCCCACCGCACAGTAGACATATAATAATTGAGTAAACCACCTAGGTTACTCACCTATCACTTCCGAGCTAATGCCGGGAAGTCTCTGCCACGTCGGTCGAACGACGTTCCTGTTGGGCCTCTATAAGAATCAGAGAAGAAAACGATCACTAATTATCCAATCCGAATTCGTTAATGATGCATATGTAGGTGTATAATGCATGTTCATGAATTCCCGGCCCTAATCTCATTTTTTTTCCATCAGAAAAATCCGTTTAAAAATTAGGCTAACGGCGCTCAATTTGGACCCCTATAAGTCACCAATTAAATAAAACAGTGGCTAAAGAACCATTACCCAGACACCCGTTAATTTCCCGTCCAAAAATTCCCAATCTCTCAGGAAATGAAATTAAATATTCAGTGAATCCGATGCCTCAAGAATCAGGTCAATCGGACGTCGGACGGATAAGTTATAAGCAAAAGAATGAAAAAAGGTCAGTATAAGTCGACTTATCTGAGAATATAAGTCGACTTACTCTACTGTGTATGAATAAGTCGATTTACTGAAGATACAAGTCGACTTACATTACTCCCATAACAGATCTGGAAAACTTTCTCCAACATGCCAACTTCCACAGGACATAATTCCTTACTCTGAACTCCAAATTGAGCAAGCTTAGTGTCTATTTCATAGAGAAAAGAAAGATCTACAATGTTCATGAAGGACACAAAAACTAATTTCACCTCTAAGGGTGTCAAAAATACAATCAAAGTTACTGCCCAGTCAATGGGTTCTAAAACAGTATAGTATCTTGTAAATTCAATAACTTCTCATTTCCTTTGTCAAAAATTACACAATAAATATGATCAGAAATATCTCAATGTTTTCTACAATTTTCATAAACATACCAAAATCAAATTCAATTGTTAACTAGGTCAAATAATTCAATGAATGCTGCTGCCCCTGCAAGTACTCAATCTGGACAGTAATGTTCTAAACAGCATATCTCCTTGCAAAAATGTCAAATAAATGCATAATTTATACCTATGGAAAGATCGAACACAATGCTACACTTCCTATGAAGGGCTTCAAAGCCAATTCCATCTCTAACAAACTTAAAAATTTCATGCAAGTTACTGCTCAGGGCAGCAGTCAATAACCTCATGCAGGTACAGATTTTGAAAACTCATAACTTCCAAACATGATCTCTAAAAATTACATGCCATATACCATTTTCAAGATAATTGGTTCCTCTAAAACTCTTTAGAAGATCACTCAAGCCAATTCAGTTCACAGAAATTGCTAAAATTGCTTCCAATCAGAATGTGCATCAAATCCACACTTAGTCTAGGTTTCACCAAATTGCATTTTTCCAGTCAACAGTCCACAGTGCATATCTCCCAATATATGGATCTAAAAATTGCAAAATCTGTGGGAATGGAAAAAAACTTAATAGGCTTCAACTTTCATTTAGACCATTATCCATAATTCCATCTCAATTAATTTAGAAAAATCATCAAAACTCCTAGGTCAACAATCCTGGACATCGCTCACATAAGTCCCAAAGAAGAACTTTGCAAGCCAAATTTCAACCCCTTAAGGCTAAAATTAGACAATACCTATTTCACACAAAAATGTAGCCAACAAACCAAAGTTTCATTTGCCACAAACTTAAAGTCATTTGCATAACCAAACAATTAGTTATGCACAAAACAGTGTACTAGGTTAACAATCAATTTTCCAGCTTTCATCCTCAACTTACATACTATCACTTCTAACACCAATTCCACATGCATAAGCATCCTAATAGCAAAAGAATTGAGCCAATAGGTCATCAAGACCTTCATGTCAATATATATCCATAAATTTCAGTACCTATTTTCAATCATTTTCTTATGAATTCATGCATTAAAACCATAAGTAAAACATAAGCATAAACATCATCTTACCTAATCAAGCTTCAACTCTTCACTTTCTTCAACTAATCCACCAATCCTCTATTTCTCAACACCATACATGGTCATCACCTTCTCAAAAAGGGGTGAGGTTTAAGTCAAGCTCTTTAGGTGAACTAAAAGAGGGGAAAGCAAAGTAGAGGGAAGTAGGAAAGATGGACAAAATTTTCAAAGTAGCAAAGGAGGAAGAAGCTACGTGAATGAAAGAAGGGAGCATGAAGACAATCTCATTTGGCCTTTTGGAAAAGCAAGTGTCGTGGAAGGTTGGAGAACTACCACCATAAAAAATCAATTTATGATGAGTCATTGGACACTTGTCCAATTAGGAGAAAAGACAAAAGAAGGATAAAACAAAACATGTAATAGGATTTATTATAAAAATCCTAATGAAATTTGACTCATTCAATTCCAATGGCCCTAATTTCAATCCCAAAATCATGTACCCAATATTACTGTGCCATTGGATAGAAATTTTCGCTACCGAAAATCAATCGGTTCGTCACTTGGCGATTTTTTCGGTCCGGGAATTTTCTCCGGAAAATTCCAGAAAAATTCCTGAAAATCCCTTAAAATATAAAACATTCAATGACTCACTCAGAATAAATTTTCAAACCCAATAACAACGTTAATCACAATAAAATTACATTAGGCACGAAAACCGGGAATGTCATGTATGCATGTACAGTACTTTCATGTGCACAAATGATACTGTATACCAATCCTATTATGCATGAACAGTCATAAATCATCCGATCCATCTCATCTTATGCCAAATTTGCGATTTTACCCTTCCAGTAGGGGTGGGATGTTACAACACTGGCCCTTAAGGCTTAGTCAGAATAGAATCACAGAGCATAACTCTACATGTAGAATCAGAAATCATAGAGCAAGGCTCTACGTGGAAGCGCTTCATATTGACAACTCAAGTCACAATGCCTTTATCTGAACATGCATTTTATGAAATGCATCAATCACATTTGCACATATCATCGGACCGTGGTTCGGCATTCAACATTAAGTGGAGAATCACATTTCATTCATAAACAAATGCACATTCAAAAACACACTTGTCATCAGAACGTGGTCCGCCATATAGAAATGACATTATGCATACTTATTTCATCACATTCACATATAATGAGCACTTCAATATTTCTTTCATACAACACAATCAAACACTTTCACATAATCATTCAGAAATCAATCAATATTAAAAAGTCGAATAAAGCAAACAGTGGAATGAGACCATCTAGGTCTACTCACAGTACACTCCAGATTATCATTTGTTTTCAAATTTTAGGAATGCCTGAATGCGGACATTCGACCTGCGCAACCCATTTATGTAAGACACAAATTGCAGACTCATCAATAATTGCACACGTATAAACATTTATTTATATGCAATTGTAATAATGGACTATGTACAATGCAAGCTCAATGACAATCCTGGGCATATGTTCTAGAACGCATATTATGCTCATTCCCATTTTATAATTCATATGTATCTAATTTAATTTAGCTTTACACTTCATTTCAACATAATCTTTCTAATTTCTTCTTTCAATCTTTTCCCTTTGCATGTGTCTAGCTTATTCATAAGCTTACACCTCAAGAACACTTGGTTACTTTACATCATAACTCAATTTCTTGTCACCTCTTTTATAACCTCATAAAATCTCATAATATTCACATTCTCATCCAATAGGAATCCAATTGAAAATCCCATCATGCAAAATCTTTAAAATTGATTCTAGAATACTTAAACCTAAACATTTTCTAAACTTCATGAACTAGAATCCTTCTAAAAATCCAAAAGATTCAAAATGATCTTACCTTGATTCTTCACCAAATGAAGAGATCTTTAGCTTAAATGGAAGCTCTTTTCTTCCTCTTCCTTTCTTTCTTCTTGGAAAACCTCAAAATCTCTCTTATAGGCTAGGGAAATTAAAACCCTAGCTTGTTTTCTCTTCTTTCTCTCCTCTTTTTGTCCTTGTATTTCTCTCTCTCTTTTTCTCTTAAATTTTTGTTCTTCTCTTCTGCTTATCCTTCCATTCACGTTTTTCTTCTTTTTTTATAAGCAAGACAACACTTATTCTTCCAATTATGCCCTTAATGATTGAGAATTGTCCCATTTGTCCTTCTATTTATGCCTTATGTCTTTTATACTTAAGTGTCTTACCAACAGTACCTTTGAATATTCTAACATAACACTTTCTTCCAGAAAAATGTCCCCCATTGTCTTAAGTTTCTAATGACACCAAAATTATTCAATTCGGGTTAGTGATTCGAAAGATATACTTCAAACATTTTTGTACTGCTCTAGTCCAAATCAGTATACTAGGCACAAATTCTATCCGAAATTTAAACATCATAAAGACTGAATTAGATTACAATTTCTTCATACCATTTGTAGCTCCATGTCTCTAGTTTACCAAAAATCAGAATTCATCTCATTTGGAGCTCTACCGATCCAAAAATCATCAAAATACTAAAGTATGTTCAGTGAAATAACACTAGTTCATAGTATTTAAAAACACACAAACTGTACCTATCCTACATTTTTCACTCAACATCTCTCACTTCATTTCATATGGCTACGATGTTTGGTTTAGATGTAGAGTACTGTCTTATGAGTCCAATGGTTCAAGAATCAAGTCATTTGAGTGTCTGAAGAAGAAGTTATAGCCAAACAAATTCAATCTGGTTCTATCCTTAACCATATTGAACCTATTGTGGGACAATTAGTATAACTTTCTCTAGTGATATTGGATTTAGGTGTTATTTATATGGTTTGAAAGAGGACTTCAATAGCTATAACTCTTATGAAGACCTTGAAGACAAATTTCATCTTCTAAAGGATCAAAAATGGAATAGAAGATATAAGATGAACAGTAACTAAGAAGAAGTTCATGAACAGTCACTAAGAAGAAGTTCATAACTAAGAAGAAGTTCATGAACAGTCACTAAAAAAAAGTTTATGACTAAGAAGAAGTTCATAAATAGTCACTAAGAAGAAGTTCATGACTAAGAAGAAGTTCATGAACAGTCACTAAAAAGAAGTTCATGACTAAGAAGAAGTTCATGACTAAGTCACTAAGAAGAAGTTCCTGACTAAGAAAAAGTTCATGAATAGTTACTAAGAAGAAGTTTGTGACTAAGAAGAAGTTCATGAACATTCACTAAGAAGAAGTTCGTGACTAAGAAGAATTTCATGAACAGTCACTAAGAAGAAGTTCGTGACTAAGAAGAAGTTCATGAACAGTCACTAAGAAGAAGTTCATGACTAAGAAGAAGTTCATGAACAATCACTAAGAAAAAGTTCATGAACAGTCACTAAGAAGAAGCGAAACTTAGAAGGAACAACACTAAAAAGAAGCGGAAGGTCAACGTAAGAAGAACAAAAGTTAACCTGAAAAGGAAAAGCCGAAGATCAAAATAAGAAGAAGCAGACTACACTTCTGAGCATCTCCACTTATAAGGGTCATAACATTTGACTCTGATGTCCAAAAATTTCATTCCATATACTGTTGGAAAGATAATAGAAAGATCTACAACTTCAAGAAGGTAACTTTGCCAAAATCTATGTAGATCAATCCCAAATGTTCCTTAAAGTCTGAAGAAGAATTTTACATTCATCTACCAAAGTACTACACTCAGTTATCACTTCATGACAAATTTTGAGACTCTTAGAGATAGGATTGAAATTCAATATCTTCATAAGAAATGTAGCCATATGTTTCTAGTTTAATCCAAACAAAGAATCTTCTCATTTGGATAACTAGAGGAAAAGTTATGGCTAACAAACCGAAGCACACTCAGTGAACATTTTCTTGATCAACCACCACTTTTTTTTCCAAATCTTTCCTTATCACAACTCACGCCAAGATCACTCTTTCAACTCCCTCTACCTCTCATTTTCAATAAAAATCACATTTAAAACAATCATACCTGGAAGTTGTCAATGAATGCATGTACACTTAGTTTTGTATGTGTGAAGATTCAAATTCACGTACATGTATGTTAACATGCTGCTGGGCATGAAATGCAAATTTTTTTCCCTAACTCTCACATTGCTATTTTCTCCATTTGGAACTTAATATGGGGACGATATGTTACATTACTTGAAGGGAATGATGAGTTTCATATCATGATAGTAGTCGACTATTGATAATGGCACTATTAAATGAATCTGGAATCAAGTACGTTTTCAAGAATAAAGTAGCCATTACTTTAGTCTTAAGATGTACATTTTAGTATTTGCTTATTATGGACCACAATCTTGATGAGTGGTGAACTCATATGTGTTTCATTATAATTTTCGATATGATTGAAATGGATTTTTATAGAGTATTAATCTAATGTCTGCATGTTGGAATTATTAATTAAAACATGTATCAGGGAACATTCACTCAAATAAAGAGTTTATAGTGATATCATCACTTTTAGATATTTTATGGAGATTGGTTATTAAACTGGCGATAGGAGTTTGATAGACTAGCTACCTATCAAGTCTTAATACCAATATGAGATCTTGTATATTAATCATCATATAGAGTAAAATGGGAGATCTAGAAGAAAAAAACCAATATAAGGGCAAAACGGTAATTTTATCCTTTGTTGTGTGGATGACTATAATAAGGTTCATAATATGGTTTGCAATTGGACATCTTATTTGAAATATATGTTCTCATAATATTTAATAATTCAAGAGTTCAACTAATTGTCTTTAATGGAGTGACATTTAGTTAATGAGCTAGAATTAATTCTAATGAGATTAAATTAATTCTGGGCTTATTAAAGCTTGAATTATCTAAGTCCAACAAGATTCTCCACTTGGTTTGAAGGAAGGTTATCAAGCAAAGTAAGAAATATAAATGGAGGTTTTAAAGCCCATGATTGAATGTTGGACTTGCATTAATTAATGGTTAATTAGAAGCCCAAATGAACATTTAGAAATGGGTTAGACTTTGGTTTAATTTGATTAATTTGATTAATTAAATTAAAACAAAATTCTTAAAAATATGGAAGGTGTAATTTCAGTTTTATTAGATCTGAATGTGCAACTGCACATTTAGCATTGAATTACTAAATAAAGATGGTATTTGTCATGCTTTATCATCATTAAATAGAGTAATGATCTTACCATTAAATGGTTTAATAGTTGTCTTTTAATGATGACATGTAATGCAACCATTTAGCAATCATTTGATTAAAGATGAAAGAGGTGTATTTGATGGATGATCTTCCTTCTTTCATCACTAAAATCGAAGTTAACCTATCATTTTAGGTTATTGATCTTTTTATATAGCCATCTTAAAACAAATGAGAAGAGTCTCATTTAATGGCCTCTTTATGTTTGATTAAAGAATGAAGTGATGCATTGGATGCTCTTCTCTTCTTTCTTTGCATGCATAACTTAAATTGACAAGGTGTAAGAGAGGTGTTCATGCATTTTTTTGGACTCTCTCTCCTTTCTTACATGTGTTAGCTGAAATTTGCATGAGAGGTGTCTCATCTTTAGCTTCTTTCTTCTAAGAAAAATATCCTCCAAAGTTTTCTTCACCTTTCCCACAAAGGAACTTGTTAACCAAGTTGTCCAAGAAGAACAAGTTGTAGATCGGATTGGTTGAGGATACAATATCGAGAAGAGGATACAATATCGAGAAGAGGATACAATAACGAGAAGAGGATACATCATTTAGGAGAAGATATATTGCCAAAGATAGGATAGCACAGTGATGAGTTAAAGCTCTAGCAAAGGAGTCAGTAATATAATCTCCATCTTGTTCTTATGATAATTATTTTCCATATACCGTATCATGTATAGCTTGGCATGTTGATTTGGTTATCTTGCTTTCGTTATGTTTTGATTTCTAAAAAAGTTTTGAAATCTACCGTTTTAGCAAAATCTTGCATGTTTTAATTTCCGATCCAACAATAGGAACTCAACTTTCTTTCACGAAGCTGTGGTAGCTAGGAGAGTGATAGTTATAGGTTGCATAATACTTTAGTAGGTAGTTAGTATATGTTTAGTTGTTAGATTGAATGATTAGTGCATGTTTATGTTAGGATTGTATTATTTAGTTAGATATTTGTGTTTTGAGCGTTTTATGGTTTAGAGCATGCTATTGATCTTAAATTTTAGGTTATTGAGGTGTCTTGATGTGTTTATTAGTGTTTAAGATCAAATATTGAAGAACCGTTAGAGGATACTCAAAACAAGGCCCAGGGATATGACAGAAGCCTAGTGGTCTACCATGATTGTGACAAAGAGCAATAATTGAGTGCCACAATTGTGGCACTATGAGCCACGATCATGGCCTTCCTGACAGCAGACGCAATCCAGCTTCTAAAACATGAACTTTTTAGGGATATTTTGAACTTTTAGGCATAGATAAACCTTAATGTTTTCCATAAATGGGAAAAATATATAAAGAAAAGAATGAAGACCTAAAGGGAGCTCCATTTTTTGCCACTTTGAGAAAGATCCAAGGAGAGAGGAAGAGGAAGAAGAAGAGAGAAGGAGGAGAAAGGAAGAAGGAGAAGAAGGGCTGTAGTGTTACTATCTTCCTGATCTATTCCGACCTTTTCAAGTGACATTTCATTTCATCTTTATTATTCTTTCTTTTGATTGTATAAGATGGATTTGATAGTGATGGATTTGTGTTTGATGATGATGTTTTAAACTTCTTGAGGGATTTATTCTTGAATCAATATTAATATGATTTCTTTTGGTATTAATACATTAGGTATTGTGATTATTTGTTGTGTTTGCATGCTTTGGTAATAAATCGAGAGAGTGATCTGATAGCAAAATGATTAGATTGGGTAATGAGAGTTAAACAGTCTAATAGATCATGCAAATAATCAAATTGGGAATTTGTATGAAGAGAGATCCTGTATCAAGACCCAATAGTATATTAAAGAGCTTAAAATCTGATTGGATTTTTGGGTTTTTTGTTAATTGAGAGATTGCAAATTCCATAATTCAATTAGGGTTTATGATTTAGGGTTTAATGATTGTAACTCGAGAGTAGAGTATTCCACCCTTCAAAAGTCTAGGACTGATACCGTATTAACTCAAAAGTAATTATGTTAGCATTTGATGATAGGATAAATTTCGCTTGTCATTTGATGGTGCTCATTTGATGATAGGATAGCATTTGTGATTTCCTTTGTTAATTTAGTGGTGCTCATTTGATTCCTTGAGTGTTAATTTTACATTTTAATTTCAATCAATCCATATTTATGAATTTACTTTTCTATTTATTTTTTATCTTCTTTTTAATAATCCTTATAGACCTTACATAACTTATAATTAGATTAGTTCACCAACTCTTTGTGCGATCGACACCTTTAATATTATCAGTTTACGACTTGTATACTTGCAGATATTGGAGGTTTTATTAGAAGTAAAACTTGCTCAATAAATTTTTGATGTCGTTACCAGGGAGTTAGTAGGATTACTTTAATTCTTTTAGTCTAAAGAGTTTTCACCACCCTTATGCTCACGCACTTGTTTAAACATAAGAGTTACCAAAAGTTTGAGTTAGATAGTCATGACAACTTGACATCATTCTATTAGAGCGAGCAATTCGAAGAGCTACGCGTGAAGAAGAAGATAATACCGAGGTAACCATGGCTGGAGAATTTCATTAAAAGTTTTAGTGAGGAGGAAACCAAGGGAACTAACCACATAACCTTATGGATTTTATGAAACTGGGATTTAATCTGACCAATTACAGTGTTGTTCAACCACCTGTTCAAGCACCTTCATTCGAAATATAGCCAGCCTTACTAAACATGTTGCAAAAAAATGCAATTTTACGAATTAACCAACGAGGATCCTAATGTGCACATAGTAATTTTTTTAGAAATATGTAATACCTTTCGTCATCATGCAATGTCGGAAGATGCCACTAGGATGAGGCTCTTCCCCCTCATTCGAAGGGATAGAGCAAAGGTATGGTATCATTCACTTAGTCTTGCAAATGTCACAACTTAGGAGCAATTGTGCATATATTCCTAGACAAGTACTCCCCCTCACAAAGACTACCGAAATCATTAAGGAAATTACAAACTTTTAACAGAGTGATGGGAAGTCCCTATATGAGACATGGGAAAGGTATAAAAATTTGCAAAGGAGTTGTTCTCACCAGGGTCCATCACTCTCTATGATGTATTTCTTCCACCATCGTTTTTTCCATCTCTTTTTAGCTTTCAACTCTTGAGATTCCCTATTATTGTCTAGTGATATCCAAGTTAATGTATCGTCTACTTTATACCCTTTTTTTCACAAAAGATGGTGAAAAAGCCTTAGACTATAAGAATTAAACTAATCTACGCCTGCTCAACAATGGGAATAAAAAGATATTATTAGGGTTTTGTTGAGCAATTTTTACAATTTATAAAACCATCAATAATTCGCAAGTGCATAGGTCGTACCTTGTAGTATTGAAGGGTTGATCCCACGAGGAGGGTACTAACTTAATCCTAATTCATCTTAGGGTCAAAGAAAAGAATAAAAAGAAATAAAAACTGCACAAGTGAACATAGAAAATAAATACTAGAAATTGATTCAAGAATTGTAAAGCGGGAAATTCAACAAGATAGAATTAAACTGAGCAGTCACACAAGTCATAATAGAACTCCGTCAATAGAGTTAATCCAGTTATGAGAGAGGGGATTTTACCTATCATTAATGCTAATCTAACCATTTATGTGTTTACAGGATGTCAGTTATAGATGGTCATAGGGTTGATTACTCTCTCTCAAGTTATAACTATTAAACCCTAAATTGTAAACCCTAATTGAATTATGGAACTTGCAATCTATCTATCCATAAATTACCTATAATTCTAATTAGTTCTAAAACTCTCTAATAAACAATTGAGTCTCGCACGAGATCTGTCTCTATGAAATTACTGACTAGATTGATTAAATGGTCAATTAGATTGTCTAACTCTCATTAATCCGATCTAATCATTTTTATCTAGCTCACCCTCTTAGTTTGATGCCAGAACATGCAAATATATTAATCAATCACAACACCCAAACCAATAAATACAAAAAAACAAAATCAACATTAACTCAAAGTAAAATGCCGAAGGAGAGTTCATAACATTATCAATAACCCCAAATCCATTTCCATACATTCCATCTTAAATTTATACATTTAAAGGAAAAAGGAAATGGAGAGAAAATGGAACTTAGTTGGACAAATCGGGAAAGCAGCGGCATCGAGATACCACTTGATTTAGGGAGCAGCAGCGTCAACATCCACTTCTTCTCCCTCCTTCTTCCTCTTCTTCTTCTCTCTCTCTCTCTCTTTGTTTTCTCCCTCTTTAGGGTTTCTCACTAAAAGTGGTTAAATGTAAAAGCTCCCTCTTTATGTTCTTCTTGTTCTATTTATGTTCTTTTGTGTTTAGGGTTGAGTCAAGTTTTTTTAGGGTTCGAAAGGTCCATAAAATCCCTCAAAATGTGAAGTTTAGGAGTGGCTGCACGTCTGCCCGACGTAGGCCACAATCATGGCCTATGTTAGGCTTTTATGTCATGATTGTCACCCATGCAGTTGGCCCTAATTTGCTCCAAAATTCCTCCATTCTTCGATCTTTACCTTTAAACACTAACAAATATGTCAAGGTACCTTAAAAATATCATATTTAAGCTCAAAAGATTATTCTAACCCATAAAACACCTAAAATACAAATAAATCACAAACTAACACAAATCTACCCTAAACACATACTAAACAATCAAATAAACGACTAAACACATATTAAACTATACCCTAAAACATGATGCATTTCACACCCATTAGGTTTATCACACATAAATATTAATCATGTTTAGTTAGTAATCATAAAAAACTAAATAAAAAATGAACATAAAGAAATATTAATAGAAAGAAAAGGAATCATAATTCTAAATCTTCCATTTCTTATATTAAATCTTCTTGCAAGTTTGAGGTCTCTTGATGTATTCTTAGTTTTTCCTTTGTACGTTGATCAAAATCATCACCACTCTGGGCTTCTTACGTCTCATATCTACTACAAAAGTTGTCTCTCTTTAATTTAACTTCGTTTACGTCCTTTTATGGTAAAATATTAAGTTTTGGGATATACACGGCCACTTAAACAGGCGTGTAAGAGATCATGTATTATCAAAAACACCTGAATTTGTTATTTTACATGAGCACGGAGACTTACATATGTAATATACATGATAATGTATCTTAGTATACACATACTTGTAACTCCACACGACCAAAAATCAATTTCTTCAATCTTCAAATGTTTACAAAGACTTCCATCCTCTTTATACAAAGGTGTGCAGGTCCTTAGTTGCTTCAAATCTGTGCCTTATGTCACATTTTCACCCAAATTATACTCATTTTGTTTATAAAGGCAATTATAACCTATAAATGCACTTGGAGAAAATTAAGTAAAAATATACAACAAAATTATAAAATATCAAGGAAAACACATTAAATATGGGTGTATAGTTATAGTCAAATATTCATTTATCAACATGTAAGGTGGTTCAAGACCTCTTGGATGACTCTCAAGATAGCTGGATGATAGTTGTAGATTACATCATGTTTTAGTGGGTGGTTTGGTGTGTGCTTAGCTGTTAATTTAATTGTTTAGTGCAAGTTTAGGTTAGAATTGTGTTTGATAGCTAAATATTTGTGTTTTAAGTGTTTTATGAGTTAGAGCATGCTTTTGAGTTTCAATGTTATGTATTTTAGGTGCCTCGATGAGTTTGCTAGTGTTTTAGGATTAATATAAAAAACGGAGGAGCTTTAGAGGGGGCTTGAACCTAAAGAGAGTGCCACAATTGTGGCCAGTATGCTAGGATCATGATAAAAGGCCAAACGAGGGGCAACGATCATGGCCTACTCGACAGACAGTGTGCCTTGACTTTCCAAAATTCATTTTTCGAGGCCATTTATGACCTATTAGGCATGAAAAAGGCTCTAGAGTTGCCCTAATTATAAAAAAAAACTATAAAGAGAAAAAGAGGAGACCAGAAAAGAAGAGCTCACATTCTGCCACTTTGCGAAAGCTTCAAAGGAGAGAAGAAGAAGAGAGAGAAGAGGAAAAAGAGGAGAGAGGAAGTGAGTCTTTCAGCGATGTTGCCTTCTTAGGTTATCTGATCCAAGTTTTTTCTCCTTTCTATCTTTATTTTTGTTCATTTAATGTATGAGATGATGATGGATAGCATGATGATGAATTTTGGATTGTTGATGATGTTTTAACTTTTACTTCAGGATTTTACCTTGATTCAATGTTAATATAGTTATTTTTGTGTTATTTTGAATGAGTGTCGTGATTAATTGCTAAGCTTGCATATTTTAGTAATAAATCGAGAGGGTGAACTGAATAAAAATAATTGGGTTGGATTAATAAGAGTTAAACGATCCAATAAACCAAGTTATAATCATATCGATTATTGTACGGAGAGAGATCCCAAGTGAGATCCGGTAGTTTATTAGAGAGCGTAAGATCTAATTAGAGTTGTAGGTCTTTTGTTAATAGAGAGATTGCAAATTTCATAATTTGATTAGGGTTTATGATTTAAGGTTCAATGATTATAAATTAAGAAAGAGTAATCTACCTTACGATAGTCTAGAACTGATACCACAATATCACATAATTGACTAGATTAGTATTAATGATAGGGAAAATCCCCTCTCTTATAATTTGGTAACTCTTTGTGGTTAATTTCCATTATGACTTTTATGTTGCTTGATTTCAATTTCTTTTTGTGTTAAACTTACAAATTAATTTCTTAATAGTAATTTCCCCATATTTACTTTTCTTTGCAATTTTATTTTCATTTTATTAATTTTTTGAGCCTTAGATAGAATAGGATTATATTAGTTCACCTTCCTGGTGGGATCGACCCTTCACATACTATAAATCACAACCATGCACTTGCAGTATTTTGAAGGCTATAAATTGTAAATCTTACCCAACATCTAACAAGTTTTTGACTCTGTTACAAGGGAGGCATAGGATTAGTTTAATTCTTTTAGTTTAAGGATTAAAAAAATATTAAAAAAAGAGACGAAGGATTGCTTATAAGGTATAAGACACATCAATTCGAACCCCAAAGCAAGAATGGGGAATCTCAAGAGTTAAAAGCTAAGAAGAGATGGAAAGAACGATGGTGGAGGGAAATATATCATAGAGAGAGATGGACCCTTTTGGACTTCATGAGGCCACAACTTAATGATTATCATTAAGGGATTACACGATCATCGGTGCAAACGACTGGTTCGAGTTCAAACCATCACTACTAAACATATTGCGAACTAACGTGCAATTCTATAGGTTAGTCAATAAGGATCCTAATGCTCATTTGGCTAATTTCTTGGAGATTTGTGACACCTTCCGATATATTTGGATGTCAGAAGATGTTAGGATGAGGCTCTTTCCCTTTACACTCACAGATAGAGCCAAGGCATGGTTGAATTCACTCAATCTAACCAACATCACGACTTAGGAGTAGTTGGTGTGAGCTTTTCTGGATAAGTACTTCCCTCTAAATAAGACAACGAGACTAATAAAGAAAATCATCAATTTTTAGCAAAATGATGTGGAGTCTTTATATAAAGCGTGGGAGTGGTATAAGGAGTTGTCCTCATCATAACCTACCCAACGAATTCCTTTTGGTCTATAACAAGTTAATCAACCCATAAGGGGCACCATAAATGTAGCTACTAGAGGATCATTCATGAGGAAAATAATTGAAGTAGCACATGATCTGTTAAAAGAGATGGCATATAATAGTTGTCTTTATACATCAGAAAACAACAACCAGCCTTTTAGGATCGAAAAGGAATGATTGCTGCAAATTCAATGATAACATTGCAAGCTGAGATCAACAACCTAAGCAAACAACTGAATAGCCTGAAAGCCACCTCTTCCTCTCCATTCAAAGCAATTCAACACAACAGTGAGTTATGTGGAGTAGATAGTTATATCGCAACAGATTGTTTCTTAGAGTAAAATAACAAAATGGAGCAATTCAACTTTAATGGAGCACAAGTTAGTTAGGGAGATAACAATTCTTATTCAAACACACACAATTCGGGGTGACAGAACCACCAAAAATTTCATTGGTCTAACAACGTTAGGATTCAGTTTAGAAATGAAGAGTTGCATGGATTTCAATAGGATGAATTCAATGACTATGATTACAAACTGGACAAGATCATAGACAAGCTCGTAAGTGTGAATGAAACCCATAAGAGGGTAGAAGGGCAAATCGCCCAATAACAAGAACTCATGCCTCTTCTATCCTATACCTTGAGGATCAAATGGAATATTTTGCCAATGCATTATCTACAAGAAGAGTGGGAAGTCTTTTAAATAACATAGAAGTATATCCAAAATAGCAAGTTAAGCCTATCACACTTATGAGTGGGAAAAAGCTAGAAAAACCACTAGAAAAACCAAGTAGAAACCCACCTTGTAGAGGAAAAAAAACTTAGAAAGGATGAAGAAAAGAATCAGGACCCTCCCTTTGTTCCTCCTCCCCTTTACCAATTAAGCATAACGTTCGTATAAATTAATATAGTCGCATCTTTAAAGGAGCAAGAGTAGGATGAACAGATGACAGTGGTGTAGAGGTTAAAAAAAATATAGAGGACTCTGTTCGAGAAGTGGAAGAAGTAGATGAGACAAAGGTGATTAATGAAGAAAGCAAAGAGTTCACCTTCTTACCGAACAAACCATTGGATTTGACAAAAGATTTAGGGAATTTTGTAATTCCCCATTTTTTTAATAGTTTGTGGCTGAAAAGGACATTAATAAGCTTATTAGATTTCCTTAATTTGATAGATTATATCCTTATCTTATAAGCTACGAAGCTGATGTTGAACAAGAATGGTGGAAGCAAACCATTCATAATTGATCCCTGCTAAGTTTCCAAAGTTACAAGGTCAAGCTAATGACCATTTAATTTATTTTTATTCCCACCTTATGTGTTGTTTGTTTGCTCTTCTCACATTGAGGAAAATGTGTTTTCCAAGTGTGGCGAGGAATGCGTGTTGTATGCTTTTATTTTGCATGTTAGTTTGTTTTAGGGCGCATTATTTGATATGTGTGAATGTATTAATGGTTAAGGCTTAACAGAATCGGTTTATTAGCTTGTGAAATTAGTGACCTAGGTTACTTTGGTTAAATATACTTGTAATTAGGATACGATGTTAGTATATTCACCCTGTGAATTTTTCGCATTCATTTATAATTTTAGGCCAATCAAATAAGTAGCATCGTTATTATCTTTACATGAGAATTACTAGCTAAAGAAATGAGGTAGATTTATAATGATAAAAAATTGTGCAAACCATAAGCAATTAACTAATTCACTGGCCTTTGGGTTATGAATAGAGCTAGTAGCTAGTTGAGAATGTGATGCAGTTGAGTAACCGGATTGACACACATAACAAATGTGTGCCTTTACATCAAAGGCTATAATGACATTCCAATCAAACTGCTTAATAAAACCATGACCTAGTTGAGCAACCAGATCAACATTCATCACAAATGTTTTCCTTTGCATGGAAGGCTAGATTTATGTCTATAAAATCAACAAAAACAATGTTTTGTTAAATAAAACCTACTAATCTTTATTAACAACTTGAATTTTTATGAAAACATACTTAGGGATAGTTACATTTTTTATTGACCGAATAATTATCAATGTGTGTGCACAAGTGATAGGGGTGAATAAACTTAACATTATGGTCTGGATTAGTTGTATATTTAGTCTAAGGTACCTAGATGTGGATTTCACAAGTTAATAAGTTAAAACAACTTGAGGGATAGTGTTCGAAGTTAAATTTATTTCATGAAGTTTGATGCCATTTTTCCATTAGTGCATTTGTATATGTGTTATGCGTTGGTTTGTTTTGTTTTTGCTTGAGGACAAACTAAAATTTAAGTTTGGGGATGTTGATAGTTGTAGATTGCATCATGCTTTAGTGGGTAGTTTGGTATGTGTTTAGTTTTTTAATTTGATTGTTTAGTGTGTGTTTATGTTAGAATTGTGTTAGTTATTTAAATATTTATGTTTTAAGTGTTTTAAGGGGTAGATGTTAAGTTGTCATTTTTGTGCTAATTTTGTATATAAATCTCTTTAGTGTGTTGAAATTATTAGTTAAAATTAATGGACTTGTTTCTTAATTGTTCTCAGATGATTTTTAACACATAAAATATGAAATTGGATCAAAAAGATGAAAGAAAAGTAAAGACAATTCGAATTCCCAATTGGCAGAAATGTAATTAACTAAGTATAGGTATGTGCAAGGAAAAAGAATATCTGCAGAATTTGTTTTGAAATTAGATTCAATCCACCTAAGATCTTCATGATTTTGGAAATCAAGTTGTTTCCTTACTAATGGGGATCTAGAGCCTGAATATGTGGGGAGTGTATCTACAGAAGATTACAAAAGGAGGGAAAAGAGAAGACATTAAAAAACATAAAAGAAGACTTTTTACTATTCATGAAGGCAATATAGGGAGTTTACGTTTCTGTAGTAGTTTTCTAGGATTTTTCATATTTTCTAGAAAAAGACCAAGGATGGAGACTTTGTATTTTGCTACTTCTCTGTTGGTTTTTACTTTCGTTAGAGTAGCTAAATCTTTCTTCTTAGTTGAAGGGAATCACGTTATCATCTATTATGTGTGAGATTTCTAAATAAAGTTTGTTTCATTGATGAATATTGAGTGTCTTCCGCACTGCTTTTTATGATTGAATTGGTTTATTTTTAGGGTGCGCAACCAGGAATTGATTTGTTTAATAGTTAGATTAGTAGAATATGACATTCAATTTTGCTAATCAAAAGTGGCAATTAGGATTACCATCTTTATGTTAGAGTTGGAAATTCTTAGAAGGCTCTCAATTTAATTTAATGTATGTCATACATGTGTTGTCTTATTCATTGGTTTCTTAGTTCTTAAAGCTATTAATCAATTAAATTTAAGATCGTATCTAAGTTGTTGACTAATAAGAATGTTTAGAATAAATGTTTCTATTTATTTAATCTTAAGAGAAAACATCACCCAATGAATGTTTGTTAATGGACTGAATTTTATATCAAGGATCCATATTAGTGTGATAGCGTCGGTGACTCAAAACCAAGGTTTATCTACTGAATTTTCAGATCTGATTATGTTTGTTAATTTTTTATTTCTACCATTCCTAATTTTTTAAATTTGCGTAAATCAAACCCCCCATTTGTTTAGCTTTAAACTTATACAACCTTTACCGTTAAAAATTCCTCGTGGGAATGATCTCAACTCTTCATTAACTACATTTTCCATTGTTAGAGTTGCTATTAATTTGGTTAGAGGCAACAGTAGTACCAAATTTTGGCGCCATTGTCTGGGAATTTCTTGATGGTTTTTTTTAGTGATTGTTTTTGTTTTTGGTTTCATTGCTCTTGATTACCTTATCTTTTGTTTGTTTTAGTTTCACAATATTTTTTTTTCTAATTTTTTGATCTTTTAATGACATAGCTTACTTGAGAAATGCTTTCCTTGATCAATCTCTCAACCCTAGCTTTGGAAATGTCACACCATGTATGACTTCTCATTCATCATGGTTCTTCATTTCATAACTTATTTAGCAAGATATAAAGAAGCATAAATCTAATTCGAGGTAAGACACATTCCATACAAACCATATGAAAAGAAAGTTGTACCATTATATTTTGCATTAAATAAAAACTATACAATAGAAGCATTAAATACAAAGCATTAACCCACTTTGTCTAAAATTGATAAAAGATCACTTATAAAATGTTTCGTGTAAAACCCATATGAACCTTACAATTATACACCCTATAAATATTACTTCTACTTCTTTATTGCTGTGAACCATCAGTTTCTCCCCATTATTTGGCTTTATCTTGGATATGAACCCCTACATCGTGGAAGTACCTTATTCAGATGCTCCACTATATAGCCAGTAAATACTTAATGTGACTATCCCAAATTAGATTCGTAAATTAATAAGCCAAGGAGTTAACTGATGGTCTTAGTCTTTCCTTTTAGACCTTATATTGTTGGCTTCTTTATGTCATGCGAACCTTTACTAGCACTTGTTTGACCAACATCAACATATGGAGAAGATTTAAATTTTCTACCTTTGAACTTAGCGAGCTTCATCTTTGCCTTCCCTTTAGTTTCTTGAAGGGTTATAGTAGTAGCAAACTTGAGTTTCTCTTCCTCAACAACATAATAGGCCATCTAAGCATTGAAGCCCATTCCTCATCGAGTGAGTAATATGTCATCACCAGATCACAAAACTCTGGAGGGAGTGTATTTAGAGTCTGGTGAACAATGAAGACATCAGGAAGAGGAATATTCAACATCTTCAATCTATTTTGAAGATGAATCATTCTTGATATGTATTCTATTACTCCCCTTTCTCCCGTATACCTTATGGAGAATAATTCTTTTATCAAGGCACTTACCTCAACATTAGGTGAGACTATGTACCTCTGGGAGGCATTTCTAAGAAACTCCTTCACTATGTCTGTGTCCAGAAGTCCACTAAGTAGATGGTCAGGTATGAATCTCTTAATAGTTGTTAGACATAATCTGTTAGACTGATCCTAGGCTTTATAGGTTGCTTTATGAACTCTCGAGCTTATGGATATAGGTGGAGATGACATATCTGTCCATATGGCCATATCAACCTCAGCTATCTCCATAACATTCAATACATCCTACATCCACTTCTTTGTATTGAAACTGGTTAGGGTTGCAATGATGACACTAATTTTGTTAACAAAAAAGGTGACTGTAAAATAGCATTGATTAGATTAGCACAAATGTAGATAATAACGATACTCAAAGTCATTAAATAGTATCTTTTTTGAAAATATGATTACACATATTATGAAACACCTTTGGGTTGAATACATATTATATGCAGTTAGACTTTCACATAAAAGCAATCAGAGTACAAACCATCAACTCTTATGACACTACCACCTTTAGGCGAAGAGATCAATTAAACAACAACTCTCAAAATGTTATGTAAGGATAACACCTTTGGGCATAATAACCAAACTCAAAATCAGAGACATCCTCTAACATGTTAACAGAATAATTCAAAATACTAACTTGAAAGACTACTTTGGTGACTACATCTTCATTAGCACTCAAAAAATCCATAAACATAAGGGATACATCTTTATGTTATCCTCACATTTTTTAATGGGCATATGATATGTGACAATGTAACATCAATAAATGCAAAATTCCAAATGCACAGTCTCATTGTCACACACTTATGCTGAAGACATTTTTTGAAAACTTCATTTGAGAAAAATCTCAGTAAAGCAACTATCGTGCATCACTAGAAACTGAACTGACCACTTGAGACACAGTAGCCTTATGTATCTCCCTTATAGCAAGTTTGTTACACAAAAATTCACTAAAAAATGGCTTTAGAATGTCTTAATTCCTTTTCTGAGTAACTATCATACGATCTCGAACACTGAACATAAGAACCAAAATACGAAAACTTGAAGTATCTCTCTCATGTGATGTCCAAAGCATGAAAATTAACTCGAAATTGGATTTAGAACGCCTAAATTCCTTTTTTGGAGTTAAACTTTAACTTATTATTGATGCAATAAATAAAGAAAAATAGAAAATTTTGTGTTTTTTAAAATAACTGTAGCAATTCCATATGGTTGAAGTCAACCGTGCATCTCGCGAAAAGGACTCGTTTGGCACGTGATGCATACATGCGGTGACGCCCACTGACACTGGCCCGTGCATCGCACACACCAGACACGCATCTGGTCAATATCGTGTGACATATCTAGCGCGTGTGACACACATGTCCAACGCGTCGCGCGTGTCGCACCACTGTTCACTAGTCAAGCTCGTGTATCACACATTTATAATGATGAGGCACTCCTCTGTCAAAATGGCAATTTTTAGAGAGTTTTCGGTCAGTTTTTGCACTCCCGGACCCGTTTTCACCCTGTTTCTTAAGGCTAAACACACATATACTACTTTCATGCAATAAAAAACAAGAACAAACTGAGAAACAGAAGTTAAATCACTGAAAACTTTTGAAAAATCTTCATTTTTAACCACTCGATCATGTCACCGCTCTGATACTAGTTGTAATATGTAACGATAACTTAGTTACATATCTCGGATCAAACATGAAAGGGCAAGAAATGAAGAAATGCAAAAAGTACCTAATTTTGGTAGCCATAACTTCAAACTAGCTTTCGAAGCCAAAATGAGCACAAATCCACCACCCCTTCATGGGAACTGCTTACTCGGATATGGGTAAGGTCTTTTTACACTTTTCTCAAAACATAAGCTCTCTTAACGGGTCAAAGAATTCTAATGCTTACGATTGATATGAGTAACTACAAGAGATTTTAACCTTGATATATATAGATTCCATATTGGACTGCCTCATCATAGGCCCTATATGGGTTCGGTCTACACTAATTGGGATTCATTTTTTACCCAAATTTGGACCCATTGATATAGATCGTTTATTAGACCACTTTATTATCTTTATCTGTATCAAATTACTTATCTTAACTGATAAGTTATTAAAAAACTGAAAAATGCAATAAATATTTGTTCAACTTTATAGAAAAGGACAAATTTGTCCAACATTGGATCTTATAACAAGATCTCTCAATCTTGAGTCATTTATCTTATCGCAACTTTAGAGGCCTAACTCTTATATATTATGGCAATTCTTAGAAAGAGATATCAACACTCCATCACTAACGAATCTGCAACCAGCTAGATGTAGACGTAGAAGGTCTCATGAGAGTCCCTTGTCTGTTAGCTTTCTGCAATAGGATACATCCAAGGACTGCAAAAAAGATAGACCACGTCCAATGTACATCATACCATTATCTGTAATACCTGCAATACAAATATAATCTGTCTAACATAAACAATCTCATACACCAAAGAAGTACACATAAGAAGTTTTTTTATCTTCTCTTAATGATGAAAACATGGACAAAAGGGACCACATTCACTATTTTAGTTTTAAAACATAAATAACAGTATAATCAATTAAATTGCCAATCCATCAAATAAATTCCGATCACAAAAGACCAAGTTTGCAATAGACAAAGATAGTTGAAAAAATTAATGAACTTCTCCTCTTAACAAAGCAGAGGTAATAAGTTGGGGCAAATTCCATAAGAAGAAACAAAACCCAAAAGTCGTTTTAAATTGTTAACAATACACTACAAAAAAAAACATACAATCCACAACATTTTATGAAAACGTCACAGATTTGTAACACTTTTTGCACAACATTTCAATAAAACGTCACAAAATAGAAACCACAATGTTTTCTAGAATAAAATGTCGCAGTTGACATACTTAAAACGTTCTGCCTTCAGGAGCAAAATGACATTATTTGGTTTAAAATCAAACGATGTCATTTTGGTTTTTTTTAAATCTCTACTTGAGTCCCTTTCCCCCCCTCCCCCACCTGCATGCGGTGTTTCCTTCGTTTTTCCTCCGATCTGCTCAGTTGTCCATCGTTTGTATGTTCTCTGTTAAGTTATTGCGTCTCTGGCCATTGTCGTCATCTTCTCTTGTGTATTTTGTCAAGGTATTATCCTTATAAAGTCCAACTCTCTCATCTCTCAATCTCATCTCAACTGGGTTAGTTTCATTCTCCTTCGTATGGCGGGGTTTTCCTCTCTTTTAAGGTGCTAGTACCTCTCTGTTTATAACTGGGCAGTCTTCATTGGCTGGCAAGTCCATGCTCGTCTATGCCCATATCTGAATTCCAAGTTTTAATCTTTTTTAATCGATTCATATTTATAGCTTGTTAACATCTTTATAGGGCTCAGGTTCTATTTTTGGCCATTGGAACTTTGAGAGAATCTGGTCACCAACATGTCTATAATGCTGTTGAGAAGCCACTCCAGCTCGCACAAACCGTAGTTGTATTAGAGGTAGGCCTTGTGTTTGTAGCAAACTGCTTCTTCCTAGAAATATTGGGTTCTTGGACGAACTAATGGTTCCTAAAAGCTATCCTTACGTTAGTCTTTTACTAGTGTTTGAAGCAATGTAAACTGTAGCGAGTTTGTTTTTCAATTTTACTTTGTTAACTGGTGTTTTACTAGTGTTTGAAGTAATGTAGATGGATTTTTTATTTTTTTAGCAACATGATTATCTAGATATTGTACTCTAAAATAGACTAGAAAATTCAATGCTCGACGATGACGTGTGGTTATTGTTAAAGAACTCCTAAGCTTTGAGTAGTGCCTTTTTTTGTCTTAAAGTTAAGATCTTTAGGTTTCTATTAGGCTAATGCATTGCATGACAAGGTACTATCCTCATATCATGATTCTAAGTTAATTACTTTACATGGTTAGAGTTTTTCATTTTCTGAATTAAATATGATGAACAATTTCAGTGAGGTTTATCTTACTCAAATGACCCTTAGGCATGTGACTTTAATAGAATCCTACAAAAAAATATATGAGGATTTTCCAGTTGATTTTTTGTTCCACCAAATAATGTCCCCCTTTTTTGAAAAAAAGGCTTGTATTTAATATCATGGTAGTAAGAGAACTTATTGGAATCAATTTAATGCTTTTTCTTTTTCATCCTGACACTTTCTTTAATTAAACTAGAATTTGGAATTGAGTTTGGGAGACTATTAATTTCATATACTTATGTGAGAGGTCCAAAACTGAGTCAATTATCATACCAAAAATTTGTTGAGTCACTATTTCCAATATGATTCTTGATCTCCATTCTTATTATTTCCTTTAGCTTAAAATTTTTAACTCTATTAAAGAGGAGAATCATTCATCTAGGTAGTGTACACTTAATGACAAGCTCAACCTCTTTTTTTCCTTGTTAGTAGATAACCTTGACATCTACTTAAAAATGTTCATTCTAGTCCTCAAACACAAACAAAATTAATATCAAATATTGAGAAGAGTATTAAATAATTTGTAAAAAACAAGCTTCATACCCTTAGCTTTTTTGCATTTGAGTGGAACTTAAAGTGCTTCTTTTAGTTAATGATCAATTTGATAAGTCTTAAAGTACCTCCATATTTAGAATAAGGATATAAAAAGATGAGGATCTCCTTATCTCAAATCTCTAACTCCATTAATAGGTTTTCCATTCAATAATACACTAAAGGATACTAAGGTTGTGCATTGCTCAACCTAACTAACAAAAACATCAAGGAATCTAAATGCTTTTATAGTGTTGATTATAAAGCTCTAATCTATAGAGTTAAAAGCTTTGTGGAAATTCAATTTTGAGTGCCTAATTATTTGTTGTATGCTTCTCATTATATCCCTTGAAAAGCTCCTGGGCTAAGATAATGTTGTCCCATATTTTCCTATCTTTATAAAAGCTCATTAGGATGAATCAATGTATTTAGGAAGCAAACACTTGAGTTTGCTTGTAATCATCTTGGAAATCATTTTATAGAATGTATACAACAAGATATAATCCTAAATTCTTCCAAAGAACATGGAGAAGGAATCTTAAGAATGAAATAAATAAAAGTTTTATTAACCTTTTTGAACATCTTACCATAATTGAACAATTCTAATATTGTTTCTTCCACCATTGATTTGAAATGAGAGCAAGCTTTCTAAAAAAATCATTCATTAAGGCTTGGAGCCTTATTAGGGTTGAGGAAAAATATAATTTCTCTACTTCTCTGGAAATGAATGGTTTAGATAAGGAATTAACCTTAAGATAAGTAATTGACTTAAAAATATTGTGTTTGAGTCTGGTTGATTTGCCACTAACATAACATAATGTTCTCATTCTTCTAGTTAATTAATAGGTATTTTTTTGCTCTATAGATAAGAGTTGGATGAACATTGTTTGGGTTTCTCATAAATACATTGATGGAGTAAGAGTGTTATGAATTTTGTGGCTGAAAAACGGGCAAAGATTGTGAAATTTCATGCCCTTGTGCACGTTGCATGACTTGTTATATGAGGTCTCAGATGAATGTTTTTGACCATTTAATGCAATTCAGTACGGACCAATCATACACTCGTTGTGTTTTACATGGCAAATTTTCAGAATATAGATTTATCTCTAGGGAAGAAAGGTTTGACGCTACAAATGTAGACATTGATAGGACGAGAAATGATATTAATGAAGGTGATGGTGATGAGGAGGATGATGGCATACAAGATTTGCTTCATGATGTGGGTACTTTCTTAAATGATTGTCCAATTGCTTAGGATGGAAGGAGTCCTCCTATAGGCGTTGGAGATTCTACTATAGGTGCCTTTCGTGAATTGTTGATTAAAGCAACTGAAGAGTTGTACCACAGATGTACAAGCTTTTCAAAGTTGTCATTTTTAATAAAGCTGTTTCACTTGAAAAAATACAACAAGTGGAGCAATAAGTCATTTTACATGTTACTTGCTCTGCTGAGGGATGTATTACCTAATTGTATATATTTGTCGAAGTGCTATTATAAACCAAATCTATTTCTACAGAGCCTGGGTTTGGGTTATATGTCAATACATGCATGTAAGTACGATTGTTCCCTATTTTGGAAAGAGCATGGGGACTTGGAAAGTTATCCCCAATGTCAAACATCAAGATGGATAATTAATGATGGCAGGGGTAAGAAGAAACCTCATAAAGTATTACAATACTTTCCGTTAATGTCCAAATTACAACGATTATTTATGTTAAGTAAGACCGCAAAATAAATGACATGGCATAATGATAGGCCTAAAGGTGACAGTAATACCATGGTTCATCCTTCTGATGGAGAAGCTTGGAAAAGCTTTGACAAGTTATATCCTGAGTTTGCCAGAGAACCACGTAATGTTAGACTAGGCTTAGCAATAGATGGATTCAATCCACTTGGCAATTTGTCATTTTCGTATAACCTGTGGCCTGTTGTTCTCTTAGCATACAATTTACCCCCTTTGATGTGTATGGATGTGTCATTTTGTATGCTATTGCTAGTTATTCTAGGTCCGAAAGCGGTGGGTAGAGATATTGACTTCTATATGAGACCACTAGTAGATGAGTTAAATGAGTTATGGGAAGATGGTTTTGATGTTTTTGATGCTTTAAAAGGAGAAATTTTCGAACCTATAGTAGACTATCAACGACTTTCCAACCTATAGTAATTTTTTTGGGTGGAGCACTAAAGACCATAAGGCATGCCCTATTTGTAACAAACATACTCCTTCTTGTAAGTTAAGAAGTAAGGTTGGTTACTTATGCCATTGGTGTTTTCTTCCTTATGATCATCCATGGAGAAAAAGCAAGAAGTTTGATGGAAAAAGTGATCATCGGCTGATACCTAACTTACTAGATGGAGATAATGTGGTGGAACAATTATATCATGTGCAGAATATATATTATGGAAAGAACCACAACAATAAGAGGAGAAAGAGTTTGGAACGAGAGTTGAATTGGAATAAAAAAACATTCTTTTTGATCTACCATATTGACATAAGTTAAGATTGAGGCATAACCTTGATGTCATGCTTCTAGAAAAGAATATTTGTGATAATATCCTTGGTACTTTGATGAATGTTGAAGGTAAAACCAAAGATACAATCAAGGCTCGGATTGATTTGGAAGATATGAACATTAAAAAAAAATTGCACTGAAAAAGAGCAGCTAATGGAACTATTGTGGCAAAACCTCCAGCATGCTATACAATTATTTCGATGAGAAGAAGAAGTTTTGTGAGTTTGTAAAGCATGTGAAGTTTCCAGATGGTTACGCATCTAATATATCTAGATGTGTTAATGATGATGAAAGGAAGATTATTGGACTTAAGTCTCATGATTGTCATATACTGTTACAAGGCATTCTTCCATTAGGCACGCGTGCCATCTTGAATAATGATGTGACAGGTGTTTTAATAGAGTTGGGGGACTTCTTTTGTTGAATTTGTAGACGAAGTTTAAATAAGGATGACGTACAGAAGATGTGTGATGAGATAACTTTAATCTTATACAAACTTAAAATGATATACCCACCGACATTCTTTGATGTCATGGTACATTTGGCCATTCATTTGCCAAATGAAGCCTTACTTGGTGGATCAGTTACATATAGATGGATGTATCCAATTGATAGGTATTATTTAAATTTATCCTATTACTCTTAAAAGTTAACTAAATAGTGTCCTATCTAATTATGATTAATCATTTGATAAGATTCCTAGGTACACTGAAGAGATTCTTTAGAAATAAAGCATGCCCAGAAAGGTCAATTGCTAAAATGTATGTTGTTAAAGAGTGCATGACATTCTGTTTAATGTATCTAAAAGGAATTGAAACCAACTTCAACGTGCCAGAGCAAATCAATGATATGGTTGATGGTAGTGACATATCAAAGTTCTTCCAACAATGTAGGCCGATTGGTGTTGGAAAAACAATTGCTCTTCCTACAAATGAGCTAGATATTGCACATTGGTATGTGCTTATGAATTGTCATAAGATTAGGCCCTTTATTGAGAAAGTTTTTCTAACCTATTGTGAAATTAAGATATGTAATAAGTAGAGATATTTCATATAATCTTGATTGAATTTTTTTTATCCATGGTAAACACTTGGATGAGTTGAGGCAATAAAGTCCATTATATGTTGATAGGAGACATAAAGAACAATTTTCTTCATGGTTAAAAAATTGAGTGAGAAAAAGGTTTGTTCATGATCTACACTAATAATTACATATTATTAACTAATTTTCATTTTTTGTTATAGATGACGACATTATAGGTTATGGGTTAAGGTTTATGGGTTCAAATCTAAAAAACGAACCTGTCCTGAGGATCAAACATATATGTTTTTAACAATATATGTTAGAAGATTATTAATATTAAAAGTCCTATATTAAATATGTACTCGTAGAAAATATAATAAGTATTCAAAAAATATGAATAGTTGTTTTAATAAATTGTTTTAACATATAGCTAGTTTTTAAAAGATGTTTGTAAAAATTTTTGACAGGAAAAGTAAAGAGAAGCTAATAACGACGGTATAAGAATCAATGAAATAACAAATTGACCTATTAAGGTAATTCGAACTATAATATAAGTTAAACTCATCTTATATTATTTCAATGATAAATTGAAGTTAATACCACAAATAAGTTTCACATCGTGCAGGCCATATCAATTAAAAATGCAGGAAGTTCAGATGGGAAGTTCATACTGCAAACATATATCCAAATTAAACCAAGTCACACAAACGTAGTAGAAAACAAAATCACTTACCTCAACCGACATGCAGAAGGAGCTTCCTGAAGTATGTGAAGGAAGAAAACAATGACAGCACTGGAATGAAAAATATAGAAACTGATACAAATGTCATTAAAATGTGTGAAAATTTACTGTTGACATTGTCAAACCATATAAGAAAATGAATGTCATTTGAATACCTGCGAAATCTTCTCTTTAATCTCCTTCAAAATATAAATATTGGCAACAAACAAGTTCCTACAACCAAGAACAAATTCCTTCACAGTTTAGAAAGAGGGATATATTAAAACAATTACCATGAAATATTATAATCAATCAACGTCATTAGCTATACTGAAATAATTCAACCATCAAGTGTTATCCTCAATAATTTGCATAATTATAAGTCTCCTTCACAATAAGATCATAATTTAATACTAAGGAGCTTTTGTATTAATTTAAAAATGGTGATGTCACATTTTACAAGGACCCTATTGAAAATTCGATAGAATTTTCCCTATAAAATGGACATCCCCTTTTTGAAATAAGGGTCCCTTGTAATAAAAATACACTTCTATATTGACCAGTAACCACAACTCAAATTGGGTCTCCAAACTATATATCTCTTCTCAATTCAGTCCACATTTACATCGCAAAATCTATAATAATCCATTTCACAATTTTAACAAGGCAACCCTTTATTTTATGCTATTTCCTTCTCATTCAGTCAATTCAGTCATTTTGCATATTATTCCCTATAGGGAAATCAAAGATTTGTAACTAACAATTTAAAAAAAGCCTTAAAATGTAATTAGGACAATATTGGCCTAAAGAAATATGTAGGGAACAAAGATAAAAAGTCTCCAAGAAAAATCAAGAAGCGAACTACTACAATGTATGAGAGGCATAAAGGATTTCAAAATAATAATAAAAGTCATAAATTTAAGAGGTATCTAAGACATAGAACAAAAATTTTAAGACAAAAGTTATCTAAGACATAAGACTAACACTAAAAGGCCTAATGAAGTATTCAGGATTAGGAAATAAAATTTAATAAGAGAAAATTATTATTTAAAACGTAAACAAATATTTAGATTTTTATATAAATATTGAAGGTCTTAAAGGGTTTCTAAGAATTATTAAATACAAACCTAGAGAGGTATTTAGAGTTTTGGGAAAAATTAAAGATCCTAAATAAGCTTTTAAGAATTAACAATTACAAAATTAGTGATATATCTACGTTTTAGACAAAATTGGAAGTCCTTTAGAGCTACTTGGGACTTTAGAAAAAAAATTAAGTTCTAGAGAAATTTTAGGAATTAAAAACTACAAACCTAAAGACAAAAAATTTTAAATATCATATAGAGGTTTCTAGGAATTAGCTATTACAAAGCTAAATAAATATCAAAGGTTTTAGGTAAAAATTGAAGGTCTTGGGTAGGTCTATGAATTAACAACTACAAACCTACACTAGTATTTAGGGCTTTAAACAAAAATTTAATGTCTTAGACATGTTTTTAAGAATTAATAACTGGAAGTCTAAAGATGGATTTAGTTATCAAACAAAAATTGAAGGTACTAAGGAGGTATCTATAAGTTAACAATTAAAACCATTGAAAGGTATTTAGGGTTTACAAAAATAAAGGTCATATGGAGTTTTCTAAGAATTAACAATTACATAATAAGAGGAGTATCTAAGGATTTAGGCAAAAATTGAAGCTCTTAAAGGGGTTTCTAAGAATTAATAACTAACAAACCTATTCATTGAAATAAAAGACCTAGAGAGGTACCTAGGCCTTACACCAAAATGAAATAATTGGAGAGATAGTTAGGATTTAAGAACTATAAACATAATATAGTATTTATAGTGTCCAATAAAACGAAAGACTTAGAGAAGTATTTAGGTACCATAAACTTCATTCATATAATAGTATCTAAGGTTTTCAAGCTACCATTAGGAATCCTATAACCCACTGCCAAAGTTTTCTAGTATTATCTTAAAAAATTTAAACATCTATGTTAAAGTACTTAATTGACTACTTAATTTAAAGGAAAACAAATTAATAGTTTATGCTAAATACAATAAATCACTTGATTTCTTCTTTTATTGAATATATAAAATCGTATTTATGAGTATGATTGCATTGTCAATTTGACTTGTTTTATATTATGATGTTTTTGTACATTGATATTGGAATGAACTCTAGTTAAGCTTAAGATGACAATGGCAATTAAGAGAAACTAAAATAATATGGTTGATTTATTCTTCAATATAACCAATATTTTAAAGTGGTTTGTTTTCTGAAGGGATTTGCTTTTTGTTGAAGTCTAGTGACTTCGACGAATTCAAATAGGTGGCCTAGGAACTATAATGTGGGTTTAATAGTCGATTCAAGTATAACCAAACAAGTTTAACCATTTTGATTGATAACCATATTATATTTATGGATGAAATAATCGATTTTTAGGAGTTAGTTAAAAGCAACATTACTAGTAATGAAAAATCATCTAACACACTTTATCAACCATTTCCACCACTTCTATGCCAAACAAACATATACTAGGGAGCATGATAACACGTTTATTAGGTTCAAAAGGTCTAAAACATAGTATTATATGTTCACTCTTCCCAAATAATTGAAGTTCACTGTAACATCCTATTATCGATGGGAAGGGTAAAATAGTAATTCGAGACCGGTTATGAGTGTGTAAACTAGTCTCGGCATGTTCATGCATAATATGGCCTCCATATGAACATAAATTGTAAAATTTGGACATGAAAATAACTGTACATGCATTCATGACATTTCCCAGTATATGTGCCTAAATATGATTTTGTTGTGAAAAATGTGATATTTGTGCTTGAAAATTTAATTGGAGTGATTTTTGTGTGTTTTACATTTTTGGGGAAATTTTAGGAATTTTTTGGGAAATTTTTCTGAACCGGAAAAATCGCCAAACGGCGGACTGATTGGGCTTCGGTACTGAAAATGACTGTCCAATGGCACTGGAATATTTGGTACATGATTGTAGGATTTATTACTTTGAGCCATTGGAATTTTGGGACAAAATTTGGAGTAGAAATTGTTTTGGAAATTTGGAGTGGTTAGAAATAAGACAAGTGGCAAGTGACACTTGTCACTTGCCTACTTATGTCTTGACCTTGATTTTTATTCCATTAATCCTCACTTTGGCAAGTTATACACGATACTTCCTATTTGAGAAAGAGTAAAAGGTGATTTTTTTAAAGAGTTTCCTTCCTTCTTCTTCTTTCGTTGGTCCTTCATCCTCCATACAAAAAGCTCTCCCTTGTTACTTGCTTGCTCTTCCTTTATTCACACACAAATCCAAACTTAAGCCTTATGATGATGTTGTGAGTGATGATTGTATATGGAGAGTGGAGAGTGAGAGTTAGGATATTTGTGATAATTTGGAAGACTTGAAGAAATTAAAGCTTACTTAGGTAAGATTGTGTTTAATGTTCTTATATTAGTAGTTAGATGCATTTATTGTGATTTCTTGTGCATTAATTATATGAACTTGTGTTTGGTGGATATGGGTAGGTTGTGTTCTTGATTAATTTAAGAATGATGAAAGATGAATGAGATAACATGTGTAATAGGTCAATGAAGTGTGTTGGATTGATTTTCATGATGTTAGATGAATGGAAATTAAAGGAAGAAACTTGTGTGTGTATGCTACCATTTTATGGCTACATGGTTAAGTGAAGATCTTGATGAAATTTTGGCTAATTACTTGACTAATTGGGATGCTTATTGGTTTGGAACAAGTATGGACATGATGGGATTTGATTTAGGTGTAAGAGCTGGAAAATTGAAGTTGTACATGTTTCATTGTTTTTGCCATAACTTTTGTACAAATCGGAAATATGTAATAATGCACATGTAGCGATTAAAAATGTGTACGAAGAAAAGTTTTAGGTTGGTTTGCCTGTGTTTTTAGGAGATAGAGAAACCACTTGAAGCTTCAATAACAAGTTAACAACTCTCACGTTTGTCGAAGAACAGTTAGCAAATTTATTAATTTATTATATTTGTATTATCAATTTTTAATTATTTCTAATTAATAAATATTAGTTTATCAGATATAATATATAATAATTAACTTTATATGATGATTTATTTCTTATTTGCAATATTAATAAATAAGATAATTAATTTTCTATGTTTTATTTATATTATTATTTTAAATAAATTATTTTATTTTATTATTAATTAATGAAATTATAAAGATATGAATTATAAACACTTTATTAATAATCCGGTAATAGTGTTAAGTCTAACGAATGAATAAAAACTACTTTATATTCATATTGAGTAAAAATATTAATATTGAATTTAAAATATTAATATTAATGTAATTAAAATTTTATCTTTTGATTAAAATTTTGTAATATTAAATGTATAATTCAAAAGACTGGAATAAGAAATGCTTATTTCATCCGATTTAATAATGTAATATATCTTTTTAAAAAGTTAAATTTTATTGATTTAGTATTTTGTACTTTCAAATTTTCTGAATTATTCATAAAATTTTAAAAATATCATTTATTATTTCATTTATTAGATGAATTGTAGAAGTGAAGGCATTAAAATAAACTTAATTATTATAAAGAAATTCATTTATTAAAAATTAGTTTCTTTGAATTTCAAGTTAACAAACCATTTTACTATGTATAAAGTATTATGAATTTCAAGGTAACAAACTAACTTACTATTTATATTTTGAGAGAATAAATTTTATTAGTAAATTTTACATAAAATTTAACTTAGATATAAAATAATCATTAAATATTTTCTTATAAATAAAATATAAGAAATGTATTGTCTTATTATGTTTGTTTAAGGGATAACAAATTTTGAAAGTGTCAATCATTTGTGTTTTAAATTTAATATCCAAGATTTCAAAATTTTAATTGAGTAAATGATCTTTTAAAACTTTTATAGTTCAATTTAAAATATTAGTTACGTTAGTAATTTATTGATTTGACTAAAAAATCTTTGTTGTTTATAATAATTTAATTATGATAGCTATTTTTATGTGAACATTTACGTATCATAAACATCAAAGATTAACTTAATTAAATCAACAAATTATTAACAAAGTTATTGCCTTTATCAGTATGCTTTTGATTCTAATTTTTCATATTATCTTTATCATAATGATGAGTTTCCATCTGTTGCTACTTCCAAGATTAAGCATCAAGTGACAGATTTCACAGCCATAGCCGCACAAGTACTGAGGGATGACCAACAAGCTAAGGTATATGAAGTTTGTTCATTTTTGGGTTATCCTTTCTGTACATGTCCTGTTTTGCAGGATACACAATATAGGTCTGCTTATCCACCGAGCTACCATCAAGAGCAATCCTACTTCTAGCCAGAGCCTCCACCTTCACCATCGCCACCATAAGCTAATGAGATGTCTTTGGAGGAGATCGTAATGAGTTTGACGACGAGCACTCTTTAATTCCAGTAGGAAACAAGGAGTAGCTTGAAGACCTTAGAAAATCAATTAAGACATTTAGTGGATGTGGTAGGGAGAATAAAAACCCGAGTGTCAACAAGCATTCTTAGGCAATATGAGAGTGATCTTCAGAGAGTGGAGATCATTTGAAGAACCCAGAAGAAATAAAGGAAGAGCAAGCGATGTTAAGAGAGGAAGAGGTTATAGTTCAAGAAAAGATGGAGGATGTTCAGCCTCTTAAGATAAGCGAAGCAGTTCATGTTATCACTAACCAAATTTGGTTTCCTTTTCCTATTTGTTTTTAGGTAAAAGAAGAAGAAGAATAGCAAGTGCCGCAAGAAGTGCATTTCTTAGGAGAGTTGTGGGCGAGCCAGCTGAAGACCGAAGATCGCAAGTAGGATGTCGAGTCTCCACACCCATTGACGATACTCTTACGAAGACAATCCTGGGGTGAGAAAGGCAATGCCAGAAAAGACGAATGGACATTAGAGTATGATGGTGAAATGATGAAGTTCCACTCCTCAGAAGCCTCGAGGAATCATGTTGACAAAGAGCCTACTTCGAGGGAAGGTGCTCTAGGCTCCTCACAGAGTTTGAGCATGCTACCTGTTGGGCTCAAGCATCAAAGGGTCAAGCTTATGACCTTAAATAAGTGCTTGATGGGAGGCACCCATCCGTATCCCTTTATTTTGTATGTTTTTTTTTCTTTTATGCATATCTTTCGATTGTTTGCTTTGAGTGTTTAATTTGCTTTCTTTGGTTTGTTTTGTTTGTAAGTGTTTGAAAAGGAAGCTGCAATATTTCACTTCAACACTGTTATCTATGTTTTCAAAGTTGCAATCATTCATTTCAAATCTGCATATGGTGTCTTCAATCTAGGGCAGTACTTCCATCCCTCTTTTGTGCTTTTATTGTTTTTAGACATTGAGGACAAGCAATGGTTCAAGAGTGGGGGAATTAGCCACAAGAAATCAGGTTGTAACAGATGCACCAAGTAGTCACCAACCTCCCTAAGACAATTTAGATGATTTTCTCAATCGACTAGAACATGGAATGCATAAAATGGAACATAATTTGATGGCATATTGGGAGCATAAAGCATTCCAACCTCCTCACCCACTTACTCCATAATTTTGGCCTTCAATAAATAGAGAAGCATTCTTTTCTCTTTTCTTTTATATTTTTGCTCCTTTAATCTTTTGTGATAACATTGAGGACAATGTTGGTCTAAGTGTGGGGGTAGGATATGAAGTACATGTGTGTGACTATATGATTTTGTCTTTCTTTCATTCTTTTTTCTATTTTTGCATGCTTGCGTTGTGTGTTAAGCCATCAAGCTTTGACATAGTAGTTTGGATGAGATTAAGTGTGTGCATAAAATTAAATTAGGCTAAGTGAGTCTAGAATGAATCATGTGGATTAATTGCAATAACTGATATTGTACACTTAGTCAAAGTTTGACATTTTAATGATTAGGTAATATGTGGAATTAAGGTGAACTCTTAAATTAAACCTATAAGTGGATTTAAGCCTTAATGACATCATGTTTATGTCATTCTATTTTCTTGTATTATGTGATGCTCCTCTAATCAAGCTTGCCTTTAGAACTTGCACTGAACTAAAATGAATTTTTTTAACTACATGGTTTATGGAAATGATTAAGGCCTTCTTTGTTTTAAACCCCTTAGCTTAAATGACCCACTAAGTCAATTTTCCCTTGCAAACCCTTTTGAGCTTTTAACCCTATTTGTTTTTGAATTAATCACCTTATATAGAAACCCAAAAACCCCATTAGCCTTACCCTATCACAAGTTAAATGAAGTAATGAGTAAGTATTTGATTTTGGGACTTTTGTTCTATATTATATTCTAAGATATTTTTATAGGTACTTCTACTCATGTGTTCATTAAATTATGTTGGTATTATGTTCTCTTGTTTTTATTGTTTTCCCTTTTTTAGCATTGTTCAAGTAAAGAAAAAGAAAGGAAAAAAAGGGAAAAAGAAAGAAAGAAAAGAAAAAGAAAAAGAAAAAGAAAAAGAATAAAGTATAGTAACATTAGTTAGTAATGATTAGTTGTAGTCTTTTGTATTCATGTGTTTATCTCAGAATTTGAATTTGAGTGTCCCTTTTACTTGGTACTTTGTGAATGCTTGTGATTATCCTTTTGCCATTTTTACCTTACCTTTGATCCAAACCCCATTACAACCCATAATAAAGTCCTTCTGATCTATGAGCTCATGTAATTTGAATGAATGATAACTAGTGAATTTGCAAGCCTATGATAGTGCAATCTGTTAGAGGGAGATTTAAGAGAAACACTTTGACCTTAAACACTTGAGCGTAAGAGAGAAATCTGTCAGAAGAATTCATCTTGGTTTCATATTTTCCTTGGAACAAGAATGTCTTACTTTGACTTTGTTTATTTGTATTGGTAAAAAGTGATTATAATGTATGTTGCAACCTAAGTCTTGCTGGCTTAAGTGTAGTGGATTGTGCTCACTTAATCTTATGAAGGACAAATTGATAGAGTGTGGTGGTTTGGTATATCTGCTCAAGGATGAGCAAAGGTCTGGTGTGGGGGAATTTGTTATGTTGTCATTTTTGTGCTAATTTTGTATATAAATCTCTTTAGTTTGTCGAAATTATTATTCAAAATTAATGGACTTGTTTCTTAATTGTTCTTAAATGATTTTTAACACATAAAAGATGAAATTGGATCAAAAAGATGCAAGGAAAATAAAGACAATTTGAATTCCTAGTTGGCAAAAAAATAATTGACTAAGCGTGGGCACATGCAAGGAAAAAGAATATCTACAAAATTTGTTTTGAAATTAGATTCAATCCACCTAAGATCTTCATGATTTTAGGAATCAAGTTGTTGCCTTGATAATGGGGATCTATAGCCTGAATATGTGGGGAGTGTATTTGCAGAAGATTATGAAAGGAGGGAAGAGAGAAGACATTGAAAAAAGTATAAAAGAACACCTTTTATTGTTCACAAAGGCAATATAGGGAGTTTACATTTCTGTAGTAGTTTTCTAGGATTTTTTGTATTTTTTGGAAAAGACCAGGGATGGAGACTTTGTATTTTGCTATTTCTCTATTGGTTTTTACTTTTGCTATGAGTAGCTAAATCTTTCCTTTTAGTTGAAGGAAATCGCATTATCATCTATTATGTGTGAGATTTCTAAATAAAGTTTGTTTCATTGATGAATATTGAGTGTCTTCTGCATTGTTTTTTATGATTGAATTGGTTGATTTCTAGGGTGCATAACTAGGAATTGATTTGTTTAATAGCCAAATTAGTAGGATATGACGTTCAGGTTTGCTAATCAAACGTGGCAATTAGGATTACCATTTTTACGTTAAAGTTGGAAATTCTAAGAAGGTTCTTAACTTGATTAAATGCATGTCATATATATGTTGTCTTATTCATTGGTTTCTTAGTTCTTAAAGCTATTAATCAATCAAACTTAAGATCGTATCTAAGTTGTTAACTAATAAGAATGTTTAGAATACATGTTTCTATTCATTTAATCTTAAGAGAAAACATCACCCAATGACTGTTTGTTAATGGACTAAATTTTATATTGAGGATCTATATTAGTGTGATAACGCCAGTAACCCGAAACTAAAGTTTGTCTACCGAATTTTCATATATGATTATTTTTTTTAATTTTCAATTTCCACCATTCCTAATTTCTTAAATTTGTGTAATTCACCCCCCATTTGTTTTAGCTTTAAACCCGTACAACCTTTATCATTAAAAATTCCTTATGGGAACAATCTCAACTCTTCACTAACTACATTTTCCATTGTTATATTTGTTATTAATTTGGTTATAGGAGCAGCAGTACCACTAAAGCATGCTTTTAAGCTTTAATGTTGTGTATTTGAGGTGCCTTGATGAGTTTGCTAGTGATTCAGGGTTAATATAAAAAAACATAGGAGTTTTGGAGGAGGTCCAAACCAAAACAGAGGGCCACGATCATGGCCAATATGTCAGGTGTTGGACCCGATCCGGAGACCGACGCCTCAACCCGAAAACGGAAAACTAATACGAATACGAACCAATATGAATCGAATCAAAGCAAGGAAACGAAACATAAGGCAAAATCAAATCAGATACGAAGCAAACTTCGGATCACAAAGCTCAACAAATCATTAATGAATCGAAAGCAAATCGAATCGAAACCAATTTATGATACGTAACAAAACGGAGCCGACATCCTTGAACAAGTATCAAAGAAAGCGTTTGCGTTGGAAACCTTAAGACTATCAGTCAAAACTAATCCAATCCGTGTACATTTTTTTCTCTTTCTTTCTTTTTCATTCCATCTCTTACAAGTGACTTCAATATCCTCAATCCAATAACATTCACATACAATCGCACTATCCAACGTCCAATACCCGTTCATTCACATTTCTCCATATACAAATCATGCTTATATCTCAGTTGGACATACACAAGTTATATAACATATCCATGTGCAATACCATAACTCAATAGCCTCATCCAAACCTCATAAATACAATTACGATTTATACACCATTTCATAAATCAAAGCTTTATACAAATCATAGTGGCATTTTCAAGCCTTATACATTACCCATAACCCTAAACCAAAGTACACAATACACAACGATTCTAGACTTCTCAGCAACCATCTAACTTAACAATAATACAATATAAACACATGCAAACAGAAATCTTCATTTTCTTTCACCCGATCTTCTTCTCATCACCTGTGGATGAGAATGAAGGGGGGTGAGCTTTACAACCCGTGGGTAACAGTTTATAAAGAATATATATAAGCAAAATCCTTGAAATTCTTTTTTTTTCTGGTCTTGGAAAATATTTCTTTGAAATCCGTAAAGCACATTTTCAAAAAGTACTTTTCTCGTTGTAGCCAAAATCGCCATTTGCAAAACATATGATTTTTAGGCTTTCAGCCATAAACCCATAAATTTATAAAACATGAATGCATCAACTCGACAATTCATAGATGCAATGGCAATTCACATATACAATGCACAACACATGGCTCGAGAGTTCCGTGGAACACAACGAATAAACCGAAGTTTATCGTAAACACAATGAGTCCGATTTCTCAGGATCTCGTGGCCTCTAACGGGCAGCCGGGAGCAGGCTTAAACGTCGACGTGCACGTGACTAACACAACGTTCCTCTCTCGCCCAAACAAAAGCACATACTCATGCTCAATCACTTTATCGAATGCTCTTTTCCAAATATACGAAATGGCATGGAATCTTTTGAGGCATAACACAAATGTATTTTGCATTTCATCAAACGTTTATGTATGGAATCAATAATGATTTTTCAAATCATTCACATAATGGTGCAACATTTACGATGCAATTGAAATCAGAAAATCTCTTTATTTAAAGAAAGCATTAGTGGCTTATAAATTTTATTATAAACAGGTACCCACCTCGAATCGATGCTAGAAACTTGTTCCTTGCTCCAATTTGTCCATTGATTCCTTCTTTCTTCCAATTTAACTTTACCTAAAGCAATTCCACACAAATTCAATATCATAATTAACTTAATCCTCATATTGAACTTAGAAACACTAATCCCTCATATATTCAAGCTTTTTAAATCACAAATTTCCAAAATCCCCAAATTTCAAATTTGGGCATAAACCCTAATTAATTTCCATCCAAAATTAAACCCATAATACTAAGAAATCAACAAAATTAACTTCATACTCCACAAACCCATTCCATTTTCCATGATTCTAAACCAAAACTTCAAGAGAAACTCAAATCTTAAAAACTTCTCTTACCTCATTTCTCCTCCATTTTCGGATTTTCTTGGTTCAAGATGAAGCTCTCTTCATCCTCCGCCTTTCTCTCTCTTAGAATGACATCAAAATCACTCTTCAAGTGGTAGAAAAATCGAGCCCTAGCTTTCTCCCCTTTTTCTCCACCGAAGCTTGCTCTCCCTTCTCTCTTCTCTCTTATTTTCTTTCCTTTTGCTCAAGTGTCGTTCCTCACTTAAAGAAACAACATCTCAATCCTTTTTATAGTGTCATGTCATTTAATGAATGGGGAATGACCCATAAGCCCCTCCATTTAAGCCTATAAACTTAATCCTTTAAGTAAACTTCCGAAATTACCCCTCCATTGGTCTTTAAAACTGACATATTGTCTGATTATTTCGATCAGGTAAATGAAGCCATTTGATAAAACTTTATTCTAGAGAAATGTTCCTCTATGTCTTACAAATCCAACCCTTCAAGAATCGGATCAATCGGAGCTCTATAACCCAAGATATCTCCAAAATACTGAAGTATGTTCTTCAGACTCGAGGCTGAACACTACACCTAACTTCCGACCTGAATTTGGAAGTCTTAGAGGCTACATTGCTGATCGGTTCCTTCATAACATTTGTAGCCCCATGTCTCTATTTTCAGTTTCAAAAAGAATCAAATCGATCGGAGCTCTACCGATCGAGATATCTCTAAAACACTGAATACTATTCAAACTTTTATAACCAATCAGTTCACGAAAATCTGAGCTATCTTTCTCCATTTAATTCCAAAACTGATCTATATAGTATGAAAAGATAGAAAAATGTCTTAGGAATCCAACGCTTCAAAAATCGGCTCAATCGGAGGTCTACACAAAAAGTTATGGCCAAAAGAAAGAAGAGGGTCAAAACACAAAAGCGATCGATGATGTCGTAAGACAGACGAAAATGCCTGTGATGACGTCAGCACAGACGCAAAAATTGCCTGTGATAACGTCCAGCACAGACGCAAAAAAATGTCTGTGATGACGTCATCACGAATTTAAAATGAAGACTAACTTCGTCGACCCCTTTCTCCAGAATATCCCTACTTAGAAAGATCATAACTTTCTACTCAGAACTCCAAATAAGACACGGTTTGATTCGTTGGAAAGTTAAGAGACAGATCTAAAATTTTCAAGAAGGACTCAAAGGCAAACTCAGTCTTTAAAGGGGTCAAAAATGTACTCAAAGATGACCCATTGATAATCTTCTCAAAACTTTACACAGTACCTCAACTTGCAAACATCATAACTTTTTACGCGGAACTCCAAATAAGACAAACTTGGTGTCTATAGAACGGTAAAGAAACTCTCTACAACTTTCATGAAGACCTTAAAAATCAAAACGACCTCTAAGTGGGTCAAAAAATCCATGCAAACTGACTGGTCGATCAACCCCGCACTAAACAACATCAGAACTTCTAAAAATCATAACTTCTCGGCCCGATATCGAAAAATTTCATACTTTATGGCGTTAGAAAGCTGGAAACATGAGCTACAACTTTCATTAAGACCACTTTGGCCAAATATATCTAGATCAGTATAGATTTGCCATTAAAGTTTCTAACACCATTCTAAAAAATCAACTTCACATATCAACACATCACCACAAACTCTTCAACTAATTCCTCTCAAACACAATACACACAAATCTATACACAATTGATATTCATACACAATTGATCTTTCATATCCATATATAAATCCATGTCTCATTAACATCATAAGATAAATGTTTATAAAATTAAATGGCATTCCAAGCCATATTACAACATCGATATTCAAGTCCAAGTACAAAAGATACAAAACTCCACCATTCTCCACATATGACCAAATCTTATTCTTACAATAATCTAACTTAAAACACCACATGCATAACCAAACAAATTGTCTTTACTTTTTAATTTCTTCAAAATTTTACACTTTCACTTTCTATTTCTTGATTTCAACTTCCATTTCAATCCACTCATCCACTTGAACTTTCATAACCCATACAAATCTATTTGAAACCCAAAGTTATCAAATCAAACAAATCTTTTCTCATCAATTTCCTTAAGACAAAAATATCTATAACTCCATTCATATACAAAAAAATCTTATCAAATTTTTATTTTCATATTTCCAATTTCCACTAAAAGATCGGGGTCCAACATCAGGAGTGTGATAGAAGCAAGGAGGAAGGGTCTTGATTGTGGCTAGTAAGCCATGATCATGACAGAAGGCCAAATAAGGGGTCACCGTCACGATTATGGCTTGCTCGACAGATAACATGCCCCAACTTACCAATTTTCATTTTCTGAGGACATTTTGGACCTTTTGGGCATACGAAAAGCCCTAGAGTGGCCCTAATTAGAAAAGACTATAAGGAGAAAAAGAGGAGACTTGAAAAGAGGAGCTCACATTTTTCCACTTTAGGAAAGCTTCAAGGGAGAGAAGAAGAAGAGAGAGAACAGAAAGAAGAGGAGAGAGGAAGCAGGCCTTTCGACGCTACTACCTTCCCAAGTTATCCGATCCAAGTTCTTTCTCCTTTTTATCTTTATTTCCGTTCATTTAATGTATGAGATGATGATGGATTGCAAGAAGATGGATATTGGATTGTTAATGATGTTTTAACTTTTCCTTTAAGATTTTACCTTGATTCAATGCTTATATAGTCATTTTTGTGTTATTTTGATTGGGTGTTGTGATTAATTATGGAACTTGCATATTTTGATAATAAATCGAAAGGGTGAACTGAATAAAAATTATTAAGTTAGATTAATGAGAGTTAAGCGATCCAATAGACTACATGATTAATCATATCGGTCCTTAAGTATTTTACCTTGATTCAATGTTAATATAGTCATTTCTGTGTTATTTTGATTTCGTGTTGTGATTAATTGCAGAACTTACATATTTTGATAACAAATCGAGGGGGTGAATCGGAAAAAAAATGATTGAGTTGGATTAATGAGAGTTAAGTGATCCAATAGACTACATGATTAATCATATCGATTATTATGTGAAGAGAGATCCCGTGAGAGACCCGGTAGTTTGTTAGAGGACGTAAGTTCTAATTAGAGTTATAGGTCTTTTGTTAATTAAGAGATTGAAAATTTCATAATTCAATTAGGATTTATGATTTAAGGTTTAATGATTATGACTTAAGAGAGAGTAGTCCACCCTATGATAGTGTAGAATCAACACTACAATAACACATAATTGACTAGATTAGCATTAATGATAGGGAAAATCTCCTCTCTCATAATTTGGTAACTCTTCTTGGTTAATTTTCATTGCGACTTTTGTGTTGCTTGATTTCAATTTCTTTTTGTGTTAAACTTGCGAATTAATTTCTTGATAATCCCTTTCCCGTACTTACTTTTCTTTGCAATTTTTATTTTCATTTTATTAAATTTTCTAAGCCTTAGATAACATATGATTGAATTAGTTCAACTTACTCGTGGGATCGACCCTTCATATACTATAAATCGCAACCCATGCACTTGCGGTATTTTGAAGGCTATAAATTGTAAAGCTTTCAAAACGATCAACATTGGACTGGGACAAGAAGCTTCTAATTCCTCTTTAACTAGTAACTTTGGAGATAATAGATAAATGAGATATTTATTTGTTGGAAGAACAGTAAACAGGATGAGGATGCATAGAGACATGGTTAAGTTACAACAAGCTTACATTTATTCCTAAAACATGGTCTCAATCTTGTTGGTTTGGTTATGTAATGGTCTAATTTGCTGGTTTATTTATATACTATGGGACCATAATCCTCGTGGGCCTTGATATAACTTTTATTCTACAAAAATGAAACTTCTTCATTTTTTAAAACTCTTGGACTTAACCATCAGTGTAACTAAACTAATGACCTAAAAATTAACTTCATAGTTACTTTCATAGTAACATTAAACCCCACTTTCATATAAACATTAAAACATTTCTTAGAGACATTCAACCTTTTCCCCAAAAATCTAAACCTTTTTTTCCTATAAAACTAAGCATCTTATTGGAAATCCTTGTTAATTTATGTCCTTATAGCCAATTGGTTAGTCGCAATTTTATGTATGAAGTTATTATTTAAATTAATAAAGGCATTCTTTATCTTTATATGTTTTGTTAATTACATTTGATGTTTTAATACTAAAGATAAAATCCTAGAATAATTATTGTAACTGAAATTATGATGAGATTATAATTATAAGATTCAATTTGAATTTATGTATTGTTTCTAAATTGCTCCTAGTTGTAGTTTCATCAAGATGAGATATTGATGAAACACTAAAATAGCATATATTATGTTTCTTTCTCGATGAAGAAAATAATCAATCTAATAAATTAAAGTGTAGAGATATTGAAACAAACATGTGAATTCTTATACAAGAATAAGTTCACTAAACAAACCTAATTATGAGGATCCTAAATAAAATATTACTTATATATCTATGGACGCCCTCATCATAATGGTTATATAATTGATCCTTAAACTTGAAATTACTAAAGTATCTCATGTGGGAATTACAATCTTTTGATGCTAGCTATAACCTATCTTATTTAAGGTAGCTTAGTCGATAACACTTGGATACATTTTGAACCATGTGGAGATAGTTAAGTAAGTTAATTACACTCTAATATAATTAGAGAGAATGTTCCACTCTTTTGGATTAACAGTGCTTTAAGGAACTCTCCGTCCTAAGTGAATTGACATTTAAAAACATTATAAATCAATTACAAATTAGGAAGAACAAACATGATTGGATTTTTAAAAATTAGACAATATATCCATACTCTATATCAAATTGGAACATTTGATGGTAAAATAATTAAATTATACATTATAACTAGGCATGCTTAAGTTAAATTACTTTGACATTCCTAATATTTAGTGGTTATGATGTATTGCTATACATCAATCTTGATCTATGATTATAAATTGTTTAGCTAGATAATTAAAATAGAGTTTTAATTTATTTAATTCTACTTATGAATTAGAGTTATAATTGGTAGTTATTGCCAATATATTAGGAACCTAACAGGTTACATATAAAGAGTTATTAAAACAGAAAAATTAATTTAAATTAACTTACACTTAATGATAAAGTTTGAGAAATTTCGGGATCAAATGTAAGATATTTCATTTTATTAAAATTAAAATTAATTATAATTATAAATCTAGTGCTTAATTTTAATAAAATAACTAAAGCTTTTTATTTATAGGAAATAAGCGTAAAAGAGCTAGCACTCTTTCTTAATTCCTCTCAAAAGTTAAGTTTTTTTTGCTCTCCTTTATACATATTGCTAGAGGCTGGAGGCTTGGAAAAATTATGGTTGACACACTGAAAAGGTTTTAATATGAATTATGAATTAGGTATGATTCATTTATTTTATGATTTAGGTTTTTCAAGTTATTCAATTATTGAGATCCCATTAGGAAAACTTAAAATTTTAGTTTTCTACTACACTCATAATTCAATTTAGGTTAATTTTCCTTTAGTTGTTTTAGAGTCTCCTTTAATTGTTTAACTTGAATCAATTGCTTTATTGTTATTGATTTGATAAAATTAAGGCTTAAATATATCAATTATTTGGATAGTTAAATATGCTTACAAAAATCCTGTCTTTAATTAGTTTTATGAAAACCTAGTCATGTTTATTTGTGACTTCTAATAGCATAAAATCACCTACCTATTTACTCTTGTTTATGGAAATTGTTTTGAAATTTCATTGAATACTTTTTTAGTTTATTATGTTCTAGAAAAAATTATTACATGCCACCTTAGCTTATTTTTTGTGTTAAATTAAATATGGAAAATCATGATACATGTTTCCCAAATTCAAGTTCTATTCTAAATGCAAAAGAGTCTCTCTTACCTATCTTTGTTTAGTAGATGATCTAGTTTTATTCTCTAAATCTCATCCTATTTCTATTAAGTTATTAATAGATACTCTTAATTAGTTTTTTCAGATGATGGGAGACTTTTCATGTGGTAAAGCAAATGGAAATGCAGGTATTCCTAAGGTCAAATGGGCATATTTATGTAAACCTAAGGAGAAGGGAGGTATGGTAGTTATCTCTATAAAAGTAACAAATAATACCTTTTTCATTAAAAGTATTTAAAGAGTGATTCAAGACAAGCATTCCGGGAGGATGAGATGGTTTCATAGCTACTTTTTGAAAGGGAGCAACATATGGTCCATTTCACTTAGAGCATCCTTCTTTTGGTTCCTTAACCAAATTTTAAAGAAAAGGGATGAAAGTTCTAATGACGTTTATTGCAAATAGGGAATGGAAAGGTTGTTTTCTTATAGCATGATAATTGCAATGGGTCTGGTCCCCTCTCCCAAAACCTCAATGTAGTGTTAGCTCTATCAAGGCTAGATTACAAGGCTAAGGTTGCTGCACTTATCAACCATAATGAGTGGATCCACTTTCCCAAAATGGCTCAATAGCTAAAACCTACATATCCTCCTGATCCTAACTCCCAAGACAATTATCTTTGGCTTGAAATTCCTATTGAGAGATTCTCTAGCAAATTTTATAGGAAATGAGTTATACAGTTCATAATAGGATTCCCCTTGGTTTAGTGTTATTTGGAATAAATTCCTAAGACCTAGTACAGCGAGTGGCTATTATGGACAAACTACAATACATGCTAAATTGTTGTTTATGTAAATTAAAGTTAGAAATAAAGGATCACATGTTCTTTCTCTACCCTTTTTCTAAATCTGTCTGGAATAGAATCAGAGAACTCTTCTCAAGCTTGAGCCCTTTAATTCACTCATAGAGCTATTTAATATCCTAACTGTAGCACAAGCTTGCACTTTAATTTGGAAGCAAAAGGTGCTCTTTCTTGCCATATCATTATAGGAGATATGGATAGAGAGGAATCGGAGGAAGTTCCAAAGCAAGGAACATTCCAAGGATGAAGTGATACAAATAATTTTATAAAATGTAAAGGAATAGCTTTTTCTTGGGAAATAGAACATAATTAAACAAGAAGAAGATTTGAGTTATAACTCCCACCTGGACTGACTCGGATCTCATGTGTAGCTTATCCGTGAGGTCTCCATGTTGATTCCTTGACCTAGCAAACATAGAACAACCATTACAGAAAGATTTAGGAAGAAGAGATGCACCCAGGCTGAAATTTCTTGCCTATGGCTTGAAGGATGAGATAAAAAGACAATTATCACCAAAAAAGTATTTATTTGTCCCAGCCCTAATGAGGAAAGAAGTGAAGACTAGATACAAAAATTGGAAGGGAGGTCTTTTACCCCTTTTACAATATGACGACAGTTTGTCCAATTACTATGTTGTCGTCTTTGCTTCATTTTGGTTTGCAACCCTTACGCTTACTCTTACTATGATGTCCTCCTTTTAATTTGTTGTAATTGTGTCTCATAGCATCACCATTTTTCCTCACTCTTATGTAGGAGAGTATTCTCTAAACGTTTTGTCATTTTCACCATTATTTCTATCAATTGTTATGTCCAATTTCTATTGACTTTGCTTACCTTCATATCTTGATTTTAGTTACAAATTCTTGTGTTTTGATCCAAATGTGAGATGAATTGAGTGAAAATGGTGTGAATATTACATGCATGATAGTTGGATTATCTTACGAATGTTGCATGAAAAATTAGGAGAAATATACATGAAAGGATGAATTAGGCATAGACAATGCATGTAATTAATTAATTCATACATAAACGTGACTATGGAAGTCATAATTGTGACTATGGAAGTCATGGATGTGACAATGGGACTCGTGACTACCTCATGCACACCCGTGATAGCATTTTCTTTAGTTGTCTAACTTATTACATGGCAACTGTAAGTTTGAGGGCTCGAAAACCTAAACCTAAAATGAGACTACAAATAGAACGAAGAGAGGCATGCAGCAAGGGAGGACTGAATTGGGGACATTCTAGGACACAAAACAGAGAGAAAGAAGGGGAGAAGAGACAAAAACATAGAGAGTAATCGAGTGAGCAAAAGAAGAAGAACAATAGAGAGTGGGAAGTAATACGAACCTTCGATTATCTAGATGAGAACCAATTAGAAGCAGAGGGCGAGAGCCAATACAAAGATCTTGAGATTGGCAGAAGATCACTGCAACTCCCTCATTTGATCCTTGTTTGTTTATTATGTTGCATTATTTCTTTGTTATTTTACTGGACTTACTCCTTTGTAAGTTGATAGACTCATACTCTATTAACTTTTGATAGTTCATTTTGGTTATTCACTTAATTTATTGTTTTAATACTTCTCTTATACTGATAAAGATGGGATTGAAGTATATGAAGATGATGAATCTCGTTTATTCCTTAATAGGCTGATTTTTTTTCTTGATAATTAATGTAGCTAGTTTAGTCAAATATGTATGAATGAGTTACTGTATTATTGTCTTATGTTTATTGTTGTTTCTGAATTGAATGGATGTAAAAGCATGACCAAACTTTGCATCATTTTGGTCTTAAACAAAGGATCAAGAGAAGAAGTTTAATATGGAATGAGAAACTATAGATGCTTAGGTTAAGAATTAGAAATATATTAACTTAAGTGATAATTATCATCAAGTTTTCATAATTAATTCGAATGATAACTTGTGAAATACTGAATGTTAGATTTAGTTTATTATTTGAGTTGATCTTAGAACCTTATTGTTAATTTTAGTAAGACAATTACCTAATCATTTCCCTTAATTATGCATAGGAGATTAAATTAGTGAAATTAATTCTTAAGAATTTCCCACTTCAATTAATCTATTTGTTTTTTTCTTCCATTAAATTAGTTTACTTTTCAATTTATTTTGTGATTTTCTTTAAATCATTCACTCAATAAATTGAGATATAATTTTTAGGATTGCATTTGTTTTTTATTTTTGTTCAAGATTAATTTAAGTGAACCAATTTGACCTTCCTAAGAGATGACCCTGGGTAATCAACTATAACTACCTTATATACTTACGAGCAGGATAGCCTAGGAATTTTTAGAACTTATTTTGGCATAACAAGTTTTTGGCACTATTGTCAAGGAAAGTGTTTAGTGTTTAGAATTAAATTAATTTTGTTTGTTTTTGTCTATTCATGCATACATGTTTTATCTTGTTATTTCCTTTATTTGTTTTCTTCATTTTTGTTATTGATTTAGCATTGCCTTAGTTAGTCCCTACTAGGAAAGGGTCTCTAAGACGTGAACTCGTTTAGTTTATGTAGGAAGGAGATCTCCAGATAATGAACCCTTCCTTCTTTTTGATAACATACGTCAAATACAAAGACCTTAGGGGGACTTTGATGACGATAGTGAGGAACCAAAATGCAGTTAGTAATGAAGGAGTACGCTAGACCAGTGATCGGTACTACCATTTCTTGCATCCATTTGGGCGAGGCAGCTAGAAATGATGAATTGAAGAGCATCCATTAAGATATGCTGCCATCTTTCTATGAGGTTCCCAATGAAGACTCTTTAAACTTTATTCGGAAATTTTATACTACTGTCCAAACCTTCCCTTTGGATGACTTAGACAAAGGTCAACTCAAAATGATATGCTTGACATATACATTGAAGGATCGAGCCAAGGCATGGCTAATGACCTTTCCACCTGATTCATTGACTACATGGGAGGAGTTGTACAACAAATTCATGGGAAGGTTATATTCCCATAAAAAGACTTCTAAGTTGTGAACGAAGATAACTACCTTCACTCAGATGGAGGGGGAGTCATTCCATGAGGAGTGGGAACATTTCAAACTCTTGCTAATCTAATGTTCACACCATCATTTTCCACTTCACATGCAAAACCAATTATTTTATAATGGATTGACATAAAAGTGTCAATACATGATGGACAATGTAGTAGGAGGAATTGTGGGAGAGAATACGATCGAAGAAATGTATGAAATCTTTGAAATGTTGGGGGCTAATTCTCAACAAAAGAGCATGAGGGGAAGAAGAGCTGGAGTTCATGAAGTGAGCTCAAATCAAGAGATGGCTATGCAGTTAGCTGAGTTAACAAGGCATGTAAAGATGCTAACTATGAGACTACACAAAACATTCCAAATCAAGAGGTATATGCTATATGTAGAACTTATGGTCATGGAGTTAATGTTCGTTCGTAATCTTACGAACCTTTCGTAGATGGGAAAGAACAAGTGAACTTACTTAACAGTTTTAAACCAAGAGAGTGAAATGATTCGTATTCAAACACCAACAATCTTGGATGGAGAAACCACCCCAATTTTTCATAGAGGTTCAACAATCCACTAGTACAGCCCCAACTACAATACTAAAATTTCAGAGGCCAAATTATTTCCAAGGGCAATCTTCAATTCAAAAACCATCGAGCAAGCCTTATTTGGAGGAAAGCTTGAATATATTTATTCAAGTAACTACTTAAAATCAAGAAATGAACAATAAAAGATTTGATTCCTTGGAGGTATCTGTGAAGAGGATTGAGATCCAAATAGGGCAACTCACTAATAAAATGTGCAACAATCAAAAGGGAAAATTACCTAGTCAACCTGAGTAAACCCAAGCAGTTACTATTTTGAGAAGTGGAAGGGTGATTGATATTCACATTGAGATTCTTCCTAATCTGTCTAATGCTACTAATCAAGAGGAGGACAGTCTCATAAGAAAAAAAGATTAGCAGAAGGAGGTAAGCAATAGGCATGACTCCTCTAGTCACATTCAAAAAGGTCAAAAAATTAAGCAAGACACGAAGAAAAATGAAGGACGAAAACTGCATAAAGCAATGGATCCTTGTCGACCACCAATTCCATATCCAAGTCATCTTAAGGAATCGAACAAGATAAGCAATTTTTGTACTTATATAATATGTTTTTTAAGATTAACATTAATCTACCCTTTTCAGATGTGATTAGGAACATTCTGGCTATGTGAAGTTCTATAAGGAACTAAGCACTAAGAAACAAAATTTTAAGAGTAAAGAGAAGATGATGGTTTCGAAAGTGGCGAGCACAATTCTTCAGCATTAATTACCCCCCAAATTGAAAGATCCAGGGAGTTTTATCATGAAAGTGTCAATGGATAATGGGGATGAGGTTAAAGGTATGCTTAACCTTGGAGCAAGTATAGAGCTTATATCTCACTCTATTTATGAGAAACTAGATCTAGGACAGTTAAAACCTACAAATATATGCTTACAATTAGCTAATAGGTCAATTCATTATCCGAAAGGAATAATGGAAGATGTGTTAGTCAAGGTTAGCGGATTAATTGTCCCTATAAACTTTGTGGTCTTAGATATAGGGGAGGTTAAAGAGTAAAGGAAAGATCAAACCATACTCCTAGGGAGGCTTTTTATGGCCACTACCAATACTTTAATTAATGTGAAGAACGAGAAACTGAGCATGAATGTTTTGGGAGAAACAGTAGAGCTTTCAATCTTTAATGTTAAACATATTCCTACTACTGTTGTTTGTGAAGATTACTTTTTGTTGTTCAATTTAGTTCTATAGACCTTCATTTTGCATTGCAAGAATAAGAAGAAAAGAAGTTTAGCTTGGTGAAAGAAATTGATAACTGCTGTCAATTACTAGACCATGTAACTAAAGGAGAGGTTAGCAAATTCTTGGAGAAAAATCCCAATGAAGAGAATAAAACAACGGAATCAATCACTTTAAGCGATCCACCATGAGCATGATGATTGAGGTGTCCAACTAAAAGACATTAAAAAAGTGCTAAATGGGAGGCAACCCATATAATTTTTTGTTTTGTTTTTCAATTATTTGTTTGTTATTCCTTTTTAATGAAACTTAACTTAATTTGTTTTCTTTGTGCATATGTACAGGCCTACTTTTCAATCTCTTCTATTTATCTTCCTCGCAACTGTTCTCCACTCCTCAATGTAGATGCCATGCTTATTCCTATGATCCATACCACATCAACACAACCACCACCTACACTTTTGTATCGTATTTCTATCATGTTCTTTTTATTATTTTTACGACTTATTAGTTTAATTTTTTAATTTTAATGCTTGTCCTTATTCGTGTTATTTTATGTCTTAGATCCTTGTTGGACCCCATACCCTACCCGTAGGTGTTTGCATGTTATACTGCGGCGTGTGTTTGCGGGTGATACCGCGGCATCCAACACAAATTAGTATTGTCCTCTTTGGTCAGGGGTTCGAATCCTGACCAAATAGGACAATACCAATTTGTGTTGGATGCCGCGGTATCACCCGCAAACAAACGCCGCAATATAACCTGCAAACACCTACAGGTGGGGTGTGGGGTCCAACATTAAAGGACGCCTTTTAATGTTGGACCCCATATCCCAACAGGAAAAGCGAAAGACGGAAACAAAAACAATGTGGCAAATAGCTAAAATGAATAACAAAATACGGAAACAATGTACAAAACGGAGACAAAAGTGAAAGCGAAAGTAGCGAAATGAATCAAATAAGCAAATCGGATACGAATAACAAAACGGATAGAACAAAATCGAATCATAAAGCGACAACGGATCCAAAGCAAATCGGATATCAAAACGAATACACATCGGAATTAGAATGCAAAAGCGAAATGAATAAAATACGAAAGCGAATCGAACTGAATTAAATGCCGACATTCATTGGAAACACACAGTATGGACAACTTATCGCGTTGGAAACAATGAAATCGAATCATAAAGCGACAACGGATCCAAAGCAAATCGGATATCAAAACGAATACATATCGGAATTAGAATGCAAAAGCGAACTGAATAAAATACGAACGCGAATCGAACTGAATTAAAAGCCGACATCCGTTGGAAACATATAGTATGAACAACTTATCGTGTTGGAAACCTAGACTAAACCGATCTGAAATCCGGTATAATTTTTTTCTTTCTTTCTTTTCCATTTTACTCAAGCCCATACAAAGCCATACTCCTTTTCAGTTTGGAAAATCACCAATTCTATAATCTCAATCAACAACTCAAATCATAATAATTGTCTTATACAATTATACAAGTCCTATATATTTATATCATTTCTACCAAAATTTTGGCAGCATAACGACTGCACTTACAAAAACCCAAAACCTGCAAAGTGTTTAAAACGCACTTCCTATAATTCCCAATCAGACACACAATCATCAAAATCCACCGGACCCTCCGTCCGGAATCTCAGTAAACACAAACCTATATCTAACACTTCAGAAATCCTCAAACATAATCAGAAATAATTCCATAACTCGATTTAATATACAAATTTCATAATTCAAATACATCGAAAACGAACACTTACAATCCATCAATGACATTCCAAGCCATATACAAATACAATAACCATAATTCAAAACTACCCAACACACCACAATTCTCACTTTCTCTTTCTTAACAACAATCTAATTTAACAGAAAATTATATAACCCAAACAAATTAAAACGTTCATTTTCTTTTACCCGATCTTCTTCTCATCACCTGTGGATGGGAATGAAGGGGGGTGAGAGCTTATTGCTCGTGGATAATATATTTATAAATTGAATAATAAACCAAAACAATTGCAAATCTTTTTGTCGTTTCTTTCAAAAGTTCCTCAGTAGAAATTTTTTCAATTTTCTTATCTCTCGATCTTTTTAAAACATTGCTAAAATAATTTCAATAATATCACTGCTAAAAATCCACCAAGAGCTTATTTCTCAAAATTTCTCACATTTTTCACTTTTCATGAACAAAAATCAAAATCGTGTAAATCTTCATTTCTTTCATATTTCTTTCAAATCATGCAATGCATCACACTTATAAACAAAACAAAACACATAACACATCAAATGGTCTGGTTCGGTCCAAAACAGAACGTACTGCACATTCCCGCATAGCGGTCCTGTGCAGCCGTGAATAGGACGTACTACACTTTTCCGCATAGCGGTCCATTGTAGCCGTGAAGGGAGTCCGAAATGGGAACTCCAGTGCCACTAACGGGCAGCCGGGAGAAGGCTATAAAAAATAGACAAGTGCGCACTCGTCCCACTTATGGACCTGACCAAACCCAGATAACACATAATCATATTCGAAAAATCGAATAGCCCGAAGGCACATTTCGAAAACTTGATTTTTCTTTCAAAATCTCATATCGTATCATCATATCGTGTCATAAATGACACATTCACATATCCACATAAATTCATATAACAAATCTAATGCAAATCACATCATCAATTAAATTCATAACAATGTATGCAACAATTTCTTTAAATCATAAATCAACTTATATAAAATCACAAAGCCCATTTTTCAAATTAATCAAATAATTCGAAAAACCATGAATTTCATAAATCTTGCATTTTCTAAAAATCATTTCTAAACTAAGGAATTTAACCCTTTGGAATCATAATTTTCAAACATTTACATAAACATTAATTTCTCAAAAATTTGCTTCTTGATTTTTCGAAAACACATTCTTAGCATAAAATTCAATAAATAAATATACTACCCACCTCGAAACAATGCCAGAAACTTGTTCCTAGCTCCAATTTGATCCTTGCTTCTTTCTTTCTTCCAATTAAAAATTCCCTAAATCAAATTAACCCAAATTCAACTTCATAAATGACATAATCCTCAAAATTGGACTTAGAAAATACTAATTCCACACATAATCAAGCCATCTAAATCATAAATTTTCAAAACCCCCAATTCACAAAATTGACCTAAACCAATTTGCCCAAATTCAATATCATAAATCACAAATTCCTCAAAATTGATATCATAACTCACCAATCCATCATATTTTCCATGATTCTAAGCCAACAATTTCTAAAAATCCCAATTTCTGAAATTTGAGATAAACCCCAATTAATTTCCATCCAAAATTAAACACAACCAAAGGCATAATCATCAAAATTGAGCTTATAATTAGCAAACCCATACCAATTTCAAGTAATCTAAACCAAAAATTTACTAAGAACTCAAAGATCAAAAATTGCTCTTACCTTTTTCTCTTCAAATTTTGAAATTTCTTGGGTATGAAAGCAAGTTTTCACCTTCTTCCTTCCTTTTTCCTTGAAAACAACCTAAAAACTAGCTTGAAGGCCCATAAAATCGACACCCCAAGCCTCCATTTTCTTCTCCACCGTCGCATCCCTCTCTTCTTCTTATTCTCTTTGTTTTCTTCTTTTTGTTCTCAAATTCGTGGATAGCTCTTCCAAAAACGACAGCCCATGTTTTATATACTGCCATGTCACTTAAATGATGGCTAAAAGACCAACTTGCCCCTCTATCAAAGCCTTCTAACTTAAGTCCTTAAGTGGACTTCCCAATATGCCCCTGCACTTTACTTTATTTCATGCTTACTTTTGGATATGATTCGCACTATCAATTTGAAGGAATTTGTCAAAACTTCCTTATAGAGAATTGTTCCTTATTGTCTTAATTTCATAATGCCACAAAAATCATCCCATTTGGAGCACTACATCAAAAGTTATGCTCAAAACATTTTAGATATGTCTTATGCTGAATCATTTTCTAGCACGATTATTTCCATCCAACAATTGACATTCGAAATCACAAAATTGAAATTTGATGTCTTCATAACAATTGTATCCCTATATATATATTTTAATCCAAATCAAGAATCACCTCATTTGGATTTCTAGATCAAAAGTTATGGTTAAAATACATTCAGATGTTCCTGATTCAAGACTACAGACGAATCCGAAATTCAATTCAGAAATTGAAAGTCTTAGGGGCTAAATTAAAATTTACTTTCTTCATATGACTTGTAGCCCCATGTCTTAATTTTATTTTTCCTCAAGAATAACTTCAATCGGATCTCCACAGATCCCGAATTTCGCAAAATACTGAACTATGTTAAGAAAATTAGTCCACTTACTTTGATTAAATTAATCATCCTTAATTTAATCTAAAAAATTCACAAATTTCTCGTAAAAATGAAATTCATTGTCTTAGGAATCCAACGCTTCAAGAACCACGTCAATCGGATGTCGGACGAAAAAGATATAAGCGAAAGAGTGAGCAAAGGTCGGATGGGAGAAAAACAAACAAAATCAGAAAGGCAGCAAAACGACGTCGTTTCGCGTGGGAGGAAACAATCCAAGTAGAAACGGCGTCGCATCATAGCAAGGGTGAGGGCGAGCTCGCCTTCGCGAGCGGCTCGCTAGGGCGAGCCTCTCACACCGCGAGGCGCTCGCCCTCGCGAGGGCGAGTTTTCCAGACTTTCCTTTTTTTTTTTACATAAATACATACAAAATCTGAAAATTTCAAAATTTAATCTCTTGATTCCGAACTTCAAATTTGGCAAATTTGGTCTCTATAGAAAGCTTGAAGGAAACTCTACAACTTCCATGTAGAACTCAAAAATCAATTTTGTCTCTAAAGAGGTCAATTTTCTCATCAAAGATTTTGTCTAAATTAATATGCCCTAAACCATAACTCAACTTTGAAAAATTATATCTTTCAACTCCAAAATCCAGTCATGTCATATTTTATATCAATGAGAAGATCAGAAAATCACCTACAACTTTCATGAAGGACATAAAAATCAATTTGACCTCTAAGGAAGTCAATTTTCAGTCAAACGTTCTATCCTCTAATAATCATGCAAAAATAATAACATAACCTTGTAAAAATCATAACTTATTATTCCTTGATCGAAAAATTCTATAATTTATGTTAAAATAAAGATCAAATCAAACTCTTCAAATTTCATGAAGAATTTAAAAGCTATATTAACCTCTAACTAGGTCAATTTCTCAGTCAAAGTTTTAGCTAAATAATGGTCAACCTAAAACCCACCGAAACTTTGACTGACCATAACTTTCACTCCCGATATCGAAAAATTGCAAACTTTATGGCAACAAAAAGCTCTCAACATAATCTACACGTTTTATGTAGATCATTTTCTCAAATTATACCTCAAACAAAAAGTCAACTCTCTGGTCAACTTTCTATCACCTAAAAATCAACTTTCTTAATTCTTCACATTTTCACACTTTTTCTCTTATCTTTTTTATTTTCAACTCTTATTTCAATCAACTCATTTACTTAAATTCCATACCTCATGCTAATCTATTCAAAACCCAAAATTATCAAAATCAAACATTTCTTTTCTTATCAACTTCCTTTAAACATAAATACATCCACAACACAATACATATACTAAACCACTTATTTAATTTCACTTAATATTTCTAAATTTTACTCAAAAATCAGGTTCCAACAATCCCTCTTTTACTTTTTATATCACATTAGTAGCAATGTGATAGTTAAGTGGAAGGGGCAATATTATTGGAAAATAAATAAATAAAATCAATTTATCTGGGTGTTATGTGTTTGTTTTTCCCGTTTAGTAGTTAGAGATCTATGGACATAAAATAAACTCAATCGGGATTAGAAATGCATAATATGAGTGAATGAGTATTCTTGCATGCTTAGGCTGATTGACTTGGATTTCAATTAAAAAGACATTAACTTGATGTGATAGATAAATGACTTTTCATTTAGTAAGACTTTGAGTCCTTTTGAAATATTTAACACCAAATTCAACTATTCTTTGTTGAGAGTGTCCTTTCATGATTAAGGAACTCTAGAACTTGCTTGCAAATACTAGTTCAGATCACAAAATCTTACACAAACATTGAAATGATGAAGGCAATTAGGATTTACCATTTTTGCTTAAAAAGCCACCGTAATTTTACTCTTAATGATCCCCCTTTGAGCTTAACATGAACCATTTCTTCTTTAAACCCAAAATGTGAGCCTTATCCTTGATTATTTAACTTTTTCATCATACCTAACAGAAGGAAGAACTGACCATTTGAATGGATATGATTGGTTTTAGGGAATAATTACTTAAATAAGTGTAGGGGAATCATATTGGTTTTTGAGTTAGTAATGGGTATGGTTGTAATAATTTGTATCTCTCCTCTACATTTTACCTTTTCTAAAATTGATATCATTGTTATAAATAAAGAAAAAATAAAAAAAGAAAGGAAAATAAAAAAAGAAATAGAAAAGAAAAGGAGAGAATAAAAGATAACAAGAAAAATGAAATGAAAGAGAAGCGACATAAAAAAGAGAGGAGGCGGGAGGAGGGGGGTGCGCGGGGGAGTGCTAATCTTAGTTATTGAGAGGAAATAATTGAGTGTTTTATGCTTTATTGTTTTGTATTATTTTAAATACTCAATTTTTTCTACAGTTTTAAATGATTTTCCTTTTTCCTATCTTTAGCCTGGTCCCATTTACAACCAAAATAAAGATCTTTGGATTGATGTTTGTGTTTGATATGAGTGGTAGAGATTGGATTGGTAAGCAAGCTTATGATAGATGCCTTACAAGAAATTAACAATGACTCAATATATCCCATATTTGAATGCTTGAGAGGATGGAGAGTAGAGTGAGTATCTATCACACTTGTTAATGGTCTTTGAGTTAAAGTACTTGTTAATTTTGGCTAAGCATATGGAGAATAATCTGTTCATGGAGTATTATGAGTTTTAAGTTCTTAGGTTGTGCTTATTGAAATGATCATTGATATCTTTGACCATTATTTGGGAACATTGTTGTTTTCATTGTCTTTTTTTTGTATAGTCTAGTATTCTTTATTTTGTATAAGGACAAGCATAGTTTAAGTGTAGGGGAATTGTTGTGTCTACTTTCTATTGACTTTGTTTGCCTTCATATCTTGATTTTGGTTACAAATTCTTGTCTTTTCATCCAAATTTGAGATGAATTAAATGGAAATGATATTAATATTACATTCAAGTTAGTTGGATTATCTTGCGAATGTTGCAAGAAAAATTAGGAGAATTATGCATGAAAAGATGAAGTGGGATGTGAACAATGCATGCAATTAATTAATTCATGCATAAATGGTGTCACACCCATTTATAGGGTGTGATAATGGTGGTCACACCCGTGACAACCTCATGAACACCTATGATAACATTTTCTTTAATTGTCGAACTTTTTTACATGGCAACTACAGGTTTAAGGGCTCGTAAACCTAAAGCCAAAATGAGACTACAAATAGACCGAAAAGAGATAGCATTAGAGGAGGACTCATTTGGGGACATTTTGGGACACAAAATAGAAAAAAAGAAGGGGAGAAGAGATGGAAACACATAGAGTAGTCGGGTGAGCAAAAGAAGAAAAACAACAGAGAGATGGAAACATTAGGAGCCTTCGATCATCTGGGTGAGAACCAATTAAAAGTAGAAGGCGAGAGCCAATGCAAAGAGCTTGAAAGTGGCAGGAGATCACCACAACTCGCTCATCCAATCCTTGTTTGCTTATTATGTTCTTATTTGTTGAATTATTTCTTTGTTATTTTATTGGATTTAATCTTATGTTAGTTGATAGACTCATGCTCTGTTAACTTTTGGTAGTTCGTTTTAGTTATTCACTTGATTTATAGATTTAATACTTCTCTTATACTGATAAATATGGGATTGAAGTATATGAAGATGATGAATCTTGTTTATTCCACGATGGGTTGATTTCTTTTTCTTGATAATTAACGTAGCTAGTTTAGTCAAATATGCATGATTGGGTTACCCTGTTGTTATCTTATGTTTACTATAGTTTTTGAAATGAATGGATGTAAAAGTATGAACAAACTTTGCATTATTTTGGTATTAAACGAAGGATCGAGAGAAGAAGTTTAATATGGAATGAGAAACTATAGATGCTTAGGTTAAGAATTAGAAATATATTAACTTAAGTGGTAATTATCAGTCTAGTTTTTATAATTAATTTGGATGATAACTTGTAGAATAAGAAAGTTAGATTTAGTTTATTATTCGAGTTGATCTTAGAACCTAACTGTTAATTTTAGTAAGACAATTATCCAATCATTTCCTCTTAATCAAGCATAGGAGATTAAATTAGTGAAATTAATTCTCAAGAGTTTCCCATTTTGATTAATCTATTTTTTATTCCAATTAAATTATTTTTTTACTTTAATTTTATGATTTTCTTTAAAGCCTTCACTTAACAAATCGAGATAGAATGTTTAGGATTTCATCTATTTTTATTTTTGTTGGAGAATAATTTAAGTGAACCAATTTCACCTTCCTAAGAGATGACCCTGGGTAATCAACTACAACTACGTCATATACTTACAAGTAGGATAGTCTAGTTATTTTATAAATTATTTTGGCATAACATCAATCAAATTTTATTTTTAAAAATAAAGTAAAATTTATCCTTTCTAATTTTTGACTTTAACTTCATATAACTAATACAAAATATGCCAACTAGTTTGGACGTATGTAGGAAAAAATTTTTACTTGATTATGAACCATTTTAACACTGGGCTTTTTAAGAACCACTTGTACTAGAGACTCGCCTAATAGATAACTAAAATAGGAAAACTTATTCCAACTTCTAGAAGTTTTAATATTTCCTTTTTCACCACCTCCTTTAGGCTTCTCTTTTTAGTTTGTCACATTTTTTAACTAAAACTTGGTGTATTCCTTTAATATTAAATATAGTCTAGCCTATAACCCTTTTTTGATCTCTTAATCTTTGAATCGACATCTTTTATGGATTAAATATCAAATAATGAGGAATGATTACTAACAATGTCTCATTGCATCATAAGTAAAGTATGCTGATGTTAGATTCAAATCAAAGGACTTTTGAAGTCAAAGATAAAAATTTGTTTATGAGAATTATGAAGATTTATAAAAATAAATATTAAATTCTTATAGCTTATGTTCTAAAGAGTGTAAAGCTAACACAATCTCTGTAAGATCCTCGCTAAATTCTACTTCTTATTTTGTTTCCAAAGCAATATGTTTGGTGATAATAACCTCTAACTCATCCTTACCATCCATCTCAAAAACCATTAACTATTGAATCAACAAGATTAATAGAGTTAATTGAAAAGGCATAATGAACATAATAATAAATTTTTATAACTTCAAAGATATTTAAATGGATTACTTCTGTTGGACCCCGATCTTTGAGTGACATTGAGAAATATTAAGTGAAATAAAATGAGTGGTTTCATATGTGTATTGTGAAATAAAAAGTAATTATGCTTTGAGGAAATTCATAAGAAAAGAATGATTTAATTTTGATACCTTCGAGTTTTGAGTAGATTGGTATGGTTTCTGAAATTAAGTGGATGAGTTGATTGAAATGAAGTTAAATAGCAAGAATTAAAAAGAAAAAGTGTAAAAATTTGAAGAATTTAGAAAGTTTGACTTTTTGGAGAGAGAATGTTTGACTTGAGAGTTGACTTTTGTTTGAGGCAAAATTTGATAAAATGGTCTTCTGGAAACTTGTAGTTTATGTCAAGAGCTTTTCGTAGCCATAAAGTATGTAATTTTTCGAGATCGGGGCAAGGAGTTATGAGCGATTAAAAATTGGAAGTTGGTTAGGAAAAGCTGATTAAAACAGAATCTTTGAGTAGAAATTTGACTTCTTTGGAAGCCAATTAGATTTTTTTGTTCTTCAGGGAAGTTGTAGAGCTTCCTTTTACCTTTCTATAGACACCAAATTAGTCAAATTCCGAGTTCGGAATTAAGAGATATGATTTTTGAAAAATTCAGTTATAAGTGGGTATTTAAGGTTTTGTAACTTTTGCTTGAACTCCGACCCTTTTGCAATCTTTTATTATAAATCTTTCGTCCGACATCCGATTGATTTGATTCTTGAAGCGTTGGATTCCTAAGACAATTACGTTCATTTTTATGAAGAAATATGATTTTTAGGAGATTAAATGAAAAGAGATTGATTGAACCAAAGTAAGAGATGGGTTATTGGTTATAAGTTGGATAATTTTCTGAACATGGTTCAGTATTTTGCGATTTTCGGGAGTTATACAACTCCGATTGAGTTGATTCTTAAGGGAAAATAAAGTTAAGATATAGGGCTACAAATCTTATGAAGGGATCAAAATTTAAGTTCATCCCTAAGATTGTCAAATTCTGGACTGAAGTTATGTTAAAGCTCAGTTTCGGATTTTGTGCAGGTCAGTTAGTAATTCGACCATAACTTCTTCGTTTTAGATCCGAATTGAGCGCCGTCAGTGGCGTTGGATTCGTAAGATCTAGAGGAACAATTTTCAAGAAAAAAGTTTATCCAAATTATTTCGTTTAGTTACTCGAAATCAGGTCGCAATGTATCGGTTTTTCAAATTCCTGCACAAACAAATGAGGGGCATTATGGTCTTTTCCCCCCATTTTAATGACCTGGCTTTAAACTCAACATGGGATGTCGTTTTAAGCAAGTTAAAGTCACGAAATTGTCTGGGAAAAACAAAAAGAAAATGAAAGAAGGAATGTTGGAGAAGAGGAGAGGGAATATTCGTATGTGGAGAAGAAGAGAGGAGAAGAAGAAGAGATGATTTCGGCTATCCAAAGGGAAAGAAGAAGAAGAAAAACGTGAAGACCTTCGAAGTTCTTAGGGATTTTCGAGAAAGCCAAAGGAAAGAGGAAGAGTTGTCTTCCATTTGAGCCAAAGGAAGAAGAAAGTCGTGGGTCACTTTTCAAGGTAAGGATTTAGAAATTTTCTTAGTTTCTTGTTGTAGTTCTTCCTCTCTTGCTTAAGCATGATGATTGGAAGTTGACTGATGAAGAAAGAAGAAGAGATTAGGAAGGTTTAAAAATTCAGATTTCATGAATTAGGGTTTCAAATTTGAATTTTTTTTCCATTTCTTGGTAAAGATGGTGAATTGAAGAGTATGGTGAAGGAAAAAGAAAAGAGGAAGAATGATAGAGACTTAATTAAAATTCCAGCATGCATATATGGCCTAGGGTTTGGGAATTTGAATTTTGGGTTGGTTTTGAAGGGGGTTTTAATTGGAGTAGCTTAACAAAAGTATAAGGAAAGTTAGGGTAGTGAAAATGGAAGTTTTCCATTCTTTCCAAAATTTCAGCATGTGTAATTTATGGTTTTATTGTTTAGCGTTTGCTTTTCTTGCTTGATAATGGTGATTAGAATGAGTTGAAGTGATTAGAAGAGTTGGGTTATGAAAGAATAAGAAAAGAAGAAGAGTAAATGGAAGTTGAAAAAAAATCTGGTTTTCGTGGGTATGAAAAATTCTGGAATTTGTTTAAGTTCTTGATGGGTTTTGGGTTTAAATGACTTAAGAAAGGTCTAAGTAAAGTTAGGTAAAGTTCGATGATTGTTTAAGCCAAGTTTGCCATTCCTAGAAAAATTTCAGCATGAGTATTGATTGGTAATTCATGATTATTGTTAGGTTTATTCTTTCTTATTTGCTAATGATGGTTTGAGTGAAGGATTAGTAAATGAAAGAAGAAGAATTAGGAAAGTGGAAAGAAAAATCAGCATGTGTATTAGTTGTTAATTCATGGTTTTGATTGTTAGGTTTTATCTTTTCTTGCTTGATTTGAAGAATGAGTAGAAGAAAAGAATGAGTATAAAGTTGGGATTTGAGTTTCGGAAAATCAGAATTGTTGTGAAGGGGTTCTAAACTTAGAGATTTTCAAATCTTGATGGTTATTTAAATACGTGTTGATGCTATTGGTTTAAGTAAAGTATGGGTTATAAAAGGGTAGCTATATATGTTCTGTTTTGGTTCTTGTTTAATGCTAGATGTTACATCATGATTGGTTTTGAGTTATTGATTGGGTTATTGAGTGAATGAATGTAGGGTAAGTGAAGTACTAAGATGGAATGTGGAGATAGTTGTAAATGGATGTTCTCGATCATGTTCATTTGAGTGTTTAGTGTAATTAAAAGGATATGATTTGTGTTGTATGATCATATAGGGACTCAGAATTGGGTATGAGATGTTGAAGTGTGAATAGAAATGGTTCACATCACCTTGAAATGAATGACTTGTATATTTGAAGTGCTTAGTATGGAGAATTAGATGGAAATGGAGGTTTGGGAAAATTTCCAGCATTGTTTCCATTTGTTAGATTATGGTTTTGTGGGATTATATGAAAGAATTTGCATGTTTTCTTTTCTTTACAAAATTTCAGCAATGATATATCCACGAAATGAGGGTTTTGTGTTTAATGGGTTTCTTGAAAATGAATTGAGATATTGAGATCTATCTTAGAGTTTAAGGAAGGAACATTGTTAAATATAATTGATTCATTTGAGATAGGTTTTAGATGTTATAGTTGAGTTAAAGTATAAATGAGATTTTGAAAGTTGAAAGTCAAGTTTCGACGTTCTTTTAAAATTCCAGCCTTGAGAATTATTGTTAATTAGCATTGTTATGCTTAATTAAGGCTCGTGGAGATTAAAGAAGGACAATGTGGTCAATCCTAAAGCTTAAGGAAAATTTAGGTGGGTAAGATATTTATACTTCGAATTATAAGCTAAGTATTATTTTACGAGTTTCAAAATGTTTTGATAAATGAAGAAATTTTCTGAAATTCATGATACTTGAAGGAATTGTCAATTATAGAGATTGATACTTACGTATGTATATCATTTATGAATGATTTTGATAAAATTATCAAAAGCATTGCATACTTTATTGATGACCGGAATGATATTTGATTTGCTATGTGAATTATGTGAATGAGAATGTGCCAATATGAAAATCAAATTTTGAAATGTGCCTTGGGCAATTTGAATTTCCGTTTTGCTTAAGTCTATGTGGGTTTGGTCAGTCCGTTGTGAGTCGATTACAATGGTCTCTACATGTTTATAGCCTTCGCCTTTTGCTCGCATTAGTGGCATAGGAGTTCCGATCTCGGACTCCCCTCAGTTCACGGCTGCATAGAACCGCTATGCGGGAATGTGCAGTACGTCCTGTTTGGACCAAACCAAACCATTTGATGTGTTATGTGGTTTGTGTTGGATGCATGGTATCACCCATGAAACACACGCCGCAGTATAACCTGCAAACACCTACGGGTGGGGTGTGGGGTCCAACACTAACCTACTTGACGTATTATGTGATTTTGAGTTGATTATGTGATTTTAATTTGATTATGATGTGATGCATTCATGTTTAAAGCTGGGCATGATTTGAAAAAGGTTTGAGATTTTGAGAAATGAGAAAATAAATATTTATGAATATTTTGAAATAAATGAAGATTTGGAAGTTTTAGAAAATGTTCCTGAAAGTTTATGACTGGTTTGAAAGGTTTTCAATTCCCGAATGGGGAATGTTTGAAAGTTAAAAAGACAAATTTTCACTTATTGTTTAATGTATAAATGTGTTACCCCCGGAGCCGTCGAGCTCACCCCCTTTTCCCCTCCACAGGTCTTGCACGAGAAACTGAGTCCCACATCGGAAGTGAAGCAACTCCGATGCAGTTGATTTTAAATGTTATGTTTGAGAATGTAATCGGGCTAAATGCCCTTTGACTCTTTGTATTGCTTTGGTTTTATGTCATTAGTAAGGCTTAGAAGTTTCAATTGTATAGTGTATGTATTTCCTAAGTATGTATGAATGTAAGAGTTTTGACTTTGGAAGGCATTTTGTATATGTATTCTAAGAAAGAATGTATGGAGGTATGCATGGGAATGATAAAAATAAGGATGAGATGAAATAGTTTTAAGAATTCAAATGATAGATGATTAAGATTGCGATGTGGCCCTTAAGTTGGGGATGGGCTGTGCTATTGAGTTGGAAGATAGAAGTGTTTTTATGCAGGGTTGTAGACTGGGAATGAAATGGAAAATTTGGCTAGATCCAATTTTAGGGGAGGTGCTGTCCAAATTTTCCTAAATTTGGGCAGAAACTCCATTTGGCGTTTAGACTCTCTTAATGAGGGAATTAGCTTTGGAGGTATTTCTTAAGGTGTGTAGAACTTGTTAAGATTTTCTCCAACGAGGTACGGTGCGTCCAAATCGGAGTTAGGAAAAAAAAAGTTATACCGGATTTGAAATGTCATAAGGTTTCCAACGCGATTATGTTCGTTCGATCATTTTTCTCTGGTTTTGGTTCTCGGATGTCGGATCCGCTTTGCTAAGTGTTTGTCTCCGCTTTCGCTTTGTATTTTCCGATTCGATCCGCTTCGCTACCTTCGGTTTGATCTGATTCGGTCTGATTCGAAACTTTCCGAGTATTTGTTTCGCTCCGATGATTCGATTTGTATTCCGATTAGCGATTTCTCGCTTTTCGATTTTCCATTTTTCCGTTCCGTCTTTCGATTGGGATCCGGTTCCCGGATCGGGTCCCAACAACTTCACCATAAAACTCTATTATGATGGTACCATCATGTACATCTATTTTGAAAGAGCCATATATAAAAATGGTCTTTCTAAAAGAATTGGTATGGGGGGTAAGGATAGGAACCATCATCCATATTAATAATGTAAAAGTCAGCCAGAAATTCCAACTTATTTTCCTACTTAGGAGCATCCTTAACCACCCCTTAGGGTATGAATTAGTATGATCTAACAATTGGATAATATTTTGAAGGTCTTAAATTTAGTAAAGAAAACATAAATAATGAGATGGACACTCTTAAATTTAATATAGCCCTCTCAACAGTGGTGTTATTTATCTTGCAACAAATTGTGAACATATTTAGGTCCTTGCACTTAGGAATAATTTTTCTTTGAAAGACTACTAAGACACTCTTACCCATTCTCTTCTTCTCATCACCGTTTAGTTTTCTCTTATTAGTACATAACTTCTTAAATTTAACATACCTTCATATCTACTTGATAACATTCAATAAGGGGATGTTGACTTCTATTTTCTTAAACATTTCTAGGATCTCCTTTTCCTTCTGTTCTTCTTTGGACTTGCTCAACTACTAGGAAAAGGAGGAAAAAATTTATATTCATTAGAGGAGGAAACTTATGTTTAGGTTTAATTGTAGTCTCTTCTCTTATTTCTCTATAACTTCTTCCTTTTCACTGTGGACTACCTTGTTTAGTTTGGGATAACAACTTCCCTCCTAATGTTATTACACTACTCAATGTACTTACACTACAGTTTCCTTTGGGTTTGAAAATAGTTTGTGATAGTAACTTCCCTCTCACTTAGGCATCCAGTTGACTAGTTATAGTTGTCATTTGACTTATTTCATGTTTCAAACCTTGAATATTAGCAACAAGGAATTTAATAAAAGACATACTATAATTAGAAGTTTGATTTCTTATTGTTTAGAGAGGTATGACTGCTTGTATTATTAAAAACTTGGCGAAGTTTAAGTTGTTGATTGATTTACTTAAGGTTTTTTAAAGCTGAAATTAAGGTAATCCCTCTATTCAAATAGGGTGTTTGGTTCACCTGCTAGAATAGATAAGGAATGGAATGGTTATTCTTAGGAATAGAATAGACGAGGAATATAATGGAATAAATTTTACTTAGTTTGGTTTATTCCTAAGAATTTCTAATGATGATGTATACCAATGTTTGGTTTAAAAACATAACTTTGAGACGACAAAGGAATAATTAACAAAAGACCAAAACATCTATTATCGTCTCCAATATTATTATTATTAATAATTTCCTTATTATTAATATTAATATTAATGTTTTATTTTATTTTATTATCATTAATTTTCTTATAATTATAATATTATAGTATTATTATTATTAATTTTCTTCTTATTAATTTCCTTATTATTATTATTATTATTATTATTATTATCATTATCATTATCATTATCATTAGTATTATTATTAATTTTCTTGTTATTATTATTAATTTTATAATAATAACAAGAAGAATAAGAAAATTATTAGTAGTAGTAGTAGTAGTAGTAGTAGTAGTAGTAGTAGTAGTAGTAGTAGTAGTAGTAGTAGTAGTAGTAGTAGTAGTAGTAGTAGTAGTAGTAGTAGTAGTAATAGTAGTAGTAGTAGTAGTAGTAGTAGTAGTAGTAGTAGTAGTTAAGAATAATAATAATAATAATAATAATAATAATAATAATAAAGATTGTTTATACCTATTCCGCGTTTCATGGAATAGGTAAAGACAGGGGCAGCTATCTTTAGTTATTCCTGAAAGTGTAAGAATAACTAAACCTGGGATTAGCTATTCTGTATATTATTTTTTAACCAAACAAAGGAATAACTATTCATTAGGAATACATCAGTAATAGAATAGCTATTCCACTCATCCAAACATGCTGTAAGTTTTATATGTTTGAATTGATATCAAAATTTCTTGGTGGTTGTCCCAAAAATACACCTAATACCTTTACTTGCTCAATAGAATCCTTTTGATAAATTAGGCATATATTTGTTATACAACCCATCACTGAGTAAAATCCATATTTTCATATTACTTATAGCCTTTGATAATAGGGGAAATTAGATGTGAAATATGTTGTACAAAGGAAGAAATATTTATCTTATTGATACACTTTGGTAGTGGGTTAAACCTTGAGCCAAATATTAAGAGTTGGTTACCATGTCTATAATCAAACTCCTATTAGCTTTTAAAGTTTTCTTCAACCGATGCTTCTTTATTAGCAACATCAATCATACTCCTATTAATGGGTATTAGGACTAGATAAAAGTATTAAATAAGAAGTTCACTTATTTGATAATGAAGGTTGATGGAATATAACTTCTTGAAGCATCCCAATACTCATATATAGATTATCCATTGTGTAACCTCACACCAAAAATTTCCTTTTGAATGCTTATGAAGTTAGATAATTCCTCTTCAAAAAATACTCTCATCATCTTATTCCATGGTAATACTCCAAAAAGATAAGTAATAAATCTTATCCTTTTTGCATCCTTTAATGAAGACAGAAACACAATTGAATTTGGTGCTTGATTTTACAAATCTTTGAAGAATAATCAATATCCCTAGCCATCAAATCCTTAAGAATAGATCTAGAATCCACAATTATATTTGATATGAATTTGAAATATCTTCCTTTCATGGTTAAGAAGAATTTTTTTTTGCAATCTAAAATTCCAATAATTCATATATATTAATTAGTAGAAGCCCACATGCATGGAACATGATTATGGCAACGTAAATAAATATTTTACTATGAATATGATGGAAGAGAGGCAATAGTTCTTGTGTAAAAGTTTTGTTGTAATAAGTTGAATTCTAAGATAATTTATAATGTGAGTACCAAGTTTGAATCCAAATAAACAGAGGAGTTCCTTATTGAGTTTAGGAGAACTTGTTGAGACAAAAAAGAAAATTTTGTTTCTTATAACTATTAGACTTAGAAGAGACATAAGCTTCTTAAGACAACTTAGAAGCAAGAATAAAGAATTGGCATAAGTAAGTGATTGAAAATAGCAAGTCATCTACAAAAGAAAGGCTATAAATCCTAATTTTGGAGTATTTATAGTGGGATTTAAAGAAAGAACTATGATATCACTTTTAATGGTATGGCTTACTAGTAAATATTTATATAGTAGCATGAGCAAAGATCGATCTCATAAAGAGTGTCTTGAATGACTTTATGCTTTACAAATAAAAACAAATAAAAGGTGATTCATATTTTAGTGAAAAAATGTAAGAATATAACCAAAGATAATACAAATTAAAATATAGGAAAAATTAACCTTGATATTAGTTCATATTTATCTATGAAGTTGTATACTAATTATCAATACAAGAATAAATTAATTTATAATTTGAATTTCTACATTAGGGTTAATTCATGTCTTTCTTTAATTATAATTAATTAAGAAGAGATGTTAACTAATTAACTCTAACTACCAAAAAACAAAGTCAAGCGTGTGAAGATTTAATCTAGTAGTATCTTTAATAATTAGAAAGATCAATGAAATAGAACAATACGAGCCAAGTGTTTATATTTAATTCAATCAATTGTTCTTCCTAAGATTTAATACATCGACCTAACAATCCGTTAAACCTTTGTTACTTTGTAAATTAGAGGATTAAACATTTTCAAATTTAAGATGTAATCTTGCAATAGAATGAATAAAATAATAAACTATTATATATCTTATCAATTAGTTACATAATCATAAAGATAAACATAAAAGAAGTGATACACAATATATCAATTAAATCATGAAAACAAATCAAATATCATAGCTTAACACATTTCAAGGTATCATTTTCCTTTAACCAAATGTATAAAGTTAGCCACACAAGGCTAGGGACGACAAAAGAAAGAAGAAGAGATAAAATAAGTGAGAGAGAAAGAGAAAGAAAGGTGGTTGCTTGTAATAGCCTGTTTTCCATACTAACGGTTAGTACACTAAAATATTATACATGGCCATATCGTTGAAAATTCATGAATTGCATTTCATTCACATACATATCATTAGCATACACACATGAATTATGAATTAGTACACATTGCAAAGATGATATATGCACTCAATTGGCATATTCCAGGTTATGAAAGATTTAAAATGACCATCATGTGAATTGTGTATTGTTTATATCTTGAATTTTGGTTTGGTGGACTATAATTAGTAAACTTGGAATTTATTAGTACAGTTGCAAATTTTATGAATTGCAATGTACATTTGGTCTAGGAAAAATGCCAAGTGGTAAGACAAATTGACACATGAAAAATTAGGATAACTAAGCCTATGAATTAGTGACATTTGTTATGGAAAATTAAGTGACAAATGGCCTAGTTAATTAATTGAAAAATGACAGTAATGGTTGTGTGACAAATGGACTAAGTAAATAAGTGACATAAGGCAGCATATACATGACAAATGGAGTAAATGCCTAAGGAAAAATGTTAATATAAGAAATTGACACCTTGCACCTAGTTGAATTAAGCAAATGCTGGAAAAGTTTATGCTAAGTTCATTTCTCTTGTTTTTTCACTCTCTCCATTGAAACTTGCTTCCATCTCACAACTTTGCATTTTGTCTTAAGTCTTGCTAAATTGCTACCCCAAATCCATGCTTTTAACCTTCACAAGATAGTCATAGAACTAGAAAATTATTGTTCTTGTTGTGGTTTTTTATCCTAGCTGAAAACCAACCTATTTCTACCTTGAATTGGTGATGATCTTGCATGCAAGCTAAGTTGGCTTGATCTTTGAGCTGGAATTTGAGCTAGGCAAGTAAGTAAAAGATTGATCTTTATGGCATGTTTTAATATAAAGATTATGATGATTGAATTGGGATGGACTGTATATGATGTTAATGATGAAGTGTACTGGAAAATGATACATGAATTGGATACTATTCTGTTTTGTTCTTGATGTATAAAAACCCTAGGTTCTAGTTATTTTATGGATGAATTAGGCTGAGATTTGAAGTATAAATGAAGGTGGATTCATAGTAAAGATTTGTGTCATTTAAGTGTTCTTGAATATGGAAAATTAGAGTTGTAGGTGTGTTCGTAAAAAGTGACTGTTAATGTCATAAGTGAGCAGAATTTTGTAAGCCTTAATGTAACCAATAAGGAAGTTAAATTAACCTGAAATGAAGTAACCTTAAAGGACATGAAATCTGGAAATTTTCAGATGTTAGTGATGTCTTTAAGCTTGTCAAATTTGTGAAGTATTAAAGGCAGTAAAATTACACACATTAGTGATGTTGATGACAAATTCTGGAATTTTTATTTCAGTCTTGTGTACATGTCGAACCAGCTAAGAAATTTCACTCTAAATTGGTATATTTGGACTTAATTAAGGTTAGGAATAAGCCTAGATTGTTGGTTAATTAATTGGTTAAGAGCTTGATAAGTTTATGTAGTTAACTTAAAGAATGGACTATTTTCATATGGTTAAGTTCAAATATGGAAATTTTGATTTGTTAAAGGAATAAATGAGTTCTTTTAATGCAAACATGATCTTAAGGACATAAGTAATATGTATAAGGTATAGATGAATGAGAATTGAAGAACATGGGGTAATTATGAATGAGAATTGTGTAAATGTATTAATATATATTGCTGGAAAAAATTTGATGAATGTATAGATCTAGCTTGCTAAAATTCCAGATTTCAAGTAACAATTGTGTGTAGATTATGAGAGGCTTTTTGATCATGAAAATGTTCAAGGATAAGTGTAATGAATTTGGAGATAATCAAGCTAACTTAAAGGTACAAACCTGATTGCAAAATGGTAGTATACAAAATATGATGTTTGAATGGTCTTAGGGTGTATAAGTGTAAATTGAATAGTTAAGATGTAACATCCCGTTACTGTTAGCAAGGGTATTAGGGTAATTATGAGACTGACTGATAGGCCTTACTGTATTTACTGACTGAACATGTTACTGACCTCTAATTATAGAGGAACTGGTCTACTGCATATGCATATGTTCATTGGTACATGTGTTCATGATTTTCCGGTATTTAATTGTGAATTGGAACTGATCGAATTGACTGGACTGCTTAAATCGTGATTAATTGAGAAAAATTAGAGTAATTGGGATCAATTGACTGATTTAGAATAGTTTATGAGTGACTGGTATTTTATAGTGGCTTATAGGAAATTTTCGGGAAATTCGGGTGAGAATGCCCGGATCGGAAAATATTTGGGTGTTGGTGATTGATTGAATATTCTTGAAAGAACTGCTCAATGACAATGGAAAAATTAGAGTTTCTTGTTAGATGAATTATAGTTGGAGCCATTGAAAATTTGAGACTGAAATTTGGACCGATTAGAAGACCTATAGCTATATATATAGCAGAGACTTGAAATTGGGGAAAAATTTTCGAAGGCAATTGCGAGTTTCTCTTCTCCTCCTCCCACGGTGACTTGCGATTCCTCTCATCGGTGAGGATTTCTTGATTTCTCCTTATGGTGTTCTCCTTATTGTGCAAGACTAATTGGTTCATTGTGTTTGATGAAGGATTGAGGAGTTGTAGAGTGGAAAATCGTTGATTTGAGAAAGATTAGGGTTTACGATGATTTCTTGAGATTTTCGGATCTAAGAGTGATTGGTAAGTTTTAATGTTGCTATCGATAGTTTCTATGGCATTTATTATGGTTGATTGAGTAGTTGGGAGAGTTAATGGGAGCTTTTAGTGAGAAAACTGGACGGAAACCAATCGGAGAAGACGACCTGCGACTCGCACGTCGCGGCGTGCCTGAGGCCTCGCCGCGGCGAAAGGATTATTATTTCAGCGCGGGCAAAAGGGTTTGACGCCGCGGCGAGCGTCATTTGGTTGACGCCGCGACGAGCCCGCTTCGCCCCGCGGCGAGCTGGCGTGAACCCGTTTGTGGCACGGCGAAGGCCGCAAGGTCGCGACGACGGGAACTATTTTATTGGTTTAATTATGGTTTATTGGGCATAATTTTTGGTATAGACCTCCAATTGAAGTGATTCCAGATTCGTTGCGAACTAGGGAAAGAGGTCTACGATTGAGAATAATTATGAGAATTAGAATTTAATTATTATGGTACTGATTCGTAGAGATTAAGGTCAATTATGGTTAATAGTGTGACCAAAATATTGAATTGAGACAATTGGAGTTCTAATTGAGTTTTTCACTGTATAATTTGACCAATGGATAGGAAATTGTTATAGGAAGTATGAATTGAGAAAATTGAACTGAATCGAGGATTGAACTAAATCAAGATTGATCCAATTGAGTGAAGAGTTGAGATCGATCATAGGATATCGAAATGGGGTTTTAGCACCTAAATCGTGATCATGCATCGGACATAATTTCATAGAGACATATGCATTCTTGTCTTCGTTTAATTGAGTGATTTTGTAATGGATCTGTCTTGTCTCGTTATAAAGGCACCGTTGGATCGTCGTTCCACGGGCATTCTTTGGGACTTCGAGCGTGCTCGGTTACTGGTGAGTAACCTAGTTGGTTTCTCAAATTCTTGAATGTCTAAATGTTCACCAGAAATTACTTGATAACGTGAAGTACATGATTCTTGAATTATATGTGATTAGATTGCCTTTGTATTATTCTTGAAATGTATATGGTCGAAGTCATATGCTCTTCAGATAGAATCGAACAATGTGAATTGCCTTTGTATGATCGCATGACTCTTTGGAAAGGAATACGATCGCATTGTATGTGTTTCTTGTATTGGATCGAATTATTGAATCATTGAGTCTTTATTACCTTTGGGCTTTATAGCTATACACCGTAAATTCTTTGAATCATGAATCTGAATTTCGTATATTCTTGAGAAATACACTACCGGGGCTTTTATAGCCATATCTTGAGTTCTTGAATCTGAATTTATTGAACATCGCATTGCATGCATAAATGCATGATCGATAAAGGATCTGTGACCCAGTTGCTAATCTCACTTTGAAAAGAGCCTAGAGCTCGAACATCAGATTGTCAGGGCTTAGCCCGAGGGAAAATCACGACGCGTCCCATCGATCACTTTGTTACTCTTGACCGCCTCGAGCACGAGGGATTTATCCTAAGCACCGTACTAACCGACTAGCACGAGGGAGAAATCCTTGATCGTCCCAATGATCACTTGGATGAGCACTTGGGCACAACATCGAATAACCGGAAAGAGTCTCATATGCATCATATACATGATTGATTGAATCGCCAAATTGTGTGATGACTCTTGAATCGAGTGATGCCATGATTTATCAGAAATTGTGATGTGATATTGTGAATCGCATTATGCTACTTGTAATATTGTTACCAATCAGTATCTTGATATAGACTATCGTACCGTTATTAAAAACGGTTCTACGCCATTTATATCGATTATTCTTTGATCTTATATCGTTGTAAATGGCTATTATAGACCACTGTAAACTGTTATATAATACTGTTAATTAATATTACTGTGCCGTGCTATACGCAATTTGCGTAATGCATGATTTGAGTGAACCATCGATGATGGTTTCTCACTGATTTCGCAAACTCACCCAACATTGCAACTTATTTTTCAGGAAATCGAAGAGTACCTCGTTAGCAAAACGGGAGTATGTTCGCAGGATTCAAGTGAAGGTCCGAAGTCGGGATCAGTTCGTGCCTGCATTGCATGTCTTGACTTTTGTACTAAAATGGTTATTTGTATTCGTAAGATTGATCTCAGTGGCTATTGAAAATGTTTGTACCCAATTGGATAGACTTCCGCGCATTTGTTATTTAAAAGTAATGTACTGATTTATGATCGAGTGGTTAGCACGCCATTCTTGCGGGGCACGGACCCGGATATCACTGTGGATGTCGGGTTCGGATCCTGCGAGTGTGGGGTGTTACATTTGTGGTATCAGAGCCCAGAAGTACGATTGTACATGGGCGTTCTGAAATTGGTACTGAGTTACATGCATTAAAGTCGTCAAGTCGTCACGGCAGACAGTGACAACTGATCCCCAGTCTAGCGTATGAGTCGCATGCATGAGCGTGTATCAGTCGATAAGCGGTCAGAGATAGAGAGGAAATGATAAGACGGTAGAGTGTGATGAAAGGAAGTGGCGATCATCGAAGGATAAGAAAAAGTATATGGTCTGATCTGACAAATGAACATTTAGTGTACCGATATTGATGGATATACGATGATATGCAAAAAGAGAGTGGTACTGAAATATGTGATATGAATATAGACTTATGGATTTATAGAGGAATAGAAATATGATAGAAATGACCGAGTTTCGATGTGTAAAAGGGAATGAAATGAAATGTTACAATTGGGATTGTTCTTCGTGATAAGTGTTATAAATAATGATTTATGACTGAAGATCGATTACGTTAGTGAAATGTCCCAGTAAAGGTTATGAGGTAATTAGTTACTATAGTGCAATGTGATTAAACGTACCTAGGGACAAGGATAACGTTGTATCTTTGTCTTGTGATCGATTTTACGAAATTGTGGCGCTTAAAAGTGTGGGGCATTAACTGTATAGAAAGGTTATGGATATATCCATGGATATGCAAATCAATGATGATCGAGATACTTTGGGAATTTGAATGATTCGCAAAAGAGATTAAATGGATTGAGCAGAAATTCAATAGCGTATAAGAGTGTTACTGTTGATGGATAATTGTCAAACTGGTAAAAAGAAAGTAATATGAGTTATCGAAATTCCAAATAAATTGTGTATAAAAAGGTACTGGCAAAACAATCGGTGATTCAGAAAACTACAAACTGTATTGGGAAATTCAAATGGGAGTAAACTTATGAGAAAATGATATTTATGACTGTATTGTGAAGTGTGTGTTTTACCCGCCAAAGAGACTGTTAGAGAATTTTAAGGAATCGATGAAGTGTTATGTTTCAACAAGAGTGTACTGAAAGAGAAATCAAAGGTCTAGAGTGAGAAATTGAATATTAAATTGTGGGAATGATTAATGAATGTGACTGCTGAGGCAATCGTGAGACTGATATCCTTGGAGTCCGTTGTGATTGTCGAACATAGTCAAAGACTATAATTGAATTGAGTAAATGATGACGATGGCGTGAATCATAATAGGGTTGAGTGATCCCAGTCATGACTATGAGTCGAATCGTTAAGGGAACTAAAATCGTTATTAAATGGCCTCTGCGTGACCATCGTGAAAATAGATTAGTAAAGTGGTTTAAGGTAAAGTGGTTTAAAATCTGAAAGATGATCCTGATTTACAGAGTGTTTTTATGGACTGGATTAAGAACACAGTATTAAGAAATGATAAATGTGTTACTGGTACTGAATATGAGGATTTGCAAATAATTATAAGGATATGAATGAAGATCAGAATAGAAAAGAGTGGATCAATTCTCCATCCTCTTGATTCACTGTATATGAAATTTCGAGGACGAAAATTTTATAAGGAGGGGTGAATTGTAACATCCCGTTACTATTAGCAAGGGTATTAGGGTAATTATGAGACTGACTGATAGGCCTTACTGTATTTACTGACTGAACATGTTACTGGCCTCTAATTATAGAGGAACTGGTCTACTGCATATGCATATGTTCATTGGTACATGCGTTCATGATTTTCCAGTATTTAATTGTGAATTGGAACTGATCGAATTGACTGGACTGCTTAAATCGTGATTAATTGAGAAAAATTAGAGTAATTGGGATCAATTGACTGATTTAGAATAGTTTATGAGTGACTGGTATTTTATAGTGGCTTATAGGAAATTTTCGGAAATTCGGGTGAGAATGCGGAATCGGAAAATATTTGGGTGATGATGATTGATTGAATATTCTTGAAAGAACTGCTCAATGACAATGGAAAAATTAGAGTTTCTTGTTAGATGAATTATAGTTGGAGCCATTGAAAATTTGAGACTGAAATTTGACCGATTAGAAGACCTATAGCTATATATATAGCGAGACTTGAAATTGGGAAAATTTTTCAAGGCAATTCGAGTTTCTCTTCTCCTCCTCCCGGTGACTTGCGATTCCTCTCATCGGTGAGGATTTCTTGATTTTTCCTTATGGTGTTCTCCTTATTGTGCAAGACTAATTGGTTCATTGTGTTTGATGAAGGATTGAGGAGTTGTAGAGTGGAAAATCGTTGATTTGAGAAAGATTAGGGTTTACGATGATTTCTTGAGATTTTTGGATCTGAGAGTGATTGGTAAGTTTTACTGGTTTTAATGTTGCTATTGATAGTTTCTATGGCATTTATTATGGTTGATTGAGTAGTTGGGAGAGTTAATGGGAGTTTTTAGAGAGAAAACTGGACGGAAACCGATCGGAGAAGACGACCTGCGACTCGCACGTCGCGGCGTGCCTGAGGCCTCGCCGCGGCGAAAGGATTATTATTTCAGCGCGGGCAAAAGGGTTTCACGTCGCGGCGAGGGAGAAGGAGACGTCGCGGCGAGCGTCATTTGGTTGACGCCGCGACGAGCCCGCTTCGCCCCGCGGCGAGCTGGCGTGACGGGTTCGCCACGGCGAAGTGTTACCTTGACGCCGCGACGACCCGTTTTCGCTTGTGGCGAAGGCCGCAAGGTTCTGACGACGAATCGCTTTTTATTGGTTTAATTATGGTTTATTGGGCATAACTTTTGGTATAGACCTCCAATTGAAGTGATTCAGTTCGCTTGCGAACTAAGGAAAAGGTCTACGATTAAGAATAATTATGAGAATTAGAATTTAATTATGATGGTACTGATTAAGTAGAGATTAAGGTCAATTATGGTTAATAGTGTGACCAAAATATTGAATTGAGACAATTGGAGTTCTAATTGAGTTTTTCAACGTATAATTTGACCAATGGATAGGAAATTGTTATAGGAAGTATGAATTGAGAAAATTAAACTGAATCGAGGATTGAACTAAATCAAGATTGATCCAATTGAGTGAAGAGTTGAGATCAATCATAGGATATCGAAATGGGGTTTTAGCACCGGAAATCGTGATCATGCATTTGGACATAATTTCATAGAGACATATGCATTCTTGTCTTTGTTTAATTGAGCGATTTTGTAATGGATATCTTCAGATTGTTATAAAGGCACCGTTGGATCGCTGCTTCCACGGGCATTCTTTGGGACTTCAGCGAGCTCGGAAGTTACGGTGAGTAACCTAGTTGGTTTCTCAAATTCTTGAATGTCTAAATGTTCACCGTAAATTACTTGATAACGTGAAGTACATGATTCTTGAATTATATGTGATTGGATTGCCTTTGTATTATTCTTGAAATGTATATGGTAGTTGCATGCTCTTCTTGTATAGAATCGAACAATGTGAATTGCCTTTGTATGACCGCATAGCTCTTTGGAAAGGAGTACGATCGCATTGTATGTGTTTATTGTATTGGATCAATTCTTGAATCATTGAGTCTTGTTACCTTTGGACTTTATAGCTATACATCAAATTCTTGAATCATTTGAATCTTGAATTTCAGATATTCTTGAGAAATACACTACCGGGCTTTTATAGCCATATCTTGAAGCTCTTGAATCTGAATTTATTGAACATCGCATTGCATGCATAAATGCATGATCGATAAAGGATCGTGACCCAAGTTACTAATCTCACCGAAAAGAGCCTAGAGCTCGAACATCAGTCTCGTCAGGGCTTAGCAGGGGAGAAATCACGACGCGTCCCCATCGATCATCATTTACTCTTGGCCGGACCTCGAGCCCGAGGGATTTATCCTAAGATCTTTATCTTGACGGCCTAGCCCGAGGGAGAAATCACACGCGTCCAACCGATCACCGATCGAGCACTTGGGCACAACAATCAATAACCGGAAAGAGTCTCATATGCATCATATACATGATTGATTGAATCGCCAAATTGTGTGATGACTCTTGAATCGAGTGATGCCATGATTTATCAGAATTGTGATGTGATATCGTGAATCGCATTATGCTATCGTAATATTGTTACCGATCTCAGATAATGATATAGACTCATCGTACCTTTATTACGTAAACGGTTCTACGCCATCGTATTAGTGTTATCGACATCAGTATCGTCAGAAATCGTTATTATAGACCATCGTAAATCGTTATATAATATCATTAATTAATATTATCGTGCGTGCTATACGCAATTTATGTAATGCATGATTTGAGTGAACCATCGATGATTGTTTCTCACTGATTTCGCAAACTCACCCAACATTGCAACTTATTTTTTAGGAAATCGAAGAGTACCCCGTTAGCAAAACGGAAGTATGTTCGCAGGATTCAAGTGAAGGTCAGAAGTCGGGATCAGTTCGTGTCTGCATTGCATGTCTTGACTTTTGTACTAAAATGGTTATTTGTATTCGTAAGATTGATCTCAGTGGCTATTGAAAATGTTTGTACCCAATTGGATAGACTTCCGCACATTTGTTATTTAAAAGTAATGTACTGATTTGTGATCGAGTGGTTAGCACGCCATTCTCGCGGGGCACAGACCTGGATATCACTGTGGATGTCGGGTTCGGATCCTGCGGGTGTGGGGTGTTACATAAGATCTATGTATAAGAATACATACCCGGGAAAGTCAATTGAGTATGCATTGAACATAACACATATACATGTGTATGATTGAGTACTTATTTGATTAAACAAGTTAGTAATGTGTACATATGTGTGTATTACATGATTTAGAAGCACAAATTGACTGATAACTTCCAAACATTGTCAGCTCGTTAAGGCAATAACTATTTGGAGCATACTATGAGTTAGCCTAGATGTTTACTCACTATATTTAAATTGATCTTAATTAACTTTTAGATGTTAAACTATTACTGATATGATTGTGTTAATTATAAACATTGATGGTCCGAGGAATTTGATATTCGGGAATGTATTGGAAGTGTTTGTAAATTGAATGTGAACTTGGAAATTGTATTCTCAATTATATGTTGAATACCAGACTTAGATCCGATGAATGTGCTATATGACTGTGCACACTGAATGAGAGTTATTGATAGCATAATATGTGATTTGATGCATCTTCATTACATTGATATTCATGATATGATAAAGAGTTGTGACCGGAGTGATCAACATGAAAAAGAGTTTAAAGCTTATAAATGTGTACATAGAGCCACAGACTCAACGATTAATGAGCCTAGTATCCACAATGAGTATGGGACAGTATCTAAAATGAACTTGATATCCATAATGGATACTGAAAAGTTAAATAGGTGCTCGGTCACAACAAAATAAAAATGAAAGTGGAGTCTCATGTGTATTACAAATATACCTTTACATGTATCATGCGAATCATTGTAAAGAATGACTAAATTGAGTTGATATAATGTTATGCTATGTTTGTGTACATGTGAATGATTGTAAAAAAGAAGGTACTGAATTGTGTTGATATAGTGATCTGCAATACTTATATACATATTGATGATATGAATGATTGAGGTGAAAGATTGGATTGTTCTGAAAAGATTATATGACATGTTTGTATTATAATGTGCTTGTTGAGATATGATGTATAGTGTGATTTGGTATACAAAATTGTATGGGAATTGATTCAAGCTAATGTGATATACTTGTGAATTTGGTTGTATACTTGTGATATTGCGTTTTGACTCGAGTAAGCACCTGAATGGTGATTCACTCACTGAATTTGCAAAACTCATCAAAATTATAATATTTTTTTTCAGGTATTGAGGAGACCTAGCTTATAAAGCAATCTAGTAGTAGTGTCAATTTTGGAATCAGGAATGGCCCAAATGTCTGGTCAGCTGATGTCCGAGGAGTTTAGATAGATTGTTTCTGTTAGCATCTCATTTCATGTTAGATATTTTGTAAGGAACAGTAAACTCTAAGATATTTTTGTAATGTACATAAATGAATTATGAGATGTAATGACAATGTAAATGATGTTTGTGAAATGAAATGAGAAATGTTGAACTTATGATCACTTATGTTCTATATGATGCCATAATAGTAAATTTTACTGCTCTAACATGCTATTCTCATAGGGTATGTTCTTAAATGTCCTCTGGATATTTGGGTATATGCTCTATGGTAGTGGTGTGTTACATTACTTCTTTTAAAATCTCATAAAAACTAAATTGAAAATTACTAAAAACTTGGGTTTTCGACTGCTAAAATAGGGATGACATCATTTTTCTATAGTAGACACAACTTGAGGCATGTATGCTTCTTTGTGACACTTTACACGAGCTTAGACACATTGAGGCACACCTGGTTGTTTATAACCCTTTACACAAGTTGAGACCTATGCATGTCTCAAACTGTGTGTGACTTTGATGCAATATGAAACTCTTGAAACTTTAAACATGAAAGTTTTAAATCTCTTACTTTTCATATCATCTTGAATCAGCTTAATTAGAATTAAATTGAGAGAGTTATAGTGGATTTAAGGAGTGTTATCGAAGTTGTTTGACATTGTCTAATTATCGTCATTTTTCTCTGAACACCTCCATTTGCATCACAAATCAAACTATAAGTATAATAAGTATTTTAAAACATAAAATGAGTGTAAAATACCAAATAATGGAAAAAAGAACTTGTCATATTTTATTCCTATCATTTATCATCTTATATCCAATTACAAAGAGATAGAAGATAGTATATGAACATTGATGGGCTTCGTTAGAAATTTCCCTACCTTTCTTTTAATCAAATAAACTGACAAATCCCTTGCCTCTTTTTTCACTTGGATGCTATTTGCATCAGACAAAATTCCAATTGTTTGCAATATATCTCTAATAATAACATGTAGCACCCCCTTACTATAGGGTACATACTAGGATGCCCAGAGGTCATTCTGGTACATATCCTACGATAACGACGAGCTACGTTCAATCACTACATTCACTTCATAAGGCATCATATCATTATTCACTTAATAAGCATCATAAAAAATCACAATATTTTTTTTGACCAACGGTCCCTCATTTCATTTCTCAAAAGCGAAAGTCTACATTGTCTTTCAACGTTTTCCATAGGTACAACATCAAACTTAATACAAAAGGGCTATATGAGAGAGGAAGGTATAAGCAGTCAATCTAAACTGTCCACAAATTCCAGCTGACCGACCTTTGAGCCATGGCTTCTCTTGCCAACTCACAATCTACACCGCAGTAGAGCCCCTCAGTAGCTAAAGTCGTCTCTCAGTCTTGAAAAGACAATGTTGCAATTTTGGTGAGTTTTGCGAACTCAATGAGGTAACCATCATCGATAGTTCACTCAATTCATGCATCAAACTATCACACGTAACATAATATTCACCTCATTGCATATTCATAATATATCACATCCCACATTCAGAATAGTCATATTATTCATACAAAACACACATATCAATTATAATTGCAATGCACGTGAGACCCACTTTTATTTATTATTGTCGTTATGATCGAGTGCCTTTTTACTATCTCATATCCTTTAGTGGATACCGAGTTGTATCGTATAACTTCCCATATCCCTTAATGGATACCGGGTGGCACTCTAGCCTGAGTGTTGGACCTCGTCTCCGAGGCCCAACATTCGGACCCATATAAGCATAGCGGACCCAAAACTAAACACAAACCGACCACAAACCGACCACAATTAGAGAAAATTTTAATAGAAAAATTTTGGGATTGGCTTTTTAAGAAAATTGTTCCTCATGATCTCACGATTCCAACGCCACTGAAAACGCTCAATTTGGATTTGAAATGAATGAGTTATGGTTAAAATACTATCTTAAAGAAAACAGTGAAAACTGACCCTCTACCGACTTCATGTCAGAATTTGAAAACTTTAAAGGCTAAATTGCCGATTGGTTCCTTCATAAAATTTGTAGGTTTATTTCTCTAGTTTAATTTAAAACAAGAATCACTTCGATCGGAGCCCTATAGCTCAAAATATCTGAAAATTAGTAAAGTATGTTCAGACTTGATCAGCCGACCTCCACACTTTGTTTGAAACCATCTTTTTCGATTTAAAAGAAAAACTGATAAATCAGGTGTAGAAAGATAGAAAAATTCTTAGAAATCCATCGCTTCAAAAATGGGGTCAATCGGAGGTCTACAAAAAAAGTTATTGCTAAAAGAAGGAAGAGGGGTCGGTCGGCCAAGAACCGACCCCAAATGACGAGCTATCGCCGAGCGCTGGCCGTCCGAGCTCCATTTCCAGACTCCGAGCTCTGGAACTTCAAACCCTTATAACTTTTAACTCCGAGCTCCAAATTAGACACGGTTGGAAGCGTTGGAAAGTTAGAAGAAAAATCTACATTTTTAAAGAAGGACTCAAAGACAAGCTCGGCCACTAAGGGAAACAAAAATTTACTCAAAGGTCGATCGACTAGCTCCTCCTAAACAGTACCAGAACTTACAAACACCATAACTTTTGACCCAGAACTCCAAATTTAGAAAACTTAGTGTCTATAGAAAGGTTAAAGAATTATCAAAAATTTTCATGAAGATCGCCAACTAAAACTCCAACTCTATAAGGGTCAAAAGTTGACTCGAAGCTTCAGCCTGAAATCTGCCATTTAGACAGCACCTGCATCTGACTCTAACAACTCACACTTTGCAATCAATACCTTAAAATTTACTCATTACACCTAATGAATAAGCTCTACAGCTCGTCTAACACCTTCAAAAAGTCTAAATGATCCTATTTAACCTCAAACAGCCCATAATTTGCAGAACTTCAACAGTTATTCAAATATTTAAAAACACCCATACACATAATATCTCAAGGCCATATGCAGCTCGCAAATCAACACTAACACATGATAAAGAGAGTACTAGAGCTCTCATTCTCTTCTCAAAACATAAAGAGTTCAAGCATGGCTTTATTTACATATCATCATATTCATCAAGAGTCAAGTAAAATACAAAATGTGAGATGCTAAATGATCAATATGCTTATAAAGCCATTCCAAAAGCTAGTTACTAACTTAATACAAAAGTTTCTAGTGTTCTTGGAGTTATGCCCGATGCTTTGCAAGGTTCCGCGATCAACTAGAATTTGCACCTGAGGAGGGAGAATGGGGTGAACTAACACGGCTCAGTGGCTAACATGTTTATAGCCATCGAGTAACGAGCCACACACAAAACACACAATTACAAATCCAAAACAATGGCAATTTGCCAATAACCCAAAATCATCACCTAAGGCATAGCATGAGAATTTATATCAATCAAACATATGTTATGCATCATAAACGCAATTAAATGCTCAAATACACACAATTGGCTCGAGAGTTCCTTAAACACGACGAAAATCGAAGTTTACCGTAAACATGACGAGTCCATTTTTCGGATCTCGTAAGCCTCAAGCAGGCAGCCGGGAGAAGGCTAAGGGGGGTCAACGTGCATATGAATATCGAAGTAGGTTCTCTCTTGCCCAATCACAACCAATTTATGCTCACACATTAAGGCACAAGCATAGCATTTTATGCTTCTTTCATTCTATCAAATCATCATAGTTTCTTTATTTTTCTTGCAAACCAAATGAGAACACTTTCAATATACACACAATTTAACAAAGATAGCACACATAGGGCATTTTCCCATTACACAACAAATACAAAAATGTTACCCACCTATCATCGGTATCCGAATTGAAGATTACCATTCCTCCTTGTCTTGAGTGGGGTTTTCTTGAGTTCCTTCAATTAAATCATACTTCATTCAATAAATACATTTTAAAGGAAAGCTATAATGTTCATAAATCAAGCAAAGATGAAAATAAACTTTAAACCTAACCTACCCATAGGACATTTAGGTTAGAATGACCATAGCCTTAGCTTAGAAATCCCAAAAATCCATAGATCTCACCTTCTCTTCTTTCTTTCTACAAACCCTACACAAACCCTAACTTCCATTCCTCCCATTTTCGAACCTAACCTAAGCAAAGATGGAACTTACCTCTCACAAGTAGTTTTCCTCTTATTTTCTCCTTCTTTCTTCCTTCCTTCAAGCTTCCTACGGCTCTCCCTTTTTCTTCTTGGCCGAAACCCTCCTTGCTTCCTTGCTCACGATTTTCTTCTCTTCTTTCTTTTTGTTCTACGACACTTGCTTCCTTCTCTTCTCTTAATAACTTAACTCTTTTTCTCTCCCTTTTTAAAAGCCTCTTCAAAACTACATAGTTTTGATACTCCTTCTTACAATCCCTTTTTGGGCTCCCCTCCTCACAAGCCCACTACACATAATCCACTTATTTCTAATCCTCCTTCTCCTTATTCCACTTATTCTAAAAAGCCCATACTTTCCAATATTAAGTCCAAGCCTTCATTTAATTTCTAACTTCTAATTCCCAACCATACTTGCTAATTCCAAGACTCAATAAAATATATATATCTATATAAACACATAATTAAAACAATTAAAGCAAGAATAGCAAATAAATCTGTAAATAATCAATTAAATAAACAAAAAATTTTCGGGGCCCAACACTGAGGCTCTAATCACATTCTGAGCTTTAAGCTCTTTATCCTGGCAACTCCGATCATAACTTCTTTTATCTTACATGCATTCATGTAATGAATGTTTGTCACAACTTAACCTCGGTTAATCATATGGATGCACATTCATTTTTTAGACCACGTTCATCATCGGACCATAGTCCGGCATTCAGTAGAGGTGTTGAGCACACTTTTGCATTCATATGCATATTCACAAATTTATACATTTGAGTCACTTATTTCGTCATGTTCACATACAAGGAGCACTCTAATAATTCATTTATACACTAGAATCACCGAGCCTTCCTTGTCCAGAATCAACACAATCAAACCACATCAATGTCATTGTTCAAAACATAATCTAAAGCAAACAGTTAATTGAGTGAGATGATCTAGGTTACTCATAAGTTATTTCTGAAGCCAGTGCTTAGAAGATCCGACAATGTTTGGAGGTTGACGTTCCAGTGGTCCCTCTAAAACGAATAATATACACAATATCACAACTTATACAATTATAAGTATTCAATAATGCATATGTATGGCATGAATTATGTACAATGCATGTTCATGATAAATCCTGGGTATTTAGCCAACAATTTCTTCATCCCATTTGTAGCCCCATGTCTCCAGTTTACCACAAAACAAAAATAATCTCATTTGGATCAGTAGAGCTCCAGAAATCATCAAAATACCGAAGTATGCTCAGTGGAATAACAACAGTCCATATTACTTAAAAGTACACTACAACCATCCCACTCTTTACACTCAATATTTCTCCATTAATTTCAGATGGCTATGATTCTTGTTGAAAATGTAGATAAATGTCTTACGAATCCAATGGTTCAAGAATCAAGTCATTTGAAGGTCTAGAGAAGAAGTTATGGCCAAAAGAATCTAACATGTTCATATCTTTACTCGTATTGTATATGTCTTGACGCAATTGCTATAACTCTCAATAAAGAGGTCGGATTGACTTTGTTTTTAGACTATTGGAAATAGGACTTCCAAATCTACAACTTTCATGAAGAACTCAAAGGCCATTCTATCGTCTGACTTTTGTATCGTCTCACTTTTTGCATCATCTCACTTTCCTTTTGCCTTAGTTATATCGTCACATTTCCATCGTCTCATTTCTATCATCTCACTTTCTTCCATCTCATTTTCTTCCATCTCATTTCTATCATCTCATTTTCTTCCATCTCATTTTCTTCCGTCTCATTTCTATCGTCTCATTTGCTTTCGTCTCATTTTCTTCCGTCTCATTTCTATCGTCTCATTTTCTTCTATCTCATTTTCTTCCGTCTCATTTCTATTTTCATTTTCTTCCGTCTTATTTTCTTCAGTCTCATTTCTTTCGTCTCATTTCTTCCGTCTCATTTTCTTCCGCCTCATTTTCTTTCGTCTCATTTTCTTCCGTTTCATTTTCTTCCGTCTCATTTCTTCTGCAAAACATCTCCACTTATAAGGATCATAACTTTTGACTCCGATTTCCAAAATTTTGATACTATATACCGTTGGAAAGATAAAAGAAAGAACTAAAACTTTCCAGAAGGAATCTTGATTAAAATCTCTTTATATAAATCCCAAATTTGCCCCTAAAGTCTGAAGACGAAATTTTCATACACACACCAACGTACTAGACCAACTTCATAACTTTATAAAGTTTTGAGACTTTTAGAGATAGACCTGAAATTCGATGTCTCCATAAAAAATGTAGCCATATGTCTCTAGTTTAATTCATATCAAGAATCATCTCGTTCAGACAACTAGAGAAAACGTTATGGTTAAAAGACTAAAGTGTATTCAATGAACATTTTTTAGATTTTTAAACTTTCAATATTTTACAACACCAAAACGCCAAAAAATTTTTCAAAAGCAAATTTAACACTATAACTGAATTTATTTCTTCCCAACTACCCAGTATTTATGAACAAACAAAAAAATGTCATTTTCTATGCAAATGGTAGTAATTTATCAACTTTATTTCATAAATCCCCAACTCTAAAAGATTTCTTCACTACTTACCTGCTAAAAACTCCAAAATCTTTAAGCCCTAAACTCCACATGTTTTACGCACTCCCCTGAGCATAATGACTAGCTTCTAGTTTTTTTCAGGGTTGAGGACACAAATGGCAAAGTAGGTTTGGTGAAGGAAAGGAAAAACACAGAAGTCTCTTAGAAAGTATTTGATGGAAAAACTCTGGGTTTCAAAAGGAAGTTTGAAAAAGTTGATAATAAAGAAGGGACTTAGAAAAGACTTAATTTGTCAACTCTCAAAGAATAGTAACCTACTTCTAGCAAGAGTACAAAAACCTAAGTGACACTTGTCACTTACCCAATACCCAAGTTCTAACTTAGTTTCTTTTGAAACTAACTTCCGTGACTGTCATCTTTATAATTCAACTATCTCCAAAGCTTCTTGTAATTTCTTGTTCCCTATTATATATATCTTTCTCAATACTCCATAAATTTCAAAGGTAACTCCTAAATTCACCAACATATATAAATACAATATTTCCACCAATCACTAATGTTTCCAATGTAAAAAATCCATAACTCTAAAAGTTTATAGATCAATCCAATTATACCCGAAATTATTCACGAATGCATGTACAATTATTTTTGTTGGACCCCGTCTCCGAAGCCCAACATTCGGACCCATATAAGCATGGAAGACCCAAAACCGACACAAAATTGGCCACAAAAGGGGAAAACTTTTAATAGAAAAAATTGGGATTGGCTTTTTAAGAAAAATTGTTCCTTATGATCTCACGATTCTAATGCCACTGAAATCGCTCAATTCGGATTTGAAATGAAAAAAAGTTATGGTTAAAATACCATCTTAAAGAAACAGCAAAAACTGACCTTCTACCGAATTTATGTCAGAATTTGAAAAATTTAGAGGCTAAATTTGTAAGTGCAAGTCGACTTGTACATTGTGTAAGTCGACTTACACGTATTCAGTACCGATAAGTCGACTTGTACATGGGGTAAGTCGACTTATGCAAGGACGGTACTGTTTATATTGTGCCCTAAAGGCAATCCCCTTTAGCGCGTTTTATTCAAAGTCGTGTGCAAACTTTATGAATAAATAAAGAAAGGCATATTTCATTAATTTGATGTTCATGAACATTGTTTATGAATTGATATGGATCTTTAATCGAATTAATGGAGTCCATGATATATGACATAGCATGAAGGAAATTATGATGCATTCATACTACTGAGATTCCTATCATGTGCAATTATGTCAATATCTAAATTATCCCTAGTCATAGGATTAACGAGATTGGACATCGTTAATCCGGATAGACTAGCACATGTCATATTCCTTGATTGGATCAAGCAGTGGATCTCGAAATCGTAAATATTGAGATATTTAGATTTGACATGTGGATGCTTACTAAGGTAGTAAGTACATTGGATGACCTGTCATGAGATCATCACATGGATATTCTATTTAAATGTCGTTGATAATCTCATCATAGAATGGTGCAAGTATCCTTAGACTTGAGGTACTCAAGGATATCTTGGATCTTGATTACGTGCTTTGACTCCATTCCTTGTTGCCTTCCGAGGTCACTCATAGGGTGGTGATTGGAGTGCACTTGAGGTATTGAAGGTAATTGAGTAGCCAATAAAGGATTCACCACTTCAAATAGCGTAAGAGATACCTCGCCTCTTATCGGACCATTACTTGAAGTCTTCTACGAAGATAACTATGTCATGAAGAGTGTCTTCATGGACATATAAAGTAATGAGTCCCGACAGAACTAATATCACTGGGCTAGACTCACCTAGTGAGAGTTGACACTTTGACCATACTCAGAACCAAGTGGGGTATAGGATGGTGAAAGGACGAATTGCACGGTAATTGTCTATGGAAGGGTTCGTGATCTGGTTCGTGATGAATTCATCAAACCAATTACTTTCCGGTCAATTGGGGGTCATGATGTGTTGCTAGACGCCGCTCATGACTTGCTCAGATTAATTGTTAATCTAAGTGACCAACATAACCGGAACCTAAAGGGTCACACGATAAGAGTGTTTCAGAGAATCAAGTAAAATAAGATTGGACTGAGTTCCAATTATGGAGAGCAATCGGATTAAATGGATCCCGATGAGATCGAGATATGTCTCGATGAGATCGCGACATCAATATTGCTAAGAAAGGTTTAGAGTCGCTTTGATTTCGGGGCGGCGTTTTGAGAGGACCAATTCCAAAGTGGATCGACCGCTTCAAGATTATATATATATATATATATATGATTAATTAATTAAAGAATTAATTAATATATATATATATATATATTAAATACGTGGAAAAGAAGCAAAGGAAGCTTCTTTAATGCTTAGTCATCAAAAAGGCATTAAATGAATGAAGACAAAAACTTAAAAAGGATAAAAGATGATCATCGTTGGACATGGAAGAGAGATGAGTCATGAAAGGAAAAGAGTGTCTTTCCTCTTCTTGATGAACGATGGTCGTGGCTTTAAGAGAAAGCAAGAAAAGGTTTCTTGTTCTTTGAAGAGTTGATCATCGTGGAGTGAAAGAAGAGAGTAAGGTTTTTGAGAAAAACCTAAGCCTTTCATCTTCTCCATCGTTTCTTCATCTTCTCTTCCAAGTTTTTGTCATCTCCTTCAACGTCAATCCAAGCTCTCCAAGGACAGAGGTAGGGTCTAGTAGCCTTTAATCTGTTCTAGCTATTCCCGGGTCAAAGAGGTTTGTCCCGGTTAGGTTTTCTGATCTCTGCGTGGATACCTTTAGAGACAGTCTCTATTGGCTGTTTAGGTTTGAGTTTGCATACAGACACATGGATCCTGGCTTCGGGAAGGTCCCGGTGACAAAAATTTTTGTTTTCCGCACCTTGTACATGTGATGTACATCCCGGGATTTTCCTACAGTGGTATCAGAGCCACTTGTGTCGTGTATGAAGCTAAAACCCTAGCTAGGTCAGAATTCCTATTTGAATTTGTGGCTGATGCATCTGATCTGTCCAAATTTCGATTCTATATAGAGATATGTTTTTCGAAATTTTCCTGCCCAGAATTGTTCATAACATGTTATAGTATATGTCTGTGAAAGATGAGAATTTATCGATTTGATTTGATATAGTTTTGCTAATTGTTTCCCTAAGGTTCCAGATGCTGTATTTTGAAACATTCTGTGAGCAGGCATGAGTATAAATTCGATAATAAATTCTAGAAAAATTGTTTTTCGGATTTTCCATCACCTACATGTCCCTAAGATGTTTGTGAATGTCTATGTGGATGTAAAAATGTTTTCAAGGTGATTTGCTATTTATTTTCGAATTTATTCTATGCTGTTGGGAATTGCTGTGTTGATGAACACAGATTTTGAATCGGTTTTGTTGCTTAGGTTGACTGAGTTTTTGATGGCTATAAATCCTGCAAAAATTCATGAAGCATGTTCTGAACATGTAGTAACCTGTGTAATTTTCTCAGAATTTATTGAAATTTTTTCAATGATTATTTCGAGAAATGTACAGAACTTGGCAGTTTTGTGAAACTTGCTAGGACTGTTTTGCTTGGCATAATTGAATGTGAATTTTTCAGTTCCAATGCCTTGGAACATTTTTAATGTGATTGAAAATGTGTTATCTTGATGTGGTATTCTTGCCAAACTGAATTTCTTGAAATTAGTTTTCCGATAATTTTCGGATATCAAATAGGTCACATTAGTGTCTCGTTAGTATATTTCGTTGTCTTGATTGTTTTGGCCGTCACAAATTTTTGTGACAAGTGCCGAAGTAGTTTTGATAGTGTGTAGACTAACTAGAGATGCTTAGGGTGATTATTTGATGTTTTTGAATTATGTGGAATTCTAAGTGATTAATAGTGGATTAATCTGTTTCAAGATTTTCATGTATAGTATGACTATATGGCAAGCATGATACAATGAAAATGTTTCATTAGCACATCAATATAAAGGACAATATACTTAGTATATTGGTATTGTGAATTGAAATGCATGGATTGAGAAATTAGTCGATTTGTTAGCAATTCTAGTGTAAGTCGATTTGCACATGCAAGATAAGTCGACTTGTAAGAGAAATAAATCGACTTATACGTGCATGAAGCGAATAAGTCGACTTGCATAAGTTGTATAAATCGACTTGCACATCGAACAAGTCCAACTTTGTATAAAGCATGAGTTGTATAAGTCGACTTGCACCTCAGCACAAGTCGACTTATACAGGACCAGATGCGTAAGTCGACTTGTAGGATACAAGGCGACTTGATGGAGCACAGGAGCATAAGGCGACTTACATTCTCATATAACTCGACTTATTACATGCGTGGGTGGGATGATGGATGATTATAAGGAGAGATTCAATGCGATTGATGAAACCTAAATCATTCCATATAGTCCTGGCGACTATAATCCTTTAGCTTGGAGTCTAGAGTTCGAAATCCCTCCTCGGAATATGAAAACTTACGCCTTCCATTAATATGGTAAGAACCAGAGTTCTTATAGAGTTGGGTTGTTGGGCAAACTCAAGCTCGCTCTATACGAATATGTTCGAACCATGAAAATAAGATTTTCTGATTAATGGGTCGGTTTTCCTGGAAGCGTTGATTTGTTGAGCAAACTCAAGGTCAACGTGGACAGAGGCGATGTTGGGTAGTGTACATTAGATGTACACGCATCAAGTGTTGATAACCCAATGTTTGTGCATACATCAACAAGTTGATAGCACTGAGCGATAGTTGTGTCTAAGATGTAATTGGTATGTCTGATACCTCCCGAGACTTAAGGTGGCTTGTTGGGCAAACCCAAGGTCATTCTCAAAGTCGGTTATCGATGATGCAATTGGTATGACTGATACCTACCGATTGACCTAAGAAGTGGCTTGTTGGGCAAACCCAAGGTCATTCTTAGCAATGTCGGATATCGACTCACTAGGACATTTTGTCATAATTTTCTTTGGATTCGTAAAGAGGGTTATGGATTTTTAGAAACTAGTGGGAGCCATATGCATGTCATTCAAGTCCTTATGATCATGCAGGCATTTCTATTCTAGCATTCGTTCTCTCTATCACTTTTAGGTTAGTTGAAGATGTCTTTCAGTGTGAATTAACGCTCACTCTTATGGACTTAATTTTCTCGATAGGCTGAAAAATCTGAGAATTGTTCTCAGATTTGAGGAACTGGACTATGTCCTGGATGTTCCACTTCCTGATCCAATTGCTGTTGATGTTTCTGACAGAGATCAGAAAGTAGGAAGTGCAGTCAAAAGAAAAACCAAACTATCTGCCCCAAAAGGATATTGCTTTCATTGTGCCAAGAACGGCCACTGGAGATGAAACTGTACAGTCCATTTGGAGTTCCTGAAGCAGAAGAAGGCATCAGATGCCTCAACTCCTTCAGATATGTTTGTCATTGAGGTGAATACTGTTTCTGATCAAAACATATGAGTATGTGATACCTGATGTGGCTCACACATATGCAATGATATGCAGGGCCTCAGGGACAGTAGAAAGCTCATAAAGGGAGAACTTGACCTTCGTGTAGGTAATGAAGCAAGTGTTGCTGCATTGGCCTTAGACACTTATGTCTTATCACTCCCTAGTGGGCTTGTATTTAAATTGGATGATTGTCATTTTGTACCTGTTTTAACAAAAACATATTGTCTGTTTTTTGTTTAGATAGAGCTGATTTCCATTAGACTTTTGGTAGCAATAATTGTTCTATTAGTTCGAATGGAATGCTCTATGGTACTGGTACATTATGCAATAGAATTGACATATTAGATATGTTACATCCAATTATGAATGTCAATGACTCGAAAAGACATAATCGAGATAATTTAAACTCAACTTACTTATGGCATTGTCGCCTTGGCCATATAAATGAGAGACACATCGCTAAGCTCCAAAAGTGGATGTTTAGGGTCATTTGATTATGAATCATATGACACATGTGAATCTTGTTTATTAGGTAAGATGACTAAGTTACCCTTTGAGGGAAAGGGTGAACGAGTGATTGGAGTATTAGACCTGATACATTGAGATGTATGTGGTCCGATGTCCATCCATGCCAAAAGTGGTTGTTTTACTTCATTGCCTTTATCGCTGATTATTCTCGATATCGGTACCTGTATCTGATTAGATACAAATATGAAGCATTTGAAAAGTTCAAACTAATTCAGAAATGAAGTAGAAAACCAACTTGGTAAAAGTATTAAGCCATTGCGATCGGATCGTGGTGGGAAATACTTAAACCAACAGGTTTTGGGTTATCTCAGAGATAATGAGATTTTATCTCAGTGAACTCCACCTTTTACGCCGCAGCATAGTGGTATGGCTGAAAGGAGAAATCGAACCTTGTTAGACATGGTGCGATTAAGGATAGGTTTTGCACAGGTTTTGGGGTACGCACTCGAGACAGCTGTTTACTTATTAAACAGAGTTTCATCAAAGACAGTTGATGTTACTCCATATTAGATGTGGACTAACAGAAAGCCCTATCTTTCTCATCTGAAAGTTTGGGGTTGTCCTGCTTATGTGAAGCGGACACAGTCAGATACATTTGATGTAAAAGCTGACAAGTGTTTGTTCGTAGGATATCGTGGGATATCAATTCTACCTTGCTGAGGAACAAAAGTTGTTTGTTTCAAAGCATGCTGTTTTCTTAGAGAAAGAGTTTCTTTTACAAGAAGACAGTGGGAGCAAAGTTGAACTTGGAGAAGTTCAAGATACTCGAACAAACACAGATCAACTGCCTGAATCTGAAACTGTCACTCATACAAATGAAGTAACAGTTCAACCTTCTACTACACACGAAGTTCGTAGGTCAAGTAGGATACGCACTGTTCCCGAGAGATATGGATTTCTCGTAAGTGAACATAATGATGTATAGCTCATGGAATTTGATGAGCCTGCTACCTATGAAGAGGTTCTGAAGAGTTCAGAGTCTGACAAATGGCTCCATGCAATGAAATCTGAAATGGATTCCATGTATGAAAACCAAGTATGGACTTTGGTCGTTGCACCTAAAGGAATAAAACCCACAGGGTGCAAAGGGGTTTTCAAAATGAAAATCAACATGGATGGTAATCTGATTACCTATAAAGTAAGGCTTATGGCCAAAGGATTTTCGTCACAGACAAGGAGTTGACTATGACGAGACCTTCAGCCTAATAGCAATGCTTAAATCCATTAGGATACTCCTAGCCATTGCCTCTCATTATGAGTATGAGATATGGCAAGTGGATGTGAAGACAGATCTCCTGAGAGGAAATCTTTCCGAGGATGTGTACGTGACACAACCTGAGGGCTTCACCTCCTATGATGGCGAAAAGGTATGCAAGCTTCAGAAATCCATGTATGGATTGAAGCAAGCATCCAGGAGTTGGATTATCCGTTTTGATGAGGTAATCAAAAAGTTTGGTTTCTCACAAAATTCGGATGAATATTGTGTGTACAAGAAAGTTCATGGGACTGCAATCGTATTCCTTGTGTTATATGTAGATGACATATTATTACTAGGAAACGATGTCTCTATGCTACAATTTGTAAAGATTTGGTTGTCCAAACAATTTTCCATGAAAGAACTTGGTAAAGCAATAAAGATTTATAGAGATAAATCAAAGGTTGCTTGGTCTTTCACCATCAACGTACATAGACAAGATGGACAAAATGCTAAAGAAGTTTAGCATGAAGCAATCCATCAGAGAATGCGCATGAGAATGATCCCAAATGCATCTGCAGTAGGATCTATTATGTACGCATTACTATGTATGAGACCCGTTGTATCATATGCTCTAAGTGTTACGAGCAGATACCAATCGGATCCTGGTGAGGGTCACCAGGTGGCAGTCAAGAATATCCTTAAGTACTTGCGAAGAACTAAGGATGTTTTCTTGAGTTATGGAGATGGAAATCTCCAAGTGAGCGGGCATACAGATGCTAATGTTTAATCTGATAGGATGATTACGAATCACAATCGGTTATATACATTCACTCAATAGCGCTTGCGGTCGATTGGAAAGAGTTCCAGACAGGAGACAACTGCCGATTCAACAACCGAGGCAGAGTACTTTACCGCATGAGATGCGCAGAGAAAGTAGTTTGGATCAAGAAGTTCATTACTGAACTTGATGTGGTTCCTAGCTGTGATGAGCCCATAGGATTGTATTGTGATACAATGGGGCTAGTCTTGTGAGGAAAGGAATCAATGTCTCATCATCGATCCGCACCGCACTCGCCGATTCCATCTCGATTCGAAATCATCCGTCGAGATGATGTCCCGATAGAGAATTCCACGAGCAAAGTGTTGCGATCCGCTGACAAGGCCATTGTCACGGGAGAATTGTGATGCTCATGTACTCGCTTATGGTATTAGATACTAAAGGCGATTGGCTTTAGGTCAAGTGGGAGATTTGTAAGTGCAAGTCGACTTGTACATTGTGTAAGTCGACTTACACGTGTTCAAGATCTGATAAGTCGACTTGTGCGTGGGTAAGTCGACTTATGCAAGGACAGCATCGTTTATATTGTGCCCTAAAGGCAATCCCTTTAGCGCGTTTTATTCAAAGTCGTGTGCAAACTTTATGAATAAATAAAGAAAGGCATATTTCATTAATTTGATGTTCATGAACATTGTTTATGAATTGATATGGATCTTTAATCGAATTAATGGAGTCCATGATATATGACATAGCATGAAGGAAATTATGATGCATTCATACTACTGAGATTCCTATCATGTGCAATTATGTCAATATCTAAATTATCCTAGTCATAGGATTAACGAGATCGACATCGTTAATCCGGATGACTAGCACACGTCATATTCCTGATTGGATCAAGCAGTGGATCTCAGAAACTGTAAATATTGAGATATTTAGATTTGACATGTGGATGCTTACTAAGGGTAGTAAGTACATTGGATGACCTGTCATGAGATCATCACATGGATATCATATTTAAATGTCAGTGATAATCTCATCATAGCAATGGTGCAAGTATCCTTAGACTTGAGGTACTCAAGGATATCTTGAATACTGATTCTGTGCTTTGACTCCATTCCTTGTTGCCTTCCAGAGGTCGCTCATAGGGTGGTGATTGGGTACAGTTTGAGGTATTCGAAGGTAATTGAGTAGCCAATAAAGGATTCACCACTTCAAATAGCGTAAGAGATACCAGCCTCTTGTCGTCAGACCATTACTTGAAGTCTTCTACCGAAGATAACTATGTCATGAAGAGTGTCTTCATGGACATATAAAGTAATGAGTCCCGGACAGAACTAATATCACTGGGCTAGACTCGGTCTAGTGAGAGTTGACACTTTGACCATACTCGTAACAAAGTGGGGTATAGGATGGTGAAAGGACGAATTGCACAGAATTGTCTATGGAAGGGTTCGTGATCCGTTCGTGATGAATTCATCAAACCAATTACTTTCCGGTCAATTGGGGGTCATGATGTGTTGCTAGATGCCGCTCATGACTTGCTCAGATTAATTGTTAATCTAAGTGACCAACATAACCGGGAACCTAAAGGGTCACACGCATAAGAGTGTTTGAGAGAATCAGTAAAATAGATTGGTGAGTTCCAATTATGGAGAGCAATCGGATTAAATGGATCCCGATGAGATCGAGATATGTCTCGATGAGATCGCGACATCAATATTGCTAAGAAAGGTTTAGAAGTCAAGCTGATGTCGGGGCCCGGCGGCAGTAGGAGACCCAATTCAAAGTGATCGGACCACTTCACAATTATATATATATATATATATATATGATTAATTAATTAAAGAATTAATTAATATATATATATATATATATGTTAAATACGTGGAAAAGAAGCAAAGGAAGCTTCTTTAATGCTTAGTCATCAAAAAGGCATTAAATGAATGAAGACAAAAACTTAAAAAGGATAAAAGATGATCATCGTTGGACATGGAAGAGAGATGAGTCATGAAAGGAAAAGAGTGTCTTTCCTCTTCTTGATGAACGATGGTCGTGGCTTTAAGAGAAAGCAAGAAAAGGTTTCTTGTTCTTTGAAGAGTTGATCATCGTGGAGTGAAAGAAGAGAGTAAGGTTTTTGAGAAAAACCTAAGCCTTTCATCTTCTCCATCGTTTCTTCATCTTCTCCTCCAAGTTTTTGTCATCTCCTTCAACGTCAATCCAAGCTCTCCAAGGACAGAGGTAGGGTCTAGTAGCCTTTAATCTGTTCTAGCTATTCCCGGGTCAAAGAGGTTTGTCCCGGTTAGGTTTTCTGATCTCTGCGTGGATACCTTTAGAGACAGTCTCTATTGGCTGTTTAGGTTTGAGTTTGCATACAGACACATGGATCCTGGCTTCGGGAAGGTCCCGGTGACAAAAATTTTTGTTTTCCGCACCTTGTACATGTGATGTACATCCCAGGATTTTCCTACAAAATTACCGATTGGTTCCTTCATAAAATCTGTAGGTTTATGTCTGTAGTTTAATTTAAAACAAGAATCGCCTCGATCCGAGCTTTATAGCTCTGGATATCGCAAAATTAGTAAAGTATATTCAGACTTTGTCAACCGATCGACATACTTTGCTTCAAACCAACTTTTTCAATTTAAAAGCAGTACTAGTAAAATAGGTGTAGAAAGATAGAAAATTTTCTTAGAAATCCATCGCTTCGAAAATGGGGGCAATCGGAGGTCTACACAAAAAGTTATGGCTAAAACAAGGGAGAGGGGTTAGTCGACCAAAACCGACCCCCAAACACGCTAGCTCGCCCAAGGGCGAGCGCTATCGCTCGACATATTGCCGAGCGCTGGGCGAGCGCTATTGCTCGGCACATTGTCGAGTGCTGGGAGCTCGCCCACGCTGGACGAGCTCTGGGGCGCTCGGCAGCGTGCCGAGCGCTGGGCCGAGCGGGCCGAGCGACCTGCCCAGCGATCTGACCTATCAGACTTCTAACCTTAATAACTTTTGACTCCGAACTCCAAATTAGACACGGTTTGAATTGTTAGAAAGCTAAGAGAAAAATCTACATTTTTCAAGAAGAACCCAAAGACAAGCTCAGCCACTAACCCTGCGTTTGGTTGCTGTCCTCGTGAGTGGGGACAGTGGACAGGACATTAAAATCTTGTCATCCGTGCGTGTTTGGTTGTCACTCCCCCATTCTGTCATCTGCTTCCGGTGTACAGAGTCAGAAATATAATGTCCATTCCAAAACCGAAAGACATATGCTCTCTGTCTCTGACTCCGAACAACTAAACTCGGTGGATCCGAAAATACCCCTCTCCTTCGTCATTGTCTGTCCATCTCCGACGGCTTCGCCTCCGACAACCCCTCTTTTCCTCACGCTGGTAGAAGGCTCGTCGGTTCTCTGTGTTGGACGTCCACTCTTCTTCTCTCGTCGGGCTTCACTCTCGCAAGCATCCACTCTTCTTCTCCCAAGTAAGTTTTTGTCAAGATCTGGAAAGCTCTCTCCTTTTCAAGACATTCTGATTACAGCATTCCCAGAAAGCTCTCTCCTTTTCAAGACATCCCATCTCTGCACCAACTTCCCCCCTGTCTTCAAGCTCCTCTGGCTGTTCCATTCCATCTTCTTTTTCGACTGGTTCCATGTCTTTTTAGACTTACATTTGACATCATTTCATCGTCTTTTCTTCTCAAATTGATTTTGCTGTTTAGATCTGTCTAAATGCGTGGATTTGACTCTATGATAATGTCGTTAGATTGTCACTCGTATGGTCAATTTCTACTCTGATGATAATCTCACTCTCTCTTCTCTCGACTCACATTCGATTACTCCGTTTGGCTTATATACATTCTCAATGTTTCTTATAAGAGATCTATGTTACTCCGCATGCTCCTCTTATCTACTTTCGAAATGTTTCTCAATAGGTTTGATGATGTTGAAATTTGTTGGATGGTTGCTGGGTGTTGGATCATTCTCTGACCACTAACGTTTAACTTGTGTATGATAGGAATTTTCAAGCTTTTGGTTGAATCAAGGCACCTCACAACTCCCATCAAACCGCTTCATTGTTTCTTTGAGCAGTACGTATGCTTTTCTCGTAAGCTTTTCAGTTTATATGGAATTTCCCAATAGTGATCTAGTTCTTGTTGGCCATGATTTGGAGAATCGGTTCCGCACTACATTAGCTGATTACACTTTCTTAGTTTAGGTAAATGTAATATTTGTCACGATCTCATTCATTCCCAGTTTGTAAAGTTGAGGAAATCTTCATTCATATAGATATAGAAGAGGATCAGTACTTTTTATGTGATACGTATTGAATTGTAGTTGATATTAGATGGTTTTCTGTTTAACATTTATTACTTGACTGTTGGTATATGAAAGCTTTAAAGGGAGAGATATGCTAGCTAGCAAGGTAAGGAAAGATCCCATATTTATTTAATTGGATGAAAGAAATCACAAGTGTAGAGTTTGGGTCAATGTTAAAGGAGAATATAACTAAAATAGGTACTTCATAAGTCATTAACACCTATGAGGAACTTCATAAGTCATCAGGTAACTGGTACTTAACAGTCTTCATTGCACATGCAAATAGGACTTAACATTTACATCAGTTTTACTGCCTAATGTTCTACTTTAGGACAGCTACAGTTTTGCCTGATTATGTTAAGTGCTATCCACTACATTAGTTGATTTTGGTTTGCACAAAACTTTGTGTGAAGTTTGTACAATTGCAGCCAATTGTACAAACTTGGTTACGTACTCAGCATTTAAATCAGCATAGTATTTATGATGATAACAATGTATAAATACTTTGCAGATAGTATTTATTTACAAACATGGATAACAGGCGTCGGGAAGCGATATGTAAGGCTTTGACATTTATGCATGTATGGAATGAGCATTTGGAATTACTGAAAGTGATAATCTTGGTAGTGTTGGCACTATACAAAAGGAAACGGAAGAGGAGTGAACTTGCATTAGGGAGTAGGGCTTTGACAGTGCCATCTAGGGAAGTTAATATTCATAGGATTTTGCATGAGGGTGATAGGAATAGTCAGTGGGATTTAAGGATGGACGTTAACACATTTAATGTGTTATGTGACATGCTTCAAGCACATGGTGGATTGACGAATACTGGCCATCTGCCTATTGAAGAAAAGGTGCTTATCTTCCTACGAATATTAGCTCAAAATGAATCTAATAGAGTATTACAAGTCAGGTTGATGAGATCCGGAGAAACAATAAGTAGGGCCTTTCATAGTGTGTTGAAGGCCGCACTGAGGCTGCATGGTCTGTTATATGTGAAGCCCATACCAATTGCAGATGATTGCACAGATCCTAAATGGAAATGGTTTAAGGTTAGTAAACTTCCCTTGCAACTACAAAGTGTCTCATATCAGTATTGTAAATAACTAACGACATAACTATGGTTTCTTGGAATTTTGTTCAAAGGGTTGCCTTGGTGCCCTAGATGGGACCTACATAGATATTACGGTTGCCCAATATGAGAAACCAAGATACAGAGGCCGGAAAGGCAGAATATGCACAAATGTTTTAGGGGTGTGTGATAAGAACATGAACTTTTTTTATGTTCTTGCGGGATGGGAGGTTCAAATCGATTCTGGGTTACGCATAATGCTATAAAGAGGACCCATGGGCTTGAAGTGCCAAGGGGTATGTAACTTCGGACTTATACATAACTTCCACAAGGGTTTGATGCTAAATATGCACAATAGTTAAACTATGTTTTTGTGTATAGGAAACTACTACTTGGTCGATGCTGGCTATACCAACGGTCCTGGATTTCTTGCACCTTTTAGAGGTGCAAGATACCACATTCAAGAGTGGGCAAGAGATGGCAGGGCACCTAGGAACCGAGAGGAGCTTTATAATAAGCGACACTCATCTGCTAGGAATGTGATTGAACGTGCATTTGGGCGACTGAAAAAAAGATGGAAAATCTTAAGAACTCCATCTTTTTACTCACCCACAACTCATGGGCGCATAATTATTGCTTGTACCCTTCTGCACAACTTTATTAGGCTGCATATGGCTGAAGATCCAGAAGAGCATAGTCCTATAGAACCCGAGGATATGCCAATTGGGGAAGAAGCTTTTTTGCCTGCCACTGTTGATCGTGTTGAGGCAAGTGCTGAATGGAGTCAATGGAGAGATGAATTGGCGATGAACATGTTTGATGAATGGAGAAGTAACCATTAAATTAATACTTTCCGTTTAGAGTTGCTGTTTTGAGATAACTAAATTGCAGGATTTATTTCGGTTTGATTGTATTGTAACTGAAATGAAAAATAGTTTTACTCACTTTTTCTCATAAGAATTCTATATTTGTCGCATGTTACTACAAATTTCATATTTTCCTAATCACCGTTGTAGTTGTTGTCAAGTAATACGGTTTGCTAAAAACATTTGTTCGTAATGGTTTGCAATGTTGTGGGTGTCGACTATTGCGTCGAATAGGTGAAATGGCAAGAACTTGGACTGACAGTGAAACAGATGCATTGGTTACCTTCATGGAGGCGGCTGTGGTAGCTGGTCAGAGGGCCGATAATGGCCAACTCAAGCCCGGTACTTTCCAACTTCTTGCCCGTCAGATGGTGGAGCGGTTTCGATCATGGATTGATGTTTATGTCAAAAATAAGCACAAGCGGTAAAAGACAAATATCAAACGGCATTTGACATGTTAAATTGCAGTGGCTTTGGATGGAATGAGTCCAAGCAATGTGTGGAGGTCGATAGCAAGCAAGTCCTCAAGAATGGATGAGGTAATTCTATTATGATTGTTTTATAAAGTGTTTGACAAATCATCGTATTTTGTTCGACATGTTATGTTGCTTATTCCAGAGCCACCCGACCAGGTACTACACTCCTGGCAAGCCATTCCCGCTTTTCCACAGACTTGAAAACGTCTTTGGGCGGGACAAGGCGACTGCTAGAAGGGCTGAGCATGCTCTTGATGCTGATGATGGTCCAGACACCACTGTTGGTGCTGATGAGGGTGAAACAAAAAGCGAGCCACCAGTCTTTGATCCAACTTTTGAAGACCCTTTAGATCAACTACCCCCACAAACAACTCCTCCTCTAACTACTTCACCCTGTGTCACGGTTCCCAAGCATCTTCTACCAACACTGCGGGAGGTCAGCAAACCAAAGGGAAACGTAAGATGCGAGATACTGAAATGTTGGAACGCATTGCAGACACATTAGCTGCTGCCATTGAATCAGGCAAAGCGAATGCGGACAGGCTTGCAGATGCCATTGAAGGAATAAGTGGTGCGAAGTTGAGTGCGGAACTTGTCAATTTTGGCTTCCCCGTTCATGAAATTGTCAAGGATGCAAAAATAATGGGGAGTAAACCCCATTTAATGAGTGTTTATTGGGGTTTACCACCGAAAAAACAGTTTATGTTAGAGCATTTTAGATGCGGATACATGACATGTCAGATAATTTCTTAATTTGTATGATGATGAAACAGTCAACGTGTGATGTTGACTAATGGATGTTTGAACTATTATCTAACTTATGTATGGTTGCTTATCTGAATTTTTAATATTTATCTTTTCCCGATGGATGATGATAATATGATTCATTTTCAGGTTGTCAAATATGGCCCGATATAATTTTTATGTGGTCTTTGCTGGACGTCAAACTGGAATTTTTACTAGTTGGGATCATGTAAAATTATTAGTTGACGGATATCCGAATGCTCGTTTCAAGGGATTTCGCACATTAGCTGAAGCACAAATTGCTTATGCCACGGGCTCATATAGGCCGCCGCAACGCAATGTAGAACTTGTCCCCACCGCCAATGCACCGTCCTTTATGCCGACTCCAGTCGCACCAACAACAACGCAACAAGTCAACAAACTTCCAACTTTGCAGGAAAACATGGCATGGGCTCTAGCATTTGCTCTCATAGTCATTGGCATAATGTTGGCAATTATGGTTCATAGATTATTAATAAATTTTAAGTGCTTCATGTATGATCAACTAATTATGTTATTTCGCTCGTGATATGCTTACTGCTTTGTTTTAAGTTATGTTGACGATTAAAGTCATTAATTATATGAATGTATGTTGAACATCCGATGTAATTAATTATATGAATGCCGAGATGATGTAATATTATTTATATATATATATGCTTAGATTAATTTGACTAAATTGTAATATATAATTTCAATTATAATACCTACAAATAATATATTAATTATATATGCTTAGATTAATTTGAATAAATTGTAATATATAATTTCAAAATAATACATACAAACTATATAGTAATAATAATAATATTATTATTAATAATAAATTTGACTACTAATAACAAATTATATAATAATAATCATAATAATCATAATCATAATAATAAATACAAATTATATAATAATAGTAATAACAATAATAATTATAATAATATTTAGACATAATAATTATAATAATAAATTTGTATAATTATTATTAAAATTATGCTAAATATATTAATAATAATATATTTCAATAATAATAAATACAAATTATATAATAATAATAATATTAATTAGACATAATGATAATAATAATAGAAACTATTGAATTACAAACCATTCATAATAAAAATACCATTGAATTACATCTTCCTAATCATATTAAATACTATGGGCATATTCGTCATTTGCACTATTTTCTGTCTCTGTCACCTACAACCAAACACATTTGTCCTGGAGACGGAGACAAGATTCTCTATTCTGTCTACCATCAACCAAACAGCTCTCTGTCCCCAATTTCTGTTCCTATCCGTTCTGTTCCGTTCTATTCCGTTTTGACTCCAGCTACCAGAGACACCAACCAAACGCAGCGTAAGGGAATGAAAATTTTACTCTAAGATCGATCGACTAGCCCTTCCTGAACAACACCAGAACTTATGACCTCCATAACTTTTGACTCAGAACTCCAAATTTAGCAAACTTAGTGTCTATGGAAAGGTAAAAGAATTATCTACAACTTTCATGAAGATCACCGACCTATATTCCAACTTTATGAGCGTCAAAAGTTGGCTCAAAACTCTTCCTGACAACCTGCCATTTAGACATCACCTGCATTCAATTCCAACGACTCACACCTACCAATCAACACATCATAAATACCTCATAAAACATTCTGGGAGAGTCCTACAGCTCGCCTAACACTATCAAGGAGTCATAATAATCCCAGATGACCTATATCAACCTAGAAACTGCAGAAAACACAACATACCCAGAAATTACCACATGAGTGCATGAACCCAGAAATTTCAGCACTACATCCCACTTCAACAACACATTAAGCATAACAATTTCCAGCGGCCTCTCCCAAAGCAATAACTCAGTAGCAACTCAACAATTTACAAGAGCTCACACACATACTATTTCCAAGATCACACACAGATCGCAAATCAACAAACTCACATGAAGAGAGTACTAAAGCTCTCCTTCTCTTTCCAAATCATAACAAAGTTCAAGCATGGCTTTAATTACACATATCAGCATATTCATCAACAGTCAAGTACAGAATACAATATGTGTGAGATGCTCCATGATTGATATGCTTATATGCTAGTTACTAACTTAATACAAAAGTGACTAAATTTCTTGGAGTGATGCCCGATGCCTTGCAAGGTTCAACTCTCAATTTGACTTTGCACCTGAGGAGGGAGAATGGGGTGAGCTAACACGGCTTAGTGGCTAACAAGTTTATAGCCATCGACTAATGAGCCACACAACAAATCATTAACAATCCGAAACAGTAGCAATTTGTCATATAAAGCTCAAATAATCCAAAATCATCACATAAACATAACTTGAGAGTTCATATCAATCAAACACATATTATGCATCATAAACACAAATAAACGATGGAATGCACACATTTGGCTCGAGAGTTCCATAAACACGACGGAAATCAAAGTTTACCGTAAACACAATGAGTCCATTTTTCGGATCTCGTAAGCCTCAAGCAGGCAGCCGGGAGAAGGCTAAGGGGGTCAACGTGCACGTGACTATCGAAGTAGGTTCTCTCTTGCCCAATCACAACCAATTTATGTTCACACATCAAGGCACAAGCATAGCATTTTATGCTTCTTTCATTCTATGAAATCATCATAGTTTCTTTCTTTTTCTTGCAAACCAAATGAAAACACTTTCAATATACATGCCATTTAACAAAAATAGCACACATAGGGCATTTGTCCTGTAGCGCCCCCCTACCGTAGAGTATACACCGGGACGCCCGTAGGTCATACCGGTACATACCCGACAATGAGGGTGCACTACGGTACGATTAATTCTTTAAACCTCATGGCATCAATAATAAAGCGATAAGATCACATTCACTAAATTTTGAAACCAAAAGAGTACTTCTCATCTCATTTCTGAAAACCATACTTCTGTCATAATTTACAAATATACAGATCCAAAATAGACAATACTAACTCCTATCTAGGTCATCCCCAAAATATCCCAAAGGATCCCCAGTTGACCGACCTGTGGGCCATGCTACTCTCGCCGACACACACACAGCAGGTAAAGTCTCACTATCCGGAGCTAGGAGTCACACTCTCGCGATCCTGAAAAATAGTCGCAATTTGGGTGAGTTTGCGAAAACTCAATGAGTAACCATCATTGATGGTTCACTCAATTCATGCATTACGCAAAATTGCGTACAACACAAAACAGTATCATAATCAGAATCATAATTTAGAAGTTCATAAAATCATAATCACACATTTGCAATTAATCCCATATCAAATTCGCAGTACAATCACAAAACAATTACATACTGAATGCACAATGATTTCCAGTTCATTTTAATGTTGTGACTGGGCGTCAGAATTTTCCCATTGCTGGGCACATCACACAGAAATCGCGTTTTCGGGGGTAGGAGAGCCCTCTGGGTATGCATTACTGCCCACGCGCACTAGGGATAGGAGAGCCCTCTGGGTATGCACTAATCCCTTTTCACAATCACAAAGACGAGCTTATAGCTCCAATCATATCAGAATGTGCTCTAGTCACAACTGTCAGTTACTGATTTCTATTCATGCCTAGCATGCGTTCACACTTTACAGTAGCATATCACATGCAAATCACCCAATCAGAATCATAGATAGTTCACACATAAAGCATATAGCACATCCGAGATTGAGAAACCAACTAGGTTACTCACCTCTAAACTTCCGAGCTACTGCCGGGAAGTCTCTGCTACGTCAGAGGATCGACGTTCCACTTGAGTCTCTATCAAAATCAGAACATTCGAATATCACTAATTGTATCAATTTCAGTAGTCAATGATGCAAGTATATCGAATAATTTACGTACTATGCATGTTATGACATTTTCGACCTCAAACTCGAATTGTCTCAATTCCGCACTTTCACTCTAATTCATAGCAATTTCTAATACCATAAGTCAATTGGCTAAGTTCTACATCTTCCAAAGTCAAATTTGAAGACATAGGAATTATCCTTTAAATCAGAATCAAATTCACTATTCAAATGCCATCCGATTTCGAAAACCACCGAATAAATTTCCTAAACTCAAATCTCTCAAATTGAAATTCGAACTCCCAAATTCATAATCTCTAATTTGAAATCAATCCATATTTAAATGAATTATCAAATTCCTAAATCCCCAAATCTCAAAACCTCTCAATCACATTTCGGAAAAGTAGTACCCCTCGCCGCGGCGAGCTCCTCTTCCCTACGCCTTCGCCGCGGCGTCCACACGCCTCGCCGTGGCGAGCAATTCTTTCTTCGCCGCGGTGTATGCTGCGTTGCACGTCATGACGTAATAAATTCCTCGCCACACTTTCCGCCCTTGTCGTGGCGTGTCTCGTCTCCTCGCTTCGCATGACGTGTTCTTCATACACAAGGCGTCGATCGCGATTCGCTAAAAACCCAAAATTTTCCCAGATTTTTCTGATATAATCCAATCCTTTCCCTTCTAAACACTCCTAAACCACATTTTACACCTAACACAACTTATTCCTAAGCTTCAATCCATCAAATAATCATGATTCAACAAATACCCAAATCAAAATCACATTTTTACCCTAAAACCTATATCATCCGAAACTTTCTAACTCTTAAACAATTTATACTCAAATCCATGCTTAAATTAAACTATATAAAGCATAAAGGAACAAGAACTTACTTGATTCTAGCTTAAACCCTTTGAGAAACACCAAGAAAATTCAAACTCCACACCTAAGCTCATCCACGGTTTTCTCCGAAATCCACCCAAACTCCATTTCTTTCAATCCAAGCCAAAAGAATAATTGATTAAAGACAAGGAAGGAATGATTTGAAAGGAGGAATCAAGAAGTAACTCCAAGCTAAGATCCACGCAAAGAAGAAGAAGAACAAAGCAATTTCTTTCAAGAGAATAGGGCAAGCATCGTGGATCATTATTCAAAGAGAAAGGTTTAAATACTAAGGCTTGAAAAGGCTTGTTTGGCAAATTCATTTGCCACAAGTCCAATCCGAACAATCCCGATCAAATTTCTAATTCTAATTTCTCCCGAATTCCAATGGTTCAAACCTTAATTCCTCAAATCATAATTTAAATTACCTCATATCAATTGTCAATCAAATTCGAAACTGGAATCACAATTAATCAGTCACTAAGCCATTTTTCTGGTCCGAGCCTAATCTTCCGAAAATTCTGGAAAAATTCTTATAAATCCTCAAAATTAGAAAACATCTAGTCACATACTCCGATCTTCAATTCTCAATTCCTAATTTCAATTTAACACTCCAATTTACGTATCAAAGCACAATTAACCTTAATCACAAAGTCTCCAATTTCACAATCAAGTCGGAAATCTGTCATACATGCATGTACATACATATGCTTGTGCAATGCTGAACATTTATCAATCATGTAGAGGCTACGAATGCATATGCAGAATACGTATACAGAATACGTATGAGGTGAACTGTACCCATCCCATCGGTGACGGGATGTTACATGCCCATTACACAACAACTATAAAAAATGTTACCCACCTATCGTCGGTATCCGAATTCAAGATTGCCCTTCCTCCTTGTCGTGAGTGGGGTTCTCTTGATTTCCTTCAATTAAATCACACTCTATTGAATAAATACATTTTAAAGGAAAGCATATCATTCATAAAAATCAAGCAAAATAAAAGTCTACTTTAAACCTAACCTACCCGTAAGCCATATATGCTAGAATAACCATAACCTTAGTGAAAAAGTCCCTAAAATCCATAGATCTCACCTTCTCTTCCATTTTTCTTCAATCTCTACACAAACCCTAACTTCCATTTCATCTCATACTTGAACCTAACATAAGCAAGACTAGAACTTACCTCTCCCAAGTAGTTTCCTCTTCCTTTTTCTTCTTCTTTCTTCCTTCCTTCAAGCCTCCTACGACTCTCCCTCTTCTTGGCCGAAAGTTCTCTTTTTTCCTTGCTCACGTTTTCTTTTCTTCTCTTCTTTTCCTTTTGTTCTCGACACTTGCTTCCTTCTCTTCTCTTAATAACTTAATTCATTAGCTTTCACTTAAAGCCTCCTCCCAAAACTACATAGTTTAAGTCTCCTTAAAGCTCTCTTTAACTCCTTTGGGCTCTCCTCTAACTTACTAGGCTTTTGGGCCTCCTCCTTCCAAGCCTACCACACATAACTCCACTTATTCTCTAAGCCCATACTTTCCAAAGATTTAATTCTAACCCTTCATTTAATTCCCAACTTCTACCTACTAATTCCAAAACTTAAATAAAATATATCTATATAAACACATAGTTAAATCAATTAAAACAAAATACGTAATAATTAAAGTGTTTAATAATTAAATAAATCAATGAATAAATTAAAAAATTTGGGACCCAACAATTCTCCTCCTAAAAGAATTTAGCCCTCGAATCCTTACTTGAGTCCATGAAGAGGTACGGATACTTCTCCTTCATGGCTTCCAAAGGTTCCTAAGTTGCCTCCTCATTGAATGGTTCCTCCACAAGACCTTAACCAACTTTACAATCTTATTCCTTAACACTTTTTCTTTTGAATCTAAGATCTCCACTGGTTGCTCCTCATAGGTCAAATCCTCTCTCAACTGAACCTCTGAAGTTTGAGCTATATGCGAAGGATCTGATCTGTACTTCCTTAGCATCGACACATGAAACATATTGTGAATCTTAGACAACTCCAATGACAAATCTAACTTATAAGCCAAAGGTCCAATCCTCTCAATGATCTCATAGGGACCTATATACCTCGGGCTAAGCTTGCCCTTCTTACCAAATCTCAAAACACCTTTCCATGGAGAAGCTCTAAGAAACACCTTCTCACCCAATTCGAATTCCATCTCTTTCCTATGGGCATCCATGTAGCTCTTCATCCTATCTTGAGCTGTTTTAAGCCTCTGTTTTACCAATTTGACTTTATCCATCAGAACTCGCACTAACTCAGTCCTACAGCTTCCTCTCACCTTCCTCATCCCAACATATAGGAGTTTTACATCTCCTACCATACAAGGCCTCATAAGGTGCCATCCAATTCCGAGTGATAGGAATTATTGTAAGCAAACTCAATCAAAGGTAGGTGGTCATCCCACTAACCTTTGAAATCCAATGCACAAGCTCTCAACATTGCCCCTGTGTCAGATCGTCTCTCCGATTGTCCATCAGTCTGCGGATGGAAAGCCGTACTAAAATGCAATCTAGTCCCCAGAGCCTCCTGTAAGCTTTCCCAAAATTTGGAGGTAAACCTAGGATCCCTATCAGAAACTATCGAGCTCGGAATCCCATGAAGTTTGATTACCTCATCCACATACTTCTTAGCCAAAACATTCAAAGAATCCGTCTGTCTAGTTGGCAAGAAGTGCGCTGACTTGGTCAACCTATCAACAATCACCCATATAGCATCATGCTTCTTGCTAGTCCTCGGTAATCCCATCAAAAAATCCATGAAAATCTTCTCCCATTTCCATTCTGGAATCGGCAAAGGATTAAGCTTGCCTGAAGGTGCTTGGTGTTCAACTTTAACTTGCTGACACACTAAACATCTTTTAGCATACTCTGCCACATCTTTCCTCATTCCCTTCCACCAAAAATGCTCTTTCAAATCCCGATACATCTTAGAACTCCCTGGATGCATTGCATAAGGAGCGTTATGCGCCTCATCTAAGATCTCATCCTTCAGCTCTAGCATGTCTGGAACACACAATCTGTCACCCATAACCATCAATCCATCTTCCTTTACCTCTACATCAGAGGGCTTGCCATCTTTTATCTCTGCTCTAAGCTTACTCAAGTACTCATCCTGCTCCTGCAATTCTTTGATCTTCCCTCAACACCGGTCTCACTCGTAAATTTGCCAAAATACGCCAGCTCAACTTGCCTCAATGTCACATCAAGTCCGCTAATTCCTTCAAAGAAGGGAAGGTACACTGTCTCCACATGTGCCATAGTGGACTTCCTACTCAATGCATCAGCTACCACATTTGCTTTCCCCGGATGGTAGTCTATCACCAAATCATAATCTTTTAATAACTCCAACCATCTCCTCTGCCTCAAATTCAGCTCTTTCTGAGTCAACAAGTACTTAAGACTTTTATGGTCCGTAAACACCTTGGTGGTAACTCCATACAAGTAATGTTTTCAAATCTTTAAGGCGAAAATTATAGCAGCCAATTCCAAGTCATGTATAGGATAGTTCATCTCATAAGGCTTCAATTGCCTAGAAGCATAGGCAATCACTTTCTCTCCTTGCATCAATACACATCCTAAACCCTTCCCAGAAGGCCATCAGATACAATGTATCCATCATCACCATAGGTAATGTCAAAATCGATGCAGAGTAAGCCTACTCTTCGCCTCAAACCGCCTCGCACTCCTCACCCACTCAAACTTCGATTCTTTCTCGTCAATTTGGAAAGTGGAGCATTATCATAGAAAAGCCCTCCACGAACCTCCTGTAATATCCAGCTAGTCCCAAGAAACTTCTCACCTCAGCCACATTCTTAGGTGCTTCCCATTTAACCATAGCCTCTATCTTTTGTGGATCCACATGCACTCCACGGTCTGAAATCATATGCCCGAGAAATACTACTTCCCTTAACCAAAATTCACACTTATCGAATTTGGCATACAGCTCATTTTTTCTCAAAGTCTCCAAAGCAATTCTCAAATGATCCTCGTGCTCCTCATCACTCTTAGAATAGACCAATGTATCATCAATAAAGACAATGATAAATTGATATAGGAAAGACTTGAAGACTCTATTCATCAAATCCATAAAGACTGCAGGAGCATTCGTTAACCCGAAAGGCATAACCAAAAACTCAAAGTGGCCATACCGAGTCCTAAAAGTAGTCTTGGACACATCGGTCTCCTTAATCCTCAACTGATGATAACCCGATCTCAGATCTATCTTGGAAAAGACTCTCGCCCCTTGCAATTGGTCAAACAAATCATCTATGCGTGGGAGCGGATACCTGTTCTTAATAGTGGCATGATTCAGCTTCCTATAGTCCACACACATCCACAACGATCCATCTTTCTTCTTCACAAAGAGAACAGGAGCTCCCCAAGGTGAAGAGCTCGGCCTAATGTAACCCTTCTCTAGAAGATCCTCCAATTGCACCTTAAGCTCTTTCAATTCCGCTGGAGCCATCCGGTAAGGCGGAATTGAGATCGGCGTAGTACCTGGAAGAAGCTCCACGGGAAACTCAATTTCCCTAGGCGGAGGTAGTCCTGGCAATTCCTCGGAAAAGACATCCGGGAATTCCCTGACTACAGGAATATCTTCCAACCTCCCTCTATCTACCTCCGTGTCTAACACATAGGCCAGAAATGCTTCACAACCCATACTCATCAGCCTCTCAGCTGTCATAGCTGAAACAATCCGAGGCGGACTGGCTTTCCTATCTCCCACAAATACCATTTTTTTGCCATTCTCTAGTTCAATTCCACCGCCTTACCTTGCAGTCCAAATTGGCATGATACTTCTAATGTATCCATACCTAGGATCACATCCAATCCTCCCATCTTCAAAGGCATCAAATCCACCACAAACTTTCCTCCACTAATCTCTATCTCACACTCTATACTTCGATCGATAATAATACATCGCCGATCGGAGTACTCACCATCAGCGGAGTATCCAATGGGCTCAGGTCTCTACCACAAGCAGTTCTACCCGATGACACAAAAGAGTGGGTAGAACCCGGATCAATCAAAGCTATAACATCAATATCAAACAATTTTACCATACCAGTCACCACTTCTGGAGCGGTCTCTGCCTCCTCTCGAGTCATTGCAAACACTCTAGCTGGTGCTTGCCCCCTAGATCTGTCTGGAAGATAAGCTCTCTTAGGTACCCCAGGCTACCCGCTCGATCATGATTTTACATCCACTGTCTCTATCCTCCTTGAAGCTTGCATCTGAGACCGCTCTCTTCTGTCCAACTTAGGAACAAATTTGGCTATGTGTCCTTTCTGTCCACAATTGAAGCATGCTCCTGAAAATCTGCGACATTCCCCTCTATGGAGGTTCCCACAATGCTCACATTTAGGAAGAGGTAGTCTCTCCCCATCTCCTCTTCTACCGCCGCCCACCGTTGAGACTTGGTGAGAAACAGTAGAAGTTCTCATCGGTCTAGGCAGGCTCCCACCGGTGCTCCTCTCCTCATATTGTACAGGAAAAGTTCTAGCACTTATCTCAGGCATAGAAGTACCACCTCCCCTCCTGAACTGCTCTCTTCCCTTCCTCTTTCTGTTAAATGCGCTATTGATGTTCTCGATGTTCTCAACTCTCAACGCTGCTTCAACCAGCTGTTGAGAGTCACCAAAGTTCTGCACTACCACCTTATCTCTGATAGCTAGGTGCAGGCCTGACTCAAACTCACAGATTGGCAATTTCATCAACATCACCAAGCATATCTCGACAACTGAGTGAACCGGCGCTCATATTTTGCAACAGTCATCTCCCTCTGGATGAGACTCAGGAACTCCCTCTGTTTCTACTGAATGTACACCTCAGATAGATACTTCTTTCTGTACGCAGTCAGGAAGTCTCCCCATGTCAACCCTACTGGTCTCATATGACTCCCTAGCACAGTCTCCCACCAATGCAAAGCATCACCCTGAAACAGACTGGTAGCATAAACCACACTCTCATCCTCCTCACACTCCATCTGATCTAAGACCCTCTCGGTCTTCCGCAACCAGTTCTCGGCTTCTTCAGGATCCGTGGTCCCGTAGAAATTCACAGCTCCATACTTTCTCAGCTTGTCAAACTGCTCCCTTCTTAATCAAATAACTGAAGTTGTGGCATTTGACCCATAGCCTGAACAAAGGCTTGAGTAAATTCCTGGAAGAGTCTTGGGTCTAGAGCAGGCACTTTCTTAGACTGATTAGGCGACGGCTGAGTCTGAGATCGGAGGGGCTCACTACTCTGCCCTAGAGAAGCCTCAGCTGGGGCCACTCCTGGGGCTACCGACTCATCGGTACTCTCCTCTCTCGGTGGAGAGTCAGGTGCAATAGAACCTTGCAGAACTCCTCGTGTCCTTCTACGAGGTGGCATCTTACTCCTTTAATGAAAACATTTATAATTAGCTACAATTCGTTTTAATCTTAGTTTCTATATGTATGCATGATATGCATGTCACTTAATACAAACAATCAATTCATAATGCAACATTTAATCACATAACAAAACAATTTCCCTACTATGCATCCTAAGCCTAGGAGTGAAACCTAGGCTCTGATACCAAATAATGTTAGACCCCGTCTCTGAAGCCCAACATTCGGACCTATATAAGCATGGAAGACCCAAAACCGACACAAAATTGGCCACAAAAGGGGAAAACTTTTAATAGAAAAATTTGGGATTGGCTTTTTAAGAAAAATTGTTCCTCATGATCTCACGATTCTAATGCCACTGAAATCGCTCAATTCGGATCTGAAACGAAAAAAAGTTATGGTTAAAATACCATCTTAAAGAAACAGCAAAAACTGACCTTCTACCGACTTCATGTCAGAATTTGAAAACTTTAGAGGCTAAATTACCGATCGGTTCCTTCATAAAATCTGTAGGTTTATGTCTCTATTTTAATTTAAAACAAGAATCGCCTCGATCCGAGCTTTATAGCTCCGAATATCGCAAAATTAGTAAAGTATATTCAGACTTTGTCAATCGATCGACATACTTTGCTTCAAACCAACTTTTTCAATTTAAAAGCAATACTGGTAAAATAGGTGTAGAAAGATAGAAAATTTTCTTAGAAATCCATCGCTTCGAAATGGGTGCAATCGGAGGTCTACACAAAAAGTTATGGCTAAAAGAAGGGAGAGGGGTTGGTCGGCCAAAACCGACCCCCAAACACGCTAGCTCACCCAAGGCCGAGCGCTATCGCTCGGCATATTGCTGTTATTTGGGCGCTCGGCAGCGTGCGATCGTCACGTCTTAGAAGCGATGGTATTCATGGTAAGCGACCTGCCCAGCGATCCGATCTATCAGACTTCTAACCTTAATAACTTTTGACTCCGAACTCCAAATTAGACCCGGTTTGAATCGTTAGAAAGATAAGAAAAAAATCTACATTTTTCAAGAAGAACCCAAAGACAAGCTAGGCCACTAAGGGAATGAAAGTTTTACTCTAAGACCGATCGACTAGCTCTTCCTAAACAGCACCAGAACTTATGACCTCCATAACTTTTGACCCAGAACTCCAAATTTAGCAAACTTAGTGTCTATGGAAAGGTAAAAGAATTATCTACAACTTTCATGAAGATGACCGACCTATATTACAACTCTATGAGGGTCAAAAGTTGGCTCAAAACTCAGCCTGACAACCTGCCATTTAGACAGCACCTGCATTCAATTCCAACGACTCACACCTACCAATCAACACATCATAAATACCTCATAAAACATTCTGGGAGAGTCCTACAGCTCGCGTAACACTCTCAAGGAGTCATAATAATCCCAGATGACCTATATCAACCCAAAAACTGCAGAAAACACAACATACCCAGAAATTACCACATGAGTGCATCAACCCAGAAATTTCAGCACTACATCCCACTTCAACAACACATAAACCATAACAATTTCCAGCGGCCTCTCCCAAAGCAATAACTCAAAGAAGAACTCAACAATTTACAAGAGCTCACACACATACTATTTCCAAGATCACACACAGATCGCAAATCAACAAACTCACATGAAGAGAGTACTAAAGCTCTCCTTCTCTTTCCAAATCATAACAAAGTTCAAGCATGGCTTTAATTACACATATCAGCATATCCATCAACAGTCAAGTACAAAATACAATATGTGTGAGATGCTCCATGATTGATATGCTTATAAGCTAGTTACTAACTTAATACAAAAGTGACTAAATTTCTTGGAGTGATGCCTGATGCCTTGCAAGGTTCAGCTCTCAACTTAACTTTGCACCCGAGGAGGGAGAATGAGGTGAGCTAACACGGCTCAATGGCTAACAAGTTTATAGTCATCGGGTAATGAGCCACACAACAAATCATTAATAATCCGAAACAGTAGCAATTTGTCATATAAAGCTCAAATAATCCAAAATCATCACATAAACATAACATGAGAGTTCATATCAATCAAACACATATTATGCATCATAAACACAAATAAACGATGGAATGCACACATTTGGCTTGAGAGTTCCATAAACACGACAGAAACTGAAGTTTACCGTAAACACGACGAGTCCATTTTTCAGATCTCGTAAGCCTCAAGCAGGCAGCCGGGAGAAGGCTAAGGGGGTCAACGTGCACGTGACTATCGAAGCAGGTTCTCTCTTGCCCAATCACAACCAATTTATGTTCACACATCAAGGCACAAGCATAACATTTTATGATTCTTTCATTCTATCAAATCATCATAGTTTCTTTTTTTTTTTTCTTACAAACCAATTCAAAAAAACTTTCAATATACACACCATTTAACAAAAATAGCACACATATGGCATTTGCCCATTACACAACAATTATAAAAAATGTTACCCCTTTATCGTCGGTATTCGAATTCAAGATTGCCCTTCCTCCTTGTCGTGAGTGGGGTTCTCTTGATTTCCTTCAATTAAATCACACTCTATTCAATAAATACATTTTAAAGGAAAGCATAGCATTCATAAAAATCAAGCAAAATAAAATTCTACTTTAAACCTAACCTACCCAGAAGCCATATATGCTAGAATAACCATAACCTTAGTGAGAAAGTCCCTAAAATCCATAGATCTCACCTTCTCTTCCATTTTTCTTCAATCTCTACACAAACCCTAACTTCCATTTCATCTCATACTTGAACCTAACATAAGCAAGACTAGAACTTACCTCTCACAAGTAGTTTCCTCTTCCTTTTTCTTCTTCTTTCTTTCTTCCTTCCTTCAAGCCTCCAACGACTCTCCCTCTTCTTGGCCGAAAGTTCTCTTTTTTCCTTGCTCACGGTTTCTCTTCTTCTCTTCTTTTCCTTTTATTCTACGACACTTGCTTCCTTCTCTTCTCTTAATAACTTAATTCATTAGCTTTCACTTAAAGCCTCCTCCCAAAACTACATAGTTTAAGGCTCCTTAAAGCTCTCTTTAACTCCTTTGGGCTCTCCTCTAACTTACTAGGCTTTTGGGCTCTCCTCCTTCCAAGCCTACCACACATAACTCCACTTATTCTCTAAGCCCATACTTTCCAATATTTAATTCTAACCCTTCATTTAATTCCCAACTTCTACCTACTAATTCCAAAAATTAAATAAAATATATCTATATAAACACATAGTTGAATCAATTAAAACAAAACACAGAATAATTAAAGTAAGCGAATAATTAAATAAATCAATGAATAAATTTAAAAAAAAAATTGGGACCCAACAATTTTCATGTGCAAATACATTCACTATTTATGTATAAGTGCATGGCTTTTTTATGCATGAACATGGAAATGCATCTCTAACTCTCATTAATCACTCACATTTACTATTCTAACCCTCCCGCAAGTAATGGAATGTTACAACTCTCCCCTCTTTAAAGAAATTTCTTCCTCGAAATTCTTACCTGTTTGCTCGAATAGGTGGGGATATTGTCTCCTCATATGCTTCTCTGTCTCCCATGTTGCTTCTTTAGTTGAGTGGTTCCTCCAAAGGACTTTTACCAATGGAATAACCATGTTTCTCAACTGATTAATCCGTGATCCCACTATCTTGATCGACTCCTCAACATATCTTAAGTTACTAGCGACCTCTATCTCCTGAGCTGGTATCACATGTGTCGGATCCGATAGGTATCTTCGGAGCATACTCACATGAAACACATTATGCAATTGAGACATCTCAATTGCTAAAGCTAACTTATAAGCCAAAGGTCCAATCTTTTCAATGATCTCATAAGGACCAATGTACCTAGGGCTCAACTTGCCCTTTTTATCGAATCTCAAAACTCCCTTCTAGGGTGACACTCTCAAGAATACTTTATCTCCCACACTATACTCCATATCACATCGGTATTGGTCCACATAACTCTTTTTCCTATCCTGAGCCGCTTTAATTCGGCTTCGGATCAACTTTACCTTGTCCACTATATCTTGTATTAACTCTAAACCTTCAATCATTCTCAAGCCTTCTTCATCCCAATACAATGGCGACCGGCACTTTCCACCATACAGTGCCTTATACGATGCCATTCTGATACTACTGTGGTAATGGTTATTGTAGGCAAACTCTATCAATGTCATATATTGGTCCCAAGCTCCTCTAAACTCCAATACACAAGCTCTAAGCATATCCTCAGTAGTCTTGATTGTCCTTTCACTTTGTCCATCTGTCTGAGGATGAAATGCTGTACTAAAGTTCAACTTAGTACCCATAGCAAACTGTAAACTCCTTCAAAATCCCTAAGTAAATCTGGGATCCCTGTCCGATACTATAGATACTGGAACCCCATGCAGTCTCAACACCTCATTCACATACTTCTGGGCCAACTTATCAAGTGAGTTATTCTCTCTCACTGGTAAAAAGTGGGTTGATTTAGTCAACCGGTCCACTATAACCCAGATAACATCGTGTTGCCTTGGAGTCTTAGGCAATCCTATAATAAATCCATAGTGATATGTTCCCATTTTCACTGTAACATCCCGTCTCCATATTAAGGGTTAGGACCCAAACTTTCAGTAATTATGAGCTCAAAGAGATTAAGACAATGCATTTTCTTGCTCATGCATCATATTAGCATATATGCACATAAATACGAAATGTTTTCACATAAAAAGTGGTACATGCATTCATTGACAACTTCTGGGTATAAATGGTATTAAATGTGATTTTATTGAAAATGTGGAGTAGAAGGAGTAGAAAGAGTGATCTTGGTATGAGTTGTGATATGGAAAGATTTAGAAACAAGATTTGGTAGTGATCTGGACAATGTTGACTGAGTATGCTTCAGTCTTTTATCCACAACATTTTCTCTAGTTATCCAAACGAGATGATTCTTAATTTGGATTAAATTAGAGATATATGGCTACATTTTGTATGAAGACATCAAATTTTGGTTCTATCTCTAAGAGTCTCAAAAGTTGTCATGAAGTTGAGAATAAGGTGTAGGGCGTTAAAAGTTGATCGTAAAATTCGTATTTTGATTTCGGAAGAAAAACAGACGATAGAATCGGGAGAAAATCTAGACTTGATCTAGATAGATTTTTGCAAAGTCGCCTTCTTCAAAATTGTATATCTTTTTTTTATCTTTCCAACGGTATATAGTATGAAAATTTTGAATATTGGAGTCAAAAGGTATGATCCTTATAAGTGGAGACGTTCTGGGCAAAAAAGCAGATGATAAAAAGTGAAAGGAAGAAAAGCAGTTGATAGAATCAGGAGAACATATGGACTTAATGTACATAGATTTTGGCAAAGGTACCTTCTGGAAAGTTGTACATATTTCTTTTTTCTTTCCAACGGTATATAGTATGAAAATTTTGGATATCAGAGTCAAAAGTTATGATACTTTTAAGTGGAGACGTTCTGGGAAGAAAAGCAAACGAAAAAAAGTAGACGTTGAAAAGCAGACGAAAAATAGTAGACGATAAAAACCAGACGGAAAAAAAGTAGACGATGAAAAGAAGACGGAAAAAAGTAGATGATAAAAAGCAGACAGAAAAAAAAAGTAGACGATACAAAGCAGACGGAAGAAAGTAGACGATAGAAAAGTGAAAGATGGAAAAGTGAACGATAGAAATGAGACAGAAGAAAATGAGACGAAGAAAGTGAGACGATGCAAAAGTGGGACGATACTGAAGTTAGACGATCGAATTAACCTTAGAGGTCTTCATCAAAGTTGTAGATCTTGAATTCTTCTTTCCTTTGGTCAAAAACGAAATCAATCCGATATTTTTTGTGAAAGTTATGAAAATCGCACCAAAACAGGTTTGTTTTGATTAAGGTCATAAACATGGTTGCTTCTTTTGGCCATAACTTCTTTTCTAGACCTCCAAACGACTTGATTCTTGAACCATTAGATTAGTAATACTTTTCTCTACATCTCCAACAAAAATAGAAGCTATATAAAATGAATTAACAAAGATTGGGTGGAAAAGGTAGGACAGGTATAGTAAGTGTGCTCCTAAAGGATATGAACTGGTGTTATCCCACTAAACATACTTCAGTGTTTTGATGATATCTTGATCTGTAGAAATCCAAATGAGATGATTTATAATTAGGGATAAACTAGAGACATATAGCTACAAAGTATCTGAAGGAAGTGAATTGTGATTTAGTTCCTAAGACTTTCAAGTTTTGGATGGAATTTGTAAATAACATATTGTTTTGAACAAGAGCAGTCCAAAAATGATTGATGTATATCTTTTGAATCACTAAACCAAATTGAATGATTTCAGTGGCATTAAAAACTTAAGACAATGGAGGACATTTTCTAGAAGAAAGTGTTATGTCAGAATGTTCAAGGGTATTTTTGCCTAGACACTTAAGTTTAAAAGAACATAAGCCAATAAGGAAGGATAAAATGGACTTTTTGGACTCATTAAGAGTATAAATGGAAGAAAAAGTGTTGTCTTGCCTATAAATAGAGTAGAAACACGTGAATGGAAGGTAGGAGAAGAGAAGAATGAAAATTATAAAGAAAAGAGAGAGAATGTCATGAAAAAGAGAGAGACATGAAAAAGAATGAAAGAGAAAAAGAAGAGAAAACAAGCTAGGGTTTTAATTTCCTTAGCCTTCAAGTGAGATTTTGAAGTTGTTCAAAAAGAGAAAAAAAGTAGAGGAGGGGAAGAGCTTCCCTTTGAGCCAAGTATTCCTTCATTTGGTGAAGAATGAAGGTAAGATGATTTTAAATCTTTTGAAATTTTTTTTTGGAAGGATTCTAGTTTATAGAGTTTAGAAAAATGCTTGGGTTTAAATATGCTAGAATCTATTTTAGTGATTATGCATTGTGGGATCTTAAAGAGGATTCCTATTGAATGAGAATTGGTTTGTCTTAGGAAACTAAGAGAATCCTACCTAAGTGTGTTTATAAGTATGAAGTGCTAAACCATGAGTGAGAATTGGATATTATGAGATCATATGAGGATAGAAAAGAGATGACGAAAAATTAAGTTATGATATGGAGTAACCAAATGTTCTTGAAGTGTAAGCTTATGAATAAACTATACTTATAAAAAGGGGAAAAGATTGAAAGGAGAATTTAGAATGATCATGTGCCAATGAAGTGTATGAAACATATATGAATTATGAAATGGGAATGAGCATAAAATGTCTATTAGAACATATACCCGGGGATTGTCATTGAGCATGAATTGTACATGGTCTATTGATACATTTATGCATAAATAAAGGTTGATATGTGTGCAATTATTGATGAGTGTGCAATGTGTATCTTGCATAAATGGACTATGCAGGTTAAGTGTCCGTATTCAAACGCTCCCCGATTTTGGAAGCAAATGCAAAAATGGAGCATACTGTGAGTAGACCTAGATGGTCTCCCCTTATTGTTTGTTATCTAAAATTCTGTATTACATGCCTTCTGGGTGATTTTATGAATGTGTTATGATTGTGCTTGGATTCCGGACAGAAGGTTCGATGATTGTGATGATTGTGATGATTGATCTGAATTATTGAAGTGTTCATTATATGTGAATAAGATGAACTAAGTGTTTTCTGAATATGCATTGCATGCAAGGGAAAGAGTAAGTGATCAACCATATGTTGAATGCCGGACTACGGTCCGATGATAAGTGAACGTGATCGAATAAGTTCACGCAATGTAAGTGATGCATTCCATTGCATGAATGCATGAAATATAATGACAGTTGTGACCAGAGTAGCCACCGATCAGAGCTATAAGCTCAACGTGTGAGAAAGAGCTTCGAGCTCAAAAGTGATTCAGAGCCTCAGGCTCAATGTTTAATGAGCCCTATATGGGACAGTTATAAATGAGCCCTATATGAGACAGTTATCAATGAGCCCAGTATCCAAAGGATACGGGACAGTTTAGGCACTCAGTCACAACAAAATAACAATTAGAAAGGGAGTCTCATATGCACTGCATATTCATGATATGAATGATTTCTGAATACAATATATGTTGAATGTAATATGTGAAATGAATGATTAAATGTATATGACTCATTATGATTGTTAATGAACTGATGTGAATTATGTGAATTGTATGTGTTATTTGATGAGTGAGCCATCGATCACTCACTGAGTTCGCAAATCGCACCCAAAATTTGCAACTATTTTTCAGGATTATAAGAATACCCCGTTAGGCCAACGGAAGTATACCTACAACATTCAAGTCAAGGTTAGAGGTCGGGATCAGTCCGCATCTATATTAGTGTTTTCTTATTTCTTTATAACATTGTGTATTATGAACTTTTGTACAAATGATTATGTCATTTGTAAAGCCAAACCGACTTAAGTGCTTTGTAATTATGAAAGGGCCCAAGTGGCCATTGAAACTATTATGGACTGTATGTGATGATTGGCTTTCGCATCGTATGTGTTTGTGATTTCAAGAGAAGGTAAGAAAAAAATCTATACTGACTATTGAATGATTAAGTGCTCTAGCACGCCACCCTTGCGGGGCACGAACTCGGACATCACCATCGATATTGGGTTCGAGTCATTGCAGGAGTAGGGTGCTACATCCACTCCTGAATGGGCAACGAATGTAACTTCCCTACTGGAGCCTAGTGTTGAACCTTAACTTGTTGGCAAGTCATACATCTAGATACATACTCTGCCGCTTGTTTCTTCATTCCTGGCCACCAAAAATGATGCTTCAGTGTGTTATACATCTTGGTAGTACTAGGATGCATATCACATGCCACCATATGAGCTTCCTCAAGAAATTCCTTTCTCAGATCATCCATATCAGGCACACACAGCCTATGTCTCAACCACAAAGTCTCATCCCTCAATTCAAACTCGAAATCCGGATTTGCCTTCACTTTCTCTGTAAGCTTTACCATATCAGAATCTTTGTTCTGTACTCTTATGATTTTATCATGTAGCATTGGCCTCAACTTCAAAGTAGCAATTAGTGCCTCATCTTGCTCCAGATTCAGCTCTACATTTAAAGCTCTCAAATGAATCAGATTAGGTAACCTCGATAACTAAATCTGGGTTGTACTGATATTAGACTTCCTACTCAAAGCATCTGCCACCACATTAGCTTCCCCGGGTGGTACTCAATAGTGTATTCTTTCAATAATTCAATCCATCTCCTTTGCCTCAAGTTCAACTCCTTCTGACTCAGTAAATACCTCAAACTCTTATGATTAGTGAATATCTGGAAAGTCTCTCCATACAAATAATGTCTCCAAATCTTTAGAGCAAAAACTACTACAGCTAGCTCTAAATCATGCACCGGATAATTGATCTCGTGAGACCTTAATTGTCTCGATGCATAGGCAATCACCTTGCCATATTGCATCAGTACACATCCCAATCCTTGATGCGACGCATCACTATACACCACATATCCTCCAGTCCCTGATGGAATAGTTAACACCGGTGCAGTAGTCAACCGATGTTTCAGCTCCTCGAAGCTCTTCTGGCACTCCTCATTCCATCTAAACACCACATTCTTCCTCAAAAGTCTTGTCAGAGGGGGCAAAATCAAAGAAAACCTCTCGACAAATCTCAAGTAATATCCGGCTAATCCTAGGAAACTTTAAATCTCTGATACATTTCTCGGAACTTCCCAATTCATCACTACCTCTACCTTCTTCGGATCTACCTGTATGTCATCTCCAGTCACTATATGCCCTAGAAATACAACTTGATCCAAAATTCACACTTACTGAATTTGGCGTACAGTTCATTTTCCCTCATAATCTGTAAAATAACTCTCAAATGTTCAGCATGTTCCTTTCTACTCTTCGAATACACCAAGATATCATCAATAAACACAATCACAAAGCGATCCGGGTAAGGTTGAAACACTTTATTCATCAAGGCTATAAAAGTTGTCGGGGCATTAGTTAACCCAAACGGCATCACTAAAAACTCAAAATGCTCATACCTGCTCCTGAATGCACTCTTAGGGATATCATTCTCGGCTATCTTCAACTGATAATAACCTGATCTCAGATCCAGCTTAGTAAATACCTGAGCTCCCTACAATTGATATCAAGCAAATCATCAATTCTAGGTAACGGATACTTGTTTTTCACTATCACCCGATTTAATTGCCTATAATCGATGCACAAACTCAAAGTCTCATCCTTCTTCTTCACAAATAACATTAGAGCTCCCCAAGGTGAAACACTGGGCCTTATGAAGCCCTTTTCCAATAAATCCTGCAATTGAGCCTTCAGCTTCTTCAGTTCAACATGTGTCATCTTATTTGGAGGAATGGATATAGGAGCAACACTTAGAACCAGATCAATTGTGAACTCTGTTTTCCGATCTGGTGGTAAACCAGGTAACTCTTCAGGAAACACATCTAGAAATTTCCTAACCACTGGAATGTCCTGTACGCTCTGCTCAACCCTAGTGTCAATGATGTGGGCCAAATAAGCCTCACATCCTCCCTGCATCAACCTCAAAACACTCATGAATGATATCATCTTAGCTGGCACTGCCTGACTAGCTCCTCTGAATACTGCCCTCGACTGACCAGGAGATTCCAATACTACCTCCTTGGTGTAGCAGTTCATAATGGCCCTATGGGCAGTGAGCCAATCCATACCTAAAATCACATCTATCTCCCTCAACTGCAATACTATCAGGTCTGCCTCCAACTCTGCTTGATCAATGTTATATCTCGTTCCTGAGACCCAACTGCTTAAACACTTAATACGTTTTCATTGCTTAAACTGAACATGATCTCTCATAATCACTCTTGAAGCGGAATGGAAAAATCGAAAGCCAAAGCGAATGAAACGAAACAGATGTGAAACTAATAGGATCGAATCCAACTGAAATCGAATATCAAATACCAATGGGAATCAAATAGATCAATTGACACTGAAAGTTCAAATCCCGACATCCGAACCGTGAAAATAGAAAGCTTGACGCGTTGGATAGCTTGTACTAATCCATCCGAAATAGGTATAAAATTTTGTTTTTCTCTTTTTGTTCATTCCTTTCATCATTTAGTCCATCGTATTTAACATAAGATATCACTGACAAACAAATCATTTTCCTCTTTGGAAACTTATCCTTAAACTCATACTCATGTCAATTAATGCATAAATTCATACACAAATTCACTTATTCATATACCACCATATAAAAATCCGGCAGCATAACGACTGCACTTAAACAAAACCCAAACCTGCAAATAGCAAGACTCACTTCTATAACTTCCAGATAGACACACATACATCATGATCTACCGGACCCTCCGTCCGGAATCTTAACAAACGCAAACCTAAATTCTAAACCAACTCAAGTCATTTTCATATCAATTCTTATTCGTCACATTCCAACTCATATATATAATTTCCATTTACACATATCCAAATTTATGCTTCCATCAAATTCAACCCATTGAATTTATAAATCTTCACAATTTCATGCACCATCATCAAACATGTCATCCATATTCAAAACATTGATTAGTTTCCCATAAACCAAAATCTTATACAATTGCATAATCCAAAATACAATATGAACCAAAACTTACAATGTTCTAGTGGCATTCTAAGCCATAATCCATTTCCACTAATCTTAAACCAAATACACAAAATACAAAACATATACAAATGCTGATATCTTGATGTCTTTCATCCAATCTCTTGCTCGAATACCTAGAGATGGGGATGAAAGGGGGGTGAGCTCGGAAGCTCGTGGATAACATGTTTATTAAACAAATGATAAGCAAAAGTATTTTCAAACCTTACTTTTCGTTGATCGAAAACATTGAAGGGTTTACTTCTCAATAATTTTTCAAATTCGAAAACTTTCATAAATCTTTACCAACAGTCTTGCAAAACTCTCATAGTTGAAAATCCAAGTTCTCATTTTGTCAAACTTTCAAACCATTGTACACATGAAATGCATTACATATACGTGCAGTACATTTTAAACAAAGTAAAACATATAACACATCAATTGGTTTGGGTTGGTCCATAAAACAGGACGTATTGCACATTTCCGCAGAGCGGTCCTGTGCAGCCGTGAAACACATGGGAGTCCGAAAACGGAGCTCCTATGCCACTAGCGGGCAGCCGGGAGAAGGCTTTAAAACGAGACCAGTGCACTGACTCCACATGAGGGACCTAACCAAACCCATGTAACACGTACTCATGCTTGAAAATTTCATATTGCCCGAAGGCACATTTCGGAAATTCAACTTTTCATATATTGTCGTATTTAACACATTTACACTTACAAACTTGTATACATGCATATAACAATTCAAACACAATCTCTAACTATCAATCAATCTCATAAATAATCACAATTCACATATTGGAAACTCAAACAAATCAAACATAAGAATTCATCAATCATGATCATTTCATCAAATCCTTCAAATACTTTGAAAGTAGTCAATCGAATCATTTCGTTTTAAAGTCCAAAACAATTTCGGATTCATTTGAAAAACAATAATTTCAATAGTTCATAAATCATTCCGAAAGTCAATTGATTCAAATCATTTGAAAACAATAGCATATAAAACCAATATTTACAATTAGCTTATAATTTGAAAAATAAACATATTACCTACCTCTTATCCATGCCATGTTCTTGTCCAAAGCTTCAATTTGTTCTTTACTTCTCTCTCTCTTCCAACTTAAAATCACCTAAGCCATAATCAACCCAAATCAAATATCATATCCATCATAATTCTCAAAATTGTTTACATAAACATCAAACCCATACTAAAATCATGATAGCTAAACCCAAAAACTTCAAAATTCTCCAGCTCATACAATTGGGTATAACCCTTAATACTTCTCATTCAAAATCAACCATTACTTAAGGCCTAAACATCAAAATTGAGCTTATAACTAACAAACCCACACCTATTTCAAGTAATCTAAACCAGAAATTTACTTAAAACTCAAAGATCAACATTTAACTCTTACCTTTTCTTTCTCTATTTTCGACATAGCTTAGCTCCAAATGAAGCTATCTTCATCCTCCACATTTTTCCCTTCTTGAACATCTTGAAAATCTTTCTTGAAGACCTTGAAAACATCAGCCCTAGCTCTTCTCTCCTTCTTCTCCACGAAATCACCCTTTCTTTCTCCTTTTCTCTTTCTTTTCTTCCTCTTCTTTTAACATTTTCGTGACTTGCTTCTAGAACCCACGACCCCTACTCCTTTTAATACATTCCATGTCATTAAAATGGGTGTCAAAGACCCAAATTCCCTTCCTCATATGCCTTTAAACTTTACTCCTTAAGTTGTCTTCCAGAAATGCCCCTGAATGTTTCTTCAAGTTATGCTCACTTTTGGACAAATGTTCTCACATCTAAATGAAGGAATTTTCTAAAACTTCCTTCTAGAGAATTGTTCCTCTATGTCTTAATTTTATAATTCCCTAAGAATCATTCAATTCGGAGCACTACATCAAATGTTATAGCCTAAACATGTCGGACATATCATTTGCTAACACATTTTCTAGCAATTCACTTCCTTCCACAAATAGACATCCTCAAAGGCTAAAATGAAATTTGGTTCCTTCATAACAATTGTAGCCCTATGTCTTAACTTTATTATGCCTCAAACATCCCTTCAATCGGATCTCTACAGATCCCAAAATTCGCAAAGTACTGAACTATGTTCAGAAACTTTCCTGACTCACTTTGATTCACATAATCTTGCTCAATTAAATTTTATAATTTTATAATTTTCACATAATCATGAACTTCATTGTCTTAGGAATCCAAAGCTTCAAGAACCAAGTCACTCGGATGTTGGACGGAAAAGATATAAACAAATGATTTGACAAGGTCGAATGAGAAAGGAAAGATAGCAAGATCAGAATGAAACAAAACATTCTGATTATCATAAGATTCAATCAAAATTTTTCAATACAATTCCAATTGATACAGATTTTCATGGAGAGGAAGATACATGTGGTAGGAGTTCAATGCTTCAAGAATCGCCTCAATCCTAGGTCGGATGAGTGAGTTATGATCAAAACAACTCAACATGTTCAAAACAGAAATCAATTTGAAACTCTTTTGGCGCAAATTCCATAACTTTCTCTCCAGATATCCAAATGTCTTCGTTCTAGTTCCATTTGAAAGATAACATCAAGATCTACAACTCGTATTAGATGCCTCGAAGCGAGATTAGGCCTCAAAACTGGTCCAAAACACAATTTTCCCAAGGTGATCCGTAGCTGTCCGTTTAACGGACACATACGGCCAAAACTGATCCGAAACATCCAAGAATGTCCGTTAAACGGACATCCGTGTCCGCCTAATGGCCATGCGCAAGGGAAGGGGTCCTTTTGACCCGTAGCTGTCCATTAAACGGACTCCCATGTCCGTTTAACGGACATGCAAATTTCCAAAACTTCTTCAACCTTCTTCCAATGTTTTTCTCATCCAAACTACAATCACATACACCTATAATCTTCACATATCTACTTATTCAAAATTCTAAATACTTCATAATAATTCAAGCAACAAAATCAATTGATGAACTTCTCAAATCTCAACTAAATTGGTTCATCATAATCTCAAATTTCAAACATTCATCATAGCTGTCACTAACATCAATCTCAAATAATATCATAACTTATATCACCTATAACTCTTAACTCTGATCTCGAAAACTCACATACTTAGTCTCGTTGGAAAGATAAAAGATCACACTACAACTTCAAAGAAGGCAACTTTGGCCAAATTTATTTCAGTCATTCCTTAATTTCCCTTAAATCAGCATATACGTTTAACATTTATCCTAACTTCACTTTCTTAAATTGCACATCATTTATAACAATGCAACTATCATTTGGAAATTTACAAATCTCAACCTCAAATCATATGATTTCCTACACTCCATATCATCTTGTCATTCATAAACTCTTGATTTTTCATAGGGTCTTACATAGCTAAACATGATTCATGCTTAAGGCTTCTCAGCCCATCATCATACATAAATCACATTTCCTCATCTATAACTCAAATCACATACAAAACACTCATTTACTTTCATTTCCATATTTCCAATTTTCACTTCTAGGTTCGGGGTCCAACAATCAATCCTGATTAAGCACCCCTTGTATACCTCAGCAATAACAGTAGTAGTACCTAGAGGTGTACTCACCTCTAATCCATACTGTAGTAACTCCCTATCATAATGCAATCTACATGCCAAATGTGGTGTGATAAAGGAGTGTGTGGATCCTAAATCTAGTAGTGCAAATACCTTCAAATCATAAACAGAAAGTGCACCTGCTACTACATCTGGTGAGTCTTAGGCCTCCTGCCTGATCATAGCATAGACCCTGGCCTAGGATTGTGGTCGGCTGCCTTGTTCCTCAGGCCTCATGGAAGAACTCCTAGCTCTCCCTCTCTCTCTCCCTCGGCCTCTCTGTCCAAATCCACCACCCCTGCTCTGTTGGACTGTAGCATCGCTCCAGAATCTCCTACTCCCACCAGGCTGGGCTCCAGCAACAACCGGACAATCTCTGACTTTGTTTTCTAAAAAGCCGCATGCGAAACAAGCCCTTGACACAGTCCAGCACTCTCCACCGTGCCTTTTCCCACAATGCTCACATGGGGGCCGCTGGTTCTGCACTGTACCTCGTCCACTACCAGTCTGTGAAAATCTACCCCTCTTTCCAGTTCCTGACTGTCTAGATCCACCTGATGGTCAGAATGATCTACTTTGGCGCTTACTAAAGCTCCTGCCAGAATTTCCCTGACTCTTACTAGGCCTCTTTCCTCTGGACCCTTGCCCAGTCTTTGCTTGTTTCTCCTTCATCAGTTGTTCAATTCTGATTTAGGCAGCTCTCAACTCAGTGAAAGTGCCTATATCTGACCTCACCAACCTTGTTCTGATCTCCATATTAAACCCATTCTCAAACCTCCTGCACTTGTCTTCCTTCGTAGGGATTAGAGTAATAGCATAAACCATCAATTCATTAAATCAAACCTCATAATCAGCCACTGACAACCTACCTTGTTTCAATTTCAAGAACTCCTGCATCTTCATGTCTAGGTAGATTTTGGGCATGTAGTTGTCTCTGAAGACCCTTAGAAAGTCTTCCCACTTCAACTAACAAGGCCCGTGGCACCGCTCGGGACGATCTTCCACCACCGTAAGTCGGGCCTGCAATAATCTTATCATAATAAAAGCTCTCATTAGGCTCGCGATCTATCTGATCGAATACTCTCTCTGTCCTCTCTAACCATCCTTCAGCCTCAGCAGGGTCTGTGCTACCATAGAAGTTCACAGCTCCCTGCTTTCGCAGCCTATCATACCTCCTCTCCCTTCTCTCGGGAACTCTAGAAGGCAACCCCTCAGATCGAGGTACCGAGGACTCTCTACTGGCTCCTACAGATCCTTGGTCAGCTGGTTGATCAATCTGATCACTTAGAGTGGATGACCTATAACAAATAATAACTTCAATCATTATCCGCATTTTCACATTATTTTATGCTTATCATTCATATATGTCCCAACAGATGCCAAACCATGCTCTGATATCACCTAAATGTAGCACCTCCTTACTATAGGGTACACACCGGGATGCCCAGAGGTCATTCCGGTACATATCCTACAATAAGGGCGAGCTACGTTCAATCACTACATTAACTTCATAAAGCATCATATCATTATTCACTTAAAAAGCATCATAAGAAATCACAATATTTTTTTTGACCAACTGTCCCTCATTTCATTTCTTAAAATCGAAAGTCTACATTGTCTTTCAACGTTTTCCATAGGTACAACATCAAACTTAATAGAAAAGGGATACATGAGAGAGGAAAGTATAAGCAGTCTATCAAAACTGTCCACAGATTCCAGTTGACTGACCTTTGAGCCATGACTTCTATTGCCAACTCACAATCTACACCACAGTAGAGCCCCTCAGTAGCTAAAGTTGTCTCTCGGTCCTGAAAAGACAACGTTGCAATTTTGGTGAGTTTTGCGAACTCAATGAGGTAACCATCATCGATGGTTCACTCAATTCATGCATCACACTATCACACGTAACATAATATTCACCTCATTGCATATTTATAATATCACATCCCACATTCAAAATAGTCATATTATTCATACAAAACACACATATCAATTATAATTGCAATGCACGTGAGACCCACTTTCATTTATTATTATCGTTATGACCGAGTGCCTTTTTGCTATCTCATATCCCTTAGTGGATACTAAGTTGTATCGTATAACGTCCCATATCCCTTAGTGGATACCGGGTATAGTCGCACTCGAGCCTGAGGCTCTAATCACATTCTGAGCTTTAAACTCTTTATCCTGGCAACTCCGATCATAACTTCCTTTATCTTGCATACATTCATATAATGAATGTTTGTCAGAACATAACCTCGGTCAATCATATAGATGCACATTCACATTTTAAACCACGTTCATCATCGGACCATAGTCCAGCATTCAGTAGAGGTGTTGAGCACACTTTTGCATTCATATGCATATTCACAAATTTATACATTTGAGGCACTTATTTCATCATGTTCACGTACAAGGAGCACTCTAATAATTCATTTATACACCAAAATCACCGAACCTTCCTTGTCCGGAATCAACACAATCAAACCACATCAATGTCATTATTCAAAACATATTCTAAAGAAAACAGTTAATTGAGTGAGACTGTCTAGGTTACTCACAAGTTGTTTCTGAAGCTAGTGCCTGGAACATCCAACAACGTTTGGAGGTTGACATTTTAGTTGCCCCTCTATAACGAATAATATACACAATATCACAACTTATATAATTATAAGTATTCAATAATGCACATGTATGGCATGAATTATGTACAATGCAAGTTCATGATAAATCCTGGGTATTTAGCCAACAATTTCTTCATCCGATTTGTATCCCCATGCCTCCAGTTTTCCCCAAAATAAAAATAATCTCATTTGGATCATTAGGGCTCCAGAAATCATCAAAATACCGAAGTATGTTCAGTAGAATAACAACAGTCCATATTGTTTAAGAGCACACTCACTGCACCCATCCCACTCTTTACACTCAATCTTTCTCTATTAATTTCATATGGCCATGATTCTTGGTGAAAATGTAGATCAATGTCGTACGAATCCAATGGTTCAAGAATCAAGTCATTCGGAGGTCTAGAGAAGAAGTTATGGCCAAAAGAATCTAACATGTTCATATCTTTACTCTTATTGTACATGTCTTGGCCCAATTGCTATAACTCTCACTACAGACGTCGGATTGACTTTATGTTTAGACTATTGGAAATAGGACTTCCAAATCTACAACTTTCATGAAGACCTCAAAGGCCAATTCTATCATCTGACTTCTGTATCATCTCACTTTTTGCATCATCTCACTTTCCTTTCGTCTTAGTTCTATCGTCTCATTTCCATCGTCTCACTTTTTTCCGTATCATTTTCTTCCATCTCATTTCTATCGTCTCATTTTTTTCCATCTCATTTTTTTTCGTCTCATTTCTATCGTCTCATTTTCTTCTGTCTCATTTTCTTCCGTCTCATTTCTATCATCTCATTTTCTTCCGTCTCATTTCTATCGTCTCATTTTCTTTCGTCTCATTTCTATCGTCTCATTTTCTTCCGTCTCATTTCATCCGTCTCATTTCTTGTAACATCCAATTACTAGTGGGAAGGGTAGATTGGTAAATGTGAGTGACTAATGAGAGTTAGAGATGCACTTCCATGTTCATGCATGAATAGTGGATTTATTTGCACATGAAAATAATTGTACATGCATTCATGACTAATTCCGGGTATAATTGGATTGATCTATGAATTTTTAGAGTTATGGATGTTTTTACATTGGAAAATTAGTGATTGGTGAAAATATAGTATTTGTGTATGTTGATCAATTTAGGAGTTTCCTTTTGAAAATTATGAAGTATTGAGAAAGACATATATATAATAGGGAACAAGAAATAATTAAAAGAAGCTTTGGAGATAGTTGGATTGTAAAGACGACAGTCAAGGGAGTTAGCTCAAAAGAAACTAAGTTGGAACTTGGGTATTGGGTAAGTGACAAGTGTCACTTAGGCTTTTGTGCTCTTGCTAGAAGTAGGTTACTATTCCTTGAGAGTTAACAGGTTAAGTCTTGTCTAAGTCCCTTCTTTATTCTCATCTTTCTAAAACCTCTTTTTGGAGACACAGAGTTTTCCATCAAAATATCTTCTAAGAGACTTCTATGTTTTTCCTTTCTTTCATCAAACTTACTTTGCCATTTGTGTCCTCTGCCCTGAGAAAAACGAGAAGCTGGTCATTGTACTCAGAGAAGTACATAAAAATGTGTAGAGTTTAGAGCTTGAAGATTTTGGAGTTTTCAGTAGGTAAGTGGTGGAGAAATCCCTTGCAGTTAGGGATTTGTGAAATAAAGTTGATAAATTACTGTCATCTGCATGGAAAATGTACTTTATGTGTTTGTTCATAAATACTGGGTAGTTGGGGAGAAATAAATTCAATTATAGTGTTAAATTAGTCTTTGAGAAAACTTTTGGTGTGTTGGTGACGCAAAGTATTGAAAGTTAGAAAATCTGGAAAAAGGTTCACTGAATATGCTTCAGTATTTTAGCCACAACTTTTTATCCAGTGATCCAAATGAAATGTTTCTTGATTCGGAGTAAACTAGGAATGTATGGCTACAATTCGTATAAAGATATTGAATCTTAGTTCTGTCTCTAAGAGTCTCAAAAGTTGTCACGAAGTTGAGAACTGGGTGCAGGACATTGAGAGTAGAGCAAAAATTCGTGTTCCAACTTCGGGAGGAAATATGGACCTAATTTAGATATATTCTGGCAAAGTTGCCTTCTGAAAATTTGTAGATCTTTCTTTTATCTTTCCAACGGTATAAAGTTTGTAAATTTTGGATATCGGAGTCAAAAGTTATGATCTTTATAAGTGGATACATTCGGGACACAAAAAGCAGACAGAAAAAAAGTAGACGATGAAAAGCAGACGAAAAAAAGTAAACGATAAAAAGCAGACGCAAAAAGCAGACGATAGAAATGAAACGATGAAAATGAGACGATAGAACTAAGATGAAAACAAAAATAGACTGTACTCTTTTGGTCATAACTTCTTCTCTAGACCTCCAAATGACCTGATTTTTGAAGCATTAGATTCCTAACACATTTCTTTATCTCTCCACAAAAATTTATGGTTTTTTCTATTAAATTGAAAATGATTGATTAAATGAAAGTAAGGGTATCGGTGGAAGGAGTATGAACTGGATATTTTATTGAACGTATTTTAGTATTTTGATGATATCTTGGTCTATAGGATTCTAATTGAAGTGATTCTTGATTTGTAGTAAACTAGAGTAATAGGGATAAAAATTATATGAAGAAGTTGAATCTTAATCCAGTCTCTAAGGTGTTCAATTTCTGGATGGAAGTTGGATATAGTATACTGTTTTGGAGAGGAACAGTCCAAAAATGTTTGAGGTATATCTTACAAATTGCTGAACCAAATTGAGTGAAATTAGAGTTGATGGAAAGATGCAAGATAGAGGAACACTTTTCTAGAAGAGAGTGAGCTCAAATTTCACAAGTTTTGCCTCCTGATTAAATGTGAATAGTAAACTTGAAAGGGTGTTTCTGAAAGTCTAAAAGTAAGCCAGTGACAAATGAATTGTGCTTTCAACGATTCTGATGAGACATAAACCCAAGTGTGAGTTATGCGTAAATGAATTTGGTATGGGGATAGTGTTGAGAAGTATTAAGGAGCGATACCCAAGACTTATCATGAACCTGCATTGTACCTAATTCATTTCATACATGTGCATTATTGAATATTTTAAATGGTGCAAATTGTAATGTCGTGTATACTATGTGTTATAGAGGAATAACTGGAACGTCAACTTCCAGACGTTGCTGGATCTTCCAGGAGTTAGTTTTGGGAGCAACTTGTGAGTAACCTAGACGGTCTCACTCAATTAATTGTCTACTTAGAATATGTTTTGAATGAGTTAATTATGTGCTCTCAATTGTGAAATTAGTGAATGTGCCTATGAATGCATAAGCGTGCTCAGCATTTTTGCTGAATGTCGGACTAAGGTCTGATGATGAATGTGAACTAAATGTGAATGTGCCTATGAATGCATAAGCGTGCTTAGCATTTTTGTTGAATGTTTGACTAAGGTCCGATGATGAATGTGAACTAAATGTGAATGTGCCTATGAATGCATAAGCGTGCTCAGCATTTCTGCTGAATGCCAGACAAAGGTCTGATGATGAATGTGAGCTAAATGTGAATGTGCATCCATATGATTGACTGAGGTTATGTTATGTGAAACATCCATTTCATGAATGCATGAAAGATAAAGGTTGTTATGACCAGAGTTGCCAGGATAAAGAGCTGAAAACTCAGAATGTGAATAGAGCCTTGGGCTCGAGTGCGACTGTCCCCGATATCCATGAAGGGATATGGGACGCTATACGACAAAGCTCGACATCCATGAAGGGATGAGTTGGAAAAAGGCACTCGGTCATAATGAAAATAACAAATGAAAGTTAGCCTCACGTGCATTGCCAATCATAATTGATGTGTGTTTTGGTATGAACAATGTGATACATTGTGAATATGAAATAAAGTGAATATTATGTTATGTGCGATAATGTGATATATTATGAATGCGCAATGAGGTGGATATTATGTTATGTGCAATGATGTGATGCATGAATTGAGTGAACCATCGATGATGGTTACCTCATTAAGTTCGCAAAAGTCACCAAAATTGCAACGTTGTCTTTTCAGGACCAAGAGACAACTCTAGCTACTAAAGAGGCTCTACTAGCCGAGTAGATTGCGGTTGGAGATAGTGGTCATAGCTCAAAGGTCGATCAGCTGGGGTTCTTTTGAGTGGTTTAGATAATTTTGACACTCTTTCCTCATTCACTTACTACTATTGTATTAGGTTTCTGATGATGTATGTAGCACCCCAATCCCGCAAGACCCGAACCTGATATCATTGATGATATATGAGTTCGTGCCTCACGAGAGTGGTATGCTAGAGTACTCGAATATCATTAAACATTCAGTATAAATTTTCTTAAACATTTTAGGTCATCATAATACAGTCACAGTATTTAGCCATCGAATGTACAAAAATCCATAATCACATTGGGCTCAACTTTAATCATAAACATTTCCAGTACTTACTTCACAATCAAAAGAATGTCAATAGCCACTTGGGGCCCACTGAACTACAAACACTATTTTACAGAAATTGCAGAAATATACATTTTTACAAGAATTGAATGCCACTAATGCAGGCGTGAACTGATCCCGACCTCTATTTTCGACTGGTATGTAATAGGCATACTCCTGTTTGTCTAACGGGGTACTCTTCAAGGCCTGAAAAAAATGATTGCAAATTTTTGGTGAGTTTTGCGAACTCAGTGAGGAACCATCATCGATGGTTCGCCCAATTCATGCATCACACAAGCAATTCACAGTTTAGTTCACAATAACAAAGTCAAAAGTACCATATCATTATACAAAAGAAATTCACAATTGTAGAAGGCACTCTTGCCTTGTTCCCATTTACAGTATTCAACCAACTATGGATGCAATGCATATGTGACACTTTCCCATTTTATTTCAGTGTTGTGACCGAGCGCTTAAGCGATAAGCGATGAGCGATGAGACGCGTCTTGGGAGTAGGAGAGCCCTACGGGTATGCACTATCTCCTTGAGCTCGAGGTTCTTTTTTCAATGTCGATGGTGACTCGGTCACAATCATGTTATTATCCGTTCATGCATTTGTGTATGAAATGCATATGCCCAATATATCACAAATCAATATAAAGCGATCATCACAAGTGAAACAACGAATGAAGCACAGTAATAGCAAGCAATTTGACAATCACCACATAAAGGACACTTCTATGTCAAATCTCCTAATTCATCGCACCATCCGTGTCTGGAATCTAGTCATAAACAACCGCAATCACTAATCCCACCATTATTCCCCACATTATACATATAATAATTGAAAGAACCATATAGGTTACTCACCTATTACTTCCGAGCTAATACTTGGAAGTCCCAGCAACGTCGGTAGGTTAACGTTCCAAACGAGCCTCTATAACAGTGCAATTGCATACACATTACCAAATATACAGGAAGAACTATTTAAAGATGCACATGTATCAATGAAAATGTGTATAATGCATGTTCGTGACATTCTCAGTATCATTCCATGAATCACACTGTAAAAATGTTCCCCTATGCCCAAAGAAACCATAGACACTACAATAGCTCAATTCGGACGTCAAAAGGTCCAAAAAACGCTACCCGATCCCATCACTTTGACCTAACCCATTTCCGTCAATTTTGCCTCTAAAATTTCCCAATTTCACATAGAAATGAAATTAAACGATTCACGAATCCGATGCCTCGAGAATCAGGTGAATTGGAGGTCGGACGGACAAGTTACATGTCCTAGTCGACTAGGCGGAGGATCCTAAGTCGACTTACCCTCCTATGCATGTGTAAGTCGACTTACCTGAGACTACAAGTCGACTTACACTACTGTGCATGTGCTTGTCGACTTATCCAAGTCGACTTACACTACTACAATGACAGATCTGCACAACTTTTTCTAACATACCAACTTCCACAAGGCATAACTCCTTACTCCAAACTTCAAATTGGACAAAATTAGTTTCTATGTCATAGAGAAAAGAGATTTCTACAATTTTCATGAAGGACACAAAAACTAATTGCACCTCTAAGGGTGTCAAAAATATACTCAAAATTACTGCCTTCACAATGCCTCTCAAAACAGTGCAACATTTTTTAAAATCCGTAACTTCTCATCCCCTCCGCTAAAAATTACAAGATTTATGTCAAATGAAAGATCAGAATGTGACCTACAACTTGCATGAACAACATGAAATCAAATTCAATTGCTAAGTAGGTCAAACAATTCAATGAATGATTCTGCCCACTGAAACCACATGAACTGAACAATAATTTTCTAAAAAGCATAACTCCTTGCAAAAATGTCAAAAAATTACATACTTTATACCCATGAAAAGATAAAACATAATAATACACTTCTCATGAAGGGCTTAATAGCCAATTTTATCTCTAACAAACTTAAAACTGTCATGCAAGTGGCTGCCCTGATCACTAGTCAATGACCTAACTTAAGTCCAATCTTTGAAAATTCATAACTCCCATTTCTGATATCAAAAAATAGTATAGTATATCTCATTTTCAAGATAATTGCTTCCTCTACAAATTTCCAGAAGATCACTTGAGCCAATTCAAACCACAGAAATCTCTAAATTTGCTTCCAATCACAATACTCACAAGCCCACACTTATGGCTAGGTTTCACCAAAATGCACATAACCAGTCAATAGTCAACAATTCATAATTCCCAACATACATATCGAAAAATTGCAAAATCAGTTGAAATGGAAAGCTAACAAGATAGGCTTCAACTTTCATTAAGACCATTTTCACCATGTCCTCCAAAATCAATCTAGAAAAATCATCAAAATTTCAGGTCATCTAATTCAGATACTGTTCACACAGCCAGTATAGTTCGCCTTCAAGGCAGAAATTCAACCTCTTCAAGTTACAATTAGACAACACTTATTTCACAAGAAATTAAAGCCAAACATCTAGAGTTTAATTTAGCACAAACCTCACCTCATTTGCTTAACCACACAATTAGTTATGGCAAAAATATGAAACCATGATCAATTTGCATTTTCCAGCTTTACTCCTAAACTTATATTCTATCACTTCCAATGCCAATTACACATCAACAAGCATCCAATTGAGACAAGAAATCAACCACTAGATCATCAATACTTTCACTTAGACCAATAGCCACAATTTGGCAGCACTTTTCCAGTCAATAATAGTCATCAAAAATCAATCCAAAATCAAGCTAAAACCAAGTTAAAAACACATAATTCATGCTAACTTCATCAAGTCATACACAAACATAACCTTATACCCAACAACTCAAACTATAGGTTTCATGAAATCAAGACATCATAATACATATTTAATGAACAATAGTTCCCAATTAATGCATCAAACTACTAAGAAAAGAACATAATTAATTTCTTACCTACTTTAAAGCTTCCAACTCCAACTCTTCAATTCTTTAATTAATACTCCAACTTTTATCCTTTCTCTCCTTCACTCCACATACACAATCACCATCATAGTAAGGAAGTAGGAGGTTTGTAAGCATGAAAGGAAAACACCCAAGGTTGAAAGGAAAGTAGCAATTTAAGCCAAAGTTGAAGGAGAGACCAAAGAAGAAGATGAAGTTTCGGTTGGAGAAGGAAATAACCAAGCAAAATTTATCTTTTCATTTCTTCACTAAGGAACCACTGAGAATACTAGCAACCATTAAATGAAAGTGATATGTGTCAATTTGACACTAGTCCAAGTTAAAGAAGAAAAGGACAAAACTAATTAATGGTCTTTGATAAAAAACAATAATCCAAATAAAAAAATCACATTTTCAAACCATTTTCAGGGGTCCCACTATCGGTCCCAACAGAAAATATCCAATAATCCAGTACTATTTGGCAGCAATTTTTTGTACCGAAAACTAGTCGGTTCGCCTCTTGGCGGTTTTTCTAGTCCGAAAATTTTTCCCAGAAAAGTCCCGAAAAATTCTGAAAATTTCCTTAAAATATAAAACACACAAAGACTCACTCCAAATAATTTTTCAAATACAATTACCACGTAATTCACAACCATATTCCATTTAGGCACAAATACCGGGAAATGTCATGAATGCATGTACAGTCAAGTTCATGTGCAATTTCACTATACACGTGCAATGATATGCATAAATATTGCAACCCAATACTAAACACTCTCGGCCCCTTTCCAAATTACTATTTTACCCTTCCCAGTGGGGGTGGGATGTTGCAACTCTCCCCTCCTAATAAAAAATTTCGTCCTCGAAATTAATATTTGGTTAAGGAAACGGGCGGTTTCTTTCATAAAACCTTATTGAATGAATCCGATAGGTCTCTCAATTCCATCACACTTTCTTAACTATCTCACTTGACTATTTCAGAGTAGACACTAACTTTATTTCGTATGCTAAGGATCATATCGTTCTTTCCGCACCTATTCACTTATCACGTATTATAAATCCAATACCTCTTTCACCGGTAACATACAGACCAATTCATATAGCTTTATTGATACCTTTTTCCAGTGATACTTACAAAATACTTCATCTCTAACTCATTTATCCTTCACATCTCATTGACTCTTATTTCAGATTCATCTCTCCTTTGCCAATTCCCTATTCTGTAGTGTTCACGCACTCAATTCGTATATTCATTTTACTATATTTCATCTGTCCGATCTGGTTCCACCTCATCCAACCCATTCAGCTTTCATAAGTCACTTCAGTTTGATTCTATACTCATTTCACTCACTAACAGTAATCATTTTTCTAGGTTCTCTCTCTATTGCAATGAAATGGTGAACGCCTCTTTTTGTCGTCCAATGCCTCATAGAAAATTCTAATGGTGTCACCAAATGAATGCTTATTGTATCCGTAGTCACTTACATGATAACTTAATCCCATGTTCCTAAGACCTAAAATATATAATTTGTACATTCGTCTCTGATAATTAAGACTACTAGCAACTCAAATGTGTAGTCACTCAGTTCTACATTCTTTATCAACAATTGCTCTTTCGGAGTACTCTTACTAGACCATAGAGCTTCGATTGTTCCTTATGTTTCTACTAAAAGTGCTTAATCCTCCTTTATCATATCATTTACTCACAAATTGGGTCTATTTTCAATTAAAGTCCCCGATAAAATTTACAAGTTCTAACTCCTCGATTTAGGCTTTGTCAGTTCCTTGATACATAACTGATTGCAAACTAATCACATGTTCGCCACCCATTAAGACTTTCGATTTAATACGATTCTTGACTATTTTAGTCAAGGCAATGTCCTCTGTATTTTAATCACACAGTCACATTTCTGTATTCAATCTTCAGAATCCGAATTCATTGTCAGTTTCACAGGGAGAGCCAAAATTTATGAATCACCAATTTGGGGTCTTACTCAACTTTTCGTGTGAGACTAAGGTTAAACTCAACTTTTAAAAGTACTTCGGTTTGCCTAAACTTCAACTCGACTTCTTGTGCTCTTTAATGCAGTAGTAATGGTGACCTCAATATCACAATTTGTTTTATACCATTATCAAATTTTATGTTCAATGCACCGATGTACAACACTAGCTTTACGGGAAGTACTCATTTGCTTAATCAACATCTTTCTATACCTCTATTCATTGTCTCAATCGAAGATTTAGTTCTGTCAACCTCTATAATGAATTCCCCTACACCTATCATGTCTCCAACTAACGAAGTAATCACTCTTTGTAATAAGTTCTACTCCATGCATTCGATGTCGGTATGGGACGCTAGTCGTCTCAATGCATATGAAATTACTTTCTTATAGCCCCAGCTATAAAACATCATTGTATGGAAATCTCCAATCCCAAATAACAAATGATATTACTCTCATCGGTGTCTCCACATTTTCAAACCAAGTACTAGTATAACACATTTCAAGTTTTTGAATAGATGATTTAAGCTCCCGAGAAAAAAATTGTCCTCAGTACACGAATCACTTTATAGTGTTGCAAACAATCGTATTGAAATCACTAATAGGAAACGTGATATATTTCCTACAAAATCTCCAATTCAAAACAGTATCATCAATACGGAGGTCATAAATTCCTCAAACAATTGTTGGGATCTCCTCACTGATGCGACTTACATATAATATCACAATTAGTCAAAATCTCATCTTACGTTTCTAAAGCACAATCGGAATACGGTCTATGATCATAATCACTAATTGCTATCATGTAACTGAAATCACGTTACTCTACAACATGGGGTTTTTGTGCCCATAATTCATCTCTTTAATTAGCAAATGAACCAAATTTTCTCTCAAATTCACAAATCCACTTATATAGTGGGATACATTATATCAACAAACTGTATACACTCTCAATAGCCCCTTCTGACTCTTATGCATGACTCTATGCGTCGAATGCAACTCCAATATTCACTTTTAACTCACTATTTGGTCATTTAGGTTTGTTCCTTCATTAATCATTTTTCATTTTCCCTCCATATTGTTCATGATTCCAGTTCCTATACTTTCTTATTAATCAGTTGTAGCACTTCGCAAAAATTAGCTTCCACCTTGTATAGGATCTCAATAAGATTTCCTAGGGTTTCGATAAGATCAAGACATATCATGACGAAGAAGGTCAAAACACTCTCGCCATAAGGTATTAGGTAATGTATATACCTTCCAAAATCCTTACATCTCGCCTAATTGCATTCACATCAAGTTTCCAAGTAAGAACATTCACTAATGCTATATACATTCCAATTGTTTCTAGATAACATTTTTATCCCTGTTCCTGTCCATGAATGGGGGTTTCCCGTATGATCATCACAAAATCATATTTTGTGTAGGCCATCATCATCCCCCATACTTTCTTTCTCATGGAAACACATATCTTACCAGTGATTCTATTTCAATTTCCCAGCATTTACCTCTTCGAAAACAACATCATTTCATATAGCATTATAAGCGCAGTCACTCCTCTTCTGTTGATTCAGTATTTCTTCCTTAATCGCGTGTATAATTAAAAATCCAAACTTAGGCGTATTTCTATAATCTCCGTACTATACACCACTTATTACTTATCCTCACTTGTAAAATCATTTGTATCTAGTCCTTTTTCCTTCTTTTTTTTATAGATTCTGAGGTAGAACATTATAGTCCAAGATCAATATCATTATGCTCTAAGGTACACACCAACACCATATAGTGAATTTCTATCTACCTTGTCGAACCATATACTTTTTCTCATTGCCAATTATCCACACTTTATCGTCCAGAATCAGTTTAGACTCATAGAGACTTGGGCATCCTAAAATTTTAGTCTCAATTACACAAGCATACAACATTCATTTCGTATCTGAATCGAACCTTTCATGGTCATAAAGAAAAATTTATTCCTGTAACCGAGCTTGTACATTTTAGTCTCACTCTTTCCACATATATTCTTCTTATCTTCGAATTGGATTGATCCGTACAGTTCTGAAATGTCTCGGTATGCCTAATGTTTCCAAATTCTCAAAACAATCATTATGATAGAAATTATAAACCATGTACCCAATTTAGCCCTCGAGACTTTCATCGTGTCTCTATGCATATAAAATCACAATTCAGAATCGTAAATACCTAGTTAGCCTGAACTTTTCATCTCGTATAGGCATATTTAGCATCACATCATACTTTTATCACTTTAACCGATATTCCTCTCATGTGCAACTTTGACCTCTTCAGATTATAAAAATTTTCGTTTTCATTCAACTCGCTTTATACACTTTATGTCTTAGTATTTGGTTTGATATCACTTCTTTCCTGAAGCAGCCCATACCCATGTATTTACATTCATATCATCTTCAAGGGTTTACAATCACATTACAACATGAATATCATTGTCCATTGTTCCTTCCCCATTCCTAATGGCCCATACACCTTCATTGGCTCATATCGTTATCTGCCATATCAAATCATGTACAATTTCTCATTTCTACACATCCACAACCTTCCGTTACGATATAACATCACTTTTTGCGCTATTTATATCAACTTAAACACTTTATATATGCTCATGCGACTCAACTAGGGATCAGTTGCTACTGTCTGCTTTGACATGACCAAAATGCATGTAACTTAACACAAAATTCAGAATGCCCATGTACAATCGTACTTCTAGGCTATGATACCACATATGTAGCACCCCACTCCTGCAAGACTCGAACCCGATATCGTGGGTGATATCCGAGTCCGTGCCTCACAAGAGTGGTATGCTAGAGTACTCGAATACCATTAAACATTCAGTATAAATTTTCTTAAACATTTTAGGTCATCATAATACAGTCACAGTATTTAGCCATCGAATGTACAAAAATCCATAATCACATTGGGCTCAACTTTAATCATAAACATTTCCAGTACTTACTTCACAATCAAAAGAATGTCAATAGCCACTTGGGGCCCATTGAACTACAAACACTATTTTACAGAAATTGCGGAAATATACGTTTTTACAAGAATTGAATGCCACTAATGCAGACGTGAACTGATCCCGACCTCTATTTCCGACTGGTATGTAATAGGCATACTCCTGTTTGTCTAACGGGGTACTCTTCAAGGCCTGAAAAAAATGATTACAAATTTTGGGTGAGTTTTGCGAACTCAGTGAGGAACCATCATCGATGATTCGCCCAATTCATGCATCACACAATGTTGAGCCCCGAATTTTTTTAAATGATGTCTTTAGACATGAATTGTGTTAATTATGTGTTTATGCCTTAGATTGTTTTAATTGGGAATGTTAGTGGATAATTAAGGTTTATTTGTGTTTAAGTGAGAATTTAGGGTAAAAATAATATGAGGGCATTTTGGGAAGATTTCTTGAGTTAGATAGGTTAAGGCTTGTCAAGAGGGGTGTCTTGGTCTTTTCCCTTCCTTTAGGCTTGGGTGACAATTTGAAGGAAAGGAAATTTGAAGAGAAAGAAAGAAAAGTGAAGGAGAAACGAGAGGAGAGTTGTCGTGGAGCTTGGAGAAGAGATGAGAAAATAAGGTTTTTGTTCCTAAGAGATTTTTTATGGATTTGAAGCAAAGTTCTGGTAGGTTAGCTTCATTTAACCTTGTTGAGATTGGATTAAACCCTAGAATTGTTTTGCATATGTTAGAATCAGTGGTTTAGGGTTTAAAGGCAAAAATGGATAGATTTTTTGGGTTGATGATTTTGTGCCTGTTTTTAAGTTGTTAATGGGTTAGACATGTAGTATAAGACTTGAATCAAGGTTTAGGTGTGTTGCATTTGCTTAAGGAAAGGATTGAAGTTAAGAAATGCTAGAAAAATCAGGTTCGGAGTCGTTCTCCAGCGAATTTGTATACGTCGCGACGTGCGAGGAAGGTATGCACGTCGCGACATGCGAATTTGTGCACGTCGCGGCGAGCAGCAGGCCTTCGTCGTGGCGTGCAAGGGGCGTGTTTGCCGCGGCACTCACAGATCGTTCGCCGCGGTGCACATGGGTCGTTCGCCGCGGCGAGCTCCTGTTTCCAGCGAAGAAGTATTTTGGTATTTTAGGCATATCTTTTGCTGTGGATGTCCAAATGAGGTGATTTTGGATTCGTTGTGAACTAGAGATATAGGGCTACAAGTTTTATGAAGAAGGGAAGTTCGGAATTTGCTTCTAAGATTCAGGATTTTGGTTGGAAGTCAAATATAGACTTTTCGTGCTTTTCCTTTTGATTTTCAAGCTTTTAAATATTTCCTTTGAATATTGTTTGAATGGGAACTTGGTTTGTGATAGGAAACCAAGCCGACCTGATCCAATCGCAAGAGGAAGGACAATTGTGAGTTGGATTCTCGAGCGATATTAGGTGGGTAATATATTTATGGTTGTTGTGTGTATGGGCAATATGTGTATGCTTGCTTGCATGTGTGTGATACTGCTTGTTTTGAATTATAAGAAATATTGAAAATGCATTGTGATCATGATTATGTACTGCCTTGATAGGCATTATGGCATTTTGCAAGAATGAAAAGAATGAAAAGTATGAAAGCTTTGATAAAATGCTTTGATTATGAAACGAATTGTTATGTGCTTTGTTTGGGTGAGAGAGTAACGGATCGTTAGTCACGTGCACGTCGACGTATAGCCTTTTCCCAGTTGCCCGCTTGAGGCCACGAGATCCTAAGAAATTGGACTCGGATAGTTTACAGTATAAACTTCGGTTTATCCTGATCGTTTTACGGAACTCTCGAGCCATTTGTGTGCATTCATTATTGATTTGTTGGGCATAATGCATGATGAATTGTTATATTGTGTAATCATATGACATATTCTTGTGAGGATTGTAAATTGATAGATTGATGACTTGCTATATGCTTGTGTATATATATATATATGTATATGCTTGAATGTGTGGCTCGTTGCCAATGGCTATAAATGTATATGCCACTGACCTTCGCAGCTCACCCCATTATCTCCCACTCCTCAGGTGTAGAACGAGACGATCGTTGATCTTGCAAGGCATCGAAAACTCCAAGATAGTTAGTAGCTTTGAATTAAGTTAGTATTTTGGTTGGCCCTCCGAGCATATCATCATGGAGCATTTTCATGTATTTTGGATTTAGACTTTATTCTGTATTATGTATGGTTGAGAATACTTGTTGAATTTCTCTGAATGATAATGACATGATGGCTTATGTAATTGGGATGATTAATGCATGTTTAGAATGCATGTGTAGAATGTGTGTATGTATGGGTATATGTTTGTGTGAATCGAAATTATGTATGGATGTTAGGATCGGGTCCGAAGTTTGGGGAGCTCGTCGCTGACACAGCCCGAGGGGCCACCTCTGGAATGGAGAATCGAGACCCGGGCCCAACATGTTTGGTATCAGAGCTAGGTTATGTGTCCTCAGCTTAGAATGCATAGTAGGATGAATTGTTTGGTATACGATTATTTGTTGCATTGATTGATTGCATTACGTGACATGCATATCATGCATACATGTAGGAATTCATATTGACATGTAGCTAATCCTTAGTGTTGGATTTGAAGGAATACGATGCCACCTCGTAGAAGGACACGAGGAGTTTTGCAAGGATCTGTTGCACCTGACTCTCCGACTGGAGAGGAGAGGACTGATGAGTCGGTAGCCTCAGGAAATGCTGAGGCTTCTGTAGGGCTAGGTAGTGAGCCCATGCCATCGCAGACGCAGGAGTCGTCGGTTATGCAGGAGCCAGTGCCTCCACTGGATCTGAGGTTGTTCCAGGCATTCACCCAGGCGTTTGTTCAGGCTATGGGTCAGATGCCACAGCCTTCTACTTCAGCCCCAGCTAAGAAGGGGAGACGGTTCGACAAGTTGAGGAAGTATGGAGCAGTGGACTTCTACGGGACCACTGATCCTGAGGAAGCCGAGACATGGCTGAGAAAGACCGAGAGAGTCTTAGATCATATGGAGTGTGAGGATGATGAGAGGGTTGTGTATGCTGCAAGTCTGCTTCAGGGAGATGCTCTGCATTGGTGGGAGACTGTGCCAGGGAGTCAGATGAGACCAGTAGGGTTGGTATGGCAGGACTTCCTTGCAGCTTACCGAAAGAAATATCTGTCTGAGGTGTACATTCAGCAGAAGTAGAGGGAGTTCTTTAGTTTCACCCAGAGGGAGATGACAGTTAGTGAGTATGAGCGTCGGTTCACTCAGTTGGTGAGGTATGCTTCGGATCTGATGCTGAGTGAGGCTGCTAGATGTCGCTGGTTTGAGTCGGGACCGCACTTGGCCATCAGAGAGAAAGTGATAGTGCAGAAATTTTGTGACATTCAGCAGTTGGTTGAGGCAGCACTGAGGGTTGAGAACATAGAGAATATCAAGAGTGCTGTGAACAAGAAGAGAAAAGGAAGAGAGCAGTTCAATAGGGGAGGTAGTACTTGTAACATCCCGTTACCCATGTGAGGGATATAATTGTGAATTACGAGAATTATTGAGAAATTAGAAAGTGCGATTCATGTTTATGCTAAACTCGACATGCACATTTTTACACATTCATATAATTGTACATGCATTACTTGACATTTCCGGGTACAATTGAATTATTAATTATGATTAAAAGATGTTTTGGTGATTTTGGTATTATTTAAGATATTTTGGAATTTTTAGTGAATTTTAGAAAAATATTTATTTTTGGACTAATCCTATTGTGACACGTGGACTAATAATTGTGTGACAAATGGATCACTTGCATAGAACCATGTGTCAAATTATCAGTAACCCACGTAGGCACATGCTTAGGTAAGGAAATCTCCGTAGTTTGCATGTTTTCATTTGAGTCGTTCTTCTTCCTCACCGAAATACCAAACTCATTCTATTGAGAAGATGGCTTTTGAATCTTTCATCAAAGTAAAGATTTCATTACTTAGAGAGTGCTTAATCGGTTATCCTTGGTTTTCTTTATCCACCGTGAGCTTCATTGCTGGAATCGGAGCTGAACCAAGTAAGTGTTGTTTTTCATGCGATTTAGTGATTATGGTCTGTTTCCCACGGTACATGCATGGATATTTAAGTGTTTGTAGAAATGAATGGGATAAGTCTGATGATGCTCGGGTGATTGATACCGAAGTTGTGCATGCATTTTGTTAGAAGTTAAGCTGCATGTGTGAGGATCGGATTTTGATGTTTTAAGTGAATCTTGAGTTTAATCTTATGTAAATGTTTCGAACTGGATTATGAGTTAATTGGAGTGAAGTTTTAGGGATTGTTTTGGGTATATAAGTGTTAAATCAGGAAAAAAAGAAATCGGGGAAGACGAGTTTCAGAACCAGACGTCGCGACGAGTTCTTATTTATACGTCGCGACGTGTAGCTTATTTTGTTTATTCGTCGCGACGTCCATTTTCTTCCTCGCCACGACGTCCATTTTCTTCCTCGCCGCGACTTAGGAGACCCCCCCTTGAACTCATCACGGAGAACGTTGCAAAAATCCCAAGAAAATCGATTTTTTAGGCTGTTCGTCGCGACCTCATCTTTTCTCCACGTCGCGACGAGCACCCATCTTTTGACTGCTCGAATATGCTTTAGTATTTTGACCATAACTTTCTCTATACTGATCCAATTTGGGTTATTCTTGATTCCCTGTAAACTAGAAACATATGGATACAACTTTTATGAAGAAATGGAGTTTTAATTCTGTCTCTACAAGTTTCAATTTTTGGATAGAATTTGAGGTATGAATTTTTCTAGAACTTATGAACCGTATGGAATGTTTTGAGGATACCTCTTGGTATATGCATCCAAATTAAATGATTTTAGTGTCTTTAGAAAGCTAAGAAATGGGGGAACAACTTTACAGAAGGAAGTTTTGTCTAATTTGGTCATTTACCTGATCTAATTTAGTATGGAAAGTTGACCCGAATATGTTCTATAGGAAAAATCTGAAGTGGTCAATGAAGCTATGAAATTATTTGACATTATTTGGTCCAATTCAATTGTAAGAATACATGGTATTAATGAGTGCTTTGATTCCTAAATGATTTTTGATAAGGATCGCATTATTGCACCCCGGAATTGTCATTGAACATGCATTGTGCATACATTCTATACATTGATATTTTTTTATGAAAGAACATTTGTGCAATTGTGCAAAGTGTGATATTTGTGAATGTGTTTTGTCTATTTTACAGGAGCATATCGGAGGCCAATCGGACATTGTCGGACCATCCAGGCAATAGCTTATTGGAGCGTATTGTGAGTCAACCTAGATGATTTCCTAGGATTGATTAATTTGATTTGTTTACAACTTCCCATATTATTAAATTGCTTGCGATTTGTCTATGAATTCCAGAATTTAATTGTCTGAGGAGATCAATATTCGGGAATCTATTGGAAGTGCTTTGATTGTGGCTTTGTGTACTCTGAAATTCTGAATATTATGTGAATTCTTAACAGGAGTTGAATGCCAGACTTAGGTCCGATGATTATGAGTTTTGTATGAGCACCATATGTGATTGCTATGTAAGCCATATTCAGTTTTGATGCATTGGAAGTGTTCTAAATTGATGTGAAATCCTTTATGATATGTGAATTCTCAACAGATGTTGAATGCCGGACTTAGGTCCGATGATTATGAGTTTCTAATTGAATATCATATGTGATTGTCTGATATGGCATAATTAGTATTTGATGCATTTCATAAACGCATGCCCAGATAAAGGCGTTGTGACTTGAGTTGCCAGTATGAAGCGCTTCCATGTAGAGCTTTGCTCCGTGATATATGTGTGTGCACGTAGAGCTATGCTCCGTGATTCCATTCTGACTGAGCCCTATGGGCCAACATTTGTATAAGTATGTGATAGGCACTCAGTCACAACAATAAGAACGAATGTGAGTCTCATGCATATAGCATTCATATAAGACTGAAACTCCTTGGATAATTTGCAAAGCTGAAGTGAGTGATACATTGATATGAATCGTTGCTATACTTGGCTATGTGAATTGTATGATCACATGAGATGCCATGTTATGTGAATATCATAAATAGTTATATGTTCTGAATGAATATCTGTGATATATGTGATGTTTGTTTGTAATCCGGTGAATTCATCAATGATGGTTCACTCATTGAGTTGCAAAACTCATCAAAAATTGTAATGTGGCTTTTCAGGTTCTGAGGAATTTTTCAGTAAGGCTAAATGGAATATAGCTACTGAGGTCTGACATGGATTAGGGGTCGGGATCAGTTTGCACCTGCACATGTGTTCATTGATTTTTATTTTTGAATTATGTTCAACAAGAATTGTACAAAGTGTATGTAAACGATTTGGTAATGAAATGACTTTATGGTTTCAAATGTTTTGTATCTGAAATGGGCCCAATTTTAAGGTTGAATACTAATGTTTGTAAAGATTGTGGCTTGGAAATGGAAATGTTTTCAAATGACATGGGCCCAATTTGATTAGTAATTTCCGCTTGCATGTATTTTGTTTTAAAGAAACAAAAGTTTTGTAATGAATTTTTGACTGAATGATCGTTCTAGCATGCCACCCTTGCGGGGTACGTACTCGGATATCACCATAGATGTCGGGTACGTGTCATTTGAGAGTGGGGTGCTATAGTACTAGTACTCCTATGCCCGACAGGAGTGCCAGGAGCTTCCCTATGCAATCTGAGGAGAGGAGCAGCGGTGCTAGCTGATCTTGACCTATGAAGACTTCTACTGTTTCTCACCAAGCCTCAACGGTGGGCGGCAGTAGAAGGGAAGATGGGGATAGGCCATTTATTCTGATGTGTGAGCATTGCGGGAGACCCCATAGAGGATAGTGCTACAGATTGATAGGAGCTTGTTTCAGCTGTGGGGAGAAGGGGCACATTGCTAGAGAGTGCCTTCAGCCTCCACGACAAGAGAGAAGCCAGATGCAAGCTTCTAGGAGAAAAGAGACTGTGTGACATAAGACTTCTACAGAAGTGGGCAGTTCTGATGCAGCCAAGAGAGTGAGCATTCCAGGGAGACCGAGGGGGCAGACACCAGCTAGGGTGTTTGCGATGACTCAGAAGGATGCAGAGACCGCTCCGGATGTTGTCACTGGTATGGTTAGACTCTTTTCTGATGATGTGATTGCCTTGATTGATCTGGGTTCTACTCATTCATTTGTTTCTTCGAGTAGACCTGTGTGTGATAGGAATTTGAGCCCTTTGGATACTCCGCTGATGGTGAGTACTCCAATCGGTCAGTATATTATTATCAGTCAAGTGTATAGAGAGTGTGAGATTTGCATTGGCGGGGAACTTCTTGTGATGGATTTAATGCCACTGAAGATGGGAGGATTGGATGTGATTTTGGGTATGGACATGTTAGAGAAGTACAATGCCCGAATGGATTGTAAGCAGAAGACAGTGAAATTTGAATTGGATGACGACAGAAGAGTGGTGTTTGCTGGGGACAGAAAAACAAGTCCGCCCAGAATTGTTTCAGCCATGACAGCAGAGAAGATGATGAGGAAGGGATGTGAGACATTTTTGACCTATGTGGTAGACACCAGGGCAGATAGAGGGAAGCTTGAGGATATTTCAGTAGTCAGGGAATTCTCGGATGTTTTTCCCGAAGAATTGCCAGGACTACCGTCGTTTAAGGAAATTGAGTTTCCCATTGAGCTCTTTTCAGGTACGGCGCCGATTTCAATTCCGCCTTACCGGATGGCTCCGGCGGAATTGAAGGAGCTTAAGGAGCAGTTGGAGGAGTTGTTGGAGAAGGGGTACATAAGGCCGAGCTCTTCACCTTGGGGAGCTCCGGTTCTTTTTGTAAAGAAGAAAGATGGATCGTTGAGGATGTGTGTAGACTACCGGAAGCATAATCAGGTCACGGTGAAGAACAGATATCCGCTTCCACGCATAGATGATTTGTTTGATCAATTGCAAGGAGCGAAAGTCTTCTCCAAGATAGACTTGAGATCGGGTTACCATCAGTTGACGATAAAGGAGTCGGATGTGCCAAAGTCTGCTTTCAGGACTCGGTATGGGCATTTTGAGTTTTTGGTTATGCCTTTCGGATTGACAAATGCCCCTGCAGCCTTTATGGATTTGATGAATCGAGTCTTTAAGCCTTTCTTGGACCAATTTATCATTGTCTTTATTGATGATATATTGGTTTATTCCAAGAGTGATAAGGAGCATGAGGAGCTTGAGGATTTCTTTCGAGACATTGAGGAGAAACGAGTTGTATGCCAAATTAAATAAATGCGAATTTTGGCTGAGAGAAGTTGCATTTCTTGGACATGTGATCTCAGAACAAGGAGTGCATGTGGATCCAAATAACATAGAAGCTGTGGTGAATTGGGAAGCCCCGAAGAATGTAGCAGAGCTGAGGAGTTTTCTGGGTTTGGCAAGTTACTATAGGAGGTTTGTGGAGGGATTCTCCATGACATCCGCTCCGATGACAAAGTTAGAAACAGGAATCAACTTAATTGAATCTCTACAGCTCAAGGTATCATCAAAAGTACCGAACCATGCTTAGAAAATATCTAACTCACTTGAATTCAATCAATCTCTTTGAATTTAGTCTCAGAACATTCATAATTTTCCATCATAATGTAGGTCATTATCTTAGGAATCCAACGCTTCAAAAACTAGCTAAGTCGGATGTCGGACGGAGAAATTATAAGCAAAAGATTGAAAAAGGCGTCGGATTGGGAACGAAATAACAAAAACAGGAGGAGTCAAAGCGGCATACAAATAACCGAAATGTCCAAAATTCATAACTTCTTATTCCATGCTCCAAAAATTTCATACTTTATATTAATGGAAAAATCAAAACATATTCTATAACTTTCATGAAAGACTGAAAAGCAATAGCAACCTCAAACTTGCTCAATTTCTCATTCAAAGTTCTGCCAGAATTTATCACCCTATATAACATCCAAAACTTTATAATTTAATATCTCCCAAATTTCCATAACTAGAATAACAAATTATACATCATTGAAAAGCTAGGATCATCTTCTATATCTTTCATGTAGATCACTGAACTCAATTCAAAACATATCTATCCATAATTTGCCTCAATTCATCTTTCACACCTAAATGTACACTTATGAACATTGTCACAAATACTTAACTTTGACTGACCATAACTTTCACTCTCGATATCAAAAATTATCAAACTTTATGGCGACAAAAAGCTCTCAACAGAAGCTACAAGTTTCATGAAGATCTTTTTCTCAAATTCTACTTAAATCAAAAGTCAACTCTCTACTCTAAAAAGTCAACTTCCTCAATTCCTCAGATTCTCACTCTTTCACTATTTGTTCCATACTCTTCAACTCCATTACAATCCACTCATTCACTTTAACTTTTTCTGATAAATTTCATGATACAACACAAAATATACTCAGAACCTCACATCAACTTCATTGAACTCAAAACACCCATTTCACGTATTAACCTCAACATATCATCTTAATTTGTTCAAACTAGCATTGTTCACATCAAACCTTAAACATAATCACTCAAATTCATGAATTTCCTCTTCCTTTACACATGATTAAGTCACCTCAATTTCCTCGTTTAATGTCAAATTACAATTCACAAGTAACTTATTTTCGTCCTCAAAATTCCTACATGAGTAATCATCAAGTAACTTATTTTCTCCAATAATTTCTTCTAAAAGGTCATATTCACTTACTTTCTTATTTAATTCCTCATCATAGATATATCTCAATTTATTCACAGTGTTTCACTTCTTGTATCTAATACCATCAATACTCTTGTATCTAATATCACCAATGCCATGTCATCATCACTATATCCACAAATCAATGTTTCTTAACATATTTGACTTAAATCAATGGTTCAAGTCTTAAGGAACCTTAATATGGATCAATCATCATTCAAAATCAACCTTTTGTACTTCTATACATATATCTCTATCATTCATCTCACTGTTTAAGTATTTCGTCATTTCATCCCACACACGTATATTCAAGATTAAATCAACAAAGAGATCGAAAAAGCCTAGTCATTAGGACATTCTAACCTCAATATCATACACATTCTTATGATCGATCATATAATTCATCACCTCAATCAAACAATCAATTAGATTCCTCAAATAATTGATGAAAACTTATTCACATCAATATCACATTCTCACTAATTCAATCATATCCATTCACTAATTCTTAACAATTTCTCATTCATATCACTAATACATTTTGCGCCTATGTAAGATCATAATACCGGCGCTCTGATACCATAAATGTTGGGACCCGATCTCGGAACCGGATCCCAACCGAAAAACGAAACGATACGCAATTGAAAACGAAGCGAATGCACATCGGATATTTCGCATCCGAAGGCGACACGAGTAGGGAAAAGTAGAAATCAATAGTAACAACGAAATCGAATCGCAAATGAAAGCGGAAACAAATCGAAATCGAACATGAAAACGAACGAACATGAATTGACTCAAAGCCAAGAAACGGAACATATGGCGAAAGCAAGTCAGGTACGAATCGAATCACAAATCGGAAGCGAATGACTCGAAAGCGAAACGAAAACTTAACAAGCAGAACAAATCGAATTCTGAGACAAAATGAAAATGGATCCGCTTCCGAAGATAACACTCTTTAGGGAAACGTCGCGTTGGAAATCCTTAAACGAAAACTCAAATCATAATTAGGCTATAAAATTCTGGCAGCATAACGGCTGCTTTATGACTAACCCAACCTGCAAAGGGTTTAAATTACACTTCTATATTTCTCACACGATAATCAGTATCATCGGACACCCCGTCCGGAATCCAACACACATTCATATCTCAATTTAACATCCAAAATCCATTCACATTTTCTTATATCAATTCATACTCAAATATATATACACAATCTCATAATTCATCACAATTCATATACAACTTGTAAAATCAAATCTTTATACAACTCATAGAGGCATTATCACAAAATACAAAGGTCGCAAACATATCGAACGAACATCTTGTCTCTCCCTCATCCGATCTCCTACGATTACCTGGAGATTTAGGATGAAAGGGGGGTGAGCTTATAGCTCGTGGGTAACAGGTTTATAACGAAGCATAAGCAAAATCATTGAAAAGTTTATTTGTTACACAAAAGTCATAATAAGTTCATAAAACGCTTTGCTCCCAAATTCTCAATCAAATCCAAAATTTTGAGTTCAAACTCGTAGTTGAAAAGTTTCATTACCTTCTCAAAACTCATAGTGAAGAAGAATTGGTGTCACATCAACACAACAGGTTCATTCAATCATCAATACAAATGCTCAATTTATGAACACACTTGGCAATTCATAGATGCAATGCACAAACAAATGGCTCGAGAGTTCCGTAAAACGATCCGGATAAACCGAAGTTTATACCGTAAACAAAACGAGTCTGATTTCTCAAGGATCTCGTGGCCCAAAGCGGGCAGCCTGGAAAAAGCTATACGTCGACGTGCACGTGACTATCCATCCGTTACTCTCTCACCCAAACAAAGCACATAACAATTCGCTTCATGCTCATATCATATTCAATTGCTTTCATGCTTTTCATACTCTTTTCTTTCTTTCTCAAAGATACAAAATGCCATGAACGTTTCAAAGCATAACATAAAACATTTCGATGCATTCTCATATTTATTTTGAAATTCATTAGAAAAGTTCATATGCTGAAACATGTAGAAATTTAGCAAATCATTCAATTGAAACAAAATGATATTTATGAAGTAATTGAAATCATTCTTGATTTGAGAGAAAACTTTATTGGCTCATTACTATATTATAAACATGAAACCCACCTGAAATCCTTGCTTGGATCCATGCTAAAAGATGCCTCTCATCTTGATCCTCTTGCCTTCCTTGATTCCCTTTATCAAATACAAAATTCCCATTCAATCGGAATTCCAAATTATGATCAAGTAAATGAAGAGATTTGACAATCTTTCTTCTAGAAACATTTTTCCCTTATCTCTTAAGTTTCTATGACTCCAAAATCATTCGATTCGTTTCAGATATCCCAAATTTATACATCAAACATATTGGGCCTATCCTTACGTTGAAACAAGAATCTATACTCAACTTCCTTCTACAAATGAGATCTTTAAAGACTGACATAAAACTTTCTTTCTTCACAAAACTTTTAGAACCTTGTCTCTAGATCACAACGAATTAAACATCACCTCATTTGGACATCTATAGCCCAAGATATGCTCAATTAATCAAAACTCATCACTGCTGAAAACAGGGGGCTCGCTGCGACGAAGCCCCGCTCGTCGCGGCGAACGGACGTGCTCGCCACGGCGCACCATTTTCTCGCACGTCGCGACGTTGCCTTCCCCGCACGACACGACAAACCCTTCCTCGCACGTCGCGATGAATAAAAATTTGGCACGTCGCGACGTACGGGCCTGGAGAACGACTCCGAAACCCGATTTTCCAGTATTTCACACTTCAATCCTTTCCCTATTCCAAATACAACACATCTAAACCTTAGATCAAGACTTAAACTACATTTCTAACCCAGTAGCAACTCAAAATCAGTCATAAACGTATCAACCCAAGAAATCTAGCCATTTTATCCCTAAAACCCTAAATCATCGATTCTACCACCATACCAAGCTATACTAGGTTTAATCCAACCAAAACAAGAAGAAATGAAGTTAAACTTACCAAGACTTGCTTCAAATTCGTCGAAAATCTTCTAGGATCAAGAACCCTAGCTTCCCCTCTTCTCTTCTTCTCCTACGGCCACAACTTCTCTTCCTCTTCTTCTCATTTCTCATTTCTCATTTCCTCTTTTTAATTCATACTCTTATGGGTGGGAAATGTCCATTTTGCCCTCCCACATAAGTCTTATAACTGTTGGTCTTAAGTAACATGCCCAATTTGCCCTTATATATTCTTATAACTTTAATATCTCCATTCAGAAATTAATAATCTTAGGAACTGAATTAAAATTCGATTCCTTCAGATAACTTGCAGTCCCATGTCTCTAACTTATTTAGAAACAGGAATCAACTTAATTGAATCTCTACAGCTCAAGGTATCATCAAAAGTACCGAACCATGCTTAGAAAATATCTAACTCACTTGAATTCAATCAATCTCTTTGAATTTAGTCTCAGAACATTCATAATTTTCCATCATGACATAGGTCATCGTCTTAGGAATCCAATGCTTCAAAAACTAGCTAAGTCGGATGTCGAACGGGGAAATTATAAGCAAAAGATTGAAAAAGGGGTTGGATTAGGAACGAAATAACAAAAACAGGAGGAATCAAAACGGCATACAAATAACCGAAATGTCCAAAATTCATAACTTCTTATTCCGTGCTCCAAAAATTTCATACTTTATATCAATGGAAAAATCAAAACATATTCTATAACTTTCATGAAGGACTGAAAAGCAATAGCAACCTCTAACTCGGTCAATTTCTCATTCAAAGTTCTACCAGAATTTATCACCCTATATCACATCCAAAACTTTATAATTTCATATCTCCAAAATTTCCATAACTAGAATAACAAATTATACATCATTGAAAAGCTAGGATCATCTTCTATATCTTTCATGTAGATCACTGAACTCAATTCAAAACATATCTATCCATAATTTGCCTTAATTCATCTTTCACACCTAAATGTACACTTATGAACATTGTCACAAATACTTAACTTTGACTGATCATAACTTTCACTCTCGATATCGAAAATTATCAAACTTTATGGCGACAAAAAGCTCTCAACAGAAGCTACAAGTTTCATGAAGATCTTTTTCTCAAATTCGGCTTAAATCAAAAGTCAACTCTCTACTCCAAAAAGTCAACTTCCTCAATTCCTCAAATTCTCACTCTTTCACTATTTGTTCCATACTCTTCAACTCCATTACAATCCACTCATTCACTTTAACTTTTTCTGATAAATTTCATGATACAACACAAAATATACTCAGAACCTCACATCAACTTCATTGAACTCAAAACACCCATTTCACGTATTAACCTCAACATATCATCTTAATTTGTTCAAACTAGCATTGTTCACATCAAACCTTAAACATAATCACTCAAATTCATGAATTTCCTCTTCCTTTACACATGACTAAGTCACCTCAATTTCCTCGTTTAATGTCAAATTACAATTCAAAAATCTGAGAAAGGTTCGGGGTCCAACATTTCTCCCCCTCTTAAAAGAATTTCGTCCTCGAAATTCCTACATGAGTAATCATCAAGTAACTTATTTTCTCCAATAATTTCTTCTAAAAGGCCATAGTCACTTACTTTCTTTTTTAATTCCTCATCATACATATATCTCAATTTATTCACAGTGTTTCACTTCTTGTATCTAATACCATCAATACTCTTGTATCTAATATCACCAATGCCATGTCATCATCACTATATCCACAAATCAATGTTTCTTAACATATTTGACTTAAATCAATGGTTCAAGTCTTAAGGAACCTTAATATGGACCAATCATCATTCAAAATCAACCTTTTGTACTTCTATACATATATCTATATCATTCATCTCATTGTTCAAGTATTCCGTCATTTCATCCCACACACGTATATTCAAGATTAAATCAGCAAAGAGATCGAAAAAGCCTAGTCATTAAGACATTCTAACCTCAATATCATACACATTCTTATGATCGATCATATAATTCATCACCTCAATCAAACAATCAATTAGATTCCTCAAATAATTGATGAAAACTTATTCACATCAATATCACATTCTCACTAATTCAATCATATCCATTCACTAATTCTTAACAATTTCTCATTCATATCACTAATACATATGCGCCCATGTAAGATCATAATACCAGCGCTCTGATAACATAAATGTTGGGACCCGATCTCAAAACCGGATCCCAACCGAAAAACGAAATGATACGCGATCGAAAACGAAGCGAATGCACATTGGATATTTTGCATCCAAAGGCGACACGAGTAGGGAAAAGTAGAAATCAATAGTAAGAACGAAATCGAATAGAAAATGAAAGCAGAAGCAAATCGAAATCGAACATGAAAACGAACGAACATGAATCGACTCAAAGCCAAGAAACGGAACATATGGAGAAAGCAAGTCAGGTACGAATCGAATCACCAATCGGAAGCAAATTACTCGAAAGCGAAACGAAAACTTAACAAGCAGAGCAAATCGAATTCTGAGACAAAATGAAAATGGATCCGCTTCCGAAGATAACACTCTTTAGGGAAACGTCGCGTTGGAAATCCTTAAACAAAAACTCAAATCATAATCAGGCTATAAAATTCTGGCAGCAAAAAGGCTGCTTTATGACTAACCCAACCTGCAAAGGGTTTAAATTACACTTCTATATTTCTCACACGATAATCAGTATCATCGGACACCCCGTCCTGAATCCAACACACATTCATATCTCAATTTAACATCCAAAATCCATTCACATTTTCTTATATCAATTCATACTCAAATATATATACACAATCTCATAATTCATCACAATTCATATACAACTTGTAAAATCAAATCTTTATACAACTCATAGAGGCATTATCACAAAATACAAAGGTCGCAAACATGTCGAACGAACATCTTGTCTCTCCCTCATCCGATCTCCTACGATTACCTGGAGATTTAGGATGAAAGGGGGGTGAGCTTATAGCTCGTGGGTAACAGGTTTATAACGAAGCATAAGCAAAATCGTTGAAAAGTTTATTTGTTACACAAAAGTCATAATAAGTTCATAAAACGCTTTACTCCCAATTTCTCAGTCAAATCCGAAATTTTGAGTTCAAACTCGTAGTTGAAAAGTTTCGTTACCTTCTCAAAACTCATAGTGAAGAAGAATTGGTGTCACATCAACACAACAGGTTCATTCAATCATCAATATAAATGCTCAATTTATGCACACACTTGGCAATTCATAGATGCAATGCGCAAACAAATGGCTCGAGAGTTCTGTAAAATGATCCAGATAAATCGAAGTTTATACCGTAAACAAAACAAGTCTGATTTCTCAAGGATCTCGTGGCCCAAAGCGGGCAGCCGAGAAAAGGCTATACGTCGACGTGCACGTGACTATCCATCCGTTACTTTCTCACCCAAACAAAGAACATAACAATTCGCTTCATGCTCATATCATATTCAATTGCTTTCATGCTATTCAAACTCTTTTCTTTCTTTCTCAAAGATACAAAATGCCATGAACGTTTCAAAGCATAACATAAAACATTTCGATGCATTCTCATATTTATTTTGAAATTCATTAGAAAAGTTCATATGCTGAAACATGTAGAAATTTAGCAAATCATTCAATAGAAACAAAAAGATATTTATGAAGTAATTGAAATCATTCTTGATTTGGGAGAAAACTTTATTGGCTCATTACTAAATTATAAACATGAAACCCACCTGAAATCCTTGCTTGGATCCATGCTAAAAGATGCCTCTCATCTTGATCCTCTTGCCTTCCTTGATTCCCTTTATCAAATACAAAATTCCCATTCAATCGAAATTCCAAATTATGATCAAGTAAATGAAGAGATTTGACAATCTTTCTTCTAGAAACATTTTCCCCTTATGTCTAAAGTTTCTAAAACTCCAAAATCATTCGATTCGTTTCAGATATCCCAAAGTTATACATCAAACATATTGGGCCTATCCTTATGTTTAAACAAGAATCTATACTCAACTTCCTTCTACAAATGAGATCTTTAAAGACTGACATAAAACTTTCTTTCTTCTCAAAACTTTTAGAACCTTGTCTCTAGATCACAACGAATCAAACATCACCTCATTTGGACATCTACAGCCCAAGAAATGCTCAATTAATCAAAACTCATCACTGCTGGAAACAGGGGGCTCGCGGGGCTCGCCGCGACGAAGCCCCGCTCGTCGCGGCGAACGGGCGTGCTCGCCACGGCGCACCATCTTCTTGCACGTCGCGACGTTGCCTTCCCCGTACGTCTCGACGAACCCTTCCTTGCACGTCACGACGAATAAAAATTTGGCACGTCGCGACGTGTTCATACGAAGGTCGCGACGTACGGGCCTGGAGAACGACTCTGAAACCCAATTTTTCAGTATTTCACACTTCAATCCTTTCCCTATTCCAAATACAACACATCTAAACCTTAGATCAAGACTTAAACTACATTTCTAACCCAGTAGCAACTCAAAATCAGTCATAAACGCATCAACCCAAGAAATCTAGCCATTTTTGCCCTAAAACCCTAAATCACCGATTCTACCACCATACCAAGCTATACTAGGTTTAATCCAACCAAAACAAGAAGAAATGAAGTTAAACATACCAAGACTTGCTTCAAATCCGTCAAAAATCTTCCAAGATCAAGAACCCTAGCTTCCCCTCTTCTCTTCTTCTCCTACGGCCACAAATTCTCTTCCTCTTCTTCTTATTTCTCATTTCTCATTTCCTCTTTTTAATTCATACTCTTATGGGTGGGAAATGTCCATTTTGCCCTCCCACATAATTCTTATAACTCTTGGTCTTAAGTAACATGCCCAATTTGCCCTTATATATTCTTATAACTTTAATGTTGGACCCCGAACCTTGAGTGACAATTTGATTTAGTAATATGAATGATCAAGTGGATGAGTTGATTGAAATGAAGTTATATAGCAAGAATTAGAAAGAAAAAGTGTGAAAATTTGAAGGATTTAGAAAGTTTGACTTTTTGGAGAGAGAATGTTTGACTTTGAGAGTTGACTTATGATTTAGGTAAAATTTGATAAAATGGTCTTCTGAAACTTGTAGGTTATGTTAAGAGATTTTGTGGACATAAAGTTTGTAATTTTTCGATATCGGAGTGAAAGTTATGATCAACAAAGTTTATGTTTGATCGGGTTTGACTTTTATATTGGTTGAACTTTGACTGAGAAATTAACCTAGTTAGAGGTTAATTGAGCTTTGATGTTTTCATGAAAATTGAAGGATTTGTTTTGATCTTTATTTCGATATAAAGTATGAAATTTTTCGATCTCTAATATTAAGTATGATTTTTACAAGTTTGATAGAGGATAGTATCTTTGACGGAAAATGGACTCCGTAGGAGTTGAATTGAGTTTTATGTCCTTTGTGAAAGATGTAGAGCTTTCTTTAAGATTTCTATAGAGACTAAGTTTGTCAAAATCGGAGTTCGGGAGTAAAAGTTATGAATTTGGAAGTTTTAGTTTTAAAAAAATTAATTAAGCATCCTCGTCACTACGGCGACGCATCGCCGTGGCGATCGAAGCCAGCTCGCATCACCAGGGCGACGCGTCGCCTGGTGATGCAAGCGCTTCCTTGCCCAAACGACGCCGTTTTGTTCTTGCTTCCTCCTCCAATCCGACCTTTGTTCACTATTTTGCTTATATCTTTCCGCTCGACATCCGATTGAGTTGATTTTTTGCATTGGATTCCTAAGACAATGAATTTCATTTTATAAGAAATTGGTGAACTTTTGAGATTAAATTAATGGTGATTAATTTAATCAAAGTGAGTCGGGAAATTTTCCGAGCAGGATTCAGTGTTTTGTGAAATTCGGGATCTGTAGAGATCCGATTGAAGCGATTCTTGAGGTGAAATAAAGATACGACAAGGGGCTACAAATCATATGAAGACATGAAATGTCAATTTTGCCCTTAGGACTTTTAATTTTTGAATTTAAGTTCGGATTGGGGTGTAATTTTTGGATTGGGAACACCTGTGAGTAATTTGAGTATAACTTTTGATCTGGGAATCGAAATGAGGCGATTCTTGTTTTGCATTAAACTAGAGACATAAGGCTACAATTGTTATGAAGACATCGAGTTTCAATTCTGGGATTAAGAATGTGAACTTTTGGACGGAAATAATCGTACATGGAAATGTGTTAGAATATGGATATTCCCGAACTGTTTTGCGCATAACTTTTGATGTAGTGCTCGGAATTGAGCGCGGTCAGTGGCGTTGGATTCGTATGAGTGAGAGGAACATTTCTCGAGAAGGAAGTTTTGACAAATTCCTTCAAATCGATAGTACGAATCAAACCGCAAGTAAGCGTAACTTTAAGTTTTGAATGGAGGGCAATTTGGTCATTTGACCATCAATTAATGAAACACAAGGTAGAGATGTCGTTTTGGCTTATTAAAAGCCACGGAAGTGGCTGGAGAAGTCTGGAAAATTTTAGAAGAAATAAGAAGAGAGAGTTTCGGGTGTGAGAAAACGAAAGAGAGAAAAGAGAGAGAAATCTAGTTTTCGGAAGTTTAAGAGTTTTAAAACTTGTTTTGAGTAGATTTCATGGAAGAAGGATGAAACAAGGTGGAAACTCCTCTAAGGCTCTGGAACCAAGTTTGAAGGAGAAATAGGTAAGGAAAAAATTTGGATTTTGAGTTTTGGTTAAGTTTTGGTTTAGAATCATTAAAATGATGTGGGTTTACTACTTCCATGATCAATTTTAGAGAATACATGTTGAAATCGATTTAATTTTAGGGAAAATTTAATCGGGATTATGCCCAATTTTAGAAGTTGGGGTTTTGAAAATTTATGGCTTAGAATTATAGAAAGTATGATGAATTGATGATATATGAAATCAATTGCGAAGAATTTGTATTTTATGGTATTGAATTGGGATAAATTGGTTTAGGCCAATTTTAAGATTTGGGGATTTTTGAAATTGAGGATTTAAATAGTTTGGAATTAATGTGAATTGATGAATTGTGAGATTAATTTTGAAGAAATTATGTTTTATGAGATTTAATTTGGGTGTATTGGTTTAGGTCAATTTTGAAAATTGGGGATTTTCAAAATTGGAGATTGAAATAACTTGGAGTTATGATAGTTATGTTTTTCCTATGGTTGAGTTTGAGAATTATGCAAATTATGATGATGAATTTGGATGTTATTGGCTTAGGAATTTTAAATTGAAGAAAGAAGAAGGAATTTGGAGAATTGACTATTTGGACAAGCTTCTAGCGTCATTTCGAATTGGTAGCATATTTATATTTTGATTTATAAGTTAAATATTACTTTTCAAAATTTGAGAAAATGAAAGAAAAGATTTTCGTACTTTGTTTATTTCTCAATGATTTTGGAAAATTATTACAAGCGTAAATTCATTGCTTTAAATGATTTGATAAACCGATAGAAATTCGAAAAATGCATTTGTTGTGTATGCATTGAATGATTTGATTTCTGAAATTAGAATTGAATGATGAATTGATCAAATTGTATGCTTTATGTGAATGTGTGGAAAATTAAGAAATTGAAAAGTGCCTTGAAGCAATCCGACTTTTCGCTTTTCGATTATGTGTTATGTGGGTTTGGTAGGTCCCTTGGTGAGTCATTGTCTCTATGTGTATAGCCTTCTAGTCGCTGCTTGCAAGGGCACGGAGTCTCGATTCGGACTCCTTCACGGCTACTAACTGGACCGCAATGCGGAAAGTGTAGTACGTTCGTTTCACGATCGCATGGACCGCTTACGGATCAGCGAGACGCTCTGCTTGGACCTAGCTGCACCATTCGATATGTTATGTGTTTCGATTTGTTTCTATGTTCGGCATTCATGTTTATAAAGTGAGAAATGAAAATTGAAATTATGTTGCATTCATATTTATGAAGAATTGAGAATTTTGAAAATGAGAAAATGAGATTTTTATGAGAAGTTTGGGAAAATTGGAAAGAGTGTGAGAGAAATATTCCAAAGTTAAAAGTTTGAAATATTAGCCCTTTTGGCAAAAGTTTATAAAGAAATGTTTTCCTTATTTATCGCTTTATAAATGTGTTATCCACGAGCTTTCGAGCTCACTTCCCTTTCATCCCCATCTCCGTGTTTCGACGGAGATCGGATGAAAGAATGTGAAGACATCGGTTTCAACATATGTGTCGGTTAGATTTTGTGTATTTTGGATTTTGAGTATGGATCTGTTTGTGGTTTAAGAAAGGTTTGAAAGAAAATGTATTTGTGTATAAAGTTAAGTATTGTGAATGATTGTGAAATTTGTATAGGAAATTATGGAGAATTTGAGAACATATTGTATGGTTGATTTGGGAATTTGTATAAATTTGAGATATATATTGATCTTGAATTATGAGATTGGTATATTGATTTGAGAAATATGGAAGTATTAGTTTTAGGTTTGTGTTTCACGGTGTTAGGATTCGGACGGGAGAGTCCGATGGTTACGATATTCGATTAGGGATTATAGAAGTGTATTTTGCCTTTGCAGGAAATTTTGGGTTAGGATAAAGGCAATCGTTATCTTTGAAATTTTGGTAAAAAATTTGGATAAAAGTGAGATTTTGGATATGTATAAGTGTATATAAGAGTTTGAGAAATTTGAGATTGGTATGGATTTATATCGATTATGTACGACTGTATGGATTTAAGATGATTGGTATATGATTGAGTAACGAGAAAAGAAATGAGAATAAGAAAAGAAAAAAAAATTCATAACGGATTTTGGAACGTCTTAGGATTCCCAACGCGATTATGTTCATTCGATAAGTTTTCTTTGATTATTGTTTCCGGATGTCGGATGTGTCTGCTTTGATTTCGTTTCGCTTTGCAATCTGTTCGTTTGATTCGATTAGTATTTGCTTCCGCTTGCATTTGCTTCCGCTTCGCTACTTTTGGATTTGTTCGCTTTTCGATTTGTTTCCGATTCGCTTATTCGATTCTTATGCTTTGTTTTCCGTTTCGTTTTCCTTTCTGGTTATGTAGTTGGGTTCCGGTAACGGGATCCAACATTTAGTGAAGGTTAGTGTGCAGTGTATGTAGTTGGGTTTCGGTCCCAACATTTATGGTATCAGAGCCCAGTAATATGATCTTACTTGGGCGTATGAGTATGAATAAGAAATTGATACGAGTTTGTAAAGATAAAAGTGAATTTGTGAGAGTGTGCTAGGTGGTCATTTGATTTTGATGAAAGAAATATGATGGTCTTTAGGAATTTGAAATTGATGTGCATGACTATTTGACGAATTCAAATGATTGGTTTGATTTGAGTGTTAAGACTTCTTGAGAAATTGTGATGAATTGATATAGATGAAAGAATGATGACATAATGATGATTAAACCATATTAGGGTTCCTTAAGAAATGGACCATTAATTTGTGCCCATATATGAAGAAATAATGAGTTATAGATATAGTGTTTTGATATGATGTGAGTGATATATGATTTAAGGAAGTGAAAATTTTGAAGAGATTGAGAATATGTATGAAGAGTAAAAAGTGATGAAAAAGAAATTGATTATGAGTTGTGGAAAGAAATTAGTAAGAAAGTGCTTGATGAGCATCGTTTAGAAAGAAATTTATGCAAGAATGAGTTACTTGGAGTTTAAGTAAGAGTGAATTTCGAGGACTAAATTCTTTTAAGAGGAGGAGAAATATTGGACCCGAACTTTGGTGACAATTTGATTTAGTAATATGAATGATCAAGTGGATGAGTTGATTGAAATGAAGTTATATAGCAAGAATTAGAAAGAAAAAGTGTGAAAATTTGAAGGATTTAGAAAGTTTGACTTTTTGGAGAGAGAATGTTTGACTTTGAGAGTTGACTTATGATTTAGGTAAAATTTGATAAAATGGTCTTCTGGAAACTTGTAGGTTATGTTAAGAGATTTTTGTGGACATAAAGTTTGTAATTTTTCGATATCGGGAGTGAAAGTTATGATCAGTCAAAGTTTATGTTTGATCGGGTTTGACTTTTATATTGGTTAGAACTTTGACTGAGAAATTAACCTAGTTAGAGGTTAATTGAGCTTTGATGTTTTTCATGAAAATTGAAGGATTTGTTTTGATCTTTATTTCGATATAAAGTATGAAATTTTTCGATCTCGGAATATTAAGTATGATTTTTACAAGTTTGTATAGAGGATAGTATCTTTGACCGGAAAATGGACTCCCATAGGAGTTGAATTGAGTTTTATGTCCTTTGTGAAAGATGTAGAGCTTTCTTTAAGCTTTCTATAGAGACTAAGTTTGTCAAAATCGGAGTTCGGGAGTAAAAGTTATGAATTTCGGAAGTTTTAGTTTTTAACAAAAAAAAAATTTAATTAAGCATCCTCGTCACTACGGCGACGCATCGCCGTAGCGATGCGAGCTTTCAGCTTGCATCACCAGGGCGACGCGTCGCCCTGGTGATGCAAGCGCTTCCTGCCCAAACGACGCTGTTTTGCTCCTTGCTTCCTCCTCCAATCCGACCTTTGTTCACTATTTTGCTTATATCTTTTCCGTCGACATCCGATTGAGTTGATTCTTTTTGCGTTGGATTCCTAAGACAATGAATTTCATTTTATAAGAAATTTGAACTTTTGAGATTAAATTAATGGTGATTAATTTAATCAAAGTGAGTCGGGAAATTTTCCAAGCGAGATTCAAGTGTTTTGTGAAATTCGGGATCTGTAGAGATCCGATTGAAGCGATTCTTGAGGTGAAATAAAGATAAGACAAGGGGATACAAATCATATGAAGACATGAAATGTCAATTTTGCCCTTAGGACTTTTAATTTTTGAATTTAAGTTCGGATTGGGGTGTAATTTTTGGATTGGGAACACCTGTGAGTAATTTGAGTATAACTTTTGATCTGGGAATCGAAATGAGGCGATTCTTGTTTTGAATTAAACTAGAGACATAAGGCTACAATTGTTATGAAGACATCGAGTTTCAATTCTGGGATTAAGAATGTGAACTTTTGGACGGAAATAATCGTACATGGAAATGTGTTAGAATATGGATATTCCCGAATGCTTTTATGATAACTTTTGATGTAGTGCTCGGAATTGAGCGCGGTCAGTGGCGTTGGATTCGTATGAGTGAGAGGAACATTTCTCGAGAAGGAAGTTTTGACAAATTCCTTCAAATCGATAGTACGAATCAAACCGCAAGTAAGCGTAACTTTAAGTTTTGAATAGAGGGCAATTTGGTCATTTGACCATCAATTAATGAAACACAAGGTAGAGATGTCGTTTTGGCTTATTAAAAGCCATGGAAGTGGCTGGAGAAGTCTGGAAAATTTTAGAAGAAATAAGAAGAGAGAGTTTCGGGTGTGAGAAAACGAAAGAGAGAAAAGAGAGAGAAATCTAGTTTTCGGAAGTTTAAGAGTTTTAAAACTTGTTTTGAGTAGATTTCATGGAAGAAGGATGAAAGAAGGTGGAAACTCCTCTAAGGCTCTGGAAATCCAAGTTTGAAGGAGAAATAGGTAAGGAAAAAATTTGGATTTTGAGTTTTGGTTAAGTTTTGGTTTAGAATAATTAAAATGATGTGGGTTTACTACTTCCATGATCAATTTTAGAGAATACATGTTGAAATCGATTTAATTTTGGGGAAAAATTTAATCGGGATTATGCCCAATTTTAGAAGTTGGGGTTTTGAAAATTTATGGCTTAGAATTATAGAAAGTATGATGAATTGATGATATATGAAATCAATTCGAAGAATTTGTATTTTATGGTATTGAATTGGGATAAATTGGTTTAGGCCAATTTTAAGATTTGGGGATTTTTGAAATTGAGGATTTAAATAGTTTGGAATTAATGTGAATTGATGAATTGTGAGATTAATTTTGAAAAAATTATATTTTATGAGATTTAATTTGGGTGTATTGGTTTAGGCCAATTTTGAAAATTGGGGATTTTCAAAATTGGAGATTGAAATAGCTTGGAGTTATGATAGTTATGTTTTTCCTATGGTTGAGTTTGAGAATTATGCAAATTATGATGATGAATTTGGATGTTATTGGCTTAGGGAATTTTTAAATTGAAGAAAGAAGAAGGAATTTGGAGAATTGACTATTTGGACAAGCTTCTAGCGTCATTTCGAGGTGGGTAGCATATTTATATTTTGATTTATAAGTTAAATATTACTTTTCAAAAATTTGAGAAAATGAAAGAAAAGATTTTCGTACTTTGTTTATTTCTGAATGATTTTTGGAAAATTATTACAAGCGTAAATTCATTGCTTTAAATGATTTGATAAACTGATAGAAATTCTGAAAAATGCATTTGTTGTGTATGCATTGAATGATTTGATTTCTGAAATTAGAATTCGAATGATGAATTGATCAAATTGTATGCTTTATGTGAATGTGTGAAAATTAAGAAATTGAAAAGTGCCTTCGGGCAATCCGACTTTTCGTTTTCGATTATGTGTTATGTGGGTTTGGTAGGTCCCTTGGTGAGTCAGCGCTGTCTCTATGTGTATAGCCTTCTCCAGGCTGCCCGCTAGTGGCACGGAGCTCCGATTTCGGACTCCTTCACGGCTACACTGGACCGCAATGCGGGAAAGTGTAGTACGTTCTGTTCACGATCGCACAGACCGCTTGCGGATCATGCAAAGACGCTCTGCTTGGACCCAGCTGCACCATTACGATATGTTATGTGTTTCGATTTGTTTCTATGTTCGACATTCATGTTTATAAAGTGAGAAATGAAAATTGAAATTATGTTGCATTCATATTTATGAAGAATTCGAGAATTTTGAAAAATGAGAAAATGAGATTTTATGAGAAGTTTGGGAAAATTGGAAAGAGTGTGAGAGAAATATTCCAAAGTTAAAAGTTTGAAATATTAGCCCTTTTGGCAAAAAGTTTATAAAGAAATGTTTTCGCTTATTTATCGCTTTATAAATGTGTTATCCACGAGCTTTGAGCTCACCCCCTTTCATCCCCATCTCCGTGTTTCGAGCGGAGATCGGATGAAAGAATGTGAAGACATCAGCCAAACATATGTGTCGCTTAGATTTTGTGTATTTTGGATTTTGAGTATGGATCTGTTTGTGGTTTAAGAAAGGTTTGAAAGAAAATGTATTTGTGTATAAAGTTAAGTATTGTGAATGATTGTGAAATTTGTATAGGAAATTATGGAGAATTTGAGAACATATTGTATGGTTGATTTGGGAATTTGTATAAATTTGAGATATATATTGATCTTGAATTATGAGATTGGTATATTGATTTGAGAAATATGGAAGTATTAGTTTTAGGTTTGTGTTTCATTTGGTGTTAGGATTCCTGACGGGAGAGTCCGATGGTTACGATATTCGATTAGGGATTATAGAAGTGTATTTTGCCTTTGCAGAAATTTTGGGTTAGGATAAAGGCGATCGTTATCTTTGCGAAATTTTGGTAAAAAATTTGGATAAAAGTGAGATTTTGGATATGTATAAGTGTATATAAGAGTTTGAGAAATTTGAGATTGGTATGGATTTATATCGATTATGTACATTGTATGGATTTAAGATGATTGGTATATGATTGAGTAACGAGAAAGAAATGAGAATAAGAAAAGAAAAAAATTCATAACGGATTTTGGAACGTCTTAGGATTCCCAACGCGATTATGTTCATTCGATAAGTTTTCTTTGATTATTGTTTCCTGGATGTCGGATGTGTCTGCTTTGATTTCGTTTAAACTTTGCAATCTGCTCGTTTGATTCGATTAGTATTTGCTTCCGCAGCATTTGCTTCCGCTTCGCTACTTTTGGATTTGTTAAGCTTTTCGATTTGTTTCGATTCGCTATTCGATTCTTATGCTTTGTTTTCCGTTTCGTTTTCCTTTTCGGTTATGTAGTTGGGTTCGATGTGAACGGATCCAACATTTAGTGAAGGTTAGTGTGCAGGTATGTAGTTGGGTTTGGTCCCAACATTTATGGTATCGAGCCCGATAATATGATCTTACTTGGGCGTATGAGTATGAATAAGAAATTGATACGAGTTTGTAAAGATAAAAGTGAATTTGTGAGAGTGTGCTAGGTGGTCATTTGATTTTGATGAAAGAAATATGATGGTCTTTAGGAATTTGAAATTGATGTGCATGACTATTTGAAATTCAAATGATTGGTTTGATTTGAGTGTTAAGACTTCTTGAGAAATTGTGATGAATTGATATAGATGAAAGAATGATGACATAATGATGATTAAACCATATTAGGGTTCCTTAAGAAATGGACCATTAATTTGTGCCCATATATGAAGAAATAATGAGTTATAGATATAGTGTTTTGATATGATGTGAGTGATATATGATTTAAGGAAGTGAAAATTTTGAAGAGATTGAGAATATGTATGAAGAGTAAAAAGTGATGAAAAAGAAATTGATTATGAGTTGTGGAAAGAAATTAGTAAGAAAGTGCTTGATGAGCATCGTTTAGAAAGAAATTTATGCAAGAATGAGTTACTTGGAGTTTAAGTAAGAGTGAATTTCGAGGACGAAATTCTTTTAAGAGGAGGAGAAATATTGGACCCCGAACTTTGAGTGACAATTTGATTTAGTAATATGAATGATCAAGTGGATGAGTTGATTGAAATGAAGTTATATAGCAAGAATTAGAAAGAAAAAGTGTGAAAATTTGAAGGATTTAGAAAGTTTGACTTTTTGGAGAGAGAATGTTTGACTTTGAGAGTTGACTTATGATTTAGGTAAAATTTGATAAAATGGTCTTCTGGAAACTTGTAGGTTATGTTAAGAGATTTTTGTGGACATAAAGTTTGTAATTTTTCGATATCGGGAGTGAAAGTTATGATCACCAAAGTTTATGTTTGATCGGGTTTGACTTTTATATTGGTTAGAACTTTGACTGAGAAATTAACCTAGTTAGAGGTTAATTGAGCTTTGATGTTTTTCATGAAAATTGAAGGATTTGTTTTGATCTTTATTTCGATATAAAGTATGAAATTTTTCGATCTCGGAATATTAAGTATGATTTTTACAAGTTTGTATAGAGGATAGTATCTTTGACCGGAAAATGGACTCCCATAGGAGTTGAATTGAGTTTTATGTCCTTTGTGAAAGATGTAGAGCTTTCTTTAAGCTTTCTATAGAGACTAAGTTTGTCAAAATCGGAGTTCGGGAGTAAAAGTTATGAATTTCGGAAGTTTTAGTTTTTAACAAAAAAAAAATTTAATTAAGCATCCTCGTCACTACGGCGACGCATCGCCGTAGCGATCTGAAGTTTCAGCTTGCATCACCAGGCGACGCGTCGCCCTGGTGATGCAAGCGCTTCCTGCCTCAAACGACGTCGTTTTGCTCCTTGCTTCCTCCTCCAATCCGACCTTTGTTCACTATTTTGCTTATATCTTTTCCGTCTGACATCCGATTGAGTTGATTCTTTTTGCGTTGGATTCCTAAGACAATGAATTTCATTTTATAAGAAATTTGTGAACTTTTGAGATTAAATTAATGGTGATTAATTTAATCAAAGTGAGTCGGGAAATTTTCCAAGCAGGATTCAGTGTTTTGTGAAATTCGGGATCTGTAGAGATCCGATTGAAGCGATTCTTGAGGTGAAATAAAGATAAGACAAGGGGCTACAAATCATATGAAGACATGAAATGTCAATTTTGCCCTTAGGACTTTTAATTTTTGAATTTAAGTTCGGATTGGGGTGTAATTTTTGGATTGGGAACACCTGTGAGTAATTTGAGTATAACTTTTGATCTGGGAATCGAAATGAGGCGATTCTTGTTTTGAATTAAACTAGAGACATAAGGCTACAATTGTTATGAAGACATCGAGTTTCAATTCTGGGATTAAGAATGTGAACTTTTGGACGGAAATAATCGTACATGGAAATGTGTTAGAATATGGATATTTCCGAACTGTTTTGCGCATAACTTTTGATGTAGTGCTCGGAATTGAGCGCGGTCAGTGGCGTTGGATTCGTATGAGTGAGAGGAACATTTCTCGAGAAGGAAGTTTTGACAAATTCCTTCAAATCGATAGTACGAATCAAACCGCAAGTAAGCGTAACTTTAAGTTTTGAATGGAGGGCAATTTGGTCATTTGACCATCAATTAATGAAACACAAGGTAGAGATGTCGTTTTGGCTTATTAAAAGCCACGGAAGTGGCTGGAGAAGTCTGAAAAATTTTAGAAGAAATAAGAAGAGAGAGTTTCGGGTGTGAGAAAACGAAAGAGAGAAAAGAGAGAGAAATCTAGTTTTCGGAAGTTTAAGAGTTTTAAAACTTGTTTTGAGTAGATTTCATGGAAGAAGGATGAAAGAAGGTGGAAACTCCCTCTAAGGCTCTGGAAATCCGAAGTTTGAAGGAGAAATAGGTAAGGAAAAAAATTTGGATTTTGAGTTTTGGTTAAGTTTTTGGTTTAGAATCATTAAAAATGATGTGGGTTTACTACTTCCATGATCAATTTTAGAGAATACATGTTGAAATCGATTTAATTTTGGGGAAAAATTTAATCGGGATTATGCCCAATTTTAGAAGTTGGGGTTTTTGAAAATTTATGGCTTAGAATTATAGAAAGTATGATGAATTGATGATATATGAAATCAATTGCGAAGAATTTGTATTTTATGGTATTGAATTGGGATAAATTGGTTTAGGCCAATTTTAAGATTTGGGGATTTTTGAAATTGAGGATTTAAATAGTTTGGAATTAATGTGAATTGATGAATTGTGAGATTAATTTTGAAAAAATTATATTTTATGAGATTTAATTTGGGTGTATTGGTTTAGGCCAATTTTGAAAATTGGGGATTTTCAAAATTGGAGATTGAAATAGCTTGGAGTTATGATAGTTATGTTTTTCCTATGGTTGAGTTTGAGAATTATGCAAATTATGATGATGAATTTGGATGTTATTGGCTTAGGGAATTTTAAATTGAAGAAAAAGAAGGAATTTGGAGAATTGACTATTTGGACAAGCTTCTAGCGTCATTTCGAAATTGGGTAGCATATTTATATTTTGATTTATAAGTTAAATATTACTTTTCAAAAATTTGAGAAAATGAAAGAAAAGATTTTCGTACTTTGTTTATTTCTGAATGATTTTTGGAAAATTATTACAAGCGTAAATTCATTGCTTTAAATGATTTGATAAACTGATAGAAATTCGAAAAATGCATTTGTTGTGTATGCATTGAATGATTTGATTTCAAATTAGAATTGAATGATGAATTGATCAAATTGTATGCTTTATGTGAATGTGTGGAAAATTAAGAAATTGAAAAGTGCCTTGAACAATCCGACTTTTCGTTTTCGATTATGTGTTATGTGGGTTTGGTAGGTCCCTTGGTGAGTCATATTGTCTCTATGTGTATAGCCTTCTCCAGTTGCTCAGTAGTGGCACGGAGCTCCGATTCGGACTCCTTCACTTGCTACTTGGACCGCAATGCGGAAAGTGTAGTACGTTTCATTCACGACCGCAGGACCGCTTATGCGGACTATGCGATGACGCTCTGTTGGACCTAGCTGCACCATTCGATATGTTATGTGTTTCGATTTGTTTCTATGTTCGACATTCATGTTTATAAAGTGAGAAATGAAAATTGAAATTATGTTGCATTCATATTTATGAAGAATTCGAGAATTTTGAAAAATGAGAAAAATGAGATTTTTATGAGAAGTTTGGGAAAATTGGAAAGAGTGTGAGAGAAATATTCCAAAGTTAAAAAGTTTGAAATATTAGCCCTTTTGGCAAAAAGTTTATAAAGAAATGTTTTCTGCTTATTTATCAGTTTATAAATGTGTTATCCACGAGCTTTCGAGCTCACCCCCCCTTTCATCCCCATCTCCAGGTTTCGAGCAGGAGATCGGATGAAAGAATGTGAAGACATCAGTTTCAACATATGTGTCAGTTAGATTTTGTGTATTTTGGATTTTGAGTATGGATCTGTTTGTGGTTTAAGAAATGTTTGAAAGAAAATGTATTTGTGTATAAAGTTAAGTATTGTGAATGATTGTGAAATTTGTATAGGAAATTATGGAGAATTTGAGAACATATTGTATGGTTGATTTGGGAATTTGTATAAATTTGAGATATATATTGATCTTGAATTATGAGATTGGTATATTGATTTGAGAAATATGGAAGTATTAGTTTTAGGTTTGTGTTTACTGGGTGTTAGGATTCGGACGGGAGAGTCCGATGGTTCCGATATTCGATTAGGGATTATAGAAGTATTTTGCCTTTGCAGAAATTTTGGGTTAGGATAAAGGCGATCGTTATCTTTGCGAAATTTTGGTAAAAAATTTTTGGATAAAAGTGAGATTTTGGATATGTATAAGTGTATATAAGAGTTTGAGAAATTTGAGATTGGTATGGATTTATATCAGATTATGTACATTGTATGGATTTAAGATGATTGGTATATGATTGAGTAACGAGAAAAGAAATGAGAATAAGAAAAGAAAAAAATTCATAATGATTTTGGAACGTCTTAGGATTCCCAACGCGATTATGTTCATTCGATAATTTTTCTTTGATTATTGTTTCGGATGTCGGATGTGTCGCTTTGATTTCGTTTAAACGCTTTGCTGCTCGTTTGATTCGATTAGTATTTGCTTCGCCAGCATTTGCTTCCGCTTCGCTACTTTTGGATTTGTTCGCTTTTTGATTTGTTTCGATTAAACTTATTCGATTCTTATGCTTTGTTTTCCGTTTCGTTTTCCTTTACGGTTATGTAGTTGGGTTCCGGTAACGGGATCCAACATTTAGTGAAGGTTAGTGTGCAGTGTATGTAGTTGGGTTTCGGTCCCAACATTTATGGTATCGAGCCAATAATATGATCTTACTTGGGCGTATGAGTATGAATAAGAAATTGATCTGAGTTTGTAAAGATAAAAGTGAATTTGTGAGAGTGTGCTAGGTGGTCATTTGATTTTGATGAAAGAAATATGATGGTCTTTAGGAATTTGAAATTGATGTGCATGACTATTTGACTAATTCAAATGATTGGTTTGATTTGAGTGTTAAGACTTCTTGAGAAATTGTGATGAATTGATATAGATGAAAGAATGATGACATAATGATGATTAAACCATATTAGGGTTCCTTAAGAAATGGACCATTAATTTGTGCCCATATATGAAGAAATAATGAGTTATAGATATAGTGTTTTGATATGATGTGAGTGATATATGATTTAAGGAAGTGAAAATTTTGAAGAGATTGAGAATATGTATGAAGAGTAAAAAGTGATGAAAAAGAAATTGATTATGAGTTGTGGAAAGAAATTAGTAAGAAAGTGCTTGATGAGCATCGTTTAGAAAGAAATTTATGCAAGAATGAGTTACTTGGAGTTTAAGTAAGAGTGAATTTCGAGGACGAAATTCTTTTAAGAGGAGGAGAAATATTGGACCCCGAACTTTGAGTGACAATTTGATTTAGTAATATGAATGATCAAGTGGATGAGTTGATTGAAATGAAGTTATATAGCAAGAATTAGAAAGAAAAAGTGTGAAAATTTGAAGGATTTAGAAAGTTTGACTTTTTGGAGAGAGAATGTTTGACTTTGAGAGTTGACTTATGATTTAGGTAAAATTTGATAAAATGGTCTTCTGGAAACTTGTAGGTTATGTTAAGAGATTTTTGTGGACATAAAGTTTGTAATTTTTCGATATCGGGAGTGAAAGTTATGATCAGTCAAAGTTTATGTTTGATCGGGTTTGACTTTTATATTGGTTAGAACTTTGACTGAGAAATTAACCTAGTTAGAGGTTAATTGAGCTTTGATGTTTTTCATGAAAATTGAAGGATTTGTTTTGATCTTTATTTCGATATAAAGTATGAAATTTTTCGATCTCGGAATATTAAGTATGATTTTACAAGTTTGTATAGAGGATAGTATCTTTGACGGAAAATGGACCCCATAGGAGTTGAATTGAGTTTTATGTCCTTTGTGAAAGATGTAGAGCTTTCTTTAAGCTTTCTATAGAGACTAAGTTTGTCAAAATCGGAGTTCGGGAGTAAAAGTTATGAATTTGGAAGTTTTAGTTTTAAGAAAAAAAATTAATTAAGCATCCTCGTCACTACGGCGACGCATCGCCGTAGCG